>CM042063.1:40967500-42200000 GCA_023525745.1 Arctium lappa | reverse complement strand
TCACTCAAGTTAAAAAGATTTGAGTTGTTTTTCTGAGCATGTAGAGATTGTCTAAAACTAGAATTGAAAACTGCAAGTTTCAATATGTCAAATGTTACATCCAAAGGTAATTGCTAGGTGTTGTTATATGGATTCATGTTTATATTAAATTAAATCGTATATTAAAAATGTAAAAAATTAACTCTTGATAAGAAAATTGGTAAATATGGTTGTATTTATTAATATATATGGGTGCATTTAACACATTGTTGGTTAACCAAACTCTTCATTTCAAAGGTGGTTTCAACACTATGACTTATTTAATGACTTATTTACATATTTATATTTAAAACCGTATAAATATGTAAAAGTTTTATTATGGATAAAAGCTTAACAAAGCCGTAAAGTTAATCATTTGGGAAAAAGGGTTTGATTTTGAAAACGAAGTTATGGTTTATTTTTTGTAATTTAAATGTTTTATTAATGTTTTGATTTGATAATTTATCTATGCTTGTTGAATTTGTGTATGTGCTTTTGAGTTTATGACTGACTTAAAACGAATAAAAATTTGAAAAAAAATAAAAAAAACCGTCGGTGAAGAGTGTAAAGTCCAAGCCCAAAATAACAAGCTAACCAAATAATTTCTAATTTAATTTAAAATCACTGGGTATAGTTATTCGTAGCCCACAATTTTGAGCTTATAACAAGATTGCTAATCTACTTTATCCATGCGGGAGAGTTGGACAAATTGTTATAGCCTTATGAAGAACATCATTATCCCTAGAGATGTTGACCAAGTGTTGGCCGGAGATGGTCACCGCCAGTTTTTGTGAGGAGGATCGTCGGAGAAGTCACAGATAGGAAAGGGAAATGAGAGAAAATAAAATTTTAGTTTATTTTAAAATGCTAATCATACTTGTAACTTGTACATTAACATTTTTTTAATAAAAAAAATATAAAATGATAAAAAATGTGCACAACTAACGACACTCCAATTTAGTAACAAGAATTATTTCAGAGCAAAATGTAAATCACAAAGATGTTTTATAGACTTCCGAAAGCTTAAGGGGCTGTTTGTTTACCTCTTAATGGTTCCATTAAGAGGTAAATCTTGTTTGGCAAAAAAAAAAAAGTCTGCCTCTTAATGGTTCCAAAACCCTCTGAATGATTTAGTGTCTTGACCCTGCCTTAACCATTCAGAGTCCTGATTTCATCCTGAACAATTAGCAAACAACCATATTTTATTTCACATTATATCATAAGAGCCTTTTAATCATTCTGACCATTTAATCATTCTGACCATTTAATCATTCTGCACCTAACCATTCAACAACTGACAAAGAGCCCCTTAAGTCTCAATTTCACAGTTTTCACTACACCTCAATGACCAACAATTGAAGTTTACTCTCAACTCTTTTATTAAGGTGGCGTTTGTTTTTTTAAGAGGCGCTGAAGTCTGAAATCTGATTTCACTTTTGATTTTTAAAAGGTGGTGCTGAAGTCTGAAATCTAAAACAATAAGACTGTTTGTTTTTGTAAACTGATAAACGTCTGAAATCTGAATCAATTCTTTTAATGACGAAACAAGGAAACAAAAAACCGCCCAGAATTTATAAACACAACCAAACCATAAGGTAAGTTTTACAGCGGAACAAAAACATAACGATACAAGCCGAAACAATGACGAAACAAGGAAACAAAAAACCGCCCAGATTTTATAAACATAACCAAACCATAAGGTAAGTTTTACAGCGGAACAAAAACATAATGATACAAGCCGAAACAATGACGAAACAAGGAAACAAAAAACCGCCCAGATTTTATAAACACAACCAAACCATAAGGTAAGTTTTACAGCGGAACAAAAACATAACGATACAAGCCGAAACAATGACGAAACAAGGAAACAAAAACCGACCGCAAACCAAAACCGCCAGCAAAAGATGTCGAGTAGCGAAAGTAAGTTTGCGAGGAGCAAACTAAGCCTGCAGCAACAAAGACCAACCGAGGATGTAACACTCTAAAATTCAGAGTAAGTTAAAACTTGGAAATATAGCAACAAGACATCCGTATAGATATAAACTTCCCATAAAGGGGATCAGTCCTTAAGACTATACAAAAATTGAACGAATATAGAATTCATCGACAGACTAATCTAAACATAACTATATAGATTACATCAGTTGACGATCCATAATTCACCAAAAGAATGGGACTTAACAATGCCCAATTCCAAATACTAGTCATCTCAACAATGCCTCGAGACCAAACTCGTCTCTCAAAACCCTGAGCATCCCACCGCTAAGGGAAACCTGTTATACATATCATTTGAGAAAAGTGTCAGGCTTAAAGCCTGGTGAGAACATACAGTTTATAAAGCTCAAAAGATATAAACATTTGAATCATGAGGTAATATTTCCAAAAAGGTTAAATCTTACAAATGAAACATTTGCCACGACCGGGCTTTTCCGTTATAAACATGTCATCAAATGACCAACGATAAAACATTTTACCAAGGATTGTGGCGTAACACAAAGTAGGCCAAAATCCGAGTTATGAGCTAAACAATTGGAATCTAAGGATACGAACACATAGGTTCGTGCTACAACGTGAGATCGAGCCCCCAAGCAAAACCAATGTATACTCCTTCACTAGGATCACTATGAACCATGGCTAGTATCCGACCTCACATAACCGTACCAAGTTGCCCCCGAGGATCATATGCATCCATAGCTACAAAATGGTGAATATGACATCCCAACAATACAGTCGACTCAAAACCTAGGGATCCGCTAGTAATGGTACAGACTCGTCACAACAACATATGTGACCAACCATAGATAAACATATGGTATAAACACATTTTATAAACAAAATGTCATTTCCAGTTCAACTTCTGGTAAGAATGAAAATCATTAAAAATGAGTTCTTAAACATTCTTTTCACATATCCACATAATGTGCAAGTAAAACATATTTTTACTTCAAATAAGATAGAATCCATCACAAAAATGATCGGAACCCTAAAATCTCCCAAAACTCAACTTATATCAAAATATGTAGAAAACTTAAATCTGAAACCATTGAGATATATAGGAGTTCCAAAAGGTAACTTTTGATATGTATAAAGGTTAAAATGATAGTAGGAACTCACCCAATAGGTTTATACGAAAACCCGAAGAACCAGATATCGACCCTCTTGACAAGCCGAAACTTTCTACACCGGAACCTCGGATCGAAAACTAGATAATAATCACCAAACTCTAGAGAGAGAGAAATATACTTAGAGAGAGAATAGAGAGAGTTAGAGATTGAGAGAATGAGATCCAATGAGATATTTGGAAACCGAAACCCTTAAGTCGGTCCAGGGAGTGTCGCGGGTTATGCCGCGACTGCAAGTCGCGGCAGAACTTGCCCGTGTACTTGAACCTCAAAAAACCAACAGCGGACATCGCGACTATAAGTCGCGAGTAACTCGCGCATCTACCAAACTGTAACACCCGTTATTTTGGGGTTGGGTGAAAAGTTGACTTTTACCCAAAAGTTCAGGGGGGTAAAATGTAACTTGGGTTATATAAATATAAATAAGATTTCAGATATTTTGAAAATATCACAAAATCTTGTTTATCAAGATCAGAGAGAGAAAGAAGGAAGCCAAGAAAAGAGGTCGTTCGGTTTTCTCCAAATCCAGGTACGAATCTAGCTTAATGCTTTGATCTGAATGCTTTTAGCCGTGTAGAATCTCGTTGTGAAGGTTTTAAACCGTTCCATTGTGAGATCTGAGTATTTCTCATTTTGGATCTAGGTTCTGCTTCCGATCTGTTCTTGATGTTCTTAATGAACAAGGTGATGGTCCCTTCGACCGGGGTCGGGTTCGACCGGATGGTCGTTCGACCGGTGATTCGTTCGACCGGTTGTGTCCTCCGACCGGTGTTGTCCTTCAACCGGTACTGAGTTCTGGCAGTGTGTTGTGTTCGTATTCTGGAGTTTTAAGTCATTAAGTTGTCTTTATTTTGGCTTACCGATTATCGGTGTTGTCATAGGTAGCAATCATCAGAAGCAGGCTATAATCAGGAAGAAATCTGAGGTGAGTCCTTTAAGCTAAATCGGTCAGCATTTCGAATGCTATGTGATAAATGTATTATTTGAAATGTGGAAAACCTGGTTTCAAAGTGACTGATTGACGTTGGGAAATACCCTCTAAAAATCCCATATTTTCAAGAATCAAGATTTATAGAATTGAACCGTTGTTCATGTGAATTGCCTGCATATCTGATTTAATATGAGTATGCTCTGAAATGACATGCTTTGGCTTTGAGTCTTAGTGCAATGGATCCATAGGCACTGTGTTCCTATGTCCCCTGTTTTGGGCATTTGGTTCACGTTTTAGCACGGGATAGGCATCGGGTTGCCATGATAAGTAAGGTGTGGGCCTATACTGTAATACCCAGTTTCGAAATTTTGTTAATTTTGGAAGTTGGGGGGAAAAGTGTAAAGAGAATCAAAGTTCAAGGGGGTTTATTGAAAAAGTTGGTTTTATCACATAAATATCAGATTGATGAGATTTACATCTCATACTGATATGTTTGTGAGCAGTCTTGTGTTTTCAAAGAAGAAAGAGTGAAAGAGAGAAAGCAGAGAGAAAAGTGAAGAGATCTTGAAGGGTTGATCCGTTTTTGTCAAAAAGAGGTATGTTTTTAGCTTCATGCTTCTATCTGCATGTTATATTCGGTAAATAGACGTGTTAATCAAGCTTTTAACCGTGTATTTGATTGATTTAATCGATCAAAATAGCTTCTGGGTTTAAAAACTGTGTTAAACCGACTCTGTTCTTGAGTAAGACCGGAAGATGATACATCGGTCTTATGCATTAGACCGATGTGGTATTAGACCGGTTGAGGCATTCGACCGGGGTTATGTAAGACCGATCGATGCATTTGACCGGAGTTATGTGTAAGACCGGAGGTCTGTAAGACCGAAGGTCTAATCGACCGAAGGTCTGTTCAACCGAAGGTATGATTCGATCGGAAGTATGTTTGATCGGAGGTGTGTTTGACCGATAGTTTGTTAATTGGTCCAAGAGGTTTCTAATCAGTTTGGTTTTGACGGGGTTAAAAACAGTAGATTTCAATTGATGAGTCTTTTGAAAGAAAGAGTGTTAGTTGCAAGTTAGCTTACCTTTGTTTTAATACCATCGTAGGTGGTGTTAATCGGTAAGAAATCAGAGGTTAATTCGGAAGGATTAAGGTGAGTCTTTTAACTAAATCTTTTATGATTTGAGCAGTTAATTTATAAATGTGAATTTTGATATACTGCGCATTTATAGATTAAAAGTTAGTAGAATTATTTCAAATGATTTGATTTAATTAGTTGGGCATGTTTATGCTCAGGGTATATAAACTTGTTTTATATACTGGCAGGACCAAATGTATGCGTACATTTGAGTCAGAAGTTTGACCTAAGTCGGGAAATGTGACCCGCCTGCTCGTACCGGGGAGTGTGGCCCGTTTATGCCATTAGGGTGTGTCCCTAAAATAAGGCAGTGCGAGACAGACATACCGTCTTTGACGGGAATGTTGGTCAATAGTTGAAAGTACGCTTGCGAGCGTAGAAAGTGATTAGTAATGGCCATTACATTGATTTATGTATGTAAAACATAAATGTTTTAAATTGATTTTAAAAGAGTAGGCATGTATTGAGATATATGTAGTTATGTTTAAATATTTTAATTAATATTTGAACTGTGTAGTAGTGATTGGAGGGGACTCACTAGACCTTTTGTTCTAACCCTCGCTGTTTCAAAAACTTTAATCCTATTTCAGGTTATCGAAAGGAAGCAGATAAAGGAAAAGATAAGGCGTGAGCTTTAAGCAGGAGATAGAAGACTTCCTGCCATAACTATTCTTTTGAGAAACTCAGTTGTGTAATAGTTGATAGTAAAGACATTGTAAGCTTGGGACAGTATTTAGTAATAAATGTTATTTTATTATGTAATTAAATGTTCAGGTTGTTACAATTGGTATCAGAGCACTAGTTTAAGGGATCTAGGTGACCGGATGGGCCTAGACTTAAACTGAGATAGTAGAAGCACAACTGAATAGTAGGAAGACCGTAAGAAGATGACATTAAGGTAGTAAGGACTAGCATGTAAGGTAAATTTGGAATTCCATTTGGCCAGTGTAATTATGAATTTACAAGTACATGCTTTTTCTTAAACTACCGTAATGTGTAGCATGTGAGATTGAATATCTTATGTTTATTCTTAGCAGAGTTATGTCTGAGTGAGTGACCAGGAGTAGATCTGTAATAAATCCAGAAATGGATCCAGAGAATGAAGTTATTGCCGGAGAGCAAATAGCTAATGTCAACCCGACTGCTATCCAAGGAAAGAGTCAAGGTCGAGCTAAAAGTAAAGCAGTTCAGAAAACAGCTACTCAGATAGGAGTTTCCAATGTGGGAACTCGAGGTGGGAAGACGAGTCGTGGTATTCGTCAGAATGAAAGTGTAGAGATAAGAGATGAGCAAGAGACTTCTCATCAAGAAAGTTCGGCTTCTGTGAGGGGTCGAAAGCAGACGGGAAACCGTGGTAGAGGTAGAACGCAAGGTTTTGTTACGCAAGAAACCTTTACAGCAGAAATGGGAAAGTTACAAGAAACTTTGAATACTTTGTTAGCTCAACATGTTAATGAAGTTTCAGTAAGTAAAGAAAAGAGTGAAGATAAGGTAGGGACGGAAGTGGCAGAATCTCCAGTAACTGCTTTGGGTAGTCATCCTCAGTCAGGACCCATGGTGTCAGTTAAAGCTGTAACAGGAAGAGGATGTAGTTTCAAGGAGTTTGCTGCTTGCAAGCCTCCTTCGTATAAAGGGGAATGTGATCCCGTAGTAGCATTAAGATGGATAAAGAGTATGGAGTTAGCTTTTGACATGAGTAAATGTGCAGAAGATGATAAAGTAGTATACGCTTTGTCAATGCTGAAGGATGAAGCAGTAATGTGGTGGGATGTAGAATCTGGAGGTCAAGGTTCTGCAATAGCTAAAGAGATGGTTTGGTGTGATTTTGTAAAAGTATTCAAAGCACAGTTCTGCCCTTTGGCAGTAGTTAAAAAGCTGGAAGAAGAATTTCTAGGCTTAGAACAGAAAGGAATGTCGGTTAGAGAATATACGACCAAGTTTATTGAAAAGTCTAGATTTGCAGGGATTTATGTTCCGAATGAAGAAAGACGAGTAGAACGTTTCGTCTTTGGATTAAGAAGTGATATTCGGGAATTTGTCTCGAATAAAGAACCGTTGACTTTTCAGATGGTTGTTAATGCAGCGGAGATGAGAGAGAAGGAAAAGAACAGGCAAGTCACTGAGCGAAGTGGAGATAAGAGAAAGTGGGAAGGAACAGTTCGTGATTTCAAACCAGTTAAGTCTGTTAAGTTTGATCAACGTCCTGTTAGTAAGTTTGAAAATAAGCCCTGTAGTGAGTGTAATCGAATGCATAAGGGAGAATGTAAGATAAATCAAGAGGGCTGTTATAAGTGTGGGAAGGTTGGGCATTTGGCTCGGGACTGTCAGAATTTGAGGTCTTGCTATCAGTGTGGATCTCCTGATCATATCAGACCCAATTGTCCACAGTTGAAAAAGGGAACAGTTGGAGGAAGTGTAGAAAAGGGAAGTGAGAAAAAGGGAGAGCCAGCTAAAGCCAGAGCTAGAGTTTTCAACATGTCAGCAGAAGAAGCGGCGGAGATACCTGATGTAGTTACAGGTACTTTCTTTATAGATTCAAATTATGCAAAAGTGTTGTTTGATTCAGGAGCAAATCGTTCTTTTGTGTCTCCTAATTTTATGCATAAATTGAATGTGAAACCTAAGAAACTTAAGCGTGAATTGAAAGTAGAAGTGGCTGATAATAGTCAAATTCTGGTAGAAGAAGTGTATGATGGGTGTAGTATTGTCATTGAGGGACAATCATTTCCACTTCGACTGTACCCAATGGGTATGGGAGAATTTGATGTTATTGTGGGAATGGACTGGTTGGCGTCTAATGATGCTTATATAGTATGCAATAAGAAATTGATTCGTATAGCGCAACCAGGAAAGGAAGAGATAGTAGTATTTGGAGATCGAAGGAATAGAAATTCATGTTTGATTTCTATGTTAAAGGCTAAGAAATGTTTGGTAAAAGGGTGTGTGGGATTCTTAGCTTATGTGATAGATGCTAAGAAGGAAAAGAAGGGATTGGAGTCAGTTCCGGTAGTCAATGAGTTTTCAGAAGTATTTCCGAAAGATTTGACCACTCTGCCTCCTAATCGGCAAATGGAGTTTCGGATTGATTTAGTTCCTGGAGCAGTGCCGATTGCAAGAGCACCGTACAGATTGGCACCGGCAGAGATGAAAGAAATGATGACTCAGTTGCAAGAGTTGTTAGACAAGGGGTTTATTCGCCCTAGTACTTCACCTTGGGGAGCGCCAGTATTGTTTGTTAAGAAGAAAGACGGGTCTATGAGAATGTGCATAGATTACCGTGAGCTCAATAAGTTAACTGTTAAGAATAAGTATCCGCTTCCCAGGATTGACGATCTTTTTTATCAACTGCAAGGAGCGAGTTACTTTTCGAAGATAGATCTGCGCTCTGGGTATCATCAGTTGAAGGTGAGAGAGGAGGATGTGTCTAAGACTGCGTTTCGTACGAGGTACGGACATTATGAGTTTTTAGTTATGCCATTTGGTTTGACTAATGCGCCAGCAGCTTTCATGGATCTTATGAATAGAGTGTGTAGTCCGTTTTTAGATAAATATGTCATTGTTTTTATAGATTATATATTGATCTATTCACGTTCTAAAGAAGATCATGAAACTCATTTGAGAGCAATTTTAGAATTGCTAAAGCGTGAAAAGTTGTATGCCAAGTTTTCAAAGTGTGAATTTTGGCTGAAAGAAGTTCAATTTTTAGGACACATGGTGTCGAAAGATGGGATTCAGGTTGATCCAGCTAAGATTGAAGCCATAAAAGGGTGGGAAGCACCGATATCGCCATCTGAAGTAAGAAGTTTTCTAGGTTTGGCTGGTTATTATAGAAAGTTCATTCAGGGCTTCTCTAGAATAGCTACGCCATTAACAGCTTTAACCAGAAAGAATGTTAAGTTTATTTGGGCAGAAGCTCAGAAAGAAGCGTTCAGTAAGTTGAAAGAAAGTTTAAGTAGTGCTCCTGTTTTGTCTCTACCCAATGGGTTGGAAGGATTTGTTATTTATAGTGATGCTTCAAAGTTGGGTTTGGGATGTGTGTTAATGCAAGAAGTCAAGGTGATTGCCTATGCATCTCGTCAGTTAAAAGAGCATGAAAAGAATTATCCGACTCATGATTTAGAGTTGGCAGCTGTAGTATTTGCTTTGAAAATCTGGAGACATTATTTGTATGGGATCAAGTGTCAGATTTACACAGATCACAAGAGTCTTCAGTATCTGTTTAATCAGAAAGAGCTTAATATGAGGCAACGTAGATGGATGGAGTTATTAAGTGATTATGACTGTGAAATTTTGTACCATCCAGGAAAAGCCAATGTGGTAGCAGATGCTCTAAGTCGTAAGGAGCATGGAGAAATAGCAGAGGTTGTAGCATTTAGAGTTGATGTTGTTTCCAATTTCTTGGAAGAAGTTATAAAGTTTCAAAAAGAAGCAGTGTCAGCAGAAAATTTGAAAAGTGAAAGGATAGTTGGGATTGTTAACTCGTTAGTAGTTGACAATCGAGGAGTAAAGTGTTTTAATAAGCGGGTATGGATCCCAAAAGTAGGAGATCTGAGGCAGAAAGTGTTGAAATAAGCTCATAGATCTCGATATTCAGTTCATCCTGGAACTAATAAGATGTATAGAGATTTGAAGCAGAGTTATTGGTGGCCAGGTTTAAAGAAAGATATTGCTCATTTTGTTGAACGATGTCTTACATGTTTAAAGGTTAAAGCTGAGCATCAGAGACCTTATGGAGAGCTTCAGCCGTTAGAAATTCCAGTGTGGAAGTGGGACGAGATTACTATGGATCTTGTTACGGGGTTACCACGATCACCTAAGGGGCATGATGCTATTTGGGTGATAGTGGATAGACTCACAAAGTCAGCTCAACCGATCAAGGAGACGTACTCACTAGAAACGTTGGCTCGATTGTATATCGACGAAATAGTGACAAGGCATGGAGTACCGTCGTCCATTGTATCAGACAGGGATGCTCGATTTACGTCAGCGTTCTGGAGAAGTTTGCAAAGGGAATTAGGCTCTCAACTGAAATTGAGTACGGCCTATCATCCGCAAACAGATGGTCAGAGTGAGAGAACTATACAGACGTTGGAAGATATGCTTCGTGCATGTGTTATAGATTTTAAAGGTTCGTGGGAGATTCATTTGCCGTTGATTGAATTTTCCTACAACAATAGTTATCATGCTAGCATACAAGCAACTCCATTTGAAGCTTTGTATGGTCGTAAGTGTAGAACACCTCTATGTTGGAATGAGGTGGGTGAACGTCAGTTAGCAGGACCAGAAATTGTACAGTTAACAGCTGATAAGGTTGATCAGATTGGAGCAAGATTAAAGATTGCTCAAGATCGTCAGAAAATGTATGCTGACAGACGAAGGAAACCGATAGTGTTTCAGATAGAAGATTCAGTTATGTTAAAGGTTTCACCTTGGAAAGGAGTGATCAGATTTGGAAAGAAAGGAAAGTTAAGACCAAGGTTTGTTGGACCATTTATCATCACTGATCGTGTTGGTGAAGTGGCCTACAAACTTGATCTTCCAGCAAGTTTGAGTGGGATTCATCCTACGTTTCATGTGTCAAACCTGAAGAAGTGTTTGGCAGAATCAGATATAGTTGTTCCTTTAGAAAATATTCAGATAGATGAGAAGCTAAGTTATATTGAGGAGCCTGTAGCAATTACAGACCTCAAGATAAAGAAGTTGAGGAACAAAGAAATTCGCTTAGTGAAAGTTCAGTGGAAATTTCACCAAGGGCAAGAGTCTACGTGGGAAGTAGAGGCAGATATGAAATCTCAGTATCCCCAGTTGTTTAGTGATAGAATTCCGGGGACGGAATTCTCTTAAGGGGGAAGATTGTAATACCCAGTTTCGAAATTTTGTTAATTTTGGAAGTTGGGGGGAAAAGTGTAAAGAGAATCAAAGTTCAAGGGGGTTTATTGAAAAAGTTGGTTTTATCACATAAATATCAGATTGATGAGATTTACATCTCATACTGATATGTTTGTGAGCAGTCTTGTGTTTTCAAAGAAGAAAGAGTGAAAGAGAGAAAGCAGAGAGAAAAGTGAAGAGATCTTGAAGGGTTGATCCGTTTTTGTCAAAAAGAGGTATGTTTTTAGCTTCATGCTTCTATCTGCATGTTATATTCGGTAAATAGACGTGTTAATCAAGCTTTTAACCGTGTATTTGATTGATTTAATCGATCAAAATAGCTTCTGGGTTTAAAAACTGTGTTAAACCGACTCTGTTCTTGAGTAAGACCGGAAGATGATACATCGGTCTTATGCATTAGACCGATGTGGTATTAGACCGGTTGAGGCATTCGACCGGGGTTATGTAAGACCGATCGATGCATTTGACCGGAGTTATGTGTAAGGCCGGAGGTCTGTAAGACCGAAGGTCTGTTCAACCGGAGGTATGATTCGATCGGAAGTATGTTTGATCGGAGGTGTGTTTGACCGATAGTTTGTTAATTGGTCCAAGAGGTTTCTAATCAGTTTGGTTTTGACGGGGTTAAAAACAGTAGATTTCAATTGATGAGTCTTTTGAAAGAAAGAGTGTTAGTTGCAAGTTAGCTTACCTTTGTTTTAATACCATCGTAGGTGGTGTTAATCGGTAAGAAATCAAAGGTTAATTCGGAAGGATTAAGGTGAGTCTTTTAACTAAATCTTTTATGATTTGAGCAGTTAATTTATAAATGTGAATTTTGATATACTGCGCATTTATAGATTAAAAGTTAGTAGAATTATTTCAAATGATTTGATTTAATTAGTTGGGCATGTTTATGCTCAGGGTATATAAACTTGTTTTATATACTGGCAGGACCAAATGTATGCGTACATTTGAGTCAGAAGTTTGACCTAAGTCGGGAAGTGTGACCCGCCTGCTCGTACCGGGGAGTGTGGCCCGTTTATGCCATTAGGGTGTGTCCCTAAAATAAGGCAGTGCGAGACAGACATACCGTCTTTGACGGGAATGTTGGTCAATAGTTGAAAGTACGCTTGCGAGCGTAGAAAGTGATTAGTAATGGCCATTACATTGATTTATGTATGTAAAACATAAATGTTTTAAATTGATTTTAAAAGAGTAGGCATGTATTGAGATATATGCAGTTATGTTTAAATATTTTAATTAATATTTGAGCTGTGTAGTAGTGATTGGAGGGGACTCACTAGACCTTTTGGTCTAACCCTCGCTGTTTCAAAAACTTTAATTCTATTTCAGGTTATCGAAAGGAAGCAGATAAAGGAAAAGATAAGGCGTGAGCTTTAAGCAGGAGATAGAAGACTTCCTGCCATAACTATTCTTTTGAGAAACTCAGTTGTGTAATAGTTGACAGTAAAGACATTGTAAGCTTGGGACAGTATTTAGTAATAAATGTTATTTTATTATGTAATTAAATGTTCAGGTTGTTACATATACGGTCGGGCAGCGTCTCATGGTGCAGTAAGGTGTAATCCCATTATGTGCTTGAGTTCCCCCTGTTTTGGGAACTCTCAAGGATAGATCCAGAGGGGTTGACTTGAATGTTTTGAGCAACAGATCTAGAGGGGTTGAGCTCGTTATGTGAATTTTTGGGTATTACTTATACCATGTTTAATCACTAATGGTTTATTGGATTTCTTGACTTAGCTCATGGCTATACTACCGCGTGGCACCAATTGGGTTTAGTACTCTCTTTTATTTGGCTTGTTCTCACTAGGCTTTAGCCTAACGCTTGCTCTTGGTTGTCATGTTGGCAGGTTATCTTAGCGGTGGGGCTCGTCGGGGCTGAGGGAGCGACCTTGGGGTCGTGAGAGTTTCTTTTGAAGATTTATTTTGGAAGTATAGCGACACCCGTCCCTAATCTAGATATAATTGTAGATTAATAGGTTGTCGTTTTATGCTTCATTTATATACCACATTAATGTCTACTCTGTACCCCGTTGGATTGTTATGTATTTTGTAATTGTTACACCTTATTCCGCAAGTTAGTCTTTTGTTGAATTCATTTTCGAAAATTTTATTTCCGCAAATTTCTAGGGTGTTACACAAACCCTGATCCAACATTGAATATCACGGGTTATGCCCCGACTCCAAGTCGCGAGCAACTCGCGAAACTCACTGGAAGTTCCCAGATTTACCGAAATCCATAAACTCGAACTTTATACCAAACGGGGTGCTAACGACAAAAGCTGAACACAAGAATACAAGATTATATAACGAAATTCAGGGTGTTACAGAGGAACCGACGACCACCCGACCGATATACCCTCGACATATAGCACCAAACAACTCCACAACAAACAGCCCCTAACCCACACACAACCCCGCGATCAAACCTGCATCAGACCCAAACCCAACAATAGCAAATCCCGCAAATTATCGTTGACCCACCCCACGCTACGCTAAACTTCACCTGTCCTTGATCACCTGCCCAACTTAAATCAAGCTACAAATCAATATTGTAGAATTAACACAAATCGAGATCCAAATTTCAATCCTGCATTTGTTTTCATTTTCCCTTTTTTTCCCTTCTGGAGCTCACAAAAAAAAAGACCTGCATTCTTGACAGATGCTAACAATCAATCACACATGACACCTGCATTCTTGACCAATTTCATTGTTACAATCCTTATTACCTCACTCGATGATATTCCTATATTCTCCTCACCATAATCAAAATCAAGAATCCAAGATGCGACACAGGTAGTGGTAGGAATTCAAGATTTTTAAAACTTCATTTCACGCAAAGTAAAAGCAAGCAAACCAGAAGAAAAACAGAGAATGTTGGAAGACGACACGAAGAAAGAAGCAAACCTTTGTTTGAAAACCCCAGCATAAAACAGACTCTTGAGATCAAACCCAACATAAAATCGAACAGATTTCACAGAAGCACAAAGGTTAAGACAGAGATAAAATCGCCAGAAGCACAAATCGAAACTTGCAAGTCCCGATTTGGAGTCGAAGCTGTCGATTTAGAAAGGAGAAGAGGAGGACGTCATTCAATTTGGAGAAAAGTGAGTGTCCCAGGCATCGATTTGGAGATCGATTGATTTGGAGATCGATCGATTTGGGAGATCGATTTAAGATATTATCGAACAAGTCTGGGAAAGATTTGGAAACCGGAAACGATTTGGAAAAGCGCCGATGTGAAAATAAGTGATGGGGTTATCACTTTTTCGGTCAGTGAAAATCAAGTGTTAAGTGGATCTGAATTAGAGGAAAAAACAAACACACTTAATTGCTATACCTTTGACCGAAAAAGTGATAAGTGGTATTTAAGTGCTTATTTTAGAAAAACAAAAAAGGCCTAAGTAATTATCCCGGGCAAGGTGCTTTATGGTAAAACAACAAATTAAGGGGACTAAAATTGAATCAACGCAATACTTAAAGGTCTAGAAGATCAGGGCTGATAGTCTATACGGGTCGGGTCTTCTTGAATGAAAACCTAACTGATTAATTTCTTCCATGTCTGCTTCTTCCCTCCATCGTTTTACCTGTGTGTGTGTGTGACTGTGTAGAGGTTGAGAATGGGGTTTTTCGATCTGAATATACCTTACACCGAATCAAACAAACGGAATTCCACCGGCGATAAAGCAACACGATTGAAACTCGCCGTGAAAGCCATGGAGTTAGGTTACACCGGTGTTGCATACAACCGTACTATCACCGGAGTAATGTCGGAAGCCGATCGTTGTTCAATCTCTCTATTTCCTCTTTCCTCTGTTCTCAAAGTCTCTCCTTCTATATCTTCCTCTGTAAATCTTCACCGCCGCCTTCTCAATGTTCCAACCTCCACACCTTTCCGTCAATACACTCGTCTCTCGGTTGTTGTCGATACACCGGCGCAAGGATCAGCTCTCAATTCCGGCAATCCAGTTCTTAAAACTTACGACATTGTTGCTGTAAGGCCGTTGAAACAGGAATCTTTCGATCAAGCTTGTAAAAACTACGAGGTCTTGTTTTGTTTCAATTTTTTGAGTGGATTATTTTTACTCTCAGATATATAGTACACAATCAGATAATTTATTGTGATTGATGTTGATTGCATGTGATTTATCTAACAGTATAGGACTTTTTGATACTGAATGTGTTTGTATATAGGTGGATATAATTGCCATTGATTTTTTGGAGAATCGGTTTCGGTTGAAGCAGCCGCTGATCAAAGCTGCAGTTGAGGTTATAGTTCTATTTTGAATTGCTTTTGGATATGTTCTTAGTTACTTTCATGAATGCGTAGGCAGCATGGCTCTTATGTAGAAATTTGAACGTGGTTAGTTGATTATGAGATGATATTCTTCTTGTTGATATGCAGAGAGGAGTATGTTTTGAAATTACGTACTCAAGTCTTGTTATGGATGCTCAGTTGAGAAGGCAGATGATATCCAATGTCAAGGTATAAGATCGTACATTTTATTTTGGGTATAATTGGGTTGGATTCTATAACATTGCAACTTAAATGGGATGAGAAATTGCAGAAGTTAGTCATCTATATATTTAATGAATAAGATATTTTTGTTAATGAAGTCTTAAGATGCTGTATCCTCAGGCTTATATGCGTGTCTCCTTGATCTTGTCATTGCCCAGAAATGTGTTCTAATAGAATGTGATAACTGCATCAACCTAAAGCAAACGAAGTTTTGCACTCTGCTTGATACAACACTATTAGCTATTTCAATAGCTTGATTCTGTACAAATACACACACATACATATGTATTGTGCCATGAAAGTTGGATAGTTGTCATTTAGGTTGGTGTTATGGTGTATAGCATCATTAAGTGCATATCTAGTGTCTAGTGATGAATAGTCTTCATAAGTTTGTGTGGTATATTTACTCTAAAGGTGAAAAATCATCACCTATCTGATAACAATCACCCATCAAATAAGAGATGGAAACAAACATCAATTTTTTTATACACTTGGTATGTTAATGTGGCCATGTGGGTTGGCTAGTCTTTGTGCGTTGATGATCAGGAGAAGAAATCGAAGGTGTCCTCTTATGATAGATCTTCTTGGTCTGGCCCTTAAGAACTAAAACTAAGTTCACTTTCACTGAGCACCACTTTTGAGGCAATAATAGATTGCTAGACACACTCCATTGCTGAGATCACTGGGGTTCCTAGTTTGAGTGACCAATGCTTTGTTCATGTCCTTGTTGGCAGGAATGGTGGAGCTTACTAAATGTATATTATTCTCTACATCTCCTGCAAATGCTTAGTAACAAGTTGCAATGTGAAAGGAAAATTGTCGGAGGTTTATTCATTTTATTCCAGAACAACATTTGAAGAATAGAGTAGATAAGATAGGATTAGAGTTAGAAGACATAATTAAAAATTTAGGTGACAGAGAGATAGATGTTGGTTGAAGAAGTCATAGGTAGTAGAAAGCAGAAGATAGAAGGTAGAAGTGTTGAGAAAAATTCATTTTCCAGTTTCATGTTCGATATTCCCCACTGAACTGTTCAGCATGATGACGGTACTACTCAACTACGACAAAAAACCACTGAGCAACTTCTCACTAGCCATAGATCATAATTATTCCTCAATTTTGTCATACACCAAGTAATCCAAGCTGCATGCACGGTGCATCAAGTAGTTTCTGACAAGAGATGCTATTTTGCAGTTATTGGTCGATTGGACACGAGGAAAAAATCTCATTTTCTCAAGTGCTGCCCCTTCTGTAACTGAACTTAGAGGACCATATGATGTTGCAAATCTGGCATGTCTACTTGGTTTTTCTATGGAACGTGCTAAAGCTGCTGTTTCCAGAACATGTAGGTATGAGCACTTAAAAATGCCTTTTCAATGTTGCATGTGCTGACATGGTGATTTCTATTTTTCTAAAATATGTTTCATGCAATGATCTGCAGATCTCTCCTAGAAAATGCTTTACGAAAAAAGAAATTCTACAAAGAGGCCATCAGGGTCGAATTAATCTCACCAACTGAGCAGACCAATATCGAGGGAGCTGGTTTTGATGACTGGCTTGAGTGGGATCCCATCTCAAGTGGTGAAGGTGATTTGCAATTAGATGACATGGCAAAATCATTTGCAGCCTCCGGCAAAGAATCTAAAACTGTTAAAGCCATTGATTTTGTTTCAATCATTGATGGATTACCATCACATGGATTGCACATCAATGACATGATATCTGAAACAAAATCAGAGCCATATGGTCTTAGTAGAGACTTGTCTGCTGCTATTAAGGCCGAGAAACCAACTGCTGTTACTGCTATACATATAGATTCTAAAATGCATGATCCTCCTGAGAACGATCATACTTCGGTGATAGAGACTTTGGAGAAAGGCCCTCTATTAAACTTTGGCAATTGTGACATCTCCTCTGCAAATGAAACCCTTGAAGCTTTGGGTAGTGTCGAGGGTGGTGAAACTTGTGCTATGATTATAGAGGAAGAGACCAAGATACCAAGCAATTCGAACGTAGGCTTTTCTTGTCCTGAAGCTGAGCAGCTAAATCTGCAAGCAGAAGCTCATGAGACTATATCCGAAGAACATGTCAGTGATGAGAAAGGAAGTCCAAATACCTGTACTGCTCTTCCAACTGCAGGAATTTCAATCTCATTTGATGATAATCCTTCTTCTTCTACTCTTCAGTGTGATGAATCCAACAGGTTTTCTTCCGATGCTCCTATATGTCCGCCAATAACTTCATCAAATAAAGTGGGTCTTAATGAAAGTAATGGCGATAGGGTGTCGTCCTTCTCGGATGCATCTTTGTGTGAAGAGTTTCTCGAAAAAGAACACATGAGGGATACAGGAGATGTTACGGTTTCACCTACTAACTCATCTTTGCCCTTCTCTGGTGTATCTTTGAATGAAGATGTTCCAAAAGAACACTCGACTGTAATTGTAGGAGATGTTTCAGTTGCACGTTCCGAAGAACACTCGACTGTAATTGTAGAAGATGTTTCAATTGCACATTCTAGTACATTGGTCACTTCGAGATCTCATGATGATTTGCAAAACAATGGTGCTAATTCAGTTATTCATGAGCTATTGGAAGATGCATCAATGAAAGTCCAAGGAGAGCTGAAAGATCATGACCAGATGAATCATTTGTATGGACACGAGTCTTCATCAGGTACCTGATTCTTTTAGCAAAGCCTTGTGAACTTTAAAAATACTGCATTGTTACCTTGAATTGATTTTTCTATCAGAGTCCTGATGATCCCTGGGATATTTCTTTCTTTTGTTACTACGCCTAAAAACTTGCAAAAGAAAGAGGGTTCTTTCAAAGCGCTGCTATCCATGCATGTTTATTTCATACGTCTCTGAACAGTACATTTTTTCTGTTCTTCCTGTGCAGAGAGAGTCAGAAGAAAGCAGGGGAGTTCAAGCCGATCCATATCATTTCCTTTCAAGCGCTTGTTGAAACCTTCACATTTCAAGAAAGTTCGGAAGCTCAAAACGAAAAACTCTATATTGTAAGGGAATACTTGCTTTTTGTCCTTTACACTGTCATGTCTAGTAACTAACCCTTGGTTGAATGCTTCTTTCAGCTGAAATCGGATTATTGTTGTCATCATGTTATTGCTATCTAGTCGTCCTGAAAATGAATATTTGCAGTCCCTATAAAATTCGATTTGATTAGGTTTGGTTTTATGGTGTTATATTGACTTGAGGCCCAGTCAAAACTATTATGCTCCTTCATGAGTTGAGTAATGTAGTCATTTTGTTATAATTTGCCTTCATCATTATAAGACTGCTAAAGCGTATATGGGGGGATCGATGCTACCAGTTGTTGTTTTGCCATCAAGATGGAATGTGGAAGAAGTATAATTCCTTCATTTGGATTTACTTGACATAATACACAGTTTTGACATGTGCAAATGATTAGACATTAGAGATCTACGTGGTAAAAGAACAAGTAGCATAATTGTTATTGGGTTTTATTGTGAAGAGGTTTATTGGCCAGAATGTGGGACCACCAAAAGACATGTTTTGTATACAAGATGAGTATAGCAGAAGTGGTCAATGTAGAGGTGGATGATAGACTCTCACTTAAATATACATATTCTAGACTTATAGTAAAGGACTAAAGAGTTGGTGGGCTCAGATTCAAAAACTTCATGCAAACACAGTTCATCTAATGAATGAAAACAAGTATATGCAAACAAATGAGTATAAGAAGACAACGAGAAGAATCTGACAATTAGTTCGAGTTATAGAGGGATAGAAGCAGCTACTGTAAGGCCAGAGTATAGATTTTATGAGAAATGAATCCCCAAAGCTCATAAGGTTATGTCTTGGGACTGTATATATCTCTTCCCATAATCTTCCCAACTGGAGGGATGGGTTATGAGGCCCATTTAACGTGCCAAAAACGAGGGATTTAATCAGCTTCTCTGCAAATGGTATTATGTTGTTTGCCTAGGTAGATTTGATGTGCCTTAGGATTTCAGTATCGGGGTTGATTGTGGATTTAGTGAAATTTAGAGTAATCAAGTATTTTAGGCATTTCTGAGGACATGATCTTTGATAGGAGTTCTTGGAGACACAAGACTAAAGTAGCAGACTAGGGGGGGGGGGGATCTAGAAGGGAGGGGATAAGGTTGGTGAGTCGGTGGTCAGCCCACCATAACCATAAGTTAGACTAGGGGGTGTAATTTCCACGCCTTGGCTATGTTTTTCATGTACTTGCCTCTATTTATGTTGTTGCTTACTCATATATATTTATGTTGTTGCTTACTCATATATGTCTCTCTCTTTCTATTTGCTTTTCAAATTTTAGCTTATCTGTTTGTTTCACTTTCACACGCTTCTTCCTAGTCGGGGGTCTTCATGGAAACAAAATCTCCATCCTTTGGGCCAGAGTTCAAGTCTGCCTACATCCCACCCCTAGACCCTGCTCTCAAGTGAGAACTACTGGGATCTTTTGGTTTGTTTTACTTTAGTTTGAGGTATAAGATGCGTCGGGCATTATTGATTAACATGCAAATTATAGATCTAAAAACCACATTGGTAACAATCATTATTTGAAGCTACTATGGCTGCATAATCTCACAAACACTATGATTTGTGGGATTTCTACAACTAAATTGATCTTTTTGATACTGAAGTCAAATGCAATAGTTACAAATGTTGTTCAGTTGTTGTTCTTTTGTGGAAGCGGTCTAATTTTGATTTATTATGCAGGAGCCTAAGCGAGCTTTAGTGCACGATCCACTGCCCTCTGGCTCCGACAAATATCAACATGTAAGGCTCTGCTCGATCGTCAAGTAAAAGTACCTGCCTAAACCAACCTCCAGGGCTGTGCGAGGCGACACAACTTTGAACGGAGGGAAAAAAAAATCCTAGTTTTTGATTTTTATTCAAAATTTTGCCCATTTATTCATCTTAGTAGCTATATAAACTTCTGCTCATGGTTCAGTACCATGTGCTGATCACTTTACACAAAACCAGATATCTTGTAATGCCAAAATCCACATTTGTGGGAAGTATATTAGCTTTGAGTTATATTTTTGTACTAAGATACATTTGCTTGTCTTCTTGCACAAGCCGGGTCTTCACGAGAACAACCGCTTTATCTTTCTTTACCAAGTCTTGATCATATTTCTTTACCAAGTCTTGGGTGATTGTCATTAAGTCATCGTTTTTCGTTCATGACATTGTTGAACGTTGACTTTCTTCTTCATCAACTATATCATGTCGACGTGGTCCACTCGAACCTCGAGCGAGGCACTATCTTGTATACGGTCGAAGCTATCCAAATAAGACAAATAAAAACTTCGAGTGAGCCACTATCTATCTTGTTTGTGTTCCGGTGTTCTCTCCAACTAGACAATTTTGGTAAAGTTATATTTAAATGGTTCAAGTTATTTGTATGATAATAGACCAATATGAATGGACAATAATGTCATTTGTAAGCGAGGTTTAATTTTGTAAATTGGGTTGGGTTATAAAGTTATTCTCTAATCCCTATCGAACTCATATTAGAAATAAAATGGGTGTTGGAATATGTTCGTGTCATAATAGATAATTATATGGCTAGACACACATGGGGCCTATAGGGTCACAAACATATACACTGAGATACCATTTAATATATAATGTAATTATTGTATTTACATTATATATATAACCTAAGTAACGTGGGGTAATTAAATGGTTACTAACATTTAATTAGGCTTATTGGGTTTGTATTAGATTTAAGTTAATAGCAAACCTATTACACTTAATTTAATACTGGACCCATAAAGATTTAGAAGAGAGAACGATTAAAAGCCCAAGGAAGCTTTAGGGTTTATCTATACTATATTATAAAGCACGGATAAAAAACTCTTAAAAACAATTGTTAAAACTTAATGTACCGCTATTTAATGCTAATTACTTAAAACTTAAATAAAGAATGAAAACTTAAAATCTTTTCCTATTTAATTCTTATCTCTAACAAGTTTAACTTCCCTAAAATCACTCCTTACTTCAACTACCCTAAAATCACTCCCTGCATAATTAAATACAAGATAAAAATCAAATTTTAAATATAAAAAATCTAAAATATAGTTAAAAAAATCTAACAGAATATTTAATGTTTATTTTATATAAAAGACATTATATTATTAAGCCTAAATTAAACAAATTTATAAAAAAAAAACATTATCACTTTCTCAAAACCATCCAATTTCGTACTGTAAATCGACAAAAAACAAAAAATAAAAGAAAACATTAAAATCGTATCTCGCTGCATTGCACGAGTACGCTTCTAGTTTATATAAGGATATCAAATAAACCAATTAGGGCTCACCCTAATCTCTCCTCCTCTCTCCCAAAATCGCCCCCCCCCCCCCCCCCCCCCCCCGCTCTCTCTCTAAGTTTTTTCTTTTGATCTTCTAGCTCGGTTCTTGGTTAATCGAGGCTCCAAGGTCGTTACTAAGGAGGGCTAGCATCCGGTGGTGATCAAGGAAGTGTAGTGTGGACTACTTTAGAGGTATTCACCATTGAATACTTGGTTTCAAAGGAACACACAAGCGGATCTATTTTGTCTACAAATCACGCTACAAAGGTATACCGTTATTTGTATTTTTCGTTTAATCATATTGGCAATATGTTGATTCCTTTTGGTGATTTCTTTCCGCTGCGTTTATATATATGTTTTATGTGTGTGTTTTTTTTATAAATCACCAACAATGGGTCGGGTTGTGTTTGTAACCATTTCAATCCAATTTCAATCTTTATCGTTAGTAGTAAATTAAGTTGGATTAAAATTGGTTTGGTTTATGTCTATTCACAGTATTTGAGTTCTCTATCCAACCGATCTAAGTGGTAGCCCTATAGGTATCTTAATATCACCTATTAAGATTACGTCCTATTCGTTTACATTTCTAAGTTTTGAAGGGTTTTACTGTATAAACATCATGAGGCTAATTGCACCCTTATATATTGCTAAATACATTTTTATCCAATAATCTCCTTTTCACACACATTAACATCGAAACATACTTTTTACATTCTGAATGCATGATTTGACTTGATTTTGACATTAAAACATGGTCCAAATAACATTGCCTATAAACACCTCTTTAGGTCAAATTATGTATTATAAATATAAAAAGAAAGATCTGAATCATCTAATGTTAAGGTGTGTGAGAGAAACAAGTAGAGATGTGTCTATTTAGAGCATCCATAATGATGAGGAAAGACCTCTAAAAAAACAGGTCATGCAATTACGACCTATGACGAAAAACCTCACCAAAATTCTCAAGTGGAAACCCTCAAAAGGAGGTTTTTGCTTTTTGAAAAACCTCATAAAAACCTCTCAAATACAATATTGTCGCCACCTCAACAACTTAAAAACTTCTACATACCTCTACTATTAGGGGTGTTTGCGGTCCGGTTTGGGCGGTTTAACCCCTCAAACCAAATCGCAAGTGACGGTTTATTGATTTTTCAAATCGAGCGGTTTGACATCAAGTGCCCAGACCGGTCAAGTCAGACCACATATAAAACATAAAAACATATAAAACTTTGAATTTTAAAGGCTCGTTGACTTGAGTCCATTTGAAATAAAGAACAAAGTCCACGACAAAATAACAAAGTCCACAAAAGTTAACAAAATATCCCAAGACTAAACACTAAAAAAAAGTAATATGCAAAGTGCAAATAAAATCCACGGTTTCATTTCTTCATTTTTCCGTTATTTGTATTCCACAATCCATAAAGATTTCAATCTTTTAAAATACCTTGGGCCTTTTTGTATATACTTGGACATTTGGGCTTTATATCATCTATTCTTTATAATAAAGGTATATATAAAAAATAAAAATATATATTTATATATTTGGAGGTCGGTTTGGTCCAAACCGCCCAAAAAACCCTCCAGACCGCAGACCGGACCAGACCGCCCGGTTTGACAATTTTCCAGACCAGATTGGACCGCCAGACCGCTCAAACTGCCAAAAACGGTCCGGTTTGACTTGGTCCAACCGATTTGAGCGGTCCAGCGGTTTTTTTGAACACCCCTATCTACTATGTGAAAAACCTTAACTAAACTTCTTCACAACTTTTTCAAACTTTTCCAAGTCCCATCATTTTAATTTTATATCATTTATATTCTTATTTATAAAAATAAATATATTAATGTTAGAGCATAAATCTGTTGGATACAAGATCAAGAAGACTGAAGGTCAAAGTTGAGAAAGTCAAAGCTGAAGAAAGTCAAATCTTATTAAAAGTCAAAGTCTCTTAATAAAAGTCAATTATATTTGTTTTTGTATTAGTTTAGTTTTCCTTGTATTTGTGGTAGTATAAATACTTTTTCTCTTTGTATTTCAAGGTGAGGTGACATTAGTTGATATATCAGATTTGAGAGAATACGTTTTAGAGAGAGAAAGTGTTCTAGAGAGAGAACGTGTAAATTGTGAAATTCAAAGTAATCAAACAGGTAATCTTTGATTTAAATCTTGTTTGTTTGATTGTTATTGATTAGAAACTAGATTCTGGAACACACAATTGGTATCAGAGCAGATCCAAAGGTGAAATCAGATCAAGAATTCAAGATTTTGGTTAGTTCTTCACTGTTCTTGAAAGAAAATTCGGATTATGAATTTGAGAGTGTTTTGGAGCAGATTTTGATTAGGAATTGTTACAAAAGTGTAATAGATCGAGTCTATGTACTTTAATTTCAGTATTGCACTGTAAATCACTCGAATTTCTGTAATTTTTGTTGAGTTTTGTTCAAAAGTTGTTTAGTCACTGTTTCATCGAATTTTTGTTTTGTAAAGTGGTTGTTTGTAAATTTCTTGAGTTGTAATTCGTTCTAGTGTTGTAATCGAGCAACAATCCAGAGTTTCAGATCATTTGGACCACGTTTGGATCGTTTTTCAGATGAAAAGTTCGTTTTTGGGTCGACAGAAGGAATAACGCGCTAGATCTCTCAAACACGCAAGTTCTTCGTGAAACGCGCTAGTTCGTCGTGAAACGCGCAAGATTCATAAGCTAGAACGCGCAAGTTGAAGGAATAATTTTTTGGTCTAAAACGCGCAAGGGCTATCTGCGAGTTCTAATCGAAGCTAGCGAGTTTCAGGAGGAATAGTGATTAGCGAGTTCTTCGATGTGCGAGTTTGAAGAGGAATAGTAGAAAACGTACAAGTGAAGCTAGCGAGTTTTGTTCAAACGCGCAAGCTTCGACGTGCGAGTTTGGAAAACGCGCACACCTTTGTTAGCGAGTTTCAACGTGAACAGTTTTTAGCGAGTTTAGGCACTTGTGAGTTTCATCATCTGCGAGTTTGATCTGCGAGTTTGATTTGCGAGTTTATCTGCGAGTTTGTCTGCGAGTTTGCTTGAGAATTTATCAAACGCGCAAATCTCGATCTGCGTGTTTCTCAGTCTGCGAGTTTTAAGCTTGAATAGTGACTTGCGAGTTTCTATACTTAGAATATTTTTTTTTGAGAAATTTTTCAAAACTGTAATATGACCTTTAATAGTGAAATTTTTTTCTCTAGGGACGCTGCCCCTCGACCCCGCAAGGGCGTTGCCCCTTGACCCCACCCGCTAACCGGGTAGCGGGACCCCCGTGCTAAGTCTGCGAAGGGGGACAAAATTCTGATTGTGATTAAAATTTTTGAACTTTATTTTATCAGTGTTATTTCTATATTCTTGTGATTTAACATTTTGGACTAACGATCAGTTCTAGTTTCTTATTTGATATATTTTTCAAACAGGTTTATACAAGATGACTTCCAAAGATGTACTTTCGATTGGTACTGATGTTAAGCCTCTAGTTCTATTCAAAGGCGAGTATGAACAATGGAAGGACAGATTCTTGGATTTCATAGATCGGCATTCAAATGGAGATAATATTCTTCTGTCTATCACCGAAGGTCCAATGGCTCCAATAACAGTTCAAGTACCTGATGTTGATTCTTCTGATAGTGAAGATGGGACTGAGGAAAGAGAGCAAAAGATGAAAACAGTGACAGTGGATATTTCTCAATATTATGAAGAACAGAAAAGCCGATACAAAGAAGATAAACAAGCAAGATCCTTACTTCTTCAGAGTATTCCGAATGAGATCTACATCAAGATTGATAGTTACAAAGGCAATGCTAAGAAGATGTGGGATCAGTTGCAAAAGATGATGATGGGATCCAAGATTGGAAATCAAATGAAAGTGGCAAACTGCATCAATAGTTATGAGGAATTCAAAGCTAAGGAGAATGAAAGTCTGGAAGATACATATGAGAGGTTTGTATTGCTTCTGAATGAGCTGACAAAGAATAAAGTCAAAAAGAAGCAGTTGGAAAACAATGTCAAATTTCTGAGTATCCTATGCCCGGAATGGAAGAAGCATACAAGAAGAATGAAGCAAATGAAGGATTTGAATGAAATTCCTTTACATGAGGTATTTGAGACTTTGAAACAGAATGAAGAAGAGGTTGAAGAGAAAAGAGCTGAGAAGAAGAAGGCAACACAAGTTCCTGATCCTATTGCATTAGTAGCTGGAGAGAAGGTGAAAGAGAAGAAAGAGAAGAAAAAGAAGAAAGTTCTTATCAGTTCTGAGTCAGATTCTGTTTCAGATAGTGATGATGGAGAGAATTTGAAACAAGCCATGCTGCCGCTGACCCGTGCATTTCAGAAGAAATTTTACAAGAAGCCGGGATCAAATTCTCAACGCTATTCTTCATCAAGTTCAAAGAACCACGAGCACCGACAAAAAGTGGAAGGTAAGAGGTATGAAGAAGATAGATATGTGGAGAAGAAATCAGATGAGAAGAAGAAGTTTATGAATGACTACACCGTTGTTGAAAAGCCAACAACTGATTCAATCAAGTGCTACAATTGCGGCAAGATGGGTCATTTAGCAAAAGATTGTCGAAAGCCGAAAGTTCGCAACTCTCAGTACTATCAGAACAAGTTGTTTTTGGCAAGACAACAAGAAGCGGGTGTTGCTCTAATGGCTGAAGATGAGTTTTGTCTGGATTACTTAGAAGGAGAAGAGGATGACAAGAAAGAAGAAACAGCTCATATCTGTCTCATGGGCAAAGAAGTTAAGGATGACGAGTCAGATGATGAGGCAGTTAATGAGGTATTAAACTTATCTGAAAAAGATTTTATTACCAAAATGGAAACCATGGTGGTTGAGCTTCAAAATTTACAAAATAATCTGAAAAAGGAAAAGGAAAGGGTTGCTAAAAAGAACAAAAAGATCTTTGAACTTAATACGTCTGTTATTTCTAACAAAGATCTGATTGATTCTTTACGCAAGTCTGATTTTGATTCTAAATCTAAAGTAGATTGTTTTGAAAAGAGGATTTCTGAGTTTGAAGGTAAAGTGTCTAAATATGAGTTTGAGAAGAATGAATCTGCACTAACTGTTTATAAATTGCAGGTTGAAAACAAGAATTTGAATAAGAAGGTAAATGGTCTGGAAGCAAAAGTTTATGCGAGAGGTCAAACAGATCAAACCATTTTTCTTAATGCTCCTAATGAAGAGACTGATGTTAAAGAGAAATGGGGACTTGGTTTTGAAAACCCCCCATTATCTTAAGAAAGCCATCAGAAAACAGCCGACACTTTATAACTATGATTTTCTTGCTTGTGCTGGTAAACATACTCATTTAAAATCCAAATTTGTTACCAAATTAACGGAAGAAGATAAGGCCAAAGAAACTGAAAATAGAAAGAATAAAAAGAAAATGCAACTACCGTTTAACTATGTAAAGTTAAATGATAGTTATCTTTCAGATACACCAAAAGTTTTTTCAAACGACTATTTTGTTAGTTATTCTGCTTCTGAGATGAAGGCTAAACCTACAATTGCAAATGTTTATGTTCCTACATCTATTCTTGAAAGCAAAATAGTCGAGCTTGAAAATGTTTTATCTGATAAAAAACTTTTGGTTGATATAGAACAAAATGTATTTTCTACAGTTTTAAAGAACACTGTTTTTCAAGTTAAATCAACAAAGTGTTTTACAGTTTCAAAGGCACCTCAAACTTTATCTGATAATTCTGATGACTTATTTGAGTCTGCAAATGATTCTTTTAATTCTGATGATGGGTGCATGGAAGAATCTGATATGTTTGATCTCCATTCTAAACTTCCTGATCATTCTACTTGTCTTAAAAATAAAAGAGTGTTACCAAGTGATGTTCATATTGTTGAATCATCAACTAAGGTTGGTGAATCAGTTTCTGTAACTGCTGATTACTATGCTTAAGGTAAGAAACATAAGAAACAGCGAGTACAGAAACAGAAATACACTGGTACACGAAAGTATACTCAGTCTCGGAAATTTTCTTTTCCTAATAAATCTATATCTTATGTTTCAGATTTAAGGAAGAAAAAGTTGAAAGCTCAATCTGAATGGAGACCAAAACAGAAGGATGCTGAGATAGCTGAATCAGTTACTGATAATTCTTGTACTAAATCTGTTAGTAGTGATTCTGATATAGTTGGTCAATGTGCTTCTCATAAACAAAACCTTGTAACTTCTTACAAGCGTTACTCAATAAAGCAATTGATTCAATTATCTCCTATTACTACTAAATCTGATCATAATTATCGGAGAACTGATTTTGCTTATTCTCATAATTCTCCTGATTGGTATGAATCTTATCATGTTAATTCTTCAAGATCAAATGTTTTTAAAGGTTTTCAAAAGAACAGAGGGTCCATTTTCAAGTGGATACCAAAATCTTGTGCTAAACTGTTAGGACCCGTTTTTAAATGGGTACCTAAATCTATTATTGTCTGATTTCTCTTGCAGACCCGGCATATGTGGTACTTGGACAGTGGATGTTCCAAGCATATGACTGGGCAAAAAGCTTTATTGTCTAACTATACAGAGAAATTCAATGGAAATGTCAGATTTGGAAACGATCAGCTTTCACCTATCCTAAGATATGGTGACATTATACAAGACAACATAACGATAAGTAAGGTGAGTTATGTCGAAGGCTTGGGGCACAACTTATTCACCATAGGTCAATTCTGCGATAAAGGGTTAGAGGTCAACTTCAAGTCTAAGAGTTGCTCAGTTCGTACTGAAGATGGAACAGAACTCTTATCTGGAAATCGAAAGACCAACCTCTACACCATCAATTTGTCCAAAGTTCAGATTGACAGTCAAGTATGCTTAATGACAAAAGCTTCAACGCAACAAAGTTGGCTTTGGCACAGGCGTTTATCTCACTTGAACTTTCGTTACATCAACAAGCTGGTTCATGGGAAATTGGTCAAAAGACTTCCTGAGCTGAAATATGAACGAGAACACTTATGCGCAGCATGTGAAAAGGGTAAGATGAAGAGAGCCGCACATAAACCGAAGCCTGAACTAAGCACTAGTTCTCCGTTAGAATTGCTACACATGGATTTATGTGGACCAATGAGAACTCAGAGTTTGGGTGGTAAGAAATACGTGTTGGTTATTGTGGATGATTATTCAAGATACACGTGGGTCAAATTTCTTCGTTCAAAAGATGAGACACCGGAAGTTCTCATTACTTTCTTAAAGATGACCCAGGTGAAAATGCAGCGACCAGTTAAGTTTCTTCGTTCTGACAATGGCACATAATTCAAGAACAAGATTGTTGATGAATATCTCGACTCAGTTGGGAATTCACATCAGTATTCTGCTGCTAGAACGCCTGAACAAAATGGAGTAGTCGAAAGGCGAAATCGAACGCTAGTCGAGGCCGCTCGGACTATGCTTAGCCAATCGAACTTACCTCTATTCTTGTGGGCAGAAGCTGTGTCGACTGCATGCCATACTCAAAATCGTTCTATGATACACCGCCGTTTTTAAAAGACTCCATATGAGTTGATCAACAACAGAACACCAACTATCAAATATTTTCACGTATTTGGGTGTAAATGTTTTGTGCTTAACGATAGAGAAAGTCTGAATAAATGCAGTCCTAAGGCAGACGAAGGCATCTTTATCGGTTATTCTTCAACATCTGCTGCATATCGTGTTTATTTAAAGAAGTCAAAGACAGTTGTTGAGAGCGTTAATGTCACATTTGATGAAGAAATGGCTTCTGATCATATCAGTTCAGAACCCGTTATCACAGGAGTTTTAGCTTCTGGGCAGATCAGTCCAGAACCTGCATCTACAACGACTAATTCGGATAACGCATCTACGTCTACTTCACATTTAACTAATTTAGATTTGTTATTTGAATTCTTTTATGATGAGTTTCTCGGAACTAATGTATCTAAATCTGTTGTGACTGACAGGCCTGAAGACACAAGTTGCAATCATCCAGTCACTTCAGATGTCATAACTAAACAAGCATCCCCCGTTCAGTTTGAAACTCACATTCCTATTGTTACTCCTACAGTTGAAGATACACAAGTTAATGTTGAGCCAGAAGTAACTGTTTCAGTTGGGTGTACTACTTTGTCTACTCAACAGCCAAAATCTGTTGTTCCAACTGATACTTCTGCACCTGAGTCTTCAACTGCAAAACCCCCTATTGTTATTCAAACAGAAGATTCTGAAAGTGGATTTCTAGATGATGATCATATTCAAAATTCATCTACTCCACTCCCTCATGAGCATCGCTGGACCAAAGACCATCCATTACATCAAGTAATTGGAGATCTTAACAAGCTTGTACAGACAAGGTCAGCGACTATAAACCAATGTATGCATGACTCATTCCTCAGCAAGATTGAGCCAACACGAGTATCTGAGGCTCTTGCTGATTCGGATTGGGTATATGCAATGCAAGAAGAGATCAATCAGTTTGAAGCCCTAAAGGTTTGGAGATTAGTTCCTAAACCAGAAGGAAAGACCGTGATCGGCACTAAATGGGTATTCAAGAATAAAAAGGATGAAGATGGTATCGTCATAAGAAACAAAGCAAGACTTGTTGCCAAAGGCTACCGGCAAGATGAAGGCATAGACTACGATGAGACGTATGCTCCAGTAGCGCATATAGAGGCAATCAGAATGTTTCTAGCCTATGTCGCTCATAAGAATTTCACAGTATATCAGATGGATGTGAAAACAGTCTTTCTGAATGGCATTCTTAAAAGGGAAGTGTACGTGTCTCAACCTGAAGGTTCGTCAATTCAGATAACCCATATCATGTTTATATCTTGGACAAAGCCCTTTATGGATTAAAACAAGCCCCTCGAGCATGGTATGACGTTTTATCCAAGTTCTTGGTCAAGTCTGGTTTCTCCAAAGGTAAGATTGATACTACTTTATTCATCAAGAAAGAAAAAGCTGATATTATTCTTATTCAGATATATGTTGATGATATAATATTTGGTTCTACTAATCCAAAATATTGCAAAAACTTTTCTAACCTCATGGTGTCACGTTTTCAAATGAGTATGATGGGAGAGATGAATTTCTTTCTCGGATTACAAGTTAAACAGTTTTCTACGGGGATTTTTATAAATCAATCTAAGTACATTTTGGATATTCTTCGGAAGTACAAAATGGAAAATTGTAAACCAATTGGAACCCCTATGGCACCTGGTACTAAGATCCACACAGATCCTTCGGATAAAAGTGTTGATGTTAGAACATATAGAGGTATGATAGGATCGTTAATGTATCTTACATCAAGTAGACTAGATATTATGTTTTCAACATGTTTATGTTCTAGATATCAAGCTGCTCCCAAAGAATCCCATTTGGCTGCTGTCAAACGGATTTTTAGATATCTGAAGGGGACTGCAGACCTTGGTTTGTGGTATCCTAAAGATACTGGGTTTCAACTGACTGCATATTCAGATGCAGATCATACAGATTGTATGTTGGATAGAAAGAGTACTTCTGGTCACGTTCAATTTCTTGGAGACAAGCTCGTTAGTTGGGCTTCAAAGAAACAGTTATGCGTTTCCACATCGACTGCTGAAGCAGAGTATGTAGCTGCTGCCAGTTGCTGCTCTCAAGTCTTGTGGATGCGAACACAGCTACGAGACTATGGATTCAAGTATGACAAAATTCCAATCTACTGTGACTCGAAGAGTGCGATTGCCATATCTGCTAATCCTGTCCACCATACGAAAACCAAACACATTGATGTAAGGTATCATTTTATTAAAGATAATGTAGAAAAATGAACAATTGAACTTTATTTTGTAAAAATAGATTATCAACTTGCAGATTTATTTACCAAACCCTTAAATGAAAAGAGATTTAATTTTCTTGTCTCTAAGCTTGGTATGTTAAATCTTAAGACGTAATCGGTTGTTACCTACTAAAGTTAAGAATTGTTATTTTTCATCATTTTCTTTATCTTTATTTTCTAAAAGATATCTGCACTTTAATTGTTTGCTCATGATCTCAGGGGGAGTTGGATAAGATTTTAGATGATCTACATTCATTTGAGGGGGAGCATAACTAATTTCTGCATTATACTTAACTGGCAAAATTTTTGTGATGCATGATTTCAGGGGGAGCTTATAAGTCAAAAGGAGTAAGACTATGATTTCTGATTATTTCAAATCAGAACTCGTACATTAATCGTTTTATTGCTTTATGTCATTCTATTTTCAAATAAATTTTGACTAGACTTTGAGACTTATGCAGGATGAGAGAAGCTGACACGATCATGTCTAAATGACGAAAGTTTGACTTTCTGAGAATTAAGATTGCGCGAAAAGGTAAATTTCTTATCTTAATCTCAAATGTATCTGAAAGAAGGACAACTTTCAGATATAGAAAACATGTTATTAAATGTTCAAACCACTTCCCGATTTTTAAACAGATTTTATAATTTGGAAGTGTGATTTTAAATGTTTTCATTTTATTTTTGTGTTTAATGGATAAACAAACCGTGTGTTTCCAAAGATAAATACTTGCGTATTTTCTTTTCAATATACTTTCAAGTATTCACACACACCGGTTTGATTTTTTTTGTTCAAATTGTTCTTACCATGTCTCTAAATTGAAACATATTTTCGATGGTAAGACACTCCGCTTGTATTCAAAGAATTTTGAGCGATATTTCATTTCGAAACGTTATTTCAAGAATGTCTATATTTTGTTTCGTATAGACAAATATCAATTATTCTTGACCATGAGTTTTAAATTGCTATATCATTCATTTCTGATCATTTTCATACAATGTCAGATTTTCAAACAAGTCTTTTGTATTCATTTTCATTCATTCAATATACTTGTTTGAAAATACTTCAGTGTTTAAAAATGCTCAAATCTTCATGATTATTTCATCTGAGCATTCATTTATCTGACTTGTATTTTGAGATTTAACTGATAAAGTTAAACCATATTGAGCAACACGTTCTTTTAGGAAATTATGGGTTCTTTGTGCTAGGAATTAACTAAACTTCTATGGATTCACGTTAACCAGTGTTTCCTACCCATGAAGTTAATCCTTTAGTGATTGAGTGTGAGGAGTCTAAAAGAAATGAGTGTGGGTGTGATGAGGTAAAATGGAAAAGAGAGTTTGGTTAGTTGTGAGCTTAGTGATAAAAAGAAAGAGGGTGTGAGATCAGAGTAAAAGAATATCAAACTCTGCACCAACTACTTTCTGAGCCAGGCAACCACATTACTAATGTTTCACAATTCTTTCGTGAACATTATTGAAACAGGCAAATAGCCCATGCCAACTCTTGCTTAATACCCCACCAACCACTCATTTTCTTCTCAAAAAGAAGATGTTTCACATTTTCAAGGGGACGCAACACATAATCTATCTGGTTTTCATTTGGAAAATCTGGATATTGAAACAGAAGGAAGTCTGCCCCACCTTCGCACTTCAATCATGCACTTAGAGTCTGTGTTTATCTACTGTTGTCTCAGTTGTTTACACAATTTTAAGCCTTATAAAAGCAATCATCGTGCTTAATTTTTTCTACACATGCACGAGCACACAAAGAATTCGTTTCTTTGTCATAACATTCATAGAAATTGCCTTTGTGGTATTTAGATGATTGGATGGAAGCCCTGGGGGAGTGAACATCACAAAAGCTCCTTTATATTGTGTATTCGTTACACACAGTGACTTCGTGTTACTGACAGGCATTTTAACTGATTCATCTGTTGATTCAGGAGTTATGTAACACCCCGATTTTCGAAAGGTATCATATCGAGTTAATACAGAAACCGATATATAAAGGAAAAATAATATATTTTATTTTGGACTTGAATCCTAGATTTTATAGTCTAGATGGATAAAGGATTCAATTACGAGTCCAACGGTTCTTTCCGGAGCGAAAACGGAGCTATAACGAAGAAGTTATGGCCAAAACAGTGATCGGGGAAGTTTTCGGCCGCGGTACATTCTCGGCGAAAGTGCCCCGCGAGAGTGACACCTTGTCACTTTCGCCGTCACTCTCGCGGGCAGCGTCTGGATGATAAAAATCGCAATTTTCAACCCCAAACTTCATTTCTTCATATCTCCTTCATCCTAGCTCCGATTTGGGTGATTCAAGTTGCTACGGTTTCGTTTTTGAGAGCTCTTCAAGGATTTAGCAAGAGATTGAAAGTCTATTGAAGTATACTAGAGAATTTTGTGGTGGTAAGCTCCTCATCTCTCCCATTTCATCTTCTTCACTAAGTTTTCTAGGGTTTTATCCACCCCTTTGTTCTCCCTTTCATAGATTGAAGATTTGTGATCATTTTGGTGAACTAGAAGTGTTTTGGTTGGTGGATTCAAGCTTGGGTTAAGGTAATCTTCTATTCTCTTCGGTTATGAAAGTTAGGGTTTCGGTATTAGTTGAGGTATTCATGCACATGGTTTGGGAAACGATTCTTTATGGTTGATTATGTTTATGTATGGTTGAATATGTATGGATTTAGGTTTTGAAAGTTTTGTCTTGAGAATCCAAGTGTTCTTCAAAGGAGCTCTAGTTGGGGGAAAATCTAGATTTAGCCTAAATCTAGCAAGGTGAGTTCAAGTTGATTTGTGAAAACGGTGTACATGCCAAAATGTTCATTTTAAGTGTTTATGTGTTTTACATGAAATTATCAAATGTTGGGGTATTTGTTAATCTTTGATTAGTTGAAGTATTAAACTCTATAAACTTTGTATAACACCACATTTGAGATTTTTGGGCATTTGATATATGTGTCATAAATGAACGTGTTTTGAAGTCTTATTGCATGAATGGATCTTTAGTCAAATATTTACGCTTTTAAATGTTTGTTGGGTTTTATGCATCATCATGAAATGGAGTGTTTTATAAAGTGTCACTTGCACTTTTATGTGAGGTACTTGAAAGAGTGTTTATAGCCTCATTTTATGATTTTCATTCTTATCAGCAGTTAAATTTGAGAAAAATACATGTCATTTGGGTTATGAGGCATTTTGGAAATATAAGGGTATAAGTCATTTGGAAAAATGGGTGCCTCAACTAATGTGAGTTTTGAACTAATCTTACTTTTAGTCGTTGTGTTTGCATAACCGTAGGTTGAGTACGTTTATCTTATTTTTACTTCGTTTATCAATGGGTCAATGGGTGCTAAGCCTGCGGCTTGGTATTTTTATTTGATTTGGAGTATTTGGACAATTGTCCAGTTTTGGTAGCTCGACTTCAAGCCTTGTTGGCGTTATTGGATGAAGCACGTTAGGTATCGGGTGCGATGTAAGTCCTTCGTGCTGCACGTTAAGGTATCGGGTGCGGTATAAGTCCTTCGTGCTCAAGTATTACGATATTAGATGAGGGGCTCGACATAGGAACCCGACGGGGTTGAACTCGAGTTTTCGTGGGTGTACGTTTAAAGCTACTGAGCCTGACATCTCTTGCGTGTAATTTTGTTTATATGACTAGTCATAACAACATAAAATGAGCTTACTTTGTGGACCGTCACATTTTATGGAATCGGGAATCCCCCGTCACCGAAAGGTGTTGTTTTTGGGTATTGAGTTTTATTATCCAAGTTTTCGGTGACGTTTTGTATTATTGGGTTTTACCCTTGATTTTATGGGATGAGTATTATGCCCCACCCGTGTTTTGGGTGTCTTGTGATATAAGGTTTAACCGTATCTTCATAAATGGAGAGTTCAAGTTATATTTACGCTTTGAGTGAGTTTTGGGTTAAAGCTAATTTATAAATGGGCGGCTTACATTGGTATTATCATCTTTATAGTGGTTGGGTTTGGAAAACGTCCAAATTTGTGTTCTTTGTTTAAAATGCATATTATTGGAAAATGAGTCGTTTTCACATATAAGACGTATCATATTGAAGGACTACGATTTTAACCGCATCCTTTCTTTTAAACGATTATTTTATATATGTTGAAAACTCTTGAGCTCACTAGGCGTTAAGCCTAACCTTTTTATTTGTCGGCATGTGCATCAGGTTTCAAGGTTGGGAGTTGGTCCTAGCAATCCTATGAAGAGTAGAGCCTTAGCTCTGTGCAAATGTAAGTAGTTGGGAAGTCTTCCGCAACGTTGGAGATAGTAACTATTATGGGGTTTTAGTAGCACCCGTCCTTATTATAGACTTTTGTATATAATGAATGGTTGTATTGAGGTTAAATCTTAATTTGCAGTTGTAGATGATTTGTTTATGGATGTATTTATAAAATTTTAAATAAGTTGTTATTTCCAGAATTGAGGGTGGTACAAGTTACATGTTCTTAATTTGTCTGGATTTGAAAAGATCTAGATGATTATCTTGGAGGATTGACAGAATCAGAGGCTCGGTATGACAGATCAGAATGGTCAAAGACATTTCTTGGACGAAAAGTTTTGATGATATAGATGCTCAAATAATCAAAAAGGGGGAGATGATATGAAGAAATGTTAAAGTTTTGAAGTTTGGAAGAGATTGTATCAAGATATGATAAAGTTTTTGAGAGATGATTTTCAGAAATGTTCAAGTCAGAAAAGTTCAAAGTAAAGATTTGAAGACTTGAAGATGATCAAAGAATTTCTAAAGACGTGCTGATTTTTGAGAAATTTTCTTTGAAGATTATTTGCTGAAAGCAATTAGAGTTGATTCTGAAGATAACTTTCTTTTCAAAGTCTGAAAGTATTCTGTGAAAGTTTTTGGGGAGATTGTTAATCGTCTGAAGATAATTTTGGAAAGAAGATTGTTAAAGAAAAAGGGTAGATTGTACTGACAGAGTTTAAACTGAAGACTGAATTGCTAGATCTTTCAAAAGTGATCTTGAATCCAAAGGGGGAGATTGTTAGAGCATAAATCTGTTGGATACAAGATCAAGAAGACTGAAGGTCAAAGTTGAGAAAGTCAAAGCTGAAGAAAGTCAAATCTTATTAAAAGTCAAAGTCTCTTATTAAAAGTCAATTGTATTTGTTTTTGTATTAGTTTAGTTTTCCTTGTATTTGTGGTAGTATAAATACTTTTTTTCTTTGTATTTCAAGGTGAGGTGACATTAGTTGATATATCAGATTTGAGAGAATACGTTTTAGAGAGAGAAGGAGTTCTAGAGAGAGAAAGTGTAAATTGTGAAATTCAAAGTAATCAAACAGGTAATCTTTGATTTAAATTTTGTTTGTTTGATTGTTATTGATTAGAAACTAGATTCTGGAACACACAATTAAAATTTATATAAATACATATTTATTTATAATAAAAAAAATATTATTAATTTAATTAATTATGTATTTATTTTACAATAAAAATTAAAAAAAGTTAATTAAAAAAAGTACGATAAAAAGATAAAAATTATGCTATCAAGAAATCTGTAAAAGTTGTATAAAACTATGTACAATAAAAATTAAAAAAAGGTTAAATTTAAAAAAAAAAGTTAATTTAACAATATGTAAACTAAAAGTAAAAATTGAGTTATTAAGAAATTTGTGAAAATAAAATATGTCAAATTTGAGACATTAATTTAAATATATAAAAAAATATAATTACTTTAATTATGTATTTATATCATATAATATTATTTAATAATTTTATAAACTATAATTACTTTAAATATATTACGAGTAATAATTAACACTAATTAAATACGAAATTTTTATTAAATTCTATAAAATTAAAACTGATTAAATACAAAAAAGAAAACTTCTAAAAAAACAGGTCGGACAATTACAATATATGACGAAAAATTGTACAAAAAAACTTAAATGAAAAGTCTCTCCACTACGTAAAAACCTGAAAAGGAAATTTTTATTTTTTAAAAAACCTCTAAAAAACTTTTCAAAAAACCATATAGTGGATGCTCTAAAGAATCACCCATTTTGAATGGGTCCCGATTTGTAGGCTCGTCTGCAATAATTGATCTCACAATGTATATTTGACCTTTTTTTTTACCAGTCATGCAAAAATTTCTCCTAAAAAGTGAATATATTTTCCCCCTTGACTTGATACATAAATATAGGGTGGTATCAATTGAAAACCAAGTTTTATTGGAAACTTTGAAAATCAAGTTTCATTGGAAACTTTGGAAACCAAACTTCAGCCATTGATCTTTATAATCAATGGTTAATATTCATTTGAATTATATATGGTAGTAAATTAATTAATTTATTAATAATAAATAAAAATAATTGATGAAAAGGATAAATATGTCTTTTGATTTTGTGTCTCAAATATGGCAAGAAATATTTATTTTAATTAGATTACTTTAAACCAAAATAAAATTTCCCACGCAAATCCAAATTTTGTTATTTTTTTACTATGAAAACGAGACGCATTTGTCTTTTCATTCAAAAAATTTATTTTTCTTTTAAAATGTAAGAAAATATTTTTTTTATTTCATTTTGTTATAAAATTTCTCACGCAATCTAATATTGTGATGAAACAGAATGAATTTGTGGATTACAGATTTCATCAGTTTCATCGTGTTAGCATTATTGTTTCAAAATGAAACATGATGAATTTGTGCTATTTTTGTTTCATTACATGTTCAGTTACATATTCCTAAATGAAAATAGATTCATCAGGTTCATCGTGTTAGCATTATTGTTTCATAATGAAAATAGATTCATCAGGTTCATCGTGTTAGCATTATTGTTTCATCATTACCATATATAAGCTAAATTAAAATTAAATAATTTACCTAAATTAAATATCTCATTTTTAAATTAATCAATTATTATTATTACCATATATAAGCTAAATTAAAATTAAATAATTATTAATATAATAATAATAACAGTTACAAAACTAACCTTTTCAATTAAAAATAAAAATAAAAAAAAGAAATTCACTGATTGGTTGATTTCGGTTTCCAAAGTTTCCAATGTAATAATGGTAATATATATATATATATATATATATATATATATATATATATATATATATATATATATAGGGGAGCGATCAATTGGAAAACAGTATTACATTGGAAACTTTGGAAAACTAAATCAACCAATCAGTGAATTTTTTTTCTTTTTTTTAATTGAAAAGGTTATTTTTGTCTTTTACATTATTTTATAATATATATGGTAACTGTTATTATTATTATATTAATAATTATTTAATTTTAATTTATTTTATATATGGTAATATGGATGATTTATTAAATTAAAAATGAGATATCTAATTTAGGTAAACAAAATTTAAATCATACGAAAACACCTTTTTTTTTATTCATGTACTTGAATTGACATTCTTAGGAAATTTTGTATTTGAGCCACAAAATATTAATATAAAATTAAAATATTCAAATTTTCAAGTATTAATATGAAATTAAATATTCATATGAAATTAAAAGATTAGAAACTTTGATACTATGTATTGTTTTGATTCTTATGAATCAGTGATTGATTCATTCAATGACTGAAAGTTTATATTCATATGAAATCTTCAATATTACCTCCAAGCACAAAATATTAATATAGTGAAACATAATGGATTTGATATAGTGAAACAAAATATTAATATAATGAAACATGATGAAACATAAAATGTTAATATAGTGAAACCTCATGAAACATATTTGATATAGTGAAACATAATGGAAAGGTAATGAAACAAAATATTAATATAGTGAAACCTGATATAGTGAAACAAAATATTAATATAGTGAAACATGATGAAACATATTTGATATAGCGAAACATAATGGAAAGGTAATGAAACAATAATGATAATGAAACTTAATTGGGTTTTTACATACTGCATATTGATAAACAGGTAATAAAAAGGTAGTCTTGATATATTGTTATTATCTTTTATTAATAAATTAATTTATTTATTACCATATATAATTATTATCTTTTATTAATAAATTAATTAATTTATTACCATATTTCATCTTTATTGTCAAATTTGAAACAAAAAAGAAAAAGACATATTTACCCTTTTGACATATTATTATTATCTTTTATTAAAAATTAATTAATTTATTACCATATATAATTCAAATGAATCTTGACCATTGATAAAAAAGATCAATGGTTGAATTTGGTTTCCAAAGTTTCCAATGAAATTAGGTTTCCAATTGAAACCACCCCTATCTCTCTCTCTCTCTCTCTCTATATATATATATATATGATCAAATTGCAATCAAAATTGTATCCACTGAAAATAGTTGTCGACAAATGATCTATAACCACAAGAGAAAGTATATGAATCTTTTTTATGTTGAGATTTGGGTTGATGTAAAAAACATATTAAAAAACGTATTTTTTAATATGTAATGTTATGATTTATTTATACATGGATACAAATGATCATAGAAAATAAAAGGCCAAAAGGGTGGAATACTTTTAAAAAGAGTACGGTCGACTAAGATTTAGGATTTTAAAAATATAATTATAAATATTAAAAAAATAGTATATATATATATATACACACACTAGGTTTTCGGACGAATCGAATCGCCAAAAATCAAATCAAACCAGAACCTAAACATCCTCAAAAGTCGGGTTTTAGATTTTACACAATTCGTATTTCACACTCACAATTCGTACTTGAGTGGGTCTTTTTTTTTCCTTGCATAATTGCATTATTATTTTAGATGCCAAATAAATCCCGATGGTCATTTCCATTTCCACTAAAATCAACGTTTCTGAAATTGATTGATTGACGTTTATGATATACATTTTATTTTATTTTCTTATTAATATATTATACATATCCGAGAATTGTATTAATCATATAATGTTGTCAGGATAAGAACAAGGTTTAGTTTATCATAAGAGTTGTTAATGTTTGTAATTGTTGTGTTCACCTCCGTTTTTAAAAAAGATTGTTACAGGGTGCAAAAATTCCTTGGGTAGTCCCAGACTAATCTCATGGTAAATTGGGACTTCGTTCACAACCCTGAGGTAGATCTTCCAATGACCATAAGCGTATATGTAAGTAACATGATTCAAACTGGGGTAGATTTTCTCATGCCCTTATCTTTATCCACGTCCACCATGGTTCCAAAACAATATTATCAAAAATTCTAAATAATTAGGATTTTCGTAATTATTGTGATTATTTAAACTTAAAGTTAATTATAATAATTACTTAACATCAAGTATCTTAAGTATATTATTTCAAAAAAAATTTCAACTAGAAATGTACTCGCGCAATGCAGCTAGATACATCACGATTTTAATGTTTCATTTTATTTTCTGTTTTTTGTCGATTTACATTACGATTTTGGATGGTTGTGATAGAGTGATAATGATTTTTTTATATAAATTTGTTTAATTTAGACTTAATAATATAATGTAATTTATTTTGGTTTAATAATATAATTTTTTATAAAATATTTTCTTACATTTTTTAATTACATTTTACATTTTTTATATTTAAAATTTGATTTTTATTATATATATTTAATTATGTTGAGAGTTATTTTAGGGGAGTTAAAATGGTTAGAGATAATAATTAAAAATTAATAAATAGCATTAAATGTAGTACATACAACTTTAATGATTGTTTTTTAAGTAATTAGCATTAAATAACGGTACATTAAGCTTTAAGACTTGTTTTTAAGAGTTTTTTATATCATCTTTATAATATAGTATAGATATAGATTATAAGTCGTTTCTTTTTCATGACAAATCCATTACAACAATTACTAAGATTGATCAATCGGTTACACTAAAAAGTAAATAAGACAATTAACATTTTTATCCAAATGTCATTTTAGAAAAAGGATTGGTAGTTAATTTTATATTGATATCGAAAAGATTTAAATTTCTAGTATATTGATTATACTATATTAAGAAATAGAAATAATTAAGATTTCAATCCAAATGTCTACTACTAGACAAAAGGGCTTTTTCCAGCGGATGTTTGGGCTGATTTCCGACGGAAGTCAAACAGGTCAAACCCCGTTGGCTTTCGTCGGAAATCCGCCGACTTTTTTTTTATTTTTTATAAAAAAACTTTTATTTTTCAACGGATTTTTAGTTTTTTTCATATTAGATCAAACTAATTAACATTTTCCGGAGGATTTTAATTAATTATTTTAATTAATTAAAATCCATCAAAAAAATTTAATTTAATTTATTTCATAAAAGAATTTAAAAAAAATCCGCCATAAATCCGCCGGAAATTCTTAAACTTTTCCGGTGGATATTTTTTTATTTAAAACAAATAAAAAATATTAAATCCACAAAAAAACCGTCAAAAACATTAAATTAATTTATTTTTCTTTTTCTCTAGAAAGCATTAAAAAAAATAAGTAAATATTAAATCTGCCGAAAATCCACCGAAAAATTAAATATTTTTTTTCTTTTTCTCTGAAAAAAAATAAAATAAAATATTAAATCCGCCGGAAACATTAAAGAATTTCCGGTGGATTTTCGGCAATTGTTTTGTTATTTAAAATAATTGAAAAAAATATTAAATCCACCGAAAATCCGCCGAAAACATTAATTTTAAAAAATAAAAATAAAATAAAAATAACAAAAATAATAAAATTAAAAGGTTTTTAAAAAAATAAAAAATTTAATTTTTTAAAAAAAATCCTCAATAAGAGTGGGCTTTAATTGAGATAGTGACGAGTTTAGAAGAAAGAGAGGCTCGCATTGAAGTTTTACGTGAATAAAATTAATGGTTTAATCAAGTATTACAAGGTGTATAATAACAATGGGCTTTAATGGACCCATTTGAGCTTAAATGCACCCACTTGGGTTCCAGTTGGACGTTAATGGATCTACTTGGGCTTTAAGGGGTCCAGTTCAGCTTTAATGGATCTACTTGGGCTTTAAGGGGTCCAATTGGGCTTTAATGGATCCATTTGGGATTTTAAGGGATCCAGTTGGACATGAATGTATCCACTTAGACTTTAAGGGTCCAGTTGGGCTTTAATGGTTCCTGCTGGGCTTTAATGGACCCATTTGGGCTTTAGTGGATGTAGTTGGGCTTTAATGAACCCATTTGGGCTTTAGTGGATCCAGTTGGGCTTTAATGGATCCACTTGGGCTTTAATGGATCCACTTGGGCTTTAATGGGCCCACTTGGCTTTAAGGGATCCAATTGGGCCTTAATGGTTCCTACTGGGCTTTAATGGATCCACTTGGACTTTAATGGTTCCACTTGCGCTGTAATGGATCCACTTGGGCTTTAATGGACCCATTTGGGCTTTAATGGATCCAGTTGCGCTGTAATAGATCCACTTGGGCTTTAATGGATCCACATAGGTGTTTATGGATCGATTGGCCTTTAATGGATCCATTTGGGCTTTAACTAATCTAGTTGGGCTTTAATGGATCCACTTGGGCTTTAAAGGGGTCCAGTTGGGCTTTAATGGATCCACTTGGGCTTTAAGGGGTCAAGTTGGGCTTTAATGGATCCACTTAGGCTTTAAAGGGGTCTAGTTGGGCTTTAATAGATCCACTTGGGCTTTAAGGGGTCCAGTTGAGCTTTAAGGATTCACTTGGGCTTTAAGGGGTCCAGTTGGGCTTTAATGGTTCCTGCTGGGTTTAATGAATCCACTTGGGCTTTATGGTTCCACTTGAACTGTAATGGATCCATTTGGGCTTTAATGGATCTACTTGGGCTTTAATAGACCCATCTGTGCTTTAATAGATCCACTTGGACTTTAAGGAATCAATTTGGGCTTTAATGGATCCACATGGGGATTTATGGATCGGTTGGGCTTTAAGGGGTCCAGTTGGGCTTTAATGGTTCCTGCTGGGCTTTAATGGATCCTAGGGGTGCTCAAAAAACCGACCAACCCAACCAACCTGGAAAAAAATCAACCCGAGGTAACCCGACATATAATCGATACAAAATTAGGACAACCCGAATCTATTGGGTTGATATCGGGTTAGGCTCAAAGTAACCCGACCAACCCGATAAACGTTTTACGACTTTTATAAAATTATTTGTATTTCCTATTAATATGTATAAGTTACCAAAAATAACTCGACAATAACGAGCAATGGAACTTATAAGAGGACATTATTGGAAAGCTATATGTAATACTTAAATATTTGATGAACTCGTATATATTCTTTTGAATGATGGATCATATTTCAAAGAAAAATTTCCTCATTTTTATGTTTTCGATAATGTTTTTACTTTGTTTAAACACAACCTGACCAACCCGAATGGGTTGGGTTGGAAATTCTCAAACCGCCAACATTGGGTTGGGTTGTTGAAATGCCTTCAACCCGGTCAACCCAACCCATGAACACCCCTAATGGATCCACTTAGGCTTTAATGGTTTCACTTGCGCTGTAATGGATCCACTTGGGTTTTAATGGATCCACCACATGTGCTTTAATGGACCCACTTGGGTTGTAATGGATCAGTTGGGCTTTAATGGTTCCACTTGGGATTTAATGGATCCACTTGGGCTTTAATGGACCCACTTGGGCTATAATGGACCCATTTGAGCATTAATGAATCCAGTTGGGCTTTAATGGACCCACTTGGGCTTTAAGGGGTCCAATTCGACTTTAATGGTTCCTGCTGAACTTTAATGGATCCACTTAGGCTATAATGGTTCCACTTGCACTGTAATGGATCCAATTGGGCTTTAATGGATCCACTTTGGCTTTAATGGTTCCACTTGGGCTTTAATGGTTCCACTTGCGTTGTAATGGATCCAATTGGGTTATAATGGATCCACTTGCACTGTAATTGATCCACTTGGGTTTTAATGGATCCACTTGGGTTTTAATGGACCCACTTGGGCTTTAATGGATCCAGTTGGGCTTTAATAGATCCACTTGGATTTTAATGGATCCACATGGGTGCTTATTGATCGGTTGGGCTTTAATGGATTCACTTGGGCTTTAATGGACCCACTTAGGTTTTAATGGATCCAATTGGGCTTTAATGGACAATAATATAATAATAATAGTATTAAAAGTTATAAAAAAAATCTCGACAGATAGGCTTTACCAGCGGATTTCCGGCGAACCTATCCGTCGAAAATTCCAAAATTTTCATTTTTTTTTAAAAAAAATGACTGATTTTTCAAAAAATTTAATTAAATGATTTTCCGGCGGATGGATCCGCCGGTAATCCGTTGAAAAAAATGTGAATTAAGTCACGAGTTTAGGGAACCAAACCTCACTTTGCACAGTCTCCCTAAATTTTTTTCCCTCTGGCGATTATTACAAACGACCCACCACCACCACCACCACTTGACGCCTCCCTCCACCGACGCCCACGACCCACCACCACCATCGGTCCCCCACCACCTACCTCTACCACCTTCCAGTCGATCCACCACCCACCACTCGACCCACCACCACCACCGGCTTTACCCACCACCAACCTCCACCACCGCCACCACCCAAAGCCTCCCTCCACCGGCGCCTTTCCGCCGATGACCCACCACCACCACCGACGCTTCCCCTCTTCACACCTTTTCATCGGATTTTTTTGGTAAAAACTCAATTTTCTCTATTATTCGAGGGTGTCCATACCTATGATGCTTTTCGTTGGACGAATTTTACAATGAGGGCAGTACTGTTGTGGACGGTTAGTGACTTCCCTGCTTATGCTATGCTTTCTGGTTGTAGCACGCATGAAAAGTTAGCTTGTCCATATTGTATGGGTAATGCATGTGCGTTCCAGTTATGAAGCGGAGGGAAGTCGTGCTGGTTTGACTGTCACCGCAAGTTTCTACCATAGAGACACGCGTTCAGGCGTGACAAAAAGCAATTTCGTAAGGGACATACCGAAACAGCTGATGCACCCTTGGTGCCAACCGGGAAACAAATATGGAATCAAGTGTGTAGCCTTCTTACGGTTTATGATGGTGTCCCACACGGGTCAAGACACTACAAAAAGCCTGTGGGTTTTGGGGTAACACACAATTGGGTAAAGCGGAGCATTTTCTGGGAGCTGCCGTATTGTCACACTTTGTTGATACGACACAACCTTGATGTAATGCATATTGAGAATAATGTGTTTGATAATTTGTTTCACACGATTATAGACACACCAAAAACAAAGGACAACATCAAGGCAAGAAAAGACATAGAAGAATACTGCAATCGACCCGAGTTGCATATGAGGGTGGAACAAAATAAAATATTTAAGCCGAAAGCTTCATACACTTTGAACAAAGATCAAGTAGGAAAGGTAGGTGAATGGTTGAAGAAGTTGAAATTTACAGACGACTATGCTTCCAACATATGGTCATTAGTAAACCTTGAGGATTGTAGTTTCTATGGTTTCAAGAGTCATGATTGTCACGTGTTCATGCAAAGGTTGCTCCCTATTGCTATTAAAGGGATGGTACCGACCCAAATATGGGATGCTATCACTGAGTTGTGCACATTATTTCGTGCAATATGTTCCAAGGTGTTACACGTTGAGGAATTGATTCAATTGAAGACAAGTATAGTTGAAATGATCTGCAAGTTGGAAAGAGTCTTTCCACCGGGGTTCTTTGATTCCATGGAACACCTTGTGGTACATCCTGCACAAGAGGCACTAGTTGAGGGGTCCGGATCAATGTATATGGATGTATCTCTATTGGAGACGTCTAGGGCCCTTGAAAAGGACAGTGGGAAACAAAAGAAGGGTAGAAGGGTCGATTGTGGAGTCATATTTGGTGAAGAAACTATCTACCTATTGCGCGTTGTATTTTGAAAGAACGGTAGAGACGCGGCTAAACCGTGAGCCTCGAAATTTTGCCCCCGAATATGAGTCTTCCAACTAACGCTTAAGCATATTTAAAACCCCGGTCGTCCATTATACGATAAGGTCGGAAGACATTGTCAGCTAGCAGATGCACAAAACTCACACATACAATTTGCTTAATTGTCAAGAAGTATTTCCTTTCATAACGATTTTCAATGATTGGATTAGACGTTCGGAGTCGTATATTGATGAAGAGGGGCTCGACAAACGTAGAGATGGCCACTTTACTGATTGGTTTGAGAACTACATAAGTATACATATGAAATTTTATTCATCATCATTTATATGTACTTAATATAATATTACAAATAAAATAAAATTTTATAATATAGGTTATGACTCGGCCTGACCCATCAATCGACCATTTAAAAGTTTTGGCACAAAGATCGCTACGCTGGGCTTGGAGACACCCGAGTTTTTTTTAAATGGTTACAAGTTCCACACTCAAACTCATGGTAGGAATCGCACCACACATAATAGTGAAGTATGCGTGAGAGGCTCTTGTTACTCAGAGTATGATGCGAACTACTATGGATTGTTGGATGAAGTGCTAGAGATAGAATACCGTGAGTATAGACTCGGTCGATGTGTTGTCCCAATATTCAAATACACATGGTTTGATACAGTTAACAGCGTCCGAGTTCACCTAAAGCATAATCTCGTGGATGTTAAACACAGATCAAGACTTCGTTCAGACGATCCTTTTATCCTACCATCACAATCTGAACAAGTCTACTATGTACAATATCCATCGAAGGAATTAAAAGATTGGTGGTATGTGGTGAAGACAAAGCCTAGAGGGGTCTATGAGTTGGCATCAACTACACACGAAGTACCGGCCAACGAAAATGTGGATGGGGAATAGTTTTTCCAAGAAGATGATAGAATTGCACCCATATGGGGAAACGAAGACGTGGATGAACCCATTCGTCTTGTCACAGAGGGAGAAGACATCGAGGTTGCCAATGATGGTTGCAACAACTGGCATGTTGACGAGAGTGGTGATGAAGAGGAAGAGTTCCAAGACTCTGATAGTGACTCTGATGAAGAAGAAGAACCTGACTTGTTTGATCATTCCTCAGATGATTAGATAGTATTTTAATCTTAGGCTTACTAAACTTTGTGTAGTTAGGGCCTTTATGTGTATCTCTAGCATATGTAATATGTTTGTGTATGTATATATGTGTATGAATATTTTTTATATCCATGGTTTGGGTTTCAAATAGCCTAATAGGTGCACTTAGGGGTTTCAAGCGCACAAACCAACCTTATATGTTCTATATGCATGGTTTGGGTTTCAAATAGCCTAATAGGTGCACTTAGGGCCTTTATGCGCACAAAACCAACCCTATATGTTCTATATGCATGGTTTAGGTTTCAAATAGCCTAATAGGTGCAATTAGGGCCTTTATATGCACAAACCCAACCCTATTTGTTCCATATGCATGGTTTAGGTTTCAAATAGCCTATATGTTGTATACTTGAATTATTGTTGTATGCTTTCTAACATTGCTTTGTAGAAAATGCCACTTATGTCGTTGGATCGGGACGAGGTACTCCTAGCCGAGCTACAGGAGGAGCCTCTAGTAGTGGTTCGGCACAACCAGACGAGGAGTATGGTAATGTCCACCATGGCATCGCTGCTCCGGAGCAGCTCCCGACAGAGAGGAGGTTGCTAGCACCTCGTGATGTTCGCTCAAATGAGTAAATAATTCATTTATATTAACTTGTTGATAAAATGAATTGTTATTTGTATGGATATTAATTCAATTCCTTATGTAGATGGAGTGGTGCCGATGCGATTTGCAAAACCACGAGGATAAATCGGACCTTCTTGGTTGGTGCATGGCGTACTTGGTCCCATGTCCCTTTGGACGTGAGGAACAAGATGTTTGAGCGTTTTCAGGTTCGGATTGTATATTTAAATAATTATATCTTTGATAGTTTTATTTCCAACTTAAAAATAACTAAACTTGTACGTATAGAGCTACTACACGTGGGATGCTTCCTTAGATGCCTAGATGCGAGATATCTGGGAGAGAAAGTGTGGAAAACATACAATGACAACCTGAGTTCCGCTCGGAAGAGAGCCGCCAGGTTGACCCAACGTGCTGAGCGGCCCTATAATGAGAACGACCCCAACCGAGATATGAACTTGTTGAAGCCATTCCCTCCCGATTGGGTCTCCCCGCCAACTGGAGCGCGATGATCATGGATGGAACAACGATCATTGGAAGGCGGTTCCTGTGGTGTCGCGTAAGAACCAGATGACGCCGATGGATGGCGAAATATCCAAGCACACCAATGGATCGATCTCGTTCGGAGAGACATTGGCTCGTTTGGTAGGACCTTAAAATGTTATAATTAACCATTACTTTAGTAATTTGTTATTTAATATGTTATAATTAACATATGTTTGTAATATTTTCCCTTTGCAGACCAGAGCAAAGGGTGTGCCACCGTTGGGTTTGGAGCTCTTCGATCATACCCACAAGAAGAGGCGGTCGGGTTCGGATACTTCGTCTTCATCTACCGGGGATTATGTGACATCGAGGTGTAGCCGAGTTGCGGTAAGTATTTTGCACAGTACTTTAGAATATCTTTATATATATATATATATATATATATATAAGTTTGGGTTTCCATTTGTTGGGCAAACATTAGGATTATTATATCGTAAGACTCTATCTTAGTGTGCGTGTCTGTATATATATATATATATAGGGGGCCTTTCATGGGAGACCCTAGTATTTTGTGGTAACCATGAGATCCAATCTCATCCGTCCATTTAATTAATCAATGGTCTAAAATAACTAATATAAATAATAACTAAAAAACGGATTTAATGCAACTAAATTAGGAAAAAGGGGTAAATCTGTCAAAAAACATTATAATTAAGTGTGATCTAATTTATGTGTGTTCTGATAATTTTGGATGTGATCTAAATTAGCGCTTACCGGATTTAATGCAATTAAATTAGAAAAAATGGACGTGATACACTGTGATCATCTTGCAAAACCTTATATCCTTCATGATAGAATGATGGGATTATTGTTGCTAATTCCGTAGGTGGTGATACACTGTGATCAGTGTCTCATGGTACTTATGAGATTCATATGTTAGATTATCAGATATATGCCAAATCACAATGTAAAACATACATCACAATGTAACACATATATAAGATATATGCCAAATCACAATGTAACACATACATCGGATATATGGCAAATCACGTGGCACATGAGATTCAGATGATGTTATATTATCACAATGTCACATGGTCCATATGGATATTATCCCAAAATCAATTTGTTGAGATAATAAAGGAAACGTAATATTTGAATGATGAGACTTTGATTTTTTCAGTTACAAAAAAAATGTTATATTAATTAATTTATCAAATTACTAATATATCATCCCCTATTAATTAATTAAAAAAATAAATAAATTGAAATGATTGGATGAGATTGGATCTCATGATTATAATGAATAAACTTAACATTTTTCATATATATCACAATCATTATTAATGAATCATAATCAATATTCATAAATATATCTATTGTTTCCTAAAATAGTGGTTTGCATAGTTTGTACAAATTGCTTGGTTTGCAAAAGAAACGCTATATATATATATATATATATATATATATATATATATATATATATATATATATCTAGTTTGGGTTTCCATTTGTTGGATAAACATTAGGATTGTTTAACTTAGTTGGGTATGTCCCATTTACAGTCGTTATGCTGTGTCGAACCCAACCCTATTTGTTCTATATGCATGGTTTGGGTTTCAAATAGCCTAATAGGTTAGGGCCTTTATGCGCACAAACCCAACCTTATTTGTTCTATATGCATGGTTTGGCTTTCAAATAGCCTAATAGGTGCACTTAGTGTGTATATATATATATATATATATATATATATATATATATATATATATCTAGTTTGGGCTGCCATTTGTTGGGCAAACATTAGGATTGTTTAACTTAGTTGGGTACGTCCCATTTTTACAGTTGTTATGCTGTCGAAATTGACTTGTAGTATTTTTATAAAAACCACAAGGTGAGTACTCGACAAGTCTTAGCCAGAAGTACAACGACCCTAGCCAGTATCCGCTAGTTGATACTGAGTTGTGGCAGAAGGTTGTTGGGGGACCGAAGAAAGGTCGTCTGTTTGGGTTCGGGTACCACCCAGATCCCAACTCGATCTTGACTGAGACAGCTTCACAGAATGGTGTTTCTTCTTCTTCTTCCCGACAGGTGCGTACCACATTTCATTAAATGAGGTTTATCAATTTCATTTATAATTCATGTTAAATATTCTAAAGTCTTTTTTATTTTATAGGAAATTGACGAGCTAAGGACCCAAGTTCAGGAGTTGAGGGAGCGGGAAGAGAGACGTGCGACAGAGGAAGAGGCACGTCGGGCGGAAGAAGCGAGACGTGCTGCACAGTACGGTGAGATGTGTGAAATGGTAAGGCGTTTCTATCAGTCCCAGCCCCCACCACCGCCACCGCCACCCATGTGACGAGTCATTTGTGTATTTGAACAATTTGTTGAATTGTGTTGTTGAAACGTTTTTTGGAACCATATATCAGGATTTAGGACCTTAATTTATGAAAATTTAGTTGTATTTTATGTTTTTTACAGTTTTTGGCAGTTTTTACCGTTTTACAACTTTTAGCAGGTTTTTACAGCATTTAGCATATTTTTAAATGAAAAAACATGTTTTCCCTGTTTTAGATTTTTCACTTATTTGGCGGATTTTCAATGGATTAATCCGCCGAAAATAAATAAATAAAAAATAATTAAAATAAAAAATAAAATAAATATTATCGTCGGATCCGTCACAAATTTTCGCCGAAAAAAGTTTCTTTTTATTAAAAAATAAAGTTTTATGACAATTTAAATAAACTTTTCGACGGATTAATCCGCCGAAAATTCGCCGGATTATTTTTTTTAATCAGAGAAATAATTACTTCGGGTTAATTATTGAAAAATATTTCAGGCGAATTTTCGGCGGATATATCTGCCAAAAAAGGTGGTTTTCGACGTCTTTTTTCTGACCGGCAAATCCGCCAAAAACCACAGTTTCCGATGGATTTGTCCGCTGGAAATGGCCTCATGTCTTGTAGTGGTCTTATCATGCTCCCTAAGTCCCAACCTTGGGTTGACGCACATCACGAGAGAGGTAAGTTCATGAAATTTTTTCAAGTGGTGGCACCATTTGATTATAAGAAAAAAGCTATATATATTTGTTGTGAAATCATTCTTCATCTGTTAGTAAGTTCCTTACTTTTCATATGTGAGGTCATATGTTTTCGAGTGTTTTATCCCAAAGAAATTCAGAAGCATAATAAACTAGAAATTAAAAGCTAAAAATTAAGAAAGTGACACTACTAAATAAAAGACTATTTTCGGCGGATTTTTCCGAATGATTTTTCCGCCGGAAATTTTCGGCGGATTTCCGACGAAAGTCAAACGGGTCAACCCACTTTGACTTTCGCCCGAAATCCGCCGAATTTATTTAATTTTATTTTATTAAAAAAATCAATTATTTTCGGCGGATTTCCGACGGATTATAATTTTTTTTAATTTTTTTCTTATTAATTATAATTAATTAAGTTTTTTCGGCGGATTTTCGGCGGATTTTAATTAATTTAATTAATTCAAAACCGCCGAAAATACGTCGAAAAAAGTTAATTAATTATTATATTTAAATGAATTTAAAAAAAACAAAAAATAAAAATAAAAATCCGTCGGAAATCCGTCGGAAATCTGCCGAAAAATTTAAAACATTTTCGGCGGATATTCTATATTTTAAAAAAATAATAATAATAAAATCCACCGAAAATCCGCCGAAAAAAGTTAATTAATTATTATATTTAAATGAATTAAAAAAATAAAAAATAAAAATCCATCGGAAATCTGCCGAAAAATTTAAAACATTTTCGGCGGATATTCTATATTTTTTAAAAAAAATAAAAAAGTAAAATCCGCCGAAAATAGTTAATTAATTATTATATTTAAATGAATTAAAAAAAATAAAAAATAAAAATAAAAATCCGTCGGAAATCCGCCTAAAAATTTAAAACATTTTCGGCGGATATTCTATTTTTTTTAAAAATAAAATCCGCCGAAAATATTTAATTAATTATTATATTTAAATGAATTAAAAAAAAATAAAAATCCGTCGGAAATCCGCCGAAACATTTAAACATAAAATAAAAAATAAAAAATAAAATCCGCCGAAAAACACTAAAAAAATTAAATATTATTTTTTATTAGAAAAACTTTTAAAAAAATTTTGATTCCGCCAATGGAACCAGTTGAGCTTTAATGAATACAGTTGGGCTTCGAAGGAACCAGTTGAGCTTTAATGTACAGAGTTGGTCTTTACCGTACAGAGTTGGTCTTTAATTGATCCGTTTGGGCTTTAACGGTTACCAGTTGAGCTTTAATGGATATAGTTGGTCTTTAACGTATCTAGTTGGGCTTTAATGAATCCAGTTGGGCTTTGACGTACCCAGTGGGTTTTAACGGATCCAGTTGATCTTTAATGGATCCCGTTGGCCTTTAATGGATCCGATTGGGCTTTAACAGATCTGGTTGGGCTTTAACGGATCCAATTGGTCTTTAATGTACCTATTTAGGATTTGACGTACCCAATTGGGCTATAACGTATCCAGTTAGTATTTAAAGGATACATTTGGTCTTTAATGAACTTAGTCAGGCTTTAACAGATCCAGTTGGGTTTTAACGTACCCAGTTGGGATTTAACGTACATAGTTGAGCTTTAACGTACCTATTTGGGCTTAACAGATCCAGTTGAGCTTTAATGGATCCAATTGGTCTTTAACATACCCACATGGGTTTTAACGTACCTAGTTGGGCTTCAATGGATCAAGTTGAGCTTTAGCGTACCAGTGGGGCTTTAATGGGTAAGTTGAGCTTTAATAGATACTGTTGGGCTTTAACGTACCCGGTTGGGCTTTAATGGATCCAGTAGGGTTTTAACACACCCCGTTGGGCTTTAACGTACTCAGTTGGCTTTAATGGATCAGTTGGGCTTTAACGTACCCAGGTGGACTTTAACGTACCTAGTTGGGCTTTAATGGATCCAGTTGGGCTTTAATGGATCCGGTTGGGTTTTAACGTACTTAGTTGGTCTTTAACGAATCCAATTGGGTTATAATGGATCCGGTTGTGCTTTAACATACCCAGTGGGGCTTTAATGGGTAAGTTGAGCTTTAATGGATACGATTGGGCTTTAACGTACCCGGTTGGGCTTTAATGGATCCAGTACGGTTTTAACGCACCCCGTTGGACTTTAACGGATCCAATTGGGGTTTGATGGATCCAGTTGGGCTTTAACGGATACAATTGGGCTTTAACGTTCCCAGTTGGGCTTCAATGGAACCATTTGAGCTATAACGTACACAGTTGGTCTTTATCGTACCCAGTTGGTCTTTAATTGATCCGTTTGGGCTTTAACGTACCCAGTGGGGCTTTAATGGGTATAGTTGAGCTTTAATCGATACGGTTGGGCTTTAACGTACTCAGTTGGTCTTTAACGGATCCAATTGGATTATAATGGATCCGGTTGGGCTTTAACGTACCTAGTGTGACTTTAATGGGTAAGTTGAGCTTTAATGGATACGGTTGGGCTTTAACGTACACGGTTGGGTTTTAACGGATCCAGTTGGTTTTTTAACACACTCGGTTGGGCTTTAACGAATTCAATTGGGGTTTGATGGATCAAGTTGTGATTTAACGCCAGTTAGGCTTTAATGGATCCAGTTGAACTTTAACATACTCAATTAGGTTTTAAAATCTTATCTAAGATTACATATACCAAAATATATAAATCAAAAATATCTTGAATTTTTTTTAATGATACATAAATATAAAAACATGATTTACTTAACATATAAAAAAATGAAAATATAATATAAACATAATTTACTTGACAATTTTGTTTCTCTCCCAAACTTCCCCCCAAATTAATTTCCCCACCATTTTTGTTTTCCCTCCTCTCTTTTCCTAAATCTAAACCCTTCCCCCCTAAAACTAAGAAACCCTAGTAAATCTCTCTTTTCCTAAACCACGACCACCAACACCGGCCACCACACTGGCAGCCACCTACATCGCCACCACGAGCAACCACCCACCACTGGCAGCCACCTACATCGCCACCACGAGCCACCACGAGCAACCACCCACCACGAGCAGCCACCTACCACAAGCAGCCATCGATCGAACTCTCTTTCTCTCTCGATCGAACTCTCTCTCTCTCTCTCGATCGAACTAACCTCAGGTAAATTTTGTTTTTGTTTTTGTTTTTGATTTTTGAATGTGAAAATGAAGTATGAAGATGGAATCACTTTTGATTTTGGGTGTAAAATATGAAGATGAAGATGAAAATGGAGATGGAAACACTGATCGGGTTTCGGACCAGTCGGGTTCGGGTAATTTCTGGTGCTGCTCCTCAAAATTTATGTATGAGTAGAGGTATTACTTTTGATTTCTGTATGGAAACACTGATCGGGTTACATACCTGTTTTTAATTTCTGTTCATCGCTATAATATAGATTTTACGAAGATGACTCATGAGTTCGATTTTGTGTTTCCGGTTCGATTATGTGTTTATATGTCCATTTTAGAGATAACGGAGACTTTGTCTAATTTTTTGATTCATCATATTCTCCAAAAACTTTCTGTAATGGAGAAGCTGTTAGAGTTTAATGCAAATTTTTTTGGAGGTTTTGATTTTTGATTCTCCATTTTGGAGAATGTGTTTTCAAGTGAATCAGGGTTTATAAGGGTTTGGACCTCGTATCATATTCAAATCTATTTCTGGCATCAACTTCTTAGGGCCATGCCTCTGTTTGGTTTGATTTGGGTTAGAACTTAAAAGCAATATATAAATTGTTTTATGTAAATTTCTACTCATTATTTGGTATGCAATTTCAATTTATATTTTATTCGTTCTATGAAGTTTAGTTTCTCTTTTTATGTGCCATAAATATTGTTAGTGATTTCGAATCGAGTGCTGAAAAAGATGTGTATATGTATCAAGTAGTTATGCTAGTAAATGTTGTCTTGGTTAATCTAGAATGATCATTCTATGGTGTAACTTATGTGATCATTTTATGTGCCACCAACTGCAGCCCTGAACACACCAAACAGACCTGCACAGTCCCCGGACAGAACCTACTGAATTTATGGGAACGAGAAGGAGGTACGCAGTTACTCACCTTTGTTCATCGGAATTTCTTGTTGTTTGGTTGCTATTTGTGCAAAAGGTTATAGGATGGATTGTTACTTATGTGACTAAAGTTATATATTTAGCGAATTACAACTCTATTGTGCGTCGGTTAAAAAAACATGGTTGAACATAGTAAAATAAGAAATTGAAAGGTTTCGTTGAAATTGTTGATTTACTGTGTTCTTACAACTCCATTTTAGCGTCTCTTTCTTGACATTTTACTTCAAAGTTTGTGTAAGTGTTCGGTTTCGATCTTCGTCTCGGTTAAAGTTTAAATTCCTCGTTTGTCGTCATCGAGGTGAGTTTTTCTTTTAACCATTTTCGAACTGAAACACATATATTGATTAATACATTGAGCTACCATTTGAACTAGGCTATATGCACTTGTGCATATAGGTGGGTTGGTTGGTGATATCGCCCATTTTAGCGTCTATTTCTTGACATTTTACTTCAAAGTTTGTGCAAGTGTTTGGTTTCGATCGTCGTCTCGGTTAAAGTTTAAATTTCTCGTTTTTTGTCATTGAGGTGAGTTTTTCTTTTAACCATTTTCGAACTGAAACGCATATATTGATGAATACATTGAGCTACCATTTGAACTAGGCTATATGCACTTGTGCATATAGGCTATATGCATGTGCATATAGGTGGGTTGGTTGGTGATATCGCCCATTTTAGCGTCTCTTTCTTGACATTTTACTTCAAAGTTTGTGCAAGTGTTCGGTTTCGATCGTCGTCTCGGTTAAAGTTTAAATTCCTCGTTTGTCGTCATCGAGGTGAATTTTTCTTTTAACCATTTTCGAACTGAAACGCATATATTGATGAATGGTTATTATTTTGATGTTATACCAAATTGGTATGTTTGAATTATTACCGTTAACTGTGTACGGTTGTACTAGAATCTCGAATTAATGATTGATTGTTAATTGGAATAATTCAAGATCTTATTTGATTAACATAGATATCCTATTTTTGTGGTTGCAGATCGATTGGGCGTGCAAAGCTAAGAATGGAGCTCATAACGAAATAGAAGACCCGAAACACTACTTACCAATGTTTTAGTTTACAGACTACATTGAATTTAGTTTACAGATTTGAGATGATATTGTATTAAAGACAACAGTGTTTTGTAATGGTTTTTGCATATGAATTATCAATGTTTTTTAATAGGTTTTTATACAAATTTTTTGTATTTTTAATTATTTTTTTAACGTTCCGTCAGTAATCCGTCTATAAACGTCGCTGTCACGTAGTCGTCGTTAATCCGTCGGTAATACTGATCGTCGATAAATAACGTATCGTTGGTATTCTCTGAAAATAATAAATAAATAACTATTTTCGGCAGAATATTCCGCCGAAAATCCGCCGACATATTTCACCAAAAGATTTTTTTAATAAAAATAAATAAATAAATTAAGTACAAATAAAAATAAATAAATAACTATTTTTGGCGGAATATTCCGCCGAAAATCCGCCGAAAATAATTAAAATTAATTTTCTTAATTAATCAAATCATTTAAATTTAAAAAAAATCGGATCCGTTTCCGACGGCCAAATCCGCCGAAAAATCCGCCGAAAATCTCAATCCGTCGAAAATGCCGCCGAAAAAAATGATTTGCGGCACCCCTGTTTCCGGCCGACCAAATCCGCCGAAAATCCACCGAAAACGCCGATATCCAACGGATTTCCGGCGGATTTGACCGTCGGAAAAGGTCGAAAATTTTGTAGTGTGATACAAATAGGACTCAAACCCGCACCTAAAAGGGGGGGGGGGGGATGAAGGACCATGCACATTAACTCTGCCAAGAGAACCTTGTGTTCTTATTGTAGTTTCAAAATATATACGGTGGTACCTTTCATAACTCTAAAGTTTTTTACACTATAATGGAGGAATAAAATAGTGGTGTGTACCACCGTATGCACCACAGTAGGTCTGCCTCTTCATCACGAGCACTAATCATGTGTATAGTTACTTTCTTCATTAATTACTTATATCCAAAATATATTAAATAAATAAAATATAAATACCTTATATGTTACTATACATATAGGATTTTATGTAAGCACAATATAATGAGTTTTTGGGAAAAAGTCGATTACCGGTAATTTCAACCAACTCCACAAGACACCTGTTTTCAAGGACATTAATGTAAAAGGATATTTTTTGACTCACTCAACCGTCGAGACTGCAGAGGGGGAAGGAGCCCAAGCTTATCATCTTTAAATATATATATTTTTTGGAAATTGTTTATGAAATAAAAACAAGAGGAAACTAATTTCTAGACTAAATTCTAGAGATTTTTAGGTATATAACCTTAAATGGGATTTTAATTAAATCCATGACCTTCTCATGAGTATAAACCCATTTTTCTTGAATAGGCCAGGAGGTCATAAATTTAATTAAAAACTCATTTAAGGTATATGTGTATATATTAACTATGAATGAAATACTGTGAAAATAAATATACAATTTATTATTTTAATTTGCTTATTTATGTGATTAATAGTTTTATTGTTACAAAATTTGATATTACCTTATGATTTGTTTTTTCTGTTAAATCCGGATAAAAAAGCAAAGTTTTATTATTAAGAATTCAAGATTTTGATAAGAAAAATCATAAATATAATATTCATATATAATCTAGTTTTACAAGATAAATAATTTGAAGTAAAACTGACATTTTAATATGTGTTTGTGTAGAAAATATAGTTGTAACAATGATCAAAATAATATCATATTTGTAATTAACCTGGTTTGCACATATTCCGAGTTTGAATTTTATTTGATAACAACTTGTTTTAACACATACCAGGTTTAATTCGATGCAAAGGAAAGAACCTTACCCAAGCTTAACAAGTCGTGAATCATCTTGAAAAAGGAGGGGTGTCTTAGCTGTGGCACCCCGTTTTTTTTTCCGTTTTTTTCCCATAACATCAATAACCTTTATGTTTGTGGAAGCGTTCTAACAACAATTTAATAGCCTAACACTTATAACGGCTATTTTACGAACTATAACTCTTCATGCGACCCATTCATGTCTTATCTTGATCTTACCTGAGATACATATATGGAATACGTAAGCTATAAGTTTAGTGAGTAGTTATGGTTTCATGAAGAAATCATCTTTCATAAAATATATCATTTTAGTGCATGAATAATGATTCACTACACTTTTCATAACCATGCATAATAACATTGATGCATAAAACCATTTCTGTAAAAACATCATCTTCTTTTAGTGCGAGGTCTCATATGTGTAAGTATGCCAAACATTCTCAACAGGATCCTAGATCCCTAGGGTTTCGTGAAGGATCTTCCCCCTGAGGTCCATTTGCAAGACGTCTTCCATTCTTATACCTCATCGGGTATTTAACATAGACATACTTTCACATGCACAAAACTTTTATATGCCACATGTAAAATACATTTATTTCTCATAAAATGCATTATAACATAACCTCATCTCATGCAAGGTTAGTACGCCAAAACATCATTTCAAATATTAATCATGCATAAAAACATTTATAGAGCATATATATATATATATATCACAGTAAACCTCATAACATACTCACCTTAATTGCTTAATCATAATGGTTGTAACTCTTTAATTAATATTTAGTATATGTGTGCGTCTATAATACGAAACATAGGTGACCCTATTTATAGTGATTATAAGTAGGTAATCTCAAACGGATGAGGCGGCCACGGATTTGAAAAATATATATGTTTCAAAACTTTTTCTTTATCCCTGCGTTAACGTAAATATATATGTATTAAAAACATAATTATTTAATTTATTTTTATCCTATTATCTTTATTTAGTATAATTTTACCTACGTAACCCCAAACCTCAATATGAACATATATTTGAGACCTATGTGATAGTACCTACCCATAGGCATGCTAATGTTATACCTTTTTCTGAGTTGTACAAATTTCCATAATCATATTTTGACCTTTTTGACATTTACGGTATCTAGATTTTTCATTGTATTTAAATATGAAATTTGGTATAAATCCGATATTTCTATTATCCATAAATGACACATTTATATAGTTTTGCACAAGTGACCCTAAAATAAAAACTTTATTCTTTTTCGGATCTGAAAGCGTCATTACGATCTATGTCAAGCACCAAGTCCAAAAATATATGCATTATATAACTTATAACTCCATTTGGACTCTAAAATTAATAAAAACGATATATTTAATATCGAATCAGTCCTATAAATAAAATTTTGTCGGTTTTCAAATTTGAATGTTTTATTGTGATCGTCATAAATCGCTGGTCACAAAAACATATTAGTCGCATTTCATAAAAATCCATACGACTAACTAATTTGAGTAAAACGACAAAACCTTTTAAATAGAAATAATATTAAAATATTTAATAATAATAATAATATATACATATAACGATTCATATATATATATATATATATATATATTCAATTATTTATTTTTAATTGACTATATATATATATTTGGAATTATATTATATATATTTTTATCTCTGAAACTATCAATTAGATATATTTTCTCTTGTTTATTTCCAATAAAGTATTTTTTAAATCTTTGAATTATCATTTTTTCCAATGATATCAATATTTTGATATTAACATATTAACTTTAAATTTGTATCCGACGTAAACATCTCCTTATCGAAAAACATAATTTAAATTATCGATTATATATCATCATATTTAACATTTATCTTAAAGATTTAAGATAGTTAAATAGACATAATTTTGTCATTATTATAATAATAAAAACAGGGTGTTACATTAGCGAACGCGAATAAAGTGGTGTATAGTTATTATCAACACGTGTCGTAAGATGTTGGGTTATGTCCCACAACAATCGAGTGCAACTTATGGAGCACAAATGAATCAAAACAAATATTTTAGAATTATTGATATTTGCAATTCATATACATCACTTGACTACTATTAAAGTTATTGAATTTATCTACCAATTTTATGAAGATTTGTTTTAATATTTTAAAAATCGAATATAACTAAATATGTAGCAAATACATGACAAATGTAGTTCTTTTAATTATTAGCGACGGATTTGCAACAGATTATTAAATTCAGTTTTTTATTTATTTAAAAAATTAAGGGTTTTCTTTCTCCGTCGCTAATCCATACAAAATATGCACATGTTGCCACGAATTAGCGATGGATCACACATGCATAGCAAAAAATGTGAGTGAAAATTAAAAAAAAATTGGTTTTGTCACTTATTCGTCGCTAATTAGTAACGGATCGGTCTGTTGTGTGTCCCACAATCAGTGCAAGATGACAACAAACAATTTTACCAAAAAAAATCTATTAATCTTCAAGATCGATTACACAGAGTGCTCTCATACTATTTCTCTCATTAAACAAGTACGCACAGATAACTCCTTCTAGTCATATGAGTCTACTAACGAAAAACTCTATTTATACTCTAGAACGCTTACAACACAAAACATTAACACAAATTGACTTTGACTTTTCTTTATTACAAAGACATTGACTTTTAGCTTGAGAGTTGACTTGAGCTCTTGACTTGACTTTCAACTTCAATCTACATGATCTTGTATCCAACATATTTGTGCACTAACAATCTCCCCCTTTGGATTCAAGATGATCTCCAAAAAGATTTGCAATACAATCTCCCCCTTTATTCGATCTTTAACAAGTTTAATCTCCCCATTTAATTTAGAAACAAATCATCTCCTTCTTTCGGATAAGCAAAATTAACTTTCAGCATCATAAAACAATCTTTTTCTTTTGTGTAAGCGATCTTCAAACTTTCTGTAATCTCTTCAAAGTCTGCAATAATGCTCTTCAAGAATCGTTAACAATCTCCCCCAAAGTAATAAAACCTTTCTCAATCTTCAGAAAGAAAGTATCTTCAGATTTAGCTCTCTTTACTTCAACAAATTATATTCGAAGAAAATTTCAGCAACTTTTAGCAACCTTTCCAACAACTCTGAACTATCTCTTTCAATATTGAACAATCTTTCCATAACTTGCAACAAATTTACTCCAAATCATATTTCTTGAAACAATTTCTCCTTTAAATTCAAATATTTCTTGATCTTCTCCCATAACTGTTACAAACTTTTTCTTCAACCAACATTTCTTGAAATAAACTTCTCCCCCTTTTTGATGATGTAGTATAGAAATCATCAAAACTTCCTCAAGAAATGTCATTAATCTTTTCTGACCATTGATCTTTACTGCATGAGCCTCTAAACATCCGTCAATTCATAAAATAATCATTCAAATCTTTTCAAATTCAGACAAATAAGAATGTAACACCTGAATCAACAAATGAAATAGTTAAAAAATGTCTGTCAGTAGCACGAAGCCACTTTGTGTAACGAATACACATTGGAAAGGAGCTTTTTGATGTTCACTCCCCCAGGTCTTCCATTCAATCATCGAATAACATAAGTTTATTCTATGAACGTTCCGACAGAAAAACAAATTCTCTGTGTGTTCGTGCTTGTGTATGAAAGAATTCAAGCATGATGATTGTTTTTGATAATCAGCTCAAGATGTGTAAACCATCGACACAACAACAGTATTACACAGACTCAATTGTGCATGATCGAAGTGCGAAGGTGGGGCGGACTTCCTTCTTTTTCAATATCCAAAATTTTCAAATGAAAATTAGATAAATTATATGTTGCATTCCCAAGAAAAATTGAAACATCTCTTTGTTAAGAAAAATATAAGTAGCAGGTGGGGTTAATTCAAGAGTTGGCATGAGCTAGTTGCATGTTTCAATGAAGTTCACGAAAGAATTGTGAAACAACAGTAATGTGGCTGCCCGACTCAGAAAAGTTGGTGCATAGTTTGATAATCTTTTACTCTGATCTCTCACCCTCCTTCTTTTTAACATTGAGCTCTCTTCTAACGAAACTCTCTTTTCCATTTTTCCGCTCATCACACACCCACACTCATATATTGACTCCTCGCTACTTGATCACTCAAAGTTAACTTCTTGGGTAGGAAACACTGGTTAACGTGAATCCATAGAAGTGCTATTAAGTTCTCATACAATAAACCCATGTAAGCCTATAAGCAAAGTGTTGCTCAATTGATTTAACTTTTCAGTTAAAGCACAATATAAAATACATGATGTCAGATATATGTATGCTCACGAAGATAATCATGAAGATTTGAACATTTTAATCATGAAAGATTTTTCAAAACAAGTATATTGAATAAATTAAATGAATACAAGAAACTTGTTTGAAAATCTGACATTGTATGAAAAGATCAAATATGAATGATGTATCATGAAAAGCTTAGGTCATGAAAAATTGGAATATGTCTATACAAATCAAATATAGACAAGTCTTGAAAGAAACATTTTGAATGAATCAACGCTCGAATATCAATGAAGTTCAAATGGGGTGTCTTACCATCGAAAATTGGTTTCAATATGAGACATGGTAAGAACATAATCAACAAAATACTAAACCGGTGTGTGTGAATACTTGACACTATATGGAAAAGATAATACACAAGTATTTATCTTTGTAAACACATGACTAGTTAAACATTGAAGCCTATAACAATGAAAACATTTAAAATCACACTTCTGTATTCATGAAATCAGTTTAAGAATCAAGAAGTGGTTTGAACATTTAAGAAAAATGTTTTCAATGATTGAAAGTCGTCCTTCTTTCAACCGTATATGAGATTAAGAATAAAATGATTCTTACGCTCGGCTTAAATCTCATAAAGTCAACTCGAAAGTCATGATAGATACAATCATGTAAGCTCCCCCTCAAATTCTACATTCAGTCAAAAAGTCGTCAAAGTACAAAGTCTTATTCACAAACTTTATTGAAAAATTAAAAACATAAAAGCAATAAAACTTTTTAAGAACAAGTTCTGATCAGATGTAATCAGAAGTCATTGTCCGTACTCCCCCTGAAAATATGCATTACAAAATATGTCAGTGTAAGACACATGAAATTTTTTCTAACTTCCCCTAAAATGTAGATCATCTTATCTTTATCTCACACCCCCCCCCCCTGAAATCATGAACAAAACCTTCAGTGCAGATATCTTTCAGATTAAAAATAAAGTAATGAAGAAAAATAGCAAAAATAAATTGTACTATGTAACAACAGATTAAGTCTTGAGGTTTAACATGCCAAGTTTTGAAATGAGAAAACTAAATCTCTTTTCATCAAGTGGCTTGGTAAACAAATCAGCAAGTTGATAATCTGTGTTTACAAAGTAAAGTTCGATTGTACCTTTTTCAACATTATCTTTAATAAAGTGATATCTCACGTCAATGTGCTTGGTTTTCGTATGTTGAATAGGGTTTGCAGATATAGCAATAACGTTCTTTGAATCACAGTAGATCGGGATATTGTTGTACTTGAAACCATAATCTCGAAGTTGTGTTCGCATCCACAACACTTGAGAACAGCAGTTAGCCGCAACTATGTACTCTGCCTCAGCTGTTGAAGTAGATACACACAGTTGTTTCTTCGAAGCCCAACTCACGAGCTTATCTCCCAAGAATTGTATGTGTCCCGAAGTACTCTTCCTGTTAAGCATACATCCTGCATGATTTGCGTCTGAATACCCTGTGAGCTCAAAACCTGTATCTTTAGGATACCACAGACCAAGATCTGCAATGCCTTTCAGATATCTAAATATACGCTTTACTGCTGAAAGATGGGATTCATTAGGTGAAGTCTGATATCTAGCACACAAGCATGTAGAAAACATAATATCTGGCCTACTAGCTGTCAAGTACATTAAAGAACCAATCATCCCTCTATAAGTTCTAACATCGACAGCTTTTCCTGAAAGATCAGCTCCGATCTTAGTTCCTGGTGCCATCAGGGTACCAATCGGAGTACAATTTTCCATTTTAAATTTTCTCAGAATATCAGAAATGTAATCCGAGAAAGAAATTCATCTCTCCCATCATACTCAACTGAAAATGTGACACCATAAGGTTTGAAAAATTCTTACAATACTTTAGGTTAGTTGAACCAAATATGATGTCGTCCACATATATCTGAATTAAAATGATATCAGCTTTCTCCTTTTTAATGAAAAGAGTAGTATCGATTTTACCTTTCGAACAACCCGACTTGACTAAGAATTTAGATAGAACGTCATACCAGGCGCGAGGGGCTTGTTTCAAACCATAACGAGTTTTGTCCAAAATGTAAACATGTATTGGATTGACAAAACCTTCAGGCTGCGAGACGTAGACTTCCTCCTTTAAAATGTCGTTCAGAAAGGCAGTCTTCACATCCATTTGATATACTGTGAAGTTCTTGTGTGCGGCGTAGGCTAGAAACATTCGGATTTCCTCTATACGCGCAACTGGAGCATAAGTCTCGTCGTAATCTATTCCTTCCTCTTGCCTATATCCTTTAACAACAAGTCTTGCTTTGTTCCTTATCACGATACCATCTTCATCTTTCTTATTTTTGAAAACCCATTTCGTGCCAATAATAGTTTTACCTTCAGGGCAAGGCACGAGTCTCCAGACTTTAAGCGCTTCGATCTTACTCGTTTAGGCTCTATCTTACTCAGAAATGAATCATGCTAGAGCTTCTGATACTCGTGTAGGCTCTATCTTACTCAGAAATGAATCATGCATGCACTGGTTTAATGTCGCAGACCTAGTTTACACCGGCTTGGACGGATCTCCAATGATTTGATGTATTGGGTGCTCTTTGGTCCACTTATGTTCATGAGGGAGTGGATTAGATGTAGATTGATCATGATAATCATCTAAATATCCACTTTGTTCTTGTTGTTCAGTAAGGGGTTCAATTAAAGTAGTCGGTGCAGAAGCTTCAGTTGGTTGGACATTTGCTGTCTGTTGAGTAGACATTACGGTGCATCCAACTGATTGAGTAACCTCTGGCTCTTCATTAGCTTGTACATCTTCAACTGATTGAGTAAGCATTTGAATTTGAATTTGAATTTCTTTCTAAATCAGGGAATTTGATTCAGTTGAGATATCTGAAGTGATTGGATGATGATTACTCGAATCTTCAGATCTGTCAATCACAACAGGTTTAGTCACTCTAGAACCAAGAAATTCATCATAGAAAAATTCAAACAGTAAATCTAAATCTGATAAATGAGATGTAGACGATGATGCTTTATCAGAATTTGAAACATTAACTACAGGTTCTGGACTGATTTGCCCAGAAGCTAATACTCCAGTTATCACGGGTTCTGAACTGTTTTGAACAGAAGCCATCTCTTCATCGAATGTGACATTTACACTCTCGGCCACAATCTTTGACTTCTTCAAATAGACTATATATGCTGCAGACGTCTGAGAATATCTAATGAAAATGCCTTCATCAGCTTTTCGGACTGAACTTGTTCAAGTTCTCCTTGTCATTTAGCACAAAACACCTGCATCCAAAGATATAAAAATGTTTAATGCTAGGTATTCGATTATTAATCAAAGCGTATGGTGTTTTACCAAACCGACGATGAATAATGGAGCGATTTTGTGTATAGCATGCAGTTGACAAAGCTTCAACCCACAGAAATAGAGGTAGATCTGATTAACTCAGTATAGTACGAGCAGCCTCTACTAGAGTTCTGTTTCGTCTCTCTACTACTCTATTATGTTCTTGTGTTCTGGCAGTAAAAAATTGATGTCTTATCCCGATCGATTCGAGATAATCGTCAACAATTTTGTTCTTGAATTCTGCGCCATTATCAGTTCTAAGAAGCTTTACTATTTTCTGCAAGTTCACTTGAGTGGTCTTTAAAAATGAGATGATGACATCGGGCGTCTCATCTTTCGATCTTAGAAACTTGACCCAAGTGTATCTTGAATAATCGTCCACAATCACTAATACATATTTCTAGTCGTTGATGCTTTGAGTGTGCATTGGATCACAGAGATCCATATGCAGTAATTCCAATGAAGAACTTGTACTCAGTTCAGGCTTAGGATTATGAGAAGCTCTTTTTATCTTGTTTTTCTCACATGCAGCACATAGATGTTCTTTTACATATTTTAGCTCTGGAAGTCCTTTCACCAAGTTACCAGTCACCAACTTGTTGATGGACCGAAAGTTGAGATGAGATAGCCGTCTATGCCATAACCAACTTTGTTGCATAGAGGATTTTGAAAGTAGACACACCTCATTATCAGTCTTGACTTTTGACAAGTTGATCGTGTAGAGGTTTGACTTTCTCGTCCCGACCAAGAGTTCTTTTCCGTCCTCAGTTCTAACAGTACACCTCTTGGCCTTAAAATTCACCTCTAAGTCTTTGTCACAGAACTGACCAATGCTGAATAGGTTATGTCCTAGTCCTTCAACGCAGCTCACCTTTTTTATTGTTACATTTTCTTGTACAACATCTCCATAGCCGAGTATCGGTGAAAACTGGTCATTTCCCAAATGAACGTTCCCACATAATTTCTCTATATAATTAGATAATATATCTTTCTGCCCAGTCATATGCTTGGAGCAACCAGAATCCAAGTACCACATATGATGGGTCTGCACATGAGAAATAAAGGAACAACTAGTTTAGGTACCCATTTATAGATGGGTCCTACAGTGTTAGCACATGATTTTGACATCCATCTGAAATTGGATTTTTTGATATTTTGAAAAACTTTTGAAACATAAGAATTATATGAATATACATGATATGATCCAAACCAATCATCCGAATATTATAGAGACACAAAATCATTCCGACGATATTTAGAAGACTTATTAGTAGACAGAGATAATTGGAGTAATTGCTTTATTGAGTAATGCTTGTAAGAAGTTACAAGTTTTGGTTTACGAAAAGCAATGTTACCAACTACATCAGTATTACTATCAGTCATTCTATTACAATGAATATTCGAAGATGATTTTGTAGTCTCATCAATTTTCTTCTTTGGTCTCCACTCTGATTTCACTTCAGTCTTTTTCCTTTTCACATTTGAAACATATGAACTTTGAAAGTTAGAACTGTGAGATTTGAAAGATTGCTTATTCTTTAATTTACCAGTGGTTGTCCGTTTATGTGAATGCCTATTCTTCTTCTTATTATCTTTGGCTTGAGTAGTACTCACATAAACTGGTTTATCAACTTTCGTTGATGATTCACCTTTCTCATACACACTGGGTAAACCATTAGAATTAATGATGAATTGAGAATGATCTAGAAGTTATGCATTAAAGTCAAACTGATCAACACAATCATCAAAACAACCATCAGAGTTTAGAAAATCAAACTCTTCATCAAATAGACCATTAATATCATCTGATTTAGAAGCTTTGGAAGATTTTAAAAAAATCAATGTTAATGAAAACAGTTGAAAATATCATTTGTTCTATCCCAGTCAAAATCCTTTCTTCTACAAGAGTATTCTCGAGTTCAGAAAATTTACTTTCTAAAACGAGTGGAGGAACATAAATCTTTCCTTCAATTGGTTTTGCCTCCAATTCCTCTGTAGAATAACTTTGAAAGTAGTCGTTAGAAAGACATTTTGACTGTGTAGAACTATAACTAGAATTCAACCTCTCATAACGAAATGGAAGTTGCATTTTAGTTTTGTTCTTTATTTTCTCAATTTCCTTAGCTTCATCCTCATCTGATAGTTTAGTCCATTTAACTTTGAGTTCAGGGTATTGAGGTGCCAATTTAAGAAATCCGAAATCATACAAAGCAGGCACTTTGGAAATACCCTTTTTCAGATAGTGTGGGTTCTCATAGCCAAGACCCCAACACTCACTACTCTCCTTTGGTTTATTCAGATGAATGGTTTGCTCAGTCTGACCAAGAGTATAAAGTTTTTCTTCCAGTCCACTCACTTTCTCAACCAAAGATTTGTTTTCTTTATTTAATGATACACACTTTTTGTAACCTCTTTAACCTCAAGTTCACACAGTTTAAATTTTGAAGTTGTTTCAGACAGTTGATTATGAATTACAGTCTCTTCTCTCACACTGGTATCAATATTTTTGTGTAAAGCTTCAATCAATACATTATTCTCAGCAATATCATTGTTGAGTTTCAGTATTGATTGGTTTTTTTCTTTAATGATACCTTTTTCACGTTTAAGCTTAGACTGCAAATCCTGAAGTTCAATCATCATGGATTGCATTTGATTTAGAAAATAAGATTCATACATATCACATACCTCTTCAGTATCCTCATCATCGGAATCTGCTTCAGTAACATTCTGACCCATAAAGCACATGTGAGCATTTTCATCTTTGTCCTCATCCTCTGAGTGATCTAGCCAGTATTCATCTTCAGCCATTAATGCTTTGCCAGCTTCTTGCTGCTTGGCCCAAAGCATTTTGTTTTTGTAGTATTTGGAATTGCGGACCTTCGGTTTTCGACAATCCTTAGCATAATGGCCTACTTTTCCGCAGTTGTAGCATTTTACTGGCTCGGATTCTTTTTTCTCATCATGCACGTACCCATACTTCTTCTCTTCTGGCCTTTTTTTCCTCAGATCTTTTTCCTTCAACTCTCTCTTTGTGCTCATAGTTTCTTGAACCTGATGAGTACCTCTGACTATTTGACCCTGGTTTCTTCTAGAATTTCTTCTAGAAAGCTTTGGTCAACAGTAGCATAGCTTGTTTCAGGTTCTCACAATCATCAGAATCAGAATCCTCCTCACTTTCAACTTCATCAGACTCAGATACTATCACTTTCTTCTTTTTCTTCAAACTTACTGATCTTTTCTCTTTCTTCTTCACCACTAAAGCCACTAGATCTGCTACCACTTTCTCAGCTTTCTTCTTCTCATCTTAATCTCTTATACCTTTTCCTCGTTTTGTCTCAAAGTCTCATATACCTCATGGAGTGGTATCTCATTCAGATCTTTCATCTGTTTCATCTGTCTAGTAAACCTCTTCCATTTTGGCTGTAGTATGCTCAAGAATTTGACATTCAACTCTATCTGAGACTTCTTGACTTTATTTTTACTGAGTTCATTCAGAAGTGTCACAAACCTATCATAGGTGGCTTCAAGATTTTCACCCTCCTTTGCCTTGAACTCTTCGTAGTTGTTGAGGCAGTTAGATACTTTCAGCTGGTTACTAATCTTTGATCCAAGCATCATTTTCTCAAGTTGATCCCACATTTATTTTCCCGTAGCATTGTAGCTATCTATCTTGACATATATTTCATTTGGAATCCCTTGCAGTATGAAAGATCTTGCCAATCTGTCAGCTTTTAGTCTTTTCTTATATTCATCAGTGTATTCTTCAACTGGCAATGGGTACTCTTTGTTTACTACCTCTTCATTATCTGTTTTAGTAGTATGAATCTTCGTTGGAGGTTTCATCACACCTTCTTTCAGAGATATTCTGATATAATCACCCAAATCATTCCGGTCAATGAAGTCTAAAAACATATCCTTCCATTGTTCATATTCAGCTTTGAACAGCACTGGTGGCTTTACATCCGTACCAATAGCAAGAGCCTCTCTGGAAGTCATCTTTAACAATTCACTAATATGAACTGATCGTCAAAAATTCAGAAACAAACTGGACTCTGAAAGTCAAGCTTGGTCAACCCACAAAAATCTCAGAAAAAATTCTAAGTATGGAAACTCGCAAAACAAATAAATAAACATCACGCAAACTGTATTATGCGCATTTGAGGTTCGTGCACAACAAAGGATGTGAGAATAAACTTTACGCTAAGAGTGATGTGCGAGTTCTTGGATCACGCACACTGAAGGATGCGAGATCTTGGTTCGTGCACACAGGGTTGTGCGTGTTTCTTCTTCACGCAAGCAACTACTTGCGAGTTCTCTGAGACGTCACTTCGCGCAATGCGTCTGCGCGTTTTAACACTTAGAAAAATTTCCAACTTTTAACTTCGCGCAAAACAAACACTTCTCGCACAAAGGAAACTTCTCGCAGAACCTACTTCGCGCAATACAAGGAAGACAAACAGTATAAACATGCAAACAATGATTTACGCGTTTTAACTTCTCACACGATGCTTCTTGCGAGTTCTCTATCCTAAATCGAACTTCTTCGACGTGCGTGTTCTTCATGATGAATTTTGCGCGTTTTCTGGATATTTCGTGTTCTTCAACTTTTCTTCCACAAACTAACTTTTTCACTCCAAAATCGATTCAATCCTGTGAAATACGATCTGAAACTTTGCAGATTTCCTCTACTCCATATCACGAACATATTACAACCAATTGATTTCAATCTAAAACATCAAAATTACAAATTGATCTAAAACACAGTGCATGAACAAACTCGAACAAAAATCCAACAAAATTCAAAATTCTCACAATTACGTTGTGAATTTGACAAAACAGTACAAACATAAAATGTTCTAAATACAAATTCAGATCCAAAACATCACTGTAGCTCAAAAATCGAATCTGCCCAGACACCTTGCGAGTTCTTGAAAATTTTCGACCAAAACACAGATTAATACCACGATTCTGAATCTTTGTATGCTTTGATACCAATTGTGTGTCCCACAATCAATGCAAAATGATCAAGATGACAACAAACAATTTTACAAAAAAAAAATTCTATTAATCTTCATGATCGATTACACAGAGTGCTCTCAAACTATTTCTCTCACTAAACAAGTACGCGCAGATAATTCCTTCTAGTCATATGAGTCTACTAACGAAAAACTTTATTTATACTCTAGAACACTTACAACACAAAACATTAACACAAATTGACTTTGACTTTTCTTTATTACAAAGGCTTTGACTTTTAGCTTGAGAGTTGACTTGAGCTTTTGACTTGACTTTCAACTTCAATCTCCATGATCTTGTATCCAACATATTTGTGCACTAACATCCGTAGTAAATTATTGGCCGTTGATGCCCACTCTTCTAGTATTGTCTTGAATAACCACAAGTGTAAAACAATAAAGCGTTATTAGAAGAAGTAACCTAAAAAATAAGTAAATGATCACTCTTCTCGCAACCTAAAAGTCTACACATGTACTATGGACTCGTTATTCAACCAGGGTTCTATAGATTCTTTCGCCGTTTTCCTTATAGAAAAAAGTGGACAAATCTCACTTTTTTTTGTTCTTTTAAGAAATGAGATTTGATGAGAACGGATCAGAAAAGTTAAACATCCAGCTATCAACATTTTCTTCATTAAACCCTTCTTCTCCACCTCCTTGATTATTTGTTCTTTCAATCTCATCATTTCTTGCAAATCTTCCTTGGATACGTGGCCGACTATCTGCCAATGTTTTTCGACAAACATACTGTAAAAAAAAACACATACGAAGAATTATAAAAATCAAAGTTTGCAAACTGAAATAAATAGATAAATAAAAAAATTATTACCGCAAATATTTTCCGTAAGATAAAACTGAATTGAATGAACATATTCGCATATTGAATATTATATTGATAAAAAATGTTACCTTGATTTTTTTGTTGAAATTCCGTTGGTTTTTCTTGCTTCTATACCTCTCAATCCTCTCTCGTTTCTCTTTTGGTGAATAACAACACGTTTTGTTCATGCTTTCGATGATAATGTTGTTCTCGTTTGAGAATGGACTTTCTAATCGATAATGGTGTTGCATCGTACTAGCTCCCTATCGACAAAAATTGAGGCCAAAGAGATTAAACAAGTTTTTGTTATCATGATTATACTATGATTTAATTGTCAAAACTTGAAAAAAAAAACCACCTGTAAAATAAATTTTCATCTCATAATATTTACTATGTATAATTGGATTTGACTTGGTTCCACCTTGAACTAGAGACAATCATTTACGGGTTTGGGTCAGACATGGACCATACCCAACTTAGATTTTGGTCTACTGGCCTAAGCAAAACCAACCCTTGTTTACGGGCTTGATAAATTGCCCCTACCCGTCTTATAAACTGTGTGGGACTTGCCCACGGACCTAAAAAGTCTCTAACCTTCAAAGAAAAAACATTAAGGTATGTAAAATCTTTCGGAATACACCATATCATTTTGTTTTCAACTTAAAATAAGACATAATACATACATAAGTTTAGGATAACTAAAGGAAATAAAAAGTTTCACTAAGCATTTTTTAGAAGTATTAATTAGGATAATACATACAAAGTAAGTTTTTACTAAGGGGCTGTTTACCCAAACGCTTACCCGGTAGCGCATACCCGTAAGATTCAACACCCTAACTTAATTTACTGGGTAAGATTGTAGTCCATCAAAATGGTCTCATATACAACAATTAATTTACCTGAGTAAGGGACCGTTTACCCAAATGTTTACCCGGTAAGCGATTATTGGGTAAGAGTCGTCACCTTCACCAACCGTGTAAGACTTTCTATATACTTATCACTGTTCTTACCGGGTAAGATTTTCGACCCTTCTCAAGTTCATCCAGTAAGGTAAATGACTTGCTAAGCGCTTACTGGATAAACGTTTGGTAAACGATTCCTAAGTTTTTTTTCAAATAAAAATATATTAATTATAAAACTCAATTAATTATATTTTTTGTGAAACAAATTTATGAACCAAGCTGGATTGAGATGTTCATGCATCGCCCGCACATTAATCTTATCGTGTCAGACCATTTCTTTAAGAGTGGTAGTTTAAGCTAGCTTTTCTAACGAGTCATCCTATTGATGAACAACTCTACAGTGAATGGTGACAAGATATGATGATTCTTATGACAAATTATATATCATAAAATTTGACTAATTTTTTTATACATGACTAATCTTGTCTAAAATATTTAATATATATATATATATATATATATATATATATATATAGTGTTTGGTTCATTTGAGAAATGGTAAATATATGAAAAATAGAGAAGTAATCCTAGCCATTCATATATATGGTCAAATATTGTGGCTTTGACCGATCAAAAGTTGCGGCTTTGACTGGTCAAAAGTTGCGGCTATCCCAAAAATAGAAGAACAATTTCGTAAATTTTACAAAACACACGGGTTGTGTTCATATATGAACATGTATAATTCACATATGAACTATATGTTCATATATGAATCAGTGCAATTCACAACTGAACTCTTTTAACTGATTCATATATGAACCTTTGTGATTCATATATGAATCAGTTGAACTAACTAACAGATTCATATATGAACATTTGTAATTCATATATGAATCAGTTGAACTAATTAACAGATTCATATATGAATCTTTGTGATTCATACAGATTCGTATATGAATCTTTGTGATTCATACAGATTCATATATGAACTCATCCCGTGTATTTTACGAAATTACTCCTCTACCTTCTATAGACCACACAAGTAAATACTCGGTGCTTCTCGGTCAAAGCCGGAAATGTTGACCAGATGAATGGCTAAGATTACTTCTTTATTTCTCATATATTTACCACTTCTCAAATGAATCTCTCCATATATATATATATAACATACTTTTTATGATCGTAAATCTCTTAAAATGTAATATAACAAAAAATTTCTTAAAATATGATTCAGATTATTAATTATCTATGTCGTATTAACATTTAAAATTTAATTGAACAGTATCTTTTTTTAGTACTAAAAACATGTATTTAAAAAATATATAATCCAAACATATGAATTTTTATATAAAATATTTAAAGCAAATACTTTATATAATTTTTAAAAAAAAATGGAATTAATTTTCATGTGTTAAATTTTGACAAGATCCCATGATAGAAACAAAAACATGCATATAACTATATAAGTGGGGTTATATTTGATACGACCCCCCATCTATTCCAAAGCCCCATCTAAATACTAGAAGCAAGATACATCACGATTTTAATGTTTCATTTTTTTTTATCGATTTACAGTACGATTTTGGATGGTTTTGAAAATGTTTTTTTTTATAAATTTGTTTAATTTAGGCTTAATAATATAATGTTTTTTATATAAAAAAGTTAAGTATTTTGTTAAAATTCAATAACTATCTTATATATTTTAATCATATCTAGAAAAAACTAGAAGCGTACTCGCGCAATGCAGCGAGATACATCACGATTTTAATGTTCATTTTTATTTTTTATTTTTTATTGATTTACAGTACGATTTTGGATGATTTTTATTGAGTGATAATGATTTTTTTATATATAAATTTGTTTAATTTAGGTTTAACAATATAATGTTTTTTATATAAAAAAAATAAGTAGTTTGTTAAAATTCATTAATTATCTTATATATTTTAAATTTTTTATATTTAAATTGAGATGTTTATCCTGTTTTGATTATGTTTATCAGAATTCAAATTTCATAATTTTAGGATTTGGGAATTAGAGATAAGGATTTGGGGGGATAAGAATGAAATTTATTAATTAGGGTTAAAAGTATTTAAAAGTAGTACATATTGCTTCATTAATTGTTTTTTAAGAGATTTTAAGTAGATTAGCATTAAATAATAGTACATAATGCTTAATACATCACGATTTTAATGTTTATTTTTATTTTTTTGTTTTTTATTGATTTACAATACGATTTTGGATGGTTTTTATTGAGTAATAATGGTTTTTTATATATAAATTTGTTTACTTTAGGCTTAACAATATAATATTTTATATAAAAAAAAATAAGTAGTTTGTTAAAATTCATTAATTATCTTATATATTTTAAATTTTTTATATTTAAATTGAGATGTTTATCATAATTCAAATTTCATAATTTTAGGGTTTAGGATTAGAGATAAGAATTTTGGGGGATAAGGATGAAATATATTAATTAGGGTTAAAAGCTTTACAGTTAGTACATTAGGCTTTAGTAGTTATTTTTAAGAGATTTTAAGTAGATAACTTTAAATGATAGTACATAAAGTTTAGCGAGTTGTAATTAAGAGTTTTTTATGCCATTTTTATAATATAGTATAGATAACCAATTACATATTTAATAATATAATTAAAACAAAATTATAGTAATATAATATATTAATTAATAGTGATACATGAAAATGTCTACATAAAAGGAAGGTCATGCACATACCAAATCGGTGGGTGTTAGAAGTCTGCAGTAGTAATATGTGTCGTATGCTTTCATACTTGTAAATTAAGAGGTTTTTAAAATCTTGCATAAAATGATGGTACCTTGTGCCTAATAATTTGTATTTAAGAGTTTTTTATCCGTACTTTATAATATAGTATAGATAAATACTTTTATTTTTTCAAATTCTTTTTATATTTGTCATAATAATTTGAAGTTAAAATCTTATATTTAAAAATCAGTCAATAAATTATAAAACAATGTGTAAATAAACAAATTTAATTAAAAAAAGTATAAAATTAGTTTCTAACATCTGAAATTACATTTTAAAATCATGAATGAATCCAAGCGACATATCGAATTTGTCATAAACAATTAAATTTCTAGAATAGTCGGTTAGAGCATCTCCAACAGTTATGCTAAAATAGAAAAAAAAAAATGAGATTTTAGCAATTTTTTTGCTCCAATAGCTATGATATATCATATGTTAAAATAGAGAAAAGAAGAGAGAGGAGGTAAAAATATTCAAATTTAGAGAAATCTCTAAAACTCCTATTTAAGAGAGAGAAATAATATTAATTTTTTTTTCACCAATAGGAGACGTTGAAATTATGTGTTTATGAGAGAGAAATAATATTTTATTAAAACATAATTAAAACATAATTAAAACATAATTGTAATATTTTTGTTTCACTGATCGTGATTTTGTTATTAATTAGTATGAGTATATTACCTAACGATGGTTTACCAAATTCTTACCAAAGGTGAGCATGACAAAGACCAAAAATCTTACCCGATAAGAGACGTAGCAAATTAAGATAAAAAAACTTGTCCGTTAAGTGGTGGAGAAGACTCTTACACAGTAAACGATGGAGAAAAGATTATTTATCTAGTAAGTGTTTACCAGGTAAAGACACGTACTAACAATTCATTTTAATAATCGATGATGTTTCCCAATAAGGTAATTGAGGGTGCTGACTACTGACCTTTGTTGGTAAATGCTTACCCAATAAACGATTAAAATCGTATTATTGACATGGTTAAAGAATTTCAAACAATTAAAGTCATGATTTTTCAATTAAGGGGGTGTTTGGGATTGCTTATTTAAAGGGTTTTTTTGGCTTATTCCGGTCTGGTACCGGAGATAAACATTTTTTAGTGTTTGGATAGAGAAAAAGTAAGTCTTTAAGCGGTGTCAAACCGGTGAAAAAGAAGTTTTTCATAAGTCATTTGTTTCTAACTTATCAACTTATTTGAAACAACTTATAATTTTTTTAGTTATTTTATATATATAAGCAATCCCAAATACCCCTAAATAACAACTTATTAACTTATTACGCTTGGTACCGCAATAAGCTAATCCAAACACTTTTTATAAAAATTTATTTTTATAAACACTTTTAAGAAAAAACATAAGTAGGTTGTTTTAAATAAGCAATCCCAAACACCCCCTAACTAACTTGTTCAAAAGAATTAAATGAATTTAAATTAAATAATTAATAATTTATTTTCATAGGGGGTGGGGGGAGGAACTGAACCTGCAGATATCCGGCGCTAAAACCACCATTATTGTTGATCGGAGTAGCAATGCAATCGGTGATCAGCTGGGTGCCGGTATATCCAGGCGAATCATAACCACCGATGGTGGTGCAGTCCAAATCAAAGTGCGAGGGGAAAGGGATGTTGTGGGTGTGTCCGTACATGTCGTGTGTGTGGTGGAGAATAGATAGATGCAATGGACAGAGGAAGTTGGTTCGATTATAATAACACAGAATTGGGGGATCGAGTAGAGAATGACGTCAAGTGTAACGTCATCGTCCATCAGACACTTCACCTTTTCCTGTGACTTGATTGTCATCGACATGCATATATATATATATATATATATATATATATATATATATATATATATATATATATATATATATAGGGTGTGTTTCTTTTACAAACCAAACAATTTGTACAAACTATAGGGGTTGTTTCATTTGCAACCCTTAAAAAGGTTGCAACCCTTGCAACCCATATCTTAATCGTCGGATTCATGATCGGCGGTTACAATAGATATGGGGCTCAATATTTTTAATTAAAAAAAATAGAAAAATAAAAATAAAATAACCGTTGATCATGAATCCAACGGTTAAGATGTGGGTTGCAAGGGTTGTAACTTTTTTCAGGGTTGCAAAATATTCTTCCACTATATATATATACATTGGAAGGATATTTTACAACTCTTGCAACCCACATTTTAACCGTCGGATTTATGATCGACGGTTATTTTATTTTTATTTTTCTTTTTTTAATTAAAAATATTGGGTCCCATATCTGTTGTAACCGTCGATCATGAATCTGACGGTTAAGATGTGGGTTGCAAAGATTGCAACATTTTCAAGGGTTGCAAAATATTCTACCCCTATATATATATATATATATATATATATATATATATATATATATATATAGGGGTGGTATCAATTGAAAACCAAGTTTCATTGAAAACTTTGGAAACCAAATTTCCGCCATTGATCTTTATAATCAATGGTTAAGATTCATTTGAATTATATATGGTAGTAAATTAATTAATTTATTAATAATAAATAAAAGTAATAGATGAAAAGGGTAAATATGTCTTTTGATTTTGTGTCTCAAATATAGCAAGAAAGGTTTATTTTATTTAGATTACTTGAAACAAAAATAAAATTTTCACGCAATCTAAATTTTGATTTTTTTTTACTATGAAAACGAGAAACATTTGTCTTTTCATCAAAAAATTATTTTTCTTTTAAAATGTAATTTTTTTTAATTTCAATTTATTATAAAATTTCCCACGCAATCGAATATTGTGATGAAACAGAATGAATTTATGGATTACAGATTTCATCAGATTCATCGTGTTAGCATTATTATTTCATAATGAAAATAGATTCATCAGGTTCATCGTGTTAACATTATTGTTTCATAATGAAATCTGATGAATTTGTGCCATTTTTGTTAACTTCTCATTTTTGTTTCATTACATGTTCAGTTGCATATCCGTATATGTAAATAGATTCATCAGGTTCATCGTGTTAGTATTATTGTTTCATAGTGAAAATAGATTCATCAGGTTTATCGTGTTAGCATTATTGTTTCATTATTACTATATATAAGCTAAATTAAAATTAAATAATTTACCTAAATTAAATATCTCATTTTTAAATTAATCAATGATTATTATTACCATATATAAGCTAAATTAAAATTAAATAATTATTAATACAGTTACCATATATATTATAAAATAATGTAAAAGACAAAAATAACCTTTTTAATTAAAAATAAAAATAAAGAAATTCACTGATTGGCTGGTTTCGGTTTCCAAAGTTTCCAATGTAATACTGGTTTCCAATTGATCGCTCTCCTATATATATATAGTGTTTGGTTCATTTGAAAAATGGTAAATATATGAGAAATATAGAAGTAATCTTAGTCATTCATATGGTTAAAATCGGATTTGACTAGTCAAATATTGCGGCTTTGACGGGCCAAAAGTTGCGACTTTGACTGGTCAAAAGTTGCGGCTATCCCAAAAATAGAAAGACAATTTCGTAAATTTTATAAAACACACGGGTTGTGTTCATATATGAACATGTATAATTCACATATGAACTATATGTTCATATATGAATCAGTGCAATTCACAACTGAACTCTTTTAACTAATTCATATATGAATCAGTTGAACTAACTAACATATTCATATATGAATCTGTATGAATCACAAAGATTCATATATGAATCTGTTAATTAGTTCAACTGATTCATATATGAATCTTTGTGATTCATACAGATTCATATATGAACTCATCCCGTGTATTTAACGAAATTACCCCTCTACCTTCTATAGACCACACAAGGAATTATCCGGTGCTTCGCGGTCAAAGCCGCAAATGTTGACCAGATGAATGACTAAAATTACTTCTCTATTTCTCATATATTTACCATTTCTCAAATGAACATCTCCCTATATATATATATATATAGAGAGAGAGAGAGAGGCAGGTTCAAACGAGAAGGTAGTTAATTTACGAGAAAACAAGAAAGAATAAGAGCCACATAGTTTATTAATTAAAAAATAGCATAAATAAATTAATTTTTTGAAAATTAGAATAATTACAATTTGAATTGGATAAATCTTTAAAAATCTCATAATATTTTTTAAATTTATTTATTTTTTAATTTTAATAAATTCATAATTTTTTTTATCAAATTTATATTATTATTTTCTAAATAAAATCAGAATTTTCATCAAATATCACATTTGATATCCATAACTAATTCTTTATTTATTTCACCATTTTTTCTCTATTTTTTAGATTTACGTTTTGAATCACATGTGATTAAGTTCGTTTAATATGTGATATACTATTATGTATCACATATGATTCCACTAGGTGGATTTTTGTAAATATCACATATGATAATATATGTCTGAATATAAATGACGCATAATCGCATGTGATAATGTTTATATCACCAAAAGATCTATAAATATAAATATACATTATCACATATGATTAACTAAAATATATACAATTATCACATGTGATAATATTTACATCACAAAAAGATCTATAAATAGAAGTATACATAATCACATATGATTAACAAAAATATATACAATTGATCACATGTGATAATATTTACATCACAAAAAGATCTATAAATAGAAGTACACATAATCACATATGATTAACTAAAATATATACAATTATCACATTTAATAATATGATATGTGATATGCATAAATATTTATATAATGATATCACGTGTGATATTTGGTTAAAATTGTGAATTTTTTTTTATTAAAACTATATTTAGAAAAAAATTAATAAATAATTTAAATTACAAAATAAATAAATCTAAAAGCTATAATGAGAATTTTAAGGATTTATCCAATTAAAATGATAATTATCCTTATTTTTTCTAAAACTAATTTCAATTTTTTATTTATGGTTTTTTTAATTAATAAATTATGTGGCTCATATTCCTTCTCATCTTCTCGCAAATTAGTTTGTTTCTCGCATGATCCTCCCTCTCTCTCTCTCTCTCTCTTTCTCTCTCTCTCTCTCTCTCTCTCTCTCTCTATATATATATATATATATAGGGGTAGGATATTTTGCAACCATTGAAAAGGTTGCAACCCTTGCAACCCACATCTTAACCGTCAGATTCATGATCGACGGTTACAACAGATATGGGGCACAATATTTTTAATTAAAAAAAAGAAAAATAAAAATAAAATAATCGTCGATCATGAATCCGGCGGTTAAGATGTGGGTTGCAAAATATCCTTCCACTATATATATATATATATATATATATATATATATATATAGGGTTGAGTTCTGGTTAGAAATGTAAATAAATCGAGTCGAGTTAAGTAATAGTTTATTCGAGTTCAGCTCGAAAAACTAATATTAGGCTCAATTGACTTTTTCAAAGTTGGGCTCGAACTCAAGCTCAAATATTTTTCAAAGTTTGATGCTCGTTTATAAGCTCGAACTTGAGATCTATTAACTCGTTTATTTACTATAGCTCGATGATTTTTATATTTTGATTATGTAATTTGTAAACGTATAAATATGTTTGACTCGAAAAAGTGTATGCTCGAATGGCTCGACTTAGACTCGTAAAGTTTAATCAAGTTTTCGAACGAGTCAAATCAAACATTGGTGCTATGGAGCTCAACTTGTTAAGTTAAACGAGCTTTAATTAAAGTTCGAGATCAACTTGAGCTCGAGGATTATTATGCTCGAGCTCAAGATAAACAAGCTCGAGTAGCTCGTTAAAAGTTCGACTCATTTACACCCCTATTCCAGTGAGAATGAAAGTTACAGTGAGAAGGGTAAAAAGATATCTTCTCCCTCAGATCAATCCTAATTGAAGATCAACACTAATAAGATACACTGGATCATATCCTATCTAATGCGCAATTCATGAGTTGTTTTGAAATTAAAACTGATCAAAGGTCTAAATCCTTTCTTACACCTCTCACATTAATTCTTATTCTTACATGATCATTTCTCTCTCTCTCTCTCTCTCTCTATATATATATATATATATATATAGGGGAGGGATCATATAAAAACCTTCCATATATTACAAACCATACAAACTCATTTCCACCAATCAGAGATTTTCTTTTTCTTTTTTGATTTTTATTAATGAAGGGGCATAATTGACATTTTCTTTAGACGTTCTATATTAGACAATTATCTTTTTGTATTTTTTTTAATTTCTAGATTTCATAATCACCTAATTAGGGAAAAAAATTTGGAAAATTAATCATCTCCACTATTAACTCCTTCTCTTTCTCTTTTGCAACTTGCAGGATCTCATCTCGATCTATCCAACCATGCTGCCGCCGGAGACCATCCTCCATCGTTCAACCGCAACCGATTCATCTCCGTTTTCATAAAAATTAAACAGGTTCATCTCCTGTTTATATCTGTTTCATCTCCTGTTCATATCTGTTTCATCTCCGGTTCATATTTGTTCACTTCCGTTTCATGTCTGGTTCATATCCGTTCACTTGTTTCATCTCCGGTTCATATCCGTTCACTTGTTTTATCTCCGGTTCATATCTGTTTCATCTCCGATTCATATTCGTTCACTTCCATTTCATCTCCGGTTCATATTCGTTCACTTTCATTTCATGTTCGATTCATATCCGTTCATGTTCGATTCATATCCGTTCATCTACATTTCATCTCCGGTTCATTTTCGTTCATCTTCGGTACATATCCGTTCATCTCCGGTTCACTTTCGTTTCATCAGTTCGATTTGTTTCATATAACACAAAAAAAGTATATTCATGATGATGAAATCGAATCATTGTTTTTAGTTAGAATATTAAATTATAATTAATATTACAATTAAAGGAATCATATGTTTTTAGTTAGAATATTAAATTATAATTAATATTACAATTAAAAGGAATGAATCATGTTACCTAATTGACGGGATTAATCCGGTTTCCATTTTGAAAATAGGGGTGAAATGTACTATTATGCCCTTCCTACATATTTTAATTAGAATATAAAATTAATATAAAATTTTAATTACCAAAATTAGCCTAAAATTATCTAGACCCTTGATTTTTGTAATCTATGGTTAAGAGGTGGGTTGCAAAGTTTGTATTATAAGTGTGGTTTGCAAATGAAACCACCTCTCTCTCTCTCTCTCTCTCTCTCTATATATATATATATATATATATATAACATAGAATTAATTGTTTATTGACAAGTTCGTGGATATGTGGTTTTTGCATTTCATTCATAACCTTAGCAAAAAAAAAAGGCTAAGAGGTTGTTTACCAAATTTTCCATTAAGTTCTGTATGGATAAATGTGTCTGTGTGGATAAATTTGTCTGTCTGGATAAATTGATGTTGTTGTTTACTTTTTTATCTGAATTAACAATCTGAATAACAGAAATGATCAATTTACCCCTGAATATGAATTTTAAGCTGTTTTATAAATTGTTGTTTATTTTTTAAGCCATATATTCATAAATTCATTGATATAATCCAAAAATCAAACAAAAATTCATTAAGTACTTAAACTTCTAAGTTCAAACAAAAAGTAGCAAGTATGAAACAAGTATGAAATCGACATTGTAGAAATCATGGTTAAAAAAATCTACATTGCAGAAATATCGAGCAGCTATGGAGAAGAAACAAGTATGGAACAAAAATCGACTGAAAAAACAAGTAAGAAACAACAATCGACTAAAGAAAACAAGTATGGAACAACAATCAACTTAAGAAATAAGTATGGAACAACAATCGACTGAAGAAACAAGATGGAATAATAATCGAGTATGGAGAAGAAACAAGTATCGAACAATCAGTAAAGTTATTACCTTTGGAGAAATCGACCAAAGGAAATTATTGTCTAGGGTTGAAATCGAACCAGCAGTGAATTGAAATAGTGTAATCGAATAAACAATGAACTCGAAGCAGTAAAATCAAACGAACGGTGAAGGTGAAATCGAAATCGAACAAGTAGTGAAGGTGAAATCGAGCACATAGGTTTTTATTGCGTGATTATTGGGTAGGAAGGTAGGCATGTTTTTATTTTTAAAGGGTATAAATGTCAAAGATGTGTCTTAATGGAAACAACACATATTCCCCTACTTAGTGATTAAGCCGGAAATGTCTGCACGAATAAGCCGGTTTTGCCATTAAGCCCCAAGTAAACACTCCAAACGTCTGCACGAATAAGTCGGTTTTGTCATTAAGCTCATTAAGCCCCAAGTAAACACCCCCTAAAGAAGACTATATTTTGAATTGTATTAATTACAATGGGTCTTGTATCACAAAGGGTATCATGGTGTATCATAGTGTATTTTTTTTATCACAAATGGTATTACTGTGTATTTTGTCGGAATTAGGTTAAGAGGAGATAGGGTATCATAGTGTATTTTGTATCACAAAGGGTATGACGATGTATTTTGCCGGAATTAGGTTCAGAGTAGAGACGAGAGAAAGGGTATCACGGGGTATCATAGTGTATTTTGTATCAGAAAAGGTATCACGATGTATTTTGGCGGAATTAGGTTCAGAGGAGAGAGAGAGAAGAGAAGAGAAGAGAGAGGTGAGGGGAAATTTTCAAAATACCTAACATGCCTTTTAATTAAAAATTTAAATCAAAATGACCAAATTTATTAATTTCCTAAATTATTCTTTGATTTGTGGTTGATATTGGATCTCACAGTTACCACAAACAACCGAGTTCTTCCTTGAATGACCCCTATATATATGGACGTTGTTGCGTTCATTTGTTGTGACGTTGATACGATTTGGGAATTAAGATGAACATGGACAAAGATGTGAATTGAAACCACTAGCTACTTGAATTCTTGTGATGTTGATATGATTTTAGCATGAAATTGATTATGGAAATTTTTTTGAAATCAAACAATTAGCTAGAATCGTGGAATTTTAATTTTTGTAACTCCCACATAAGTACATTAAATATTGTATAAATTATGATTTTCCTTTCTACCCTTTGTTATTAATTACACATAGAATCAAAACAACACATCAAGATGCAATTCTATTGGTTGGTTTACGTTCACAAAGTTAACAACAATTTTATGGTTAACAAATGAACCTCCATATATATATATATATATATATATATATATATATATATATATATAGGAGTTTAAAATACAAACCATCCAATTGTTACAAACCATACAAGTCAATCTCAATCGTTTGTGTAGAAAATCAACGATATAGATTAAATCAGTTACTAAATTTACTCAAACCTCATCCATAACTGATATAGTAACTTTCTTTAGATTTCAAAATAAACAAAATCAAGGTCCCAAATTTGGTTTGTGACAATTACATGGTTGTATTTGAGACTCTATATATATCTATAATTTTATACTATATTATAAAGCATCTGATACAAAGTATTAAAACCACTTTTTATACATTAAGGCTATGTTTGACAAACTAGTTGTTAATCTAGCTGGAAACTGATAAGATAGCTGGTGACTGATAAACTAGTTGATGAATAAGTCACGTTTAACAAAAACTAACTTATAAACATGTAAAATGACCAAAAAATATATTTTGAAAAAATAATCAACTACAATATTTAATAATGTAAAAGTAAATTACGTTTTTCATCCATTTGGTTTGTTAAAAATTGTGGATTTCGTCCCCGTGGTTTTGAAATTTCGGTTTTAGTCCTTATGGTTGACAATTCATTTCTATTTTCGTCCCTAAGGGCAAAACACTACTTTTAAGTATGAAGGACTAAAATAAAAATGAGTTGTAAACCATAAGGATGAAGAAAGCAATAAAATTTAAATCATAAGAACGAAAAAAGAATGAATTATAAACCATAGAGTTGAAATTTGTAATTTCAAAACCATAAGGATGAAAATAGAAATTTTTAACAAACCACAGGGACTAAAAACATAATTTACTCATAATATAATTAAAACAAGTTTATAGTAATATACTATGTTAATTAATACAAACAATGTAGTAAATGAAAATTAAATAATATAATATGTTAATTAAAAGAATTTAAAATTTATTATTATATACATATACTATAAATTTTGAACTTGTTAAAACAAATTTTAGAAAAAATCTACATTAATTTATAATTTTAAATAACCGTTACATACGATATGAAAAAAAAATAATCGAATAATAATTAAAAAAATAATAGTAATTGATAAATAAAATATATTGATTAATATTAGATAAATAATATAAAAGTACTTGGTATAATTAACAATAATTCTAAATAATTAAAATTTAATATCAATATATAATAAAAACTTAATTAATAATTTTTCAGTTAATCTATACTACCTTATAAAGTAGATTTCAAAATCTCATAAAAACACTTTTTATTGCACAATGTACAAGTGTTTTCTGCACAATCTATTAATTACAACCCTTTAATGTGTGATGTACAACTTACACATGCTATATCTTAACACTCCTGATAAAATCATCTTCCCAAGACACGCACGTTCTCATGGCTTCGGTTCCCAGAGTGACTATTCATTCCCCGAAATGGCGATTCATGCTCCCATCGAATTCAAATAGTAGAGGAGCCATGGTGCCGCTCAAAATCTGTCCTATAATTCTTTGGGTTCCACCAAAATCATTGATCAATTGTGCACATTTTTTGATTTTGAGTTCGAATTTCTCCATCTTCAACATTAAGAGGTAAGAATCGGCCTACTCTTTCTCCATCTACAGATTATCATCCCAATACGACTCTTCTCCTCTATCGGACGATTCTATCAAGAACAACCTCCAACACTATGATTCATCGCTTCAAGAGGACGATCACACGCCCCAAGACGACGGTTCGAGATGTCGGGTAACGATTCGTACTATCGGTCGTTTCTTCTTATATGATTTCTTCATCATTCATCTCAATTTCTTCATCTCGATTCGGTTGACCTGCAACATTTGTACATCCAAAATTGACTCTTCAACTCAATATTCAAATCCTCTATGAATGAAAGAGGTTTGATTCTCCAAGTTGTACCTAATTTCAATTTCAAAATCAGGGTTTTATCTCTCTCTCTCTCTCTCTCCTTAGTAATGAACTCAATCTTTTGTGAACCTGAATCTTTTCGTGAACCAGGGTTTTACGGCAGTAACAGAGATATCACTGGTAATTTTTTGTGAACCTGCTTTGGAAGTTTAAAGATACAAGGTTTTTGGTACTCGTGATTTTGGGTTTTGTTTTCAGGGAACTGCTATCGAAATCTTTCTTGCAATTCAACATTCAAGTAAGGTTTTTCATCTACTGTAAACATTTTCACTTGCTTACCTAAATGTTTGTTAGTTACTTTGGTTCACAACCCTGTGATATCTAATCACTTTACAGGTTGACAGGAGGGCTACTGACATGTCTTACCACTCCTCCAGGCTATTGAAATGCCTTACCTGTGAGTGTGAATTCAGGTTTTTGCTATTGAGTTCATTAAAATTGATATTGAGTTTGAGATTGGTTTAACCTAATTCAATTGCATATTTTGATTCATTTTTGTTCGACATTGAATGAATAGTAACTGACTAGGATCAATATCATCCATCCAAAATTAGATTATGTGTGTGTGTTTTTTTAATGGATTTTACCCCTCTGGTTGGTATCATCTGCAGATGTTGTTTTTACGTTGAGACAGAAATTAGAGATATTTTACGCCTCTGGTTGGTCTTGGTTTACCTTTTATTCAGATCTTTTCAAATTCTTATCAACAGGACCATTTGACATCTATTTTTTCTCAGCATTATAACTTGTATTTCGAGTTAAGACGAGTAGCTGCTAAAATTTCTACCATACTTCTTCACTTGCAAGTTGTGTCACTGAACTTTGGCTTCAAAATCATTTCAGTGTTCACTGAAGCTTAAACATGTGAAAAGGTGATCACATTCTTTGTAATTAGTTATAGTACAAAAATAGTCTATTTTTGATGGGGCAGGCCCTTAAGGAGCATGAACTTTTCTTTGATTAGAGGGAGTATAACTTAAAGCTTTTAGCCCAACCGATAACTCGATTTGCATGTCTTAATTGTTATTTGATTCTGTCTTGTATGCAGAGTAAGAATGGAAGGGGACAACATGCCAGACATGACATCAACAAAGCAAACAACCAAAAAAATTCTCCTGGAAAGTCTGGTTTTGAGGAAGTTCAAGCGTGTTGCAACCTTGTGGTCTTGTGCAGGTATGTGGTTATGTGCAAGTTTGTTGTTTTGAGGAATTTTAAATATTAATTTAAAGTTGAAATCATATTTATATAGTAATTTATTTGCAAGCTTTGTGGTTTTGAAGAAGTTCAAACCCTTGTTTGTTTGCTAAATATAGTAATACAAATATTTCTGTAATGTGAATGAGAAAATCCATTTGGTTTAAGTCTATGTTAGGTTTTTGTTTTCATTGTACCCAATTCGAGGATTGCAAGATTTTGAGGATCTACTACTTCTAACTCTGTAAATTTCCCAGTTTTTTTATATTGATTTATTTGGTAGAGGAGACAATAGAAGAAGCCATATGATGTGTGTGTGTGTGTGGGGGGGGGGTCATATCGTTTACTAAAAAGTAAATATCAAATTAATATATGTTTTTGTTCAAATTCATTTTTTGTCAAGTGTATTTTTTTAACAAATGAAGCTTACCATTTTAATGTTTGTTATATTAGGTGAAGGAAGATTTGAGACAAGAGGGAACATGAAAAAAGGCATATAATAATAGAGGTAAAAATAAAGCAATCAGTTGGTTAAATAGCTATTGCTTGAAGCTTTATTATTTGGAGAGTGTTTTTGGTTAACTATTTTTTAGTAATAAATAGTAGATCAATGGGTGTAACAAATTTGGAAATATTAGCTTCAATTGATGCAGATTATCAATGATAATGTGGTTGTCATTGGTTTTTACAATATTCTTATGTGGAATAGCTATTGCTTGAAGCCTTTGCTATCCACGTCTTCGCTCCTCTTTACTAAAACAAGGTGATAACTAATTTAAGTGTGCTACGGTAAAAAATTGCCATTCGAAAACATTTGAGGTACCTATTTGTTTTAATTTCAACTAATTTCTCATTGAAGTTAAACCTAATACTATGAAGTTGTAATACTTATCGTTACTTATCAAGCTTCCTTCTTTTTGATGTCTAACCTTCCTTTTGTGTATTGCCAAATGTAGATATTTTAAAGGAACAAATGGAGTTTGTGGGAGAGATGGCTACAACCTTCAGCTTATTAATTATACACAATCTTTTGTTTATGTTTGATAGGATGTACGTCCTCAAAATATATTTTAGGATCATTTGAAATGTAATAGGATGCTTACTCATTTTGAATTGGGTTTTGAAAGATGTAATAGGATGTTGAATTATGTCTCATTGGCAAGAAGGAATCAATGCTAATTTTTTTTTTGACTTGTTGCCTTGGAAGGAATCAATGAAAAGATTCTTATTGTTCAACAGGTACGTGTTGTCAATTTGAATCTTATTCATTGCGCCCATAAATGCAATAGCAAAAGGTTTGTTTTTATACACGGTCGACATAAACAATTTATGTTTTACGGATGATTGCAAATGCTGCTAACACAACATCTTGGATAGATGTATATTTGAATCTATCATAGGAACAAATGTAGTAGGCTTTATGACATCTCAATGAACCTTTTACATCCTGCCGCATTGCGCGGGTACCCTACTAGTATTAATTAATTAATAATAATCAAATTTTAATAATTAATATTAATACATAATAATTAATATTAATGAGGACATAATTGAAAAAGTCACAAAAACTTTTCATAAGCTACTCCAAGTAGCTTAGTAAAAAACTAGCTTATAAGCTAACTTTTTTTTTGAAAGGGTATCCTAGGCACAACCTAGACTAATCCCTGGCAATTTTGACTGTTAAAACGACAACCTTGGATAAACCCCAGTGGCCATAGGTTGCGTACGCCTGGATTCGAACCCGGGGTGGATGGGATATCCCACCACATCCCCCACAGGCCTTAACCAGTACGCCACAAGCCTTGTGGTTCTTATAAGCTAACTTATGTTCATCCAAACATGTATCCAAAAAATAATCTAGCTTATAAGGTAGCTTAACTTATTTTTGCCAAACAATGCCTAAGGGGTTGTTCGGTAGCAACTTAATTGGCTGAATAAGGGATATGGCTTATTCGGTCAGCCATATCTCATTGTTCGGTAGCAGCTTAATCGGTCAGCTGGTGGCTGACCGAATCAGCTAGAAAAATAAAGTGTTCCACACTCAACCATTAAATATATTTTACTTTCCTCATCTACCCTCCCAACTCCCAACTACTCCCCTTTATTAAACCTAACCTGTTATTAAAAGACAGCCGACCAAAATCCAAAACCTCCATCGCCATTGAAGACACTGGTACATTTCTTCTCCATCGCCATTGAAGACACATGTATCTTTCTTCTCCAACGTTCTCTCTCATGAATGTTGGCACCTGTGTTTTGGGTTTAAACCCATCGATTTAGTGGGATCGATTGCTTTTCCTCTACATCGATCTAAAATCACAAGTGTATACATCGATTATTTGGGTTTAAACCCGTTGATTTTTTGGTTTAAACCCATCAACTACACTCACGATTTCTTTGTTGTTTATCTGGTTTAATCTTGGTGAGGATTTCTTTGTTGTTTTTCTGGTTTAAACCCATCACAATTTCTTTGTTGTTTTTCTGGTTTAAACCCATCACGACTGCATATGTTGTTTTTTGGTTTAAACCCATCACGACTGCATATGTTGTTTTTCACCGTAGATTTGTTGAAAATGTAGATATGTGGGATTGATTTCTTTTTACAGTAGATTTGTTATATATGTTTTTGAAGATGTATATGTTGTTTTTTCTGGTTCATAATAGCATAAGTTATATTGAAAATGTAGATATGTGGGATTGATTTCTTTTCACAGTAGATTTGTTATATATGTTCTTGAAGATGTATATGTTGTTTTTTCTGGTTCACAGTAGCATAAGTTATAATGAAAATGTAGATATGTGGGATTGATTTCTTTTCACAGTAGATTTGTTATATATGTTCTTGAAGATGTATATGTTCTTTTTTCTGGTTCACAGTAGCATCCTTATATAATGTTCTTCAAATGTATATGTTGTGATGCTTGATTTGCAGATAAATATTATCTTTGTGATGCTGCATATTCCAATGCTCGTGGATTTTTAGCTCCGTATCGTAACACAAGGTATTGGTTCGCAGATTATCGACGTAGACGTGCTTTAACTAAATAAGAGAAGTTCAATCATGCGCATGCACAACTTCGAAATGTCATTGAGCGTGTCTATGGTGTCTTGAAAGCTAGATTCCCAATCTTGAAGCAAATGGCTCCTTTTCCATTTATAAAAGAAATGTGGTCATTGCTTGCTTTGCGATACATAACTTTATAAGAAAATGTAATATCCAAGATCAACTTTTTATGGAGTGCAATGAAGACACCATTTTCACCAATGAAGAAGAAGACGTTGGAAGTGGAGAAGCGTAAATAGATGGTTCACAATGGGATGCTAATAGCACACAATATATGGCTAATTTGCGTGATCAAATTGCAAATGGACTAGTTTGAAATTTTTAAATGTATCCAAACTTATGATGTTGACTTGTTCCTATTATAAGTACTTATTAATGTTGTTTTGCATGCAACATTGAATTCATATTATTATGTTTAATCAAGTTGTTTTTATTTAGAAAACTTTTAAATTGATTTTATTAATAATTATAAGTCATTTATTCCATATTTTTATCAAACAACTATTTTATTCAGACAAAAATAAAGACTAGGATCAAAGCCCCTGTAGCCTAGCGGTCGGTAACATCCTGGGGGGGCAGTGGATGGAATTCCTGTCTACCCGGGTTCAATTCCTTGGGGGAACGGGTGGCGATACCCCAGTCCATGGGTCGACCTTCGGGTCGGGCATGGGCGAGGCTATGGATCGGTAACGGTCCATGGTCGCGAGGATTAGTCGGGTGCCCGTATGGATCCCGAATACCTCGTCGACTTCGGTCGGGGCGGGTGTGTGCGTTTAGCTGCCGTTCAAAAAAAAAACTGGGGGTAAAATGGTTATTTCTAACATTCAGACTGTTTATTCAGCATACTAACCGAACAACAACTTTTCTGTTAACATACAGACAACTATATCCAGACAGACAACTATATCCATTCAGGTCTTACCAGAAAACGAACCGAACAACACCTAAGTATTGTTTGGGCTATGTTTGACAAACTAGCTGATAAGTTAACCAATGATTGATAAACTAGCTGTCGACCTGGCAAAATTTGACACGACACGCTAACCCGACACGAAATAAATGGGTTTGGGTAATACATTTCAACCCGTTTAAATAAATGGGTTGACACGACACGGTACGAAAATTAAACGGGTAAGGTCAGGGTCAAAAAATTCAACTCGAAAATGACCCGAATAACCCGTTATTAAGAACAAGAAATTGATTTTTTGTAAATTATAATCAAACAAACTGATTTACAAGTTTAAACAAACCCTAATCGGGCCTTTAACTTTCAAATTGATGCGATCTTCGGCATTTGCCGGCATGTTTTGTTCTTCCATGGTGTTGGAGATAGTAGTCTTTCCTCTGACATATTCACGGCACCAGTAAACGCAAATGTTGAATAGAAATATGACAAGTGATTTTTCTTCTTTAGTTCAGCCGGTAATCCAGATACCGCTGGGACAATTACTCTTTCAAAAAGCAATGTGTTAGATAAACGAAAGATCTTTTTGTTATGACACGTAAGGTATCCTTTTGTTATAAATGCAAAATAATCTTAGTTGGGCTATATACTCGATGTTGGGAATTTCGATTTTGATTGAACATATATTTTTTACAAAAGTAACCTTTGGTAGAAAATACCCAACTATAAACTCCAAGCAAAAACACATTAGACAAATTTAAAGATCTGGAAATACACCAAAAACGCATACGCATGGAAAAATCAAACCAACAAAAATAGATCTACAATAAACAACAAAGATCTACCATTTTTAAAGAAAAACAAAGGAAGGAAGCAAGGTCAAAAATGAGTGAGAAGAAAACCAAACATATTACCATCCTTTATCACCAAAAAGATCATAACTGTTGATATTAAGAATCATTCTCAAAGTTAAAATCCAAAACTCCACCGTAATCTACTTACCATTAACATTACAGTTGGGGTTAAAGTTAACAAAATGACTTTGTCTAAAAGAAGTTGCAAAAAACAGATAATGGGTTGGGCTAGCATAAGTTCCAATAGAAGATAAAGAAAGCACTGAGATTCCATTGAAAAATAAGGTCCTAACCTCAATCTTGTTCAAAACAGAAGATAAAGAAAGCATTAGAAAACAGTACCTCCTCAAAACAATGAGAATATGGATTTTCTTGCAAGTCCTACTATAATTGTTGTTGGCTTAGTTTGGTTCTCTTCTATGTGAAGGTCCATTGGAAGAGAGGGCAACAGATAGCATAACACAAATTAGTAAGAAATCAAAACAATTAAAAATCCAAAAATTCATACATGGAGAATACCAATCTACATCAAGATAAAATAATCATCACACTTTTGAGAAAATACCTTCATTTTATAAAGTAGAAAAAGAGTATAGATGAAATGTTTTGAAATTGTTAATAGAAGAGGAGATTGGGAACAATAACGACCATGCCCTAACTCACCAGCTTGAGCTTACAAAGTAGAACGGAGTGACAAACAACAAAGTTTATTGGTTTCTTCCAACTTATTAGTAAAAAACAAAACTCAAACTTACCTGCGTGGAACGTGTCCTCCCATCCACCCGCACAAAATAAATTGAATCAACTGAAAAGTAAAAAACAAAATTCAAACAGAAAATAGTAAGCAAGAATGTCAAATTGCAAGCATATGTTGCTACCAAATTGAAACATAAACTTATTGCAACCAAATCTAACCAAAAAATAAACTTGTTGAAAACATACGTTGGGTGTCAAAAATCAAATGTCTAACAAATTACCTGATTTAGAAGAAATCATAATGGTTTTCGATATTGTTCAAGTGAAGTTCCCTGCAATTTTGGCAACAATTTTAAAAAAAAATAGTAACAAAAAACACAATACTGACAATTGCTAGTACAAGAAAATACCGAGTAAGAGGGAGTTGGGAACAACACTTACGCGTCATCAATAAACTTTGTAGCGATCATTATACTGGTGATGAGAAGGCGATGAACACTAAGGTGCCGTTTGTTTTTTAAGAGGTCTAAAGTCTGAAGTCTTATTTTAGTTATGATTAATAAGAGGTGGTGTGTAAAAAGGTCTGAATGATTCAGACTTAAGAGCCATTAAGAGGTTTTTAGAAGAAAAAAAAAACAACCCCTAAGAGCGTCATAATGAATTTTCTACCCTGAATAAACCGACCCATGCATACTTGTGCAATAACAAAGCAAGACGGGCTGCAAAACAGATAAAATTGACACTGTTAGCAATTCGCCTTACACCATGTCATGGTCTGAATAAAAAGAAGTGGAAAAGTTGTAAATGGTACTATGAGGATTGGCAAGGAATGAAGAAAAAGTAACATAAATAACAATAAAATGCCAAAACAAATGCAAATCACAAAATGAAATCATACTTTCCACTCTTAGCCATACGGACAATTATTCCTCTTCTCTCAAAGCTCTTGTATCGGTCTCTTGCTAGAGTGCAACATGCCTACATTAAATGGGTAACATTTCAATTGTTAGTAACAGGAATAAAGGCAAACCTTCAGCTTTCTTAGAGAACCAGTAATTCCTTCTGATAACAACACTTGAATAGGTACATGCTCAAATCTGAAATGAAATATAACATAAGCCCGAATCTTATAAGTTCTTCTACATTAATTACATACTCCAATCAAGATGCCATAAACTTTGCACAATCAAATCCCTTAACAATATAAAAGCACATAAAGATCAAAAAAAATATTGACAACAGATTTAGGTACACAAAGATATATTTGCATATTTTAACTGTTATGTTCTTCCATTACGAATCAAATTCCTAATAGAAAATATCATATCCTAACTGTTATACATGAGGCCTTCGGTCATCTATAAATGCTCCTGAGTCCCGAAGCAAGAGGAAAGGCCAGAAAAAACATTGGTTGATGTTGAAGCACAATAAAGGCCACAATGAACGCCTACGATTCTAATAAGATTCTCCATTCAGAGGATAACAGGGCCTTTAGTCACATCATAACATTAGGTCAACCTGCCAAAATCGACAAAAGCCAATCGTTACAAGGCAAAAAGTGAACTAAGAACGGTGTGAATTCCTTTAAAATTTTGTTTATAAATGTTAATGGCTACATCAATACAAAGGGATTAGTTTTATGTCAGAAAAAAGAACACGGAAACAACAAAGATTGAAAAAAAAAACATTTTTTAAAGTATCAGGAAAATCGTTTGAACAATAGAAGATGATAATGACGAAGAAGAAGACGGACTTCTCAATTTTGCTTGATGTACTCGACTTATCTGCATCATCGAATGATTCTTTTTACAAGAACAAAAGAAGAAGAGAGTGAATGGGCATCTTAGGAGCGTGAAACGGGATTTCAACTCCATTAAAATTCCTGTCGTTAGGTTAGGGATCGGTGAGATTGGATTGAGAGATTTCAGGTAGGGGTGCTCACGGGTTAGGTTGGCCGGGTTGAAGGCACTTGAACAACCCAACCCAATGTTTGTGGTTTAAAAAATCTCAACCCAACCCAACCCAATCAAAAGTGCAACCCAACCCAACCCAACCCAAACCGTGCGGGTTGGGTTGGGTTGGGTTGGTCGGGTTGATCGGTTTGAAACTTTAATACATTATTTTACAATCTAATTAAGTGATTCCGTTTAAAAAAACTAAAATCAAAATAGAAATACAAAAATAAGACTAATAAGAGAAGATAATAGTAGAAGAAAAGTATCTCTTGCATTTTCATTCTATCGATGTTGAAGATTTTTGAAGACTTGAAGGTTAGATTTGTACGATTTTAATCGGCGTGGTCTCGTAGAATGGTCTAAACTACAGCTAAGATAGGAAGATTTGAGAATTGATAGAAAGAAAAACCGCTAAAAGTCTAAAATCATAAAAAAAAAAAAAAGATGTACAAGTTTGGTCGGGTTGACGGGTTGGTCGGGTTACTTTGGGCTCAACCCGTTTCCAACCCTATAGATGCGGTTTAGGCAAAACTTGTATCGATTATGTATCGGGTTATCTCGGTTTGAGTTTTTTTTACGTTTTTTCGGGTTAGGTTGGTCGGGTTGGTCGGAAATTTAAGCATCCCTAATTTCAAGGATGCCGGAGGGATTTTAGGGTACAGATTAGAGTCGATCATTATCTTGGATTAGTTGGTTGTGAGATAATTAAGGGTAAATAATAAGGATGAATTGAGCCTCGTTTATGTATAAAGCTTGAGAATTTGTATCCAATTCATTATTTACTTGTATTTAAGTAATATGCATTACAAAATAGTACATTATGCATTTTAATATGTTTTTAAGAGTTTTATATTGATGCTTTATAATATAGTATAGATAGATATGTTAGATCAAATTAGCGAGGATTAGTCGGGTGCCCGTATGGATCCCAGATACCTCGTCGACTTCGGTCGGGACGGGTGTGTGCGTTTAAGCTGTCGTTCAAAAAAAAATTAATGTAATGGTTTGAATAAATAAATTATTCGAATCCAGTGTTATCTTTAGATCTTTATCTTGGTATAATCAGAAAAAGTAAAACTAAAAAAATAAAAAATAAATAAGATACAAATTGATAAATGAGTGGAATCATATGAAGCCGATAACTACATACTCTTGTTATTGTAAAAAATAGGCTAACTTGTTCGGAGTTGGTTTTTTAACTTTAATGAAACATCGTTATTTACATAAATATTAATTATTGAATCATTTGCTCAATTAATGGTTTTATGTTGATAAAATGTGAAAAAATGGAACTACTTTTTTCCTTAAACACTTCTGAAAATAGTGATTCTAAATGAACACATCTTCTATATATTATTATTTGAACTGTTCTTTATAAACTTTGTACATATAAACAGTATCAAATGACATTATTGTAAAAACCCCTTGAGGCCACAAGACTTGAAAGACCATTTGCATCTCTTATTGGCGCTTGGTGTGCAGAATGGAATTTGGTGGAATTAGAATCGATCAAAGGAATTTGACTTTGAATGAATTGAATTGAAATTTGGTGGAATTTGACCACACGTTTGGTTGATAGGAATTGAAATGAAATCTCTCAAAATAATTGGAATCTCCATCTTTGTTTCGGGTGGTAACCGTGACGATGACAACTACCTCCACCCACTACTGCCCCCATCCTCGCCTCCACCCTGACCACTATGCCACAACTATCGTAGTCACATCTAACCCCACACCAAGCCAACCCACCCAGTTTGCCCAACCACACCACCCACTAACCCTGCCCTGCCTGCCCACCTTTACAAGGAAATTACCGTCGGAGATTACCGACAGATCACCCGCAAAATGCCAACAATTCTGGTGATCACCCAAAGATGACCCATAAAATCCATGGGTTATATGTTACTGATAATAATCTCCCACCAACTTTTGTGTTGAATCACCCCTTTAACTATGTACTAATTTTCGAGGAAAATTTATGTAGGTAAAAGTCTTTCATTTAGTCGTGTATAATGATAGTGCTCTGATTTGCATTCACATAAGTGGATGAGCTATCGGTAGATTGTTTTATAGATTATACCTTGAACCTCTTTAAAAGCATACTTTCACATATTTCACATATGTTCAAGTTTGAAAAAGTACATGTTAGAAACAATCTAAATCTGTTCTAATATTTACATATAAATAACAACAAAAATCAAATGCACTAAGTAGATTAAGAATAAATCATTGACTTGATGATGTACTTCCAATGAGATATTGGTTGTGTGTAGAAGGAATAGGGGATTGCCAAGCAATGTCCTACGACGAAATTTCGTCTTTACAAGTGTATAGTTGTAGACGTCGTCTTGAGGATTTAACTATCTGATCGAATTCATGCACTTGAATTTATTCATGTTGAATTGATTTTATGTTTTCCTGAAATTAGTAATGGAATGAACGAAGAAGATAAGGAAAATTGGTAGGAAAAAAATTGAAGTTGTAGAAGTATTTACACCTTTCCATCCATGGCCAAAATTAACCTTTTTCTCGAATGTTTTTCCATAAATCCATAATTAATTAAAATTAAAAATAATAAATAGATTTGAACTGAGCTAGGTTGGGTTTGTGTCCAATAGAACCCAAGAGGCCCAAGCCCTATCTTTTGATCATGAAAATATATACTATATCAAGCTATACCAAATTCATGATCGAACCAACCTACGTCTCGTGTATCGTGCACGTAAACGTGTATAAATTGATGTTTTCACATTAAAGAGAAAATTATGTATATTTAAGCTGCAATTTATGTATTCATTCGGTTTCAGCTTAAAGGTATGCATGTAACTCAAGGGTGTAATTGACAATGTATATTAGCCTTGCTTCCTTGTATTCGTTTGTTGTTGATTGTATGAATTTTTTTAAAGATTGATCCAAATGTTTTTGTACACTTTTATTTCCTTGTAATAATGAACTTTAACCATTGTAAAATCTTATAGAAAAATGTAGCACGTACCTATAGGTCCATTTTCCAGATTAAGATAGAGGAGTGTTACAACATCACATGTTTTAAAACGTGATTGTTTTTTATAACAAAAACACGTTTCAAAATTTCTTGTCATAAAACCAAAGCAGTCACAACTCAATTGTAACACCTCAAATATTGTAGAAAATAAAGTACAAGGGTTGATTATGATATTTTAACCACGAAACAAGCGACAAACTTTTACTAATGGATTTTCGACGGTTGTAACTTTTATGGAAGAATGTTCGATGAAAATTGTCCAACACCTTCAACATTGTAGTGAATTGTGACAATAAAAAGATTTGAAAATTTTATAATACATGTTTTAGGGATACAATAATCCTTTTAACATTATTCATACGATATTTTAAGAAGAATAAAGGAAATTTTGAGAAAATAAAGCTTTTATTATATTTAATGATGCATTTATGTTTATTCATGAAACTTATGGCGTGTTTGATTTGTGGGAATGGATTGGATTTCAATGAGGGATTTGGATTTGGGGGGATTTCAAATCCATGCCAATTGCAAGGGATTTTGAAATCCATCAGGTAAGGGATTTTAAAATGGTCAAGGGATTTCAAATCCAGTCAACGAAATTCTTTCCTGCAAACCAAACACGGGATTGGAATTGATCAAATCTCTTCAAATCCATTCCAATCCCGCAAACCAAACGCGACCTTAGCCTTGTATAAATGCTCAACCGGCAATGAGATTCAAAAGGAGGTTTACAAAAAGTGTTCACAAGTAAGTAATTTTCATACTGAAAAGAGGTCGTAGAATTCAAAGCAGATTAAGTATTATTTTTCTAAAAGTATATGCTTTAAAAGACATTGTAGCTTCGCTTGCTTCTAAATTCGAATTAAGGGACCATATATTCATCTTCTTGACGCTTGAAGTTTTCAAGACATTATTTTATAAAGATTTCAATAATTCGAAGATTTGTTCTTGAGGAAATTAAATAGTGGCGTTCAGAAATTATAATCATATCAACGATCTTATGATTTTTTTAATACATTTATATTAGTGAATTGACGGAAAAAGGGGTACCCAAATCAACCGTTTTGTTAAATCGAAAGAGATCATACCAATTTTACTTTTATCCTCCACAAATTATTAGTTTGAAGGGTAATATAAAAACATGATAGATGTGACATTTGCCTCTTGAATGAACTATAATCACTTGCAATATAGTTGGGATTTTATGTTTAGACATCTAAATGTGATTTGTATTTCTATAAATAACTGTCTGCAAGTGTTATTTACATACAAGGTCTCGGGTGCAATTGTTAGTGGTTATTTGGTAGTTGCTGAATGGTTTAGTGTAGAATGATTAAGTGGTCTGAATGATTAAGAGATTTTTATGATATAGTGTAAAATGAAATATGGTTGTTTGCTAATTGTTCATAATGAAATCAGGGCTCTTAATTGTTAAGGGAGGATAGGATACAAAATCATTAAGAGCGAATTTGGTTTGCGGGATTGGAATGGATTTGGAGGGATTTGGATTTCAAATCCATTCCAATCCTACGTTTGGTTTGCAGGAAAGGATTTCGTTAACCGGATTTCAAATCCGTTGACCATTTTAAAATCCCTCATATGATGGATTTGGAAATCCTTGGTATTGGGCCTGAATTTGAAATCCTAATCCGATAGATTCTAAAGCGTGATCCATACTTCAAATTGTATCGATCCAAATTCGACGTTTACCAATAAAAACAAATTCTTTATAAAACAAACAAATAATAATAATAATAATAAATAAATAAATAAAAAAACTCAATTCAAATCCAAATCCTACAAACCAAGCATGACTTGTAAAGGAATAGATTTGAAATTCATTCCAAATCTTACAAACCAAACACATGAAGGGATTTCAAATCCCCCTAAATCCAAATTCCTCCTTGAAATCCAATTCATTTCATTCCAATCCCGCAAACCAAACGCACCCTAAGAGAATTTTGGAACCATTAAGAAACAACTTTTTTTTTGTCAAACAAGATTTACCTTTTAACGATTCAGAGGTTGCCTTTTAATGGAACAACAACCCCTTACTTGTCAATCTACTTGTCACAATATAGAAGTTTTTAGGGGCTTTAAAGGTATATCAATTTTAAATTGATATGTATTTCCTTAAGTTAACAAAAAATTGTTGTAATTTACTGGTAGTGTAATTAAATGTGATATTATAAGTCACATGTTCATATACATTTGGCTTCTTTTTTTCCAATTTTTATAACAGCAGGAAAAAAAAACTATTTAAATGTTGTAAAAAAACCCTTATACATCATTTTTCACAAAACCATAATTTTTACGATTAATATTTATTTTATTTTAATTATGTCAATTATTTTGTATCCTTACTTGAAAAGCGTTATGGGTCCAATTCTATATGTTTGTAAAACCCATAAACCAAAGCAATTCAAGAAGAAAAAGCACAATATCATTGATATTGTTTGTTTTCCCATCTAAATAGTTCAAAGATTCTGTATGTCTCCAACTCTTACGCAATGAAATGCTTTTATCATTTCGTAGTTATTTTGTTTTTCTGAAAATCGCATTAAGGTAAGTTGAAATACATATTACAGTTACTTATTAACATGAGATATTGTTTCGACATTACGCCCACAGGAGTGGACCTATGAAGCCCCAATCGGGGTCTGGTGTACCCGCTCAACTTATTTTCGCAAGAATAATTTTTTTGGTTTATGAAAAGTGCATCCGTTAAACTTTGTGGGGTGCTCCGGATATTAAAAAAAATACCAGTAACATCAATCAAAAACACGAAAAACTCTCTCGAAATCAACCAAAAAACTTGAATACTCAAAATCAACCATAAAAACTTAAAAACAAATATCTTGAAAAGGTAGAACTCGGTTAAAAAACACATCGGACGACTTTGTAAACCTCTAATCTACCTTAAAGATGCATCCACTCAGCAAAAATTCTGGGTCAACTGCTTTACGCCCAAAGACAGTTTAATTACTATGTGATACTATTATTTATAGATTTAATAGTTATAAGAAAATAAATAATTTTACAATGAAACCTGTAAAAATTGTATTTTTAATATAAATAATTTGTGTCATGATGTTTTATATAATAATGCTCTAAGAGTTGACCCATAAGTATTATGAGTCAATTATTGGGCCACAAAGGCCCATTAAAGCTATTGTATTGGCTAAAGGCCCCATAAAATTATACCATGGTTTTTCGTTATTAATTTTTCTTTTTTTTTCCAAAAATAGAAAAGAAATAATATAATGAAAAATAAATAATTTATTTAAAAATATTAAAAATAGTTTTTCTATAAATGATTCTTTACCGAAGATTGACTAAAGTTGTTAGGAATTATATATAACGTGGGTGGAAGATTAAACAAGAAGAAAGCTGGATTTGTTGACAGAACCAAACAACTCTTTACTTCAAAGACCTGAACATGCATGTGGGGGTGGGGTGAGGGTTGGGTGGGAATATTAAAAAAAATAATAATAATAATATTTCAAATTTTGAAATTTTGTAAGTTTAAAATAAACAATAAAGAGTAGGTTAGCAATTGCTAAAAAAAACTAATTTTTAAAAAATAATATAAAATTATTTAATTATTATTATGTGGAGAAGGTTTCGTTAAAAACTTCATTTTCATTGATAACCGGGAATCATCGAGAGCATATCATCTATCTATATTCATTATTAGTATAAGGGGTTGTTTGTTTTTAAAAAAAATCTCTTAATAGTTCTTAAGTCTGAATCGTTCAGACCTTTTTACACATCACCTCTTATTAATCATAACTAAATTAAGACTTCAGACCTCTTAAAAAACAAACGGCACCTAAGAGTTAACTATACCGTTGATTCCTGTGGTTTACTCAAGTCTGGATATGGTCCCTATTTTGAAATAAGTACATCAGGAATTTCTATGGTTTGTATTTCGTTGCACTCTGAATCCCTAACAGGATATTTCTATATTCATGATTAATGTTACAAAAAAATTATGTTTATATTAAGAGTTAATTATACTCTCTTATTTCAAAATATGGACCATATCCAGATTTTGAACACCAGGGACCCAAATATCCTGTTGTGAATATAAACACATAAAACATTCTTGATTGTTCTCGTATTTTCGGCGAAATAAAATGAGAATGAAAAGAAGAAAAAAAAAACAAAGCAATAAAGCACACATGCATGAGCATGGGCACGTGGATCCTAAGTGTAAATCTAACACTTTATTGGTATAGAAGTGAGCTCTACGCACTACGTATTGCGTATCACCCAAGTAATATATTCCAACATTGATACAAATATAGACCATATAATTAGTTAATAATTGCATCCAAATATAATTTATTTTATTTATTATGTGTATTTTTCTTGTTACTATTTCCATTTTGCATATTTTATAAAATTATTTTTTTTAAGTTAATTAGAAATGTATTCGTACAATTCCACACGATACATCTCGATTTTTGTGTTTTATTTTATTATTTATTTTGTCGATTTTATAATACAATTTTGTATTGTTTTGATAAAACGATAATGTCTTTATGTTTGAATAAAATATAAATTTAAAATAATATATATATTTTTTAAATGTATCGATATTATTATTAAATTAACAATATAAAAGTTCTCGTTTTTTTCATATAATTTGTTTAGTTCATCTTTTTTATAATTTAATTTAGGTTTAATAACGTTGTGATTTATTTTAGGTTTTAATGTAATATTTTTATAAATATAATAATTATGTATTCTGTGTAATTCAATAATTATCTTAATTATATTAGATTCTTTATATTTAAAATGGGATGTTTATCTTGTTTTTTTATTATGTTTATCAATTAATTGTATGAATTTAAACATGCACTTTTAACAAGTTGTATTAATATACCATTTAACTGTAATTAATTGAATTTAAACATGCACTTTTAACAAGTTGTATTAATATACCATTTAACTGTAATCTTGAATTTCAAGTAATATGTCTCAATAAATAATATTTGATAACATACATAAAAAAAATAGTTTTAAAACTTTAGTTTAAATATTTTATAATATAATATAGATTATATATGGGTAAGTAATACCCTAACTTTCCTACATATCACATGTGGGAGGACCCATGATCGTTGGGTATCGATGTGATTAATATTTAATCAATTTTATTTAATAAATGACATTAGGGAAAATAAAAATAAAATACTTTAACACTTAACTAGTATTTTATTTAACCTTTGTACTATAAATCTATAATCATGATGTGATTTTATATAAGTGTGGATATAAGACAATTTATGAAAATTTAAGTTTAATTGTGTTAAAATGTTAGATAGAACGCCTCATGTCCTTTTGTTTTGTCTTGGTTTTCATATTTTCTTTTTGTTGTCGGTTTCGACTGGCTTCTCGAAAGAGCCCATCTTCTGTATTTCTTACAGGTTTTCTCAACAACGAATTAGTCATTTTCTTACATCGTTTACCATCAATCTGCATGTGGTGCTTGTTTGATAGTTTTGTCGTGGACAAGATTTTCAGTGACATTTCTAGTATTAATACGTTGGTCGTTCCGTCATTACTTGATGTTGCGGACATTTTAGGTAAAATATGGTTTTTGGTTCAGTGGTTTCAAACAGTGCTAGAAGCCTTGTCAATATCATTGATATCTTTAATATCAATAATTACCATAGGTTATAGTCAATGGTTAAAGGCATGTGACAATATTTTTTGGTTCCTTCTTCAATCATCACTCTTCAAGACTGTTTATTTGAGTTCCCTCAACACTGATACCATATATTACTAGTCCCTCTTCAACTAAGTTATGTCATCTTTTGTGGTTTTGTCACATCCTGCTTTCTTAAGGCCATGATGTTTTAGCAACATCATAAATACTGGAGGATAACAAATACAAACCACAACCAATCCTAGCAAAAGTCCAAAAACTTTGACATCACTTAAAAAATTTGGAACTGAAATACTTAACAACTAAAATCAACTGGAACTAAAAGTCTAATACAATCAAATATACTAAAACTGAAATTCTTAAATATCATAATGTCAAGCTTGAAATATCATAGCATAACAAATTTCTAACTTGGAAGACTGCATCTTCTCATTATCCTTGTTGTTTCATGCCTTCGAGAACATGAGATACATACTTCTAGTTAGCTTACACTAAATGAGTTCATGGTTTCACCACTTTTTGCCATAAATGGTTCAATTATAACTCAAATCATGCATGTTAGTAGATTCTAATTCTTAATTGAATTCAATGAGTTGCATATGAAAACCATTATGACTATATATTTTGCCTCCAACCTTTCTTTTGTTCATACTTGATTTTGCTACTTCCTCTTTGATTTTCCTTTGATTCCTTTTTGGAGTGATGAATGATGAAATTAAATAACCTCTCTCTATTTGCAATCATATTGAGCAAATATGACTCCAAAACCAACCATCATCACCATTAATAGCAATAACATTTCAATCCTATGTTTTTAAAGGGGTTGGGCTCAATTTCAAACAAGTCCTAGTGGTTTAGCTTATGACAAATGAACCTTTGGACTTCATCTTCAATTATGTGGCACAATCCCTAACTTGACTTCCCCTTTTATTCTTAGCCACACTTTTTTTTTTGTCACAAGTCACATATTTGAACCTGTTGGTTAAAATTGTCAAATGACTAGGTTTGCAATTTCAGGCCTTGGTGAGATGGAGTTGTTATCAATATATCAAATCAATTATGTGTTTGGCACCTAACCAGACACCTAAATTGAATCGAACCCTTCTCAGGGTATTGTTCTCTTTTTCCCTTAAAGTTATGGAGTAAGACATCGATTGGTGTAGCACATTGTTGTTCCAATTTTTTTGGAGACCCTGTTACGCATGTACCAAAACTATAGATTGAATGGATGAGTAATAAAATAAATACAATAAAATATAAAAGTTGATACCGTATATTATATTAAAAGTCTTACAAGTTAAAACAACAAAAATGTCTTAAAATGACAGAGCAACATATGAAATTCACTTACATAGAATCATTCTTCTAACATTCTTCGAAAAGCGGAATTGGGAATTGCCAAATCGGTTAAAGGCGTAACCTAGAACCTATAATTCAACTAAACACATGTACAATTTGCCTAAACATTCAAACATATATCAAGGGGTTAAAGATTAAAACATGTATAATTGAGCCCCACAATTCTTGGAGGCCATGTTCCATATCTCACATTGGAACACTATCTATCATACACAACACTGGTGTAGCAGTGGTTGTCAACTAATGTTTAACTTTGATGCTCGTTTTAGTTGTTATTGTGAGTGATATTGTTTTTCTTTTTCTCTTTCAAGTTGTAATTCAGTTTTCTTGTTAGCCACCATTCTATTAAGTTGATTTAGGTAGCCATATCTAATGTATTCAGTCAACTAGATCATACTTTTCTACATGGTATAACTATTCAATTTTGCTTAAGGACGTAGTACAATTGGTTCCAGGGTGATATATTTGCACAAACAAATGATGGTTTGAGTCTAACAATCATAATGTGGAATTTACAATTCCTTTGGGGAATGAGTGTCTTGTGGGCATTGTGCTCTTAAGATCAGTGGCAGATCCATGAACACGTGATTAGGGGCATACCTAAGAGTATAAAAAAAAAACTAAAGTAGAATAACCCATCCAAACCGAATGAGATCCAGGTTCAACGGTTTTTCGTTATTCAATTTTCGGGTTACTCAGAAATCATTAGTAAGACACGATAACGGCAACGAAGTAAACATAATCTAACAAAATTAACAAGCATTTCAAAGAATTGTTAGAATTAAATATCGACATCATAAAAAACAAGTTGGGGCGTCAGAAAAAAAGTTGGGGTAGATGTGAAAATTAAGGTTTAAAAGTATAATTTATAACTTAGGAAATACACATAATCTAACATAATAAACAAACATTTCAAAAGAAATGTTAGGATTGAATATCGACAACATAAAAAAACACTAAAATTGATTAGAATTACAACACCAAAAACAACGAATGGGTTGCAGGAGCAGTTAGTAATCGCCTAAAGAAGGGTGAAGACGTCAACAAAAAAAGTTGCATAAATGTGAAAGTTAAGGTTTAAAAAATAATGTACAACTCTAGTTGGCTTTTGTCGGGGGTATGTGTCACTTTTCCCTTGAACCTGCATCCACCCATGCTTAAGGCAAACATGTATCGGGCCGTTGTGTACCTGATTTGCATCTTACGTGATGCTCTTGGGGTCAGACTTTATGGACATACTAAGGGTGCGTTTGGTTCACAAAATGAAATTTGACCACCCGTTTGGTTGGTAGGAATTGGATGAAATTCAGTTCTTTCACTTAAACCAATGAATTTCTTAATTTGTGGAATTCAATGCAATTCAAAAAATTCCATCTTTTTCTATGTGAATCAAACATAAAATTTAGAATTTGATCAAATGAATTATCCATTCAAATTTATTCCAGTTCCTTTCAATTTCATAAACCAAACACCCCCGGAAATTTTCGGGTTACAAATCCATTTTGCACAAAGATTAACAGATTTAGTACAAATAACGGAAATTGTTAAAATAATATGATAAAAGTTTTTAAATCCTTAAAATATCGAACAAACAGCTGTTTTTATTTTTTATATTTGCTATTGTACTTTTTAAAATTGAAATCTTTATATTCAATATTGTGTTTTTAAAATTGAAATCCATAATTTCAAATATGTATACTGTAGGTGTTTGAATTTAACAAACAATAATTTTTTGGATTAAATTGGAAATATGTGTTTAATTATCTATACTATATTATAAAGCACGGATAAAAAACTCTTAAATACAAATTATTAGGCACAAGGTACCATCATTTTATGCAAGATTTTAAAAATCTATTAATTTACAAGTGTCAAAGCACAAAATATATATTACTACTGCAGGCTTCTAACACCCACCAATTTGGTTTTCGCATAGTCTTCCTTTTATGTAGACCTTTCCATTTTATCACTATTAATTAATATATTATATTACTATAAATTTGTCTTAATTATATTATTAAATATGTAATTGGTTATTTTTTCTAGATGTCATTAAAATATATAAGATAATCATTGAATTCTAACAAAATACTTAATTTTTTATTTAAAAAACATTATATTATTAAGCCTAAATTAAACAAATTTATAAAAAAAATTATCATTTTCTCAAAACCATTCAAAATCATACCGTAAATCGACTAAAAAATAAAATGAAACATTAAAATCGTGATATATTTCGCTGCATTGCGTGAGTATCGCTTCTAGTATTATATTAAAGTATAAATGTATAATGCCGTTTTCATAGTCTAAAAAAATAAAGCGATTCGAAAATTTTAACTTATTAGAAATAAATGATTACAAAAATTCAAAAAGAATTAATATATGCTTTGGATAACGGTCATAAAATTAATTAAACAAAAATCCCCGTTAACTTTAACGAGCAGAAACCCCAAAATTCAAACGTCCCCGTAACGGCCATAATTTTTGAAGTCCCCCTTTTCTCTTCATCACCGCAACTCATCTCTCTCTCTCTCTCCTGTATTTTAACCTAAAAAAGTTAACCATTTCTATTAACGACCTCTTTCTACACTGAATCTACACTCGCAACAATTTGAAGAACTTGAAGACCGGTGATTTCAGGTTTCGATATATTCCTCTTAATTTTCTAGCTCAGTTTGTTGTTTTGATCACTAGTTTCGATCGAGTTGCTATTTCATTAATTAGGATTTGATTAAAAATGGCAAGTTGTTTTGGTTTGTGTATACCTTTCTATATCATTTGCATTTTCTGTGATGTTTTCGGAAATCTTCTATTTAATGCGTCTGCTAGCTAATGCTTTCCTGGTAAAGACATTTCTGGTTTTGATTGAGTCGACTCGGTGAGACTCGCCGTATTTAGGAGCTATTCATTGTTCCTGCATTTTCATTGATTTTTGAAGCTTGGTTTAGACTTGATACCGTTCGAATTGTTTCAAGTCAAGGTATTATCCAATATCCATCGTGATCTAATCGGGAGTTGGATAATGGATGTTATTCGTGTAGCAGCATTCTTCTATTTCTGAATGTTTGCTTGTTGCTGAATGTTTTTTAGTTAAAGAGAGATTTATTGGATGAATGGAATTTTTTCAGATTTGAATTTAGTTTACAGTGATTCAAAGGCAAAGTCGTGATTTGAAGACTAAATCGTAAGGTTATGGAGAGGAAGGGAGGAAATGCGATTCCGAGTTCACCATCACACACCCCGAGGTCCGTTGACAAGGCCGTAAGAGATCTCCGACTTGGAGAAGGAAATATGAGTGGTAAAAATGACAAAGAAAAAGGCGTGAATGTTCAGGTTGTTGTGCGATGCAGGTGTGTACTTTTTTTTTTACTCGTATGCTTAAAATTAAATTTTGGATGCTAATCTATGAAAAATGGTATTATTGATGTGTTTATAAACTTGTAGACCAATGAATGCTGACGAGGAGAAATTGCACACACCAATGGTTATTACATGTTCAGAAAACAAGAGGGAAGTATGTGCAATTCAGAATATTGCTAACAAACAGATTGATAGATCATTTGTGTTTGACAAGGTGTGTTTTCTTGTCTAATTTCTTTTATGTTTATTATCTTTATTGTTTGAAGAATACATTCTTTTATGTACACTGCAGTGGTATAAAGATTAAAACTTGTATGCTTCATGTTTTGGCAACTAAACAGTAGGGTCCTTAATTAGAATGCCATGGAACAAAGATAACATAGTTGAATTGTAACATGTACCATAAAACTGTCCTCTGATATGTAGTTTGTATCAACTCAAGAAATCTAGCAATCCAGAACAGGAAAGAATTGATTAAAACATTTTCTCTGCTCGATTAAATTTCACAGTGGTTGTTGCCCAGCAGTAATAGGCTTGGAGGGGGTAGCCATTTTGCTGATAATGTTTTTGGATAAATGCATATCACGTCCCTTCCAACTACTAATGAAATTAAAATTTACCACATACCTAACTGGAAATTGTTTCTTATGAACTACCTTCATAATATCCCAAGATACAATTTGTGTTCTCTTTTTCCTCTATATTTTTAGGGGGGAAAAGGAATTGTATCTTATCTGGTGTCGTTTCCATGCACTAATCTGGTACGACCTTATAGGTCTTTGGTCCAAAATCCCAACAAAGGGACTTGTATCATTCAGCAGTCTCTCCCATAGTTTTCGAAGTTCTTGAGGGCTACAACTGCACCATATTTGCTTATGGCCAGACAGGAACCGGGAAAACATACACAATGGAGGGAGGAGGGAGGAAAAAGGTAATACTTCTAGCCCATAATAGAATGGAGCCCTTATGTTTCCGGCTTTTATTGCATGAAAGTAACTGTCTTCTGTTCAGAATGGGGAATTCCCAAGTGATGCAGGTGTTATTCCCAGGGCTGTTAAGCAGATATTTGATATATTAGAAGCTCAAAATGCAGAGTATAGTATGAAAGTTACGTTTCTAGAGCTGTACAATGAGGAGATAACAGATCTTTTGGCTCCTGAAGAAGTTCAGAAATTCCCAGAAGACAAGTCCAAGAAACCCATAGCACTCATGGAGGATGGAAAGGGAGGCGTACTTGTGAGAGGCTTGGAAGAGGAGATAGTTTCCACCGCTGATGAAATATACAGAATATTGGAGAAAGGTTCTGCTAGAAGGCGTACAGCAGAGACCCTTATGAATAAACAAAGCAGTCGTTCTCACTCAATATTTTCTATCACAATTCACATTAAGGAGCGTACTCCAGAGGGAGAAGAGATAATTAGATGTGGAAAGCTCAATCTAGTTGATCTTGCTGGTTCAGAGAATATTTCGCGGTCTGGTGCAAAAGAGGTAACAGAAACTTCAGAGTTCGTATATATGAAGTCTGTCCATTGAAGGGTGTTTAGGGTCAATGGCCCAGCGGCATCCGGGTTACCGAAGATCCCAACCTCCTTAGAGGTCAAAGGTTCAAGCCTCATTGGAGGAGAGGAGTGTGTCAGTTTTTCCATGCATAAATGTTTTTTTTTTGGGAAGGGTGTCCTATGCCTAGGCTAATCCCTTGGCAAACTATGACTGTAAGACATCGGCCCTGTTTAAACCTCTAGGCCACAATTGTTGTGTACGTTTGGATTCGAACCCTAGGCAGATGGGATCCCCCAGTGCCTTAACCAGTACGCCACAACCCTTGTGGTTCATAAATGTTATATACTTGTAAAAAAAAGCAGATATCGTAAGTGGTACCACTATCTCTAGTTTTGCATCTTGATTTTGTCTCAAGTCCTCATGAATTTCAATTGTTGCAGGGAAGAGCAAGGGAAGCTGGTGAGATAAACAAAAGCTTGCTTACACTTGGCCGAGTCATAAATACGCTAGTTGAGCGCTCAGGACATATACCTTATAGGTATTATTCTATTTACTATAGTTGTTATTAGGTATCGTTTTATTTACTGTGGTCTTAAGTACTGTTCCAATTAGCATAGTATTACTGATTTAGGGGAAACTTCAAATGAGAACCATAAATATTTTGAGAACCTGGGAACCAACTATTTCATGTATTATTCGTGATGCATAACCCTGAATAATCATAAATAGTATTCATATGAATATCATTTGAATCTGTTGGCTGAAAAGACATTATTACACAAAATGAGATGTTCCATGTAAAATATTTACGGTTCTCATTTGAATCTATTGGCTGAAAAAGACGCTATCTAGATTACACAAATTGAGATGTGCCATGTAAATGCTTTAGAGTTTGTTCTTAACAACAGGGATAGTAAGTTAACGCGGTTGTTGAGAGATTCCTTGGGAGGGAAAACAAAGACATGCATAATTGCTACTATCTCCCCCTCCATCCATTCTTTGGAAGAGACACTCAGCACGTTAGACTACGCACACCGTGCAAAGAATATCAAGAACAAACCAGAGGTTGGTACCGTGAGATTAGTCAATTTTAATTATCGACAAGCTTCTCCTTTTTCAAGCCGTGATGATTTGACTTCTTTTATTGTTGTTTTAGATCAATCAGAAGTTGATGAAATCTGCAATGATGAAAGACTTGTATTCTGAAATTGAACGGCTTAAGCAAGGTACCCTCTCCTTCCTAACCTCTATCAATAATGTAACCCATAATTAACAATCTGATATTTGTAAACTGTTGCTTGACCAGAGGTATATGCTGCTAGAGAGAAAAATGGGATCTATATACCAAAAGACAGATATCTTCAGGAAGAAGAGGAGAAGAAGGTCATTTTCCACGAATTTGTATTTAGCCTGATTAAAGAAATTGTTTTACTTTAAAGAGGCAGACACTTTGCAGTTGAGATCAAAATTACTTTTAGTGATTTTTGGTTTTCTTTGATTTTTTAATCCAGGCAATGGCTGAAAAGATAGAGCGCATGGAACTTGATTCTGAATCCAGGGGCAAGGTATAATCAAGACATAGAATTGCCACTGTTTCTGTTTTTTGTTGTACAACTTTGGCCGATAATGATATTCTATTTCTGTAAACAGCAAATGATGGAGCTTCAGGAACTTTATAACTCTCAGCAGCTAATAACTGCAAATTTAACTGAAAAACTTGATAAGACAGAGGTATGACATTTTCTTAATCCAATGATGGTTACCTAAAGTACCTAAAGATTCACACCTAAAATACTTAATCCATGAGGTTTTCTTAATCAAGATCCATACTTCTTTGCCTCCAGATAAAGCTCCAAGAAACTGAACACTCGTTGTTTGATCTTGAAGAAAAGCATAGACAAGCAAATGCAACAATCAAAGAGAGAGAATTTCTCATCTCCAACCTTCTCAAATCTGGTACATCAAGCTTTTCCTTTTTTCTAAATGAGTTGCTGATACTATATTTAGCATGCATATTAGCATTTGTATTAAATTATTCAATGCTTATAAAACCACAAGCAATGTCAAATGTTTTATTATTACAAGTTGGCTACTGTCTTATAGTGATGGTCCTTTTTAATGTCACAGAAAAAGCACTTCTTGAGCGGGCATTTGACCTTCGTTCGGAGCTTGATAATGCTGCATCAGACGTTTCTAGTCTTTTCACCAAGATTGGTACAAACCTTGAATAATCAAATATCCTTTAGAAAAGTTGGGCATAGTTTATACTGATTTATTTATTATGTGATATGTGCCAGAGCGCAAGGACAAAATTGAAGATGGAAACAGAATTCTTGTCCAACAGTTCCAATCTCAATTAACCAAACAGCTTGACACCTTGCATAAGACTATAGCAGCTTCTGTGACGCAACAAGAGCAGCAGCTGAAAGGCATGGAGGAAGATATGCAATCCTTTGTATCCACAAAGGCCCAGGTATGTGATTTAGCCAGTGCATCATTGAGGGGCAATTTACTAAATAAAATTGGGTAAGCTTTGATCGGGTAAGATGCTCTGACCAGGCAAGTAAGCCTGCCCTGATCGGGTAAGTAAGCCCTCCACTCTTACCGCATCAGCATCTCGGTCAACAACATTTGTTGGTCAGAAGGTGTTGGTAAACAACATTATGTCTTACCCAGTAAGCACTACTTACTTTGTAAAAGACTAAAAGCACTTAGTAAACAGCCCCTAAATGGCCTTGAAGGCATCGGCAAATGACTATATAATCTACTTTCTGGGGAGTGTAGGCGACTGAAGAACTTCGAGCTGCTCTAGAGAAGCTAAAAACAATGTACGGTTCTGGTATCAAAGCTTTGGATGATATAGCTGACGAGGTTGATGGGAATTCACAGTCAACATTTGAACATTTGAATTCTCAAGTCTCCAAAAATTCTTCTGCTCTTGGTGATGTATGTATATCCTAATTTTGATTTAAGAAATCTACGACATTTGTATAGGTATATAGGTATGTACTTAACCTAGATTTGTTTCATTATGCAGCTTTTCAAGGGTATTGCATCAGAAGCTGAGAAATTGCTTAATGATCTACAAAACATCCTCTACAGACAGGAAAATAAACTAACCGCATTTGCACAACAACAACGAGAGGTTAGATTCTAAACTATCACGATGGATATTCGAAATTGTTGGGGCAAGCTCATTTGAGAATCATGAGAACCAACTATTCATGAATTATTCTTGAGCATGAATATTTTGGTATATTCGTAGTGAATAGCTCATGAATAGTTGGTTCTCACACTTCTCAAAATATTTACGGTTCTACATGAACTTTCCCTGTAAACTGTAATATAATAAAGTAACCATAAGACATGATAGATTGTATTAAATCAAATGATCATAGCGAGTTGTTCAGAATAGTTTTTCCCATACTTGTTATAATGTCCCTTTTCACACTCGATATGCAGGCACATTCTAGAGCTGTGGAAACATCACGGTCAATATCTAACACTACTATGAACTTCTTCGATACGTTAGACACACATGCAACAAAATTGACAAAAATTGTCGAAGAGGGTCAGACTGCTAATGACCAAAAACTATTTGAACTGGAAAGAAAGTTTGAGGTAATAAGATTTGTCTTCTGTTCATGCTTTCTTCTTAGTTGTTGAAACATATCTTGGTCAACCCTTGAGGGCCAGCTTAACTAGAAAATAAAGGCTAGGCCTCGGGGATCCTGGGTAGGTCGCCAGTTTGAGTTTCCTCGGGGCCAATGGGGATTTTACCTGGCCTGGCTGTTATCTTCATGGCCCCGTGGGCCGGCCATCCATGGTTACCAAAAAAAAGAAAAGGAAAAAGATGTTTTGGTCTTCTAATTCGATGTCTTCTCAGGAATGCACTGCAAGTGAAGAAAGACAACTACTAGAGAAAGTTGCGGAATTGCTTGCAGTTTCAAATGCTAGGAAGAAAGAACTGGTATGGCCAACATGCAAATTATGGATGCTGTTTTGTTGGTATGCATTATAGAAGTCCGCAGATTTTAACATAAAAATTGTTAACCACTATAGGTTAGAACAGCAGTGGATGGTCTACGTGAAACTGCAGCTAGTAAAGCTAACAGATTCGTGCAAGAAATGTCGACAATGAAAGATTCAAGCTCTTGCATAAGGGATGAGTGGACAAATTACACTAAAAAGGCCGAAAGCCATTATCTTGAAGATACTGCTGCAGTTGAAAGTGGAAAGAAAGATCTGGATGAGGTTCTTCAGAATTGGTTGGTTCACTTTACCTTTCCTTCAAAACTTGCTGTAATAACAATGATCTCTGGAGTTCTTGTAGTTGACCTTCCGTTAAATGTTACAGTTTGCAAAAGGCAAAAATGGGGTCACAACAGTGGAGTAGCGCTCAGGAATCTTTGCTTGGTTTAGAGAAGAGCAATGTTGCATCCGTGGATGAAATAGTTAGGTAAAAGGAATTTACAGTTTACATATGATAGTGTTTTTTGCCTGCTTTTGTTCGTATGTTTTGTTTGTTATCTTTGTTGTTTGCCTCTGTTTGTGTTTTGTTGATTGCTACTAACATTTTAGCACAGAAGTTCTTATGTTCTTTCTCGGCATAATTTTTTGTGCAAATTTTATCCTTTCTTTTTGAACACTTTGCACAAGCCACAGGTCTTCACAGAAACAACCCCTCTACTCTTTGAGGTTGCATACATCCACCCCCCACTCCCCGGGGGGGGGGGGGACCCCATCAGGAGGTGGGGTTTGTTTGGTTTGGTATATATGATAGTGTTTAACGTATATGAACTAGTTCAGCCTTGCGCTTTGTGTGTCTGTATTTCCTTGTTTGTTTAAGGTATTTCTCACATTCTCCCATTTGTCCCTTGTTGCAATTTTTGTTTACCGTACCCATTGCTTGTTTGCACACACTCTTACATGTAGCTTGATTCTTTTAATTGTTGTTTTGCAAACCGAAGGCCTTCACCATTCTTTTCAGACTGCTGTCTTGTTAACCTTTTTCACCATTCTTCTAGGGGAGGATTGGAAGCCAATCAGATTTTACGTTCGCGGTATTCAGCCGCGGTGTCATCTGCACTTGATGATACAAATGTTGCAAGCGAAAACCTTCTTTCCTCGATTGACCGTAAGTATATATAATCAGATATCAATGTGCTTTTAGTTTCATCTTTCTCCCTTGTGATACAAACTTTGTTTGGTCTTGGCAAATCAATCGCAGATTCTTTACAACTTGACCATGATGCACGCGAAAATCTTGATTCCATCATTGTTCCTTGTTGTGGCGAACTGAGGGAACTGAAGGGTGGACACTACCATAAGATCATCGAGATCTCAGAAAATGCTGGAAAAACACTCCTAAATGACTACACGGTTAGTTTTCTCATCTAAACCTATATATTGAGAATCGTGAGAACCAACTATTCATTATGAATATACCTGAGATATTCATGAATATATCATATGCTTTTTTTCATTCATGATTATTTTTCTTGAATGATATCATCACGAATTATTCATGAATATTTACGGTTTTCAAATGGACATGTGTCTATATGTATATACCAATTTGCTGGAAACATTGTTTGATGCTAATAAATTAATACTTGGAGAGGCCTCCTTGTTTTTTATGATCTTTGATTGCTTTTTGTCAAGTATTACTGAATCTGACTATTTTTATTTATCAGGTTGATGAACCATCATGCTCAACGCCAAAAAAGAGGCCGTTCAACCTACCAAGCGTCACATCCATCGAAGAACTGCGAACCCCATCCTTCGAGGAGCTACTGAAATGTTTCTGGGATTCAAAATCTTGCTCGAAGCTACCAAATGGAGACATAAAGCATCATCTCGAGGCTGCTGCTCATTCGACGAGAGATTCTCGACTTCCCCTCGCTGCTATTAATTGAGATATAAATAGAAACATGTACAGATGGCATTTGGTTTCTAGATTCAAATTTAGGTTTTGAATTTGGAAGCCTTTTTTAGGGTGGTTGGGAAATTGGATTTAATTTTTGTGATCTTATATTATAAGAGTTCATAATTGTAAGGTGCCCATTTAGGGTCACTCTATATGTAAGATTGTGATTGTTGTATATCATCACTTCTACTTGGTGCTTTTAGAGCAAGTAATTTAAGCAATTATGCGGTTTTAGCTCTTGATTTCGATACAGGTTTTGGCAATTAACCATCTATGTTGGTAGGCAACACCGGGCCTTCAATCACATCCTTAACCAGATTGGGTCCTAGTTTTACCGGTCCTTGATAGATCTCAAATTAAGGTTCTAAATGACGTGAAACATGCTGGTAAGGTTAAACCTTGAACCTCATGGCAAGGCTACGATATTTTTCATTTTTTAAACATTTATTTTAAAGATCCTCCATTATTATTTATATATTGTATTTGCCACAAAAAGCGACTAAGACAGGAGGAATCGGACTTCGGAAACACATACCCACCTCTTGACTTGTTTGAATAAACCACCAGCTAAAATGGCAACAGTCCAACTAAAAATAAAAACTTTAACTGGTCCAACTTTAAAAAAAATCGTAACTAATGATAACTGATCGGCCTTTTATTAACCGGTCCCGGGCTTTCTCCCACATGCCCACCTCTGGTTTAAGTCTAACTCTAAACTTTGTATTAGGAACCGTCTACCAAACGCTTATCGGTAAAAGTCATCACCCTCACCACGTAAGACTCTCGATCCTTGCCTTCCCTCTTATCAGGTTGTTATGTTCACCTGATAAGGTAATTGAACTAGTAAACGGCCCCTTAGTTAACTTCAATATACCCAAAAAAGGATGTTGAATCTCCATTTCTTTTATGCAATGCAGCATATAAATTAAATCCCAACATTAGTATCCTGTAAAAAGACATGAAGAGAAATCCCACCCTCCATGGCTTTTCCTCACATTAATAACCTTGTAGAATATACTGTTGGCACGTATCCATGGCCAAACACAAAATTATACCAAACTCTCTCTCTCTCTCTCTCTATATATATATATATATATACTTATATATATACCCAACTACATGTTCAGCGTTGAGACTCTGCTTCAAAAATTCATTCTACTACAACACCAATCGACATATATCATGTGTCGAGTTCATCCTTATGATCCTTTGTTCGTCAATTATCTTCGGTTTTGCAACCCAGAGCAGGAGCAGGATGTGTGGTTTTTGACTGACCTGCATAACAACGTTTCCCCTGAGAGAATTTTACATGAGATATGGAATTCTTAACAATAGTATTACTATTACTTTATTATTGGCTTTTCTTTCTCTTCCAAATTCACGTGTAAATAATTGCATCTTTATGTGCTAAAAAAACCTGCATACAAAGATATATGGCCCCCTCCCTATCAAATCATATTCAAATTCAGACTCCTGCATTACAACAAACAAAACTTCCCATCAGTCCCACCAAACTTGTAAATTACTAAATTACCCGAATCATACCAAACACAACATTAACAGTTGAAGAAAATTAACTAAATGAAACCACCTTGTAACTGAATTCAATTACCTTAACAAGATTCATCAAGATACACTTGTGTTCAAGAGCTCAGCATCCTCCTCTCGGCCATCGTCAAAATCTTCGTTGGTCGAATTCTTTTCACATAATAATTTGTTATCCAACCCAAGAGCTTCCCAACCCGTTGAAGACCCTTGATGTATCACACCTTGTTCACCAACGAAATTGTCCTCCAACGCCTGCTCTTTCTTCTCATCGATGACACCAGACGGTTCGATATTTAGGTCTGAACTTAAATCAAACCCAGTTTGCTCGCCGGACCCATGATACGCTAAGGTCACCGCACCCTGATCCGAGGGCTCGGTCGATTCTTTCTTTTGTCGCTTCCATTTTTTAGTAGACGAAGTTCCATCATCCTCGAAATCTTCCTCCTCCCTTTCTCGGTGCAAATAAACCCATAACTTCCGCTCACCATCAAATTGCACGCAAGGATCCCGTTCATAGTGCAATCTGTCCAACGCCCCACTAACAACTTGATTCACTTGAGCATCGGAGACATCTTCTACAATATATTGGGAATCCCGAATTAAAGTACAAACATCAGCCCGTGTTCCGATACTTCCGGGCAATCTCGCAGCCGCATCTCGGACAAGGCAAAGGATGGTAACGTGGGGTGGCCGATCACGTTTCAGCATGAAATGGTCACGGGCTTTAGATGTTGGCTTTCCGGCGCCTTTTCTTGAAGGAGCTACGGTGGACTTTTTACCATCAACGGCTGTATATGCAAATGCTCGATCGGGAATTAAATACCGAAGAACTTCTTCCTTGCGGAAATAATCTCGAACTTCCTCGGAGCTCGGGTTTATCGTGTTGAGACTTTTCTGAGCTCTTAGGTCTCGAAATCGTTCTTTCTCGTCCAAATTAAGCTGCATCAATGTTAAAGGGGGAGCAGGAAGACTTCCGATTTGTTGCAAGGTTTCTTGGCCGCTTTTCAGCCAATTCGCAAAAGAATCAACCAATTTAACGAGCATTTTGTGTGGAAGGCCCCAAGAATCAGGAGATGTTACCTCTTCGACAATCTCGTGATCGGATGAAGTCTGAGAAACTGGACCGATCCACGACCAGCTTTTAATCGATTTCTTATATAATACAAGCGACTTCCATCCTTTCGCTCCCAAGGGTGCGGTTTTTGAAGAAAATAACTTCAAGACTCCTCGCACCAAATCTTGAAGCGGTTCTTGAGTTTCAAGAATGCAAGGATCTCCGGGGTTTGATTTTACGCGATTGACAATGTCCTTAACGGTCAAAGAAGGGACATTTGGATTTAGGGAAGGATCACAACTAGTTACACCTTGATCTCCATTCAAGACCTCCTGCTTTAGCTCCTCCCCAAGATTCTGTCTTTCATCATTTACATTATGATTCTTGCCGACATCCATGGAATCTTCCGGAAGCAGAGTAACCATCGCCATCCGGACAGCCGACAGAAGGTGGATGATGGAAAACGAAAATCCCGTGTGAACTGTAGGTGTAATCAAAGTAAACGGCTTTTTCTGAGTTTTACTTTCCAACTCTACATCTTCATCCACGGTATCGGTAACTGGTGCCTCAGTGATCACGTTTTCAAAAGGAATCGGCTCCGTCCATTTCCGTTTCCCAAGGCTTTTAACGTAAGTAACATCATCAAGCTGTTGATGGGGGCTCGAGTTCGAAAAACCAAGATTTTCTTGCTCATCGATGAACATCAGTTCATCTTTCACCTTCCGTTTCTTGGAAGCAGAATCGCAGCCTAATAACCTTACATCCGCAATTTCAACACGATCATGGCTATATGGTTCGATCATTTGACCTTTCTTAGAAGACCTGCCAAAGTAAACATTGTCTCTTCCAGGCTCGTTAGCAACATAATCGTTTATGTGCATTGGGGGAAGAACGGAATAATCACGCCCAAATTCTCCTTTCTGCTTCTTCCCAGAAGGGTATGTTTTCCGAAAGGGCACTTGAAAGATTTCAGACTGCTTATAACCCTCGATATGACCATCACCGTTAAACTCATCCACATGTCTTGTGTTAGAATCATCAAAACGATTCTTACCCTTTTGCTTTCCTTTCAGTGAGTAAATTTCTTCTCCAAAATCGCCATTCTTTCTGGAAGTTTGTAATGATTCATCAAGAACTTTAACACTACTCTTGTTGTTGTTCTTGATAAGTTTCGCCTTCTTAAAACTTGGCCCGGATTTCATACTGGATGCGCCACTCGGGTATGCCCATTTGCTTCTCATCAAAGGGTTATCTTCATCATCTTCGCCAAATTGTTCTGATGAATCTGACTCCGTTTCCTCACCCTTCGCCAGCATTTTCATTCCTTCGGCAGCTGCCACAACTCGTCCTCCATTAACCGCCCTGCCCTTCTTCTGCCCCATCCTGTGCGCCACATGCAAAAACTCGTTACCAAAAAACAAAACCAAACGAACCCAGTTTATCTCACTCGAAAGTAGGGTTTGGGAAGGGTATGATGTACGCAGACCTTACTTCAACCACAAAGATAAGAGGTCGTTTCCATGAAGACCCCGGCTTGTGCACGAAACAAAGGTGTGTGCAAGCATGAAATAAGTAACAAGCAATCAGGAAATACAACAGGTAGAACAACGATTCAATCGTGTACATGCAGACATTGTAATCAAGTAAAACATGTAATACAAGTGTAACCTAATGTACATAGCAAGTTAAACATGTAATACATGCAAAAATTCATCGTTAACTTTAAAATCAGAAGATTCTTTCTTTAACTTTGTTTTTAACATTTGACATCGACATACCTGAATGGATAAGCCGAAATGAGTTCTCCTTGCGATTGGTTGGGCCAAAATGGTTCACCTCCCGAATACATGTCTTGTTGACTATCAATCTGTGACAGGTTTGCAGCCCGTGGATTCCTGTACTTCAACGCATCTTCTGCAGCAATTTTCTGATTATTTTCTGGGTGTTTGAGCTTCTTCCCATAATCATACGGAAATCTTGAATTAGACGGCTTTGAAGTCAACACCTTAATATCTGATAACTGGTTTACCATTCTATTCCTACCAAAAGAATGCACATCGGTCTTTAATGGCACAGGCAAACCCATGAAAGTTTCAGGAAATTCTTCACCCCTCAAACCTTTATACTTCTTCACAGCTTTATCTGTAAAATTATGATCTCTATGAACAGTGACATCATACATCGATTTTTCTTCATCTCTGAAATGATGATCTCGCATCTGTCTAGGAAGAAATGATGCTGAACCCGAAGGCCCTGGCCTTACTTCTAGAGAAGAAAAGGGGGATACGTGTTCTTTGGCTGTCGAGATCTTCGATCCAGAAACCTTTAGAGTTCCTTTCGGATTCTGTTTCCCGAAATTGGCTGGTTCTAAAGCCAATTGTCTCCCCGAGTTAGGAAAATCTAACGTTGGACTCGATCGATATCCAGGAAAATGACCACGTTTCTGTTTACGATCTTTCGCCTTCTTGTTGTTCCATAAACCGTCCCCAGATTCTTCCCATTCAGACGAATCCGTCTCCAATTCCTCCATCTTTTCATACATTAAGCTCTTTTGACTTTTCATGATATTCAGCACTCGAAGCTTCTCCTCAATGCTGTACCCCCTACACTTCGTCCACGCTTCCCGTATCTGAAACAGATTATTAACCATCGTGTTCTGATGCTTACGGACGATATGATAGTGTCGGTGTTTCTGAAAGAACCCCAACCCCTGTCGATAAAGCGAAACCCTTGGTTCACATAAACCTCCCTTCAGCATATCGAAAAGCTTATTCATCGGAACCCCAAAATGAAAATTGCAACCCGTGAAAAGCTCTTTCATCGTTCGCATGAAATGTTCTTGGTCCATATCGGGAAGATACTTTGCAAGATTGAGCCGATCGTCATCCGTAAGAACTTCGTTCCAAACTTCCATCGACAAAACATCCCCCAATCCCGGAAGATCATACAATTCGAAAGGAATGCTACAAGTTTGATCCCCAATCTGACAAAATTCCTCACCAGTTTCACCCAATTCAAGCAAATCAAAGTCATCAGAACCAGCCCCAGAATCACAATCATCGTAATCATCTTCATCCTCATCGAACTCGACGCCCGTTCGCTTCTGAAACTCATCGTCTTCACTAGACATACTTTCTTCCCTACTACGAGAAGAGAACTCAGATTCCAATCTAGCACTGGCAATAACCTTAAAACTATTCTTTTCAATCGCCATCCAAAAACCAAAAATTCTCACAAAACACAGTTTCAGAATTCCTTCAATTCATGACGAACCCTAAACGAAAAGAACAAACACACTTCAACACGAATTCTAAACAATGCAAATAGAATCACGGAAACAATAATCCTCCAAGCAAAAATAAACACATAATCTAGAAACGCATAAAGAACATTATACAGATATAGGACAAATAAACCATCATACGAATTAGGGTACCGAAATTGGATCGATTAAGTACCTTAATTACGATTAAAAACCACAAACCGGAGCTCAGACGTCGACGAAAAGCGAAGACGAATACATCAATTTTTGTTTAATATTTCGTATTCCGCAAAAAGTTGGAGAGTGTGTTGTGTGTGTGGAAAACCCTAGAATAGGGATCTTATGAAATCGATTTCGTGAGGTAGCAGAGAGACGGTGAAGAAGAAAGATGATGGTGGTGATGATGATGATGATGTGGAGAGATATAGGCCGTTTGATTTGTGGGCAATAATTGAAAAGACGAAAAGGGAAATTAGGGTTAGAGAGAGAGAGAGTGAATTGCAGCAGAGAGATAGAGGGAAGATGGTGATTTTTGGTGGTGTTGGCGTTGGAGGAGGAGACTGAGTGACTCAGTCGACACGGTTGCTGCGGAGAAAACTCAGATTGTGGGTCCCTACCCTTTGTAATTTTTTTTTTTTTAACTATTTATTTTTAAGACCAACATTTGTTCGTGTGAGAGTAGGAGTTAAAAGGTGAGTATTGTAAGAAGGAATTTGGGATCTTGATTACTTTTAATTAGTGTTGATCTAATGGTTCAGATTAAGTATTCAAATAATATATGAATTAGATTAGAAGGATATTTTTCAATTGATCTTCGATTATGATTGATCTAACGTGGAGATCCATTTTTTACCCTTTTCACGCTAAGACAAGGATCGTGTGAGAAGATGATACCTTTTTCACGCTAAGCGAAGAATCGTATGAGAAAGTTGAGTTAACGTGAGAAACGTGATAAGTGGATTTGAACAATTGATCACTTATAATCTCAAACTCACTCATGAATCGTGATTCACAAAGGAATTGATCTGGTACATCTTATCCTAATGTGCATCTAACGATTGATAACCACTTCTCACGTTTCTCACGTTAACTCAATTTCTCACCAGAACCCATCTTTTGAATGTTAACTACTATTTTTACAGGAAATCAACTCTTATTTTTAAATACTTCTATTTTACTTTTTTTGTTTTAAAATAAGTGTCAAGTAAGTATCTACGCTCTATTTATCTTACATTATGAGATGAAGAAACCCATTATTTAATCTATTATTAAAAGATAAAACTGGCATTTAGCTAAGAACTATATATTTTTTAAATTGTCTTTTGCATTGTGGATATTTTTTAGACGGAGGGAATAACAACTAAATCATCCAAAACTCAATATTGGTTACAAAAAACCTAGAAATCGGTTAGGCGGTTGGGATCCAGGACAATGACTTGTCCAAGGATAAATGTGTTTGAATCCGACTAGGTTTTTGGGTGTGGACCAGTTATTTGAAATTTGATTAGGCCAATAGAGTAGAGGAAATCGACTGTAGACGAGTTATGGGACCGATAGTAAATAGGCATTGCAGTTTTTCTTCCCCAAGATAATTGGTGCGAAAAAGACACTCTAAAAGGTTGCGTATACCTTTTTTATAACTCTGCTCTTTAGTCATCGTATATGCCAAATCTATTGTCCAAGCAACCATCCAGAAGGACGTAACAACTACCACATCGTATTTAAGCCACTAATCTCAGTCAACTTCTAGATCACACTTTTTCATTCAAGTAATATCTTTACCTTCCAATTTCACAATTAGTGCATCTTCTAGAGCTTATGTAGATCCTTTAATTTACAAAGGAATTATATGTTATGAAAAATCACGCTTAACTTTATTTTGAATTCTCGTTTCAACTTTTGGATTGGTTTTCAACTACTATTATATAAGCTTCCTTGATGCGTAGGATTTTAGGACAATTTGACCATATTTCTATCTGCCATTGGTCATCATATTCTTGTATGATAATAAGTTGGATATATGAATTGATTTCCCTTTAACATACATGCATTCCTTTTTAGTATCAACATGACAACATGTGTTGACAGTTGTTGGACGTTCATTATCTTGATGTACCCATTATTTTAGATATGAACATGGCCGTTCAGGTTCCAAATGAATGATCACCCGTTTGATAGTTCTCAAGATCTAACAACTTACACACAATATATGTTTCAAGCATGAAGGAAACTTTTTTTTACCTTTTAGTTGCAAGTATCAAGGTCGGTCACATTATATGGGGCATATCTGATATGAGTATATACTCAGTTGCGAAAAATCTACGACAAGTTCTCAATAGGTCAAGATGGTAAGCCATGCAACTATAGTTAAAAGGTGATTTGGAGTAAAGATTGAAATGCTTGTTAATTGGTTAAATTTGAATGAGATATGTTGATAATATAGCATCATCCATAATCTAAATAAGTAAATCATAAATTAGTCGGAAGTCTTCTTGAAAATGGTGTCTTTTCTCCTGAGATAGAAAAGATCTGCATATATTTGACCTCTCATACCCTCGTACAAATAAGATATATTGAGTCTGTTTAATTTGATTTTTAATAAAACACAACTGACGTCATACAATGTTTCTTTTTAATACTATCACTCTCCCTATCCTCATCTCTATTTTTCCTTTTATAAGATGGTTCTTATTTTGAGTAAAGTTAATTACGAATTGGGTCTTTGTGGTATGTAGAAAATTATTATCAACGTCCCTAAACTCGATTAACTATGGATTTAGTCCATGTGGTTGTCATTTCGGAAATCATTCTTAGTTTTCGAAGCTAATCATAATTTTCAACATACCATAGGAACCAAATCTGTAATTTACTCTTGTTTATTTGATTTTTATTTTTTTTTATTTTTTTTAATTGATTAGAAAAATGACCATATTTATCCTTGTTAAAATCCATCATACAAATTGTAGCTTGTCAAGATTATCGGCAATTCAGAATTTTGATTGTCTAGAAGATAAATAGTAATATTTTTAAAACTCTAAGCCTCTAGCTTGTAGGTTCCACTACTAAAATTAATCGTATTATCGATGGCTAAAACAGTCAGTAAACCGTCGGAAAAAGGCTTTAGCAACGGTTTTTTGACGGGAATGATCGTTGGTAAAAAGCTGGTCGCTAATATTTAGCGACGATTTTCCGACGACAACTAACGACAGCTTACCGACGGTTCCAGTTTCCGACGGTATTTACTTATTAAAAATAAACATAAAATGAAATGAAAAAACCAACCGTCAGTAAGCCGTCGGTATATCACTAATTTTCCGACGGTTTTCCGACGACTTATTAAAAATATATAAAAAATAAAATTAAAAAGATACCGTTGGTGGGCCGTCGATAAATACCGACTGTTTTTTTGCCGCCGGTAATTACCGTCGGTATTTCACAGTCTCAGTTGTTAAGCGAGCAAAAAAAATCCATCTCATATTGGTCTCCGGTGTCTTTGGAGTCCGATTCCGTGTGGGGCCGATTAAAATTACCGAAATACTGGTTATCAACTATTTGCCTGAATATTTTAAAATTTTAATGTTATATAAACAATCAAATTATTATGACGATAAATTTAATGTTTTGAAGTTAATGCATGCAATTAACCAGATGATGATAAATAAATTGATCTTTGGATTGTTCGCGGTAACAATTTTGTTGTTCTTAAGAAGAAATATGTTAAAGTATAATATAAGAAATGTAATTTGTTAGTTAACCAATAAAATACAATATAAATAAAATAAGAAATGAACTGAAAATGTTTTAGATATCATTTATTTTTACTGATTAGATTTTTAATTTTATAAAATTTATTGGGTTTTTTTGGTTCAAACTAGTAACATCTCTTATTCATGGATAGACTTGATCATCAATTTAACAGTCATCATGATATCAACTTTGTTGGTTGAAAGATTATAAATAAACACAAAATATTTTTCATTCATAATATTGATTTGTCTTAATAACAAATTGTATTTTATATATTCTTTTATTTTTTTATTAAACAAAATAATATTCCGATGGGAGATTTTTCTGTGATAAAAGAACATACTCCCTAAGATTTTTTTATTTAAAAAAAAACTAAATCGTGAATTTCTATTAACTGACCTCTATATCACCAATTGGGCCCAACAATTTAAAATTTTAAAAATGTATTAACGCAAATTGTTTATCAATCCCTCATAGTAATTACTAATATCCTATGCCCACTATGTCAATTTTCGCTAGATTTTTTTTAGAACAAACCCACTTCACATTAAAATTCTTAGCCCACTCTCAAACAGACTTCGTCTTTATTAAATTTTTAACTCAACCATCCAAAAGTACAAATCTCATAATCATAACGCATAAAATCAATTATCACAAAATTAAATCTTTCAACAAAAGAATTCATTGTTTCTACATATTTTGTATGTAAGTAAACAAAAGAAACCATAATTTAGCAGCAAAATATATTAATGCAGCATATATAGAAGTACAATTAAACCAACATCAATACTTGCACATTCATTCATACTTCCTTGTTGTCTTACACCCATGTTTAGAAGGATGAAAACAAAAAGAGACAATTGTATAAGATAAAAAAACAAATAGATGCACCAAAACATAAGTCAAATGACAACAACACAAAAACATAAACTTAACAGTAAATATAATATTGTAAGCTTTATTGAGATTTAAACTGAAGTAATTAAATCCCAAGAGAGGATTGAAGAAAGCCTTCTATTAAAATTTAGTTAAATCCTAAGATGAAAAACAACTGGATAATAAAAAATACATTTGCAATTTCTGGATGTTGGGGAGCTTTTGATGCACTATATCATCGGTTGGCGTCAATACTTGATCATCAAAGCCTTTAATATGCAAAATTTTCAGTTATTAATCCTAACAAACAAACAAAACAAAAACATTCAACTCATCGTTGATCAAAAATAACAAATCTCGATTCATTGATCAAAAAACTTTTCAAAGTTCATAAAATGGAACATACCTCAATTCATGATTCATCATAAGAACAAACAACCCACTTTGTGAAATCTAAAAAAATATAAGAATTCTAGAATAGATAATACCTTTGTTCTTATAAATGTTGTTGGAGTTGTAGCATGTAGTGACAAGATCATTTCATTGCAACATGAAACTTGCTCTCAAGTATGAATTCAACTTGATCATAGCCCTGTATAACGTATATGCATATAATACAAACACGTAAACATATATTTGTACAACACCAAGCTACTTTTTAAATAAACAAAGTTGCAATATTGTAGGCAAGCAATGTACTTTCAAATCATCAACTATAGAAAAAAAAAATTAGACACAAACTATTAATACAAACTTGGAGCAATTTTATAATAAAAATTAATATTAATTTTTTTGGCAATACTTTTACGACCATGTCGTGAATGTTTTTAAAATCCTAATAAAACCCATGTTGGGTTAGAAAGAAATTTATTTTAAGTTACAAAAAATAAAAAATTTAAGACAAAACATTACGATTTGTATAGATCGTTGCATGATAGCATAGTAGAGATGAAGAAGTTTCATCGCATGAATGCGGTTGCGGCAAACATAGAGGAGGATCTTTGGATCTTTATCTTTCTTTTAGGGATAGACAAAGATGTTAGTTCAAACTCAAAAAATCACTCGAACATTTATGCAAACAGTTTGTATTTGTGTGTAGGAACAAATATGTTGTAATTACCGTTCATGACAAAACTAATGAATAAGAAAAAATTGAGATATAAAGACATGGATAGATGAAGAGGTGGGGAAAGAAAATAAATTGCAATAAACAATGAGTTAAAAAAGGGCAATTGAAAAGTTTGGAGTTATGCCTAACAATTAATTGTTGTTTGCAAAATTATAAAATTGAAAAAGAAAATTAAAAATAGATATTGTGGAAGAAAAGTTGAGTAAAGGAAAAAAATGATAAATGATGTTCTAAGCTTGAGGAGATGCACCTCATACATGGTGGTTTCACCTTTAATATATATATATATATAGATAGATAGATAGATAGATAGATATAGATAAAGATTTTATTCATTTATAAACATTTGTTAACTTATCAAGAAACAAAAAATTAAATAAATAAAACAATAGACTCATTTAATAAAAAATTTGATTTGTAAGCATTGTTATTTTACTAAGAAAGAAAATAGACTCATTTAATAAAAACTTTATTTATTATTATTGTTAGTTTACTAAAAAAATAAAAATAAATAAATTCATTATAAAATTATTTATTGTAATATGTATATATATATATATACAAAATATTGTTTTTTTATATTTCATGAAAATTTTAAAGTTCAATACATATATTAATTGGCTTTTAAAATTTCAATGTGAAAGTTACATAAAAATAATTTTTTTTAATGACTTTTATATATCTTAAAATGAAAAATGAAAAGTTCGAATAATTAATTATAGACATTTAATATATAACTATTATTTAAAAATAAATCAAAATTCTAGAAAATTAGATAAATACCAAAGAAGGCTTCTCATTGTGCCACATCATCACTCTTGGTTTTCCTTTTATATATATAATAAAGATAAAGATAATAATTTTATTTTGTGGTATAATAAAAAACGTCTTCAGTGTTTGATATCATAAAGATCGAGTACATTTAAATTATTTACTAGATTATGTTAGTCGGGGTGATTTATTTTGCAATTCAGTAAAATGTTACAATTCTATGTAACCCTCATCTAAATCATTGACTTAGCCCATTCATTATGGATTGCATCAATGATTATTGGTTTCATGCAATAATTTTACCTGCAATGCATAATATTTTATTAAATACATACACTAACATGTAATTCATATTTTTTCATGAAAGTACCACATTCATTTGATACATCGCATGAACCATTATATGTATCGACATTTGTTGTAGAAATTCGATGAAATCATGTAAATTCATTTAGAGAATCAATGAGAATCCAAATGTAATGGATTAAATGAATAATTTAGATGAAATTTGCATAGGATTGTAACATTTTACTGGGTTACAAAATAACCGTGACCTATGTTAGTTACATTTGTTAGGCAACCTTAGGGGTAAGGTTGTAAATAACACTTTTTAAAATATTTTTTAAATAATATTACAATAGTAATATTTCGTTCAAACAAGCAAGCACTAGATACTATTGTAAAAATGTAAAGTAGGAGTAGATACAAACACTATTGTCTACGACTCGTTCATCAAGTTAGTTATAGTGACGGATCCATAAACTTAGGTGATTAGGGGACCTAGAGGTATAAAAAAACCCAAAACCGAATAACTCATCTGAACCATAACGGTTTAAGGTTATTCGGTTTGTGAGTTAAATGGCGAACCAAACAAGGTAAGTTTTGGTTTCAAATTTTTTTACTATATTGGTTAAATTAACCGAATAGCAAATTATACTATTATTTACTATTTCGGATTAATTGGTTTGAGCATATATAAAATTAATATTGGGTAAATTGATTTATTTTTGAACTAAATGAACAAGAAAATTAAGATATATTTAACAAAACTATCAATTAACGTTAATATTGTAACATCAGTGTAAGAACTATCGGTAACAAAATAATCAATGTGCCAAGAGAGAGGGGACACTATCAAGCGATCGAGTGGGAGATTTCGTCAAAACAGACTGCGTCATTAAAGGGGGAAACCGTCGTAAATGACTAGGTAATTAAGGACATATGAGTAAAAAAAATATTTTCCTAACCTAAATTACATAAAAAATTGATCTTTTAAATGGGGCCTTTCCCCACACTCTTATATCTAAGCCGGCCCCTCGTTGGTTAATCCAATTTATTTGGGAACTTTCTCAAGACATCAATCACTCAATCTACTATATGCAAAAAAAAAAAAAAAAAAAAAAAATGGGAGTAGAATATATATAAATTTTGCAGGGAAATCTGGGTTGTGGTTAAATAGTATTTGGATAAAATTTTAGATCGTGAATAAAGAACTATTGTCCAAATATTATATTTCGACCCTCTAATGCCTTGAGTTACATGAAATCAGTATCAAGATAATCCAGAAATTTTATAACGAAATAAGGCATTGTTTTCGTATATATATATATTCATTGTATCACGTTTTACATATTTATATAAGATATCGACAGTAACCATTAATGGATAAGACTAAGGAGCAGTTACAACCGAATCAGAGTTCCAAATCCGAAGTCTGAGTCCAAGTCTGAATTCTGACCCTGAAGAGACCAAGGTGGCGTTTGGTTCGCAGATTCTGAAGAAATCTGATGGGACTGGAATGTTGAATTTCATTGACCAAATTTCATTCTTTTGTTTGGTTCGTTCTTTTTCACAGAAGGAATCTTTAAATTCCATCAAATTCCACAAATGAGGGAACTTAACATTCCTTAACAACCACAAGGTATTTTGATGGAATGATTTTTTTTTTCATAATACCACATATGTCCTTAAACCAATATAACCTAATCACATAAAACCTAACTGATTAAACCACGTTTCCATCGGTTCCTTCTCTAAACCACCGTCGACCACCACGCGCCACCGCTAATCTGATCCACCGCTGATCTAAACCACCGCCGATCTGAATCACCATGGACCACCGTCGATCTGAACCACCACTGACCACAGACGATCTGAACCACCATCGATCACCACCGCCGGCCACCGTCGATCTAAACAACCGCCAACCACCACTGATCTGAACCACCGTCAACCACCGCCGATCTAAAACACTGTCGACCACCTTTGATTTGAACCATCGCCCACCACCACCGATCTGAACCACCGCCAACCACCACCGATCTGAACCACCACCGACCACATCCAATCTGAACCACCGTTGACCACATCCGATCTGAACCACTGTTCTGAACTACCACCGACCACCACCAATCTGAATCGTCGTTACAAATAAAGTATTTTTAATGGCTATTTTATTAAAGCGTTTTTTGTTTAAAAAAGTTAAAATTATCAAAAAGGGTATTTTGGTTCATTTCATTCCAATTCTAAAGCTACATTTTGTGAACCAAACAGACATATTCCAATTCCTTTACTAAATTTCATTCCAATTTTGTCAACTAAACTGGTGGTCAAACCTGACAACATTTCATTCCAATTCCTTCAAAGTCAAATTCATTTGACATATTCCATTTCATCCAAAAACATTCTACGAACCAAACACCACCTAATCAGACAATCTGATCAGAAGGATCAAATATTTGATCATGTACCTTAAGGCTTATACTTAAGTTTGTACCTAAGTCTGATTACATGGTCCAGACTTAGAACTTAACCATTTCAGAAAAACTTTAGAACTCTGATCAGAAGGATCAAATATCTGAATGTACACCCTCAGACTTATACTTAGTGAGATTTTCACTAAGTTTGATTCTTCATAAATTCCAAAAACTGTCAAGGGGCTTTGCCCCTTGGAACCCTGCCAGGGGCACTGGCCCCCTTATGACGATCTAAGGTGATAGGGACAACATTTGTGAGTATACACTTTACACCTCCTAACTAACTTATGTTTGTCTTATCACCTTAATCGATCTCAAACAAATCACAATTACACAAAATGGTTGATGACACTAAGATCACCAACAAATTCTGATACAACTAATAACGTTCTTCACTTAGCTTATCCTGTAGGAATGTTTGGATCACTCATACTAAAAGAAACACTCACAAGATGTAGAATATAAAATGATGAACGTTTTAGGTGATGAAATAACTTTTGATTAATAGTAAATGAAGAGTTAATGATTGAATCTTTCTTTCTCTAAATATACAATTCTACGGTAATTTACATCCTTCATCTATCATCTAGTGGTACACAACATCATCATGTGATAATAAAAACATTCACTCTTGCTGAGTATATTCTAAAAAATGACATGAATGATTTTCAAATTATTTAACATCATCCTGAGATGCAAGAAACTCGTAATAATAAGTCAACTAGTTTTTAGCAAACAACTGGTTTACCAACTAGTTTGTTAAACATGCGTAAAAATGAAGAAGAAAGCATCCATTAAATGTCGTTAGTGTTGTAGGATAAGTGTGTCATCGTCTAAAGGATATGACGATAGAGATAGAGATAAATATATCAGAGTTATATTAGAACTGAAATATCTCCTAACTATCTACTTGTAACTCCTCCCTATTTAAAGGGCTTATGATTAATGAGAAATATAGACTTCTTCTCTCTGTCTTATTGTTATTCTCTCCATATTGTTGTTTTATTTGTTTTTCCCTTTAACACGTTATCAGCACGAACACTCAGATATTATAAACCTTTTTCGAACCCATAGGCTGCTGCTGATACAACACTCCCCCTTCCCGATGTAAAATCAAGTAAGCAAATTTATATGATATGCATGTTGATGTTGTGATATAATATGTCAAATTATATCGGCCTACAATAAAACATACAATTTGCATAAAGTATGTAATCTTATATTGTATTTTTCTTTCTATTTTTTTTTATCAATCTCCATTATTAATTTACACAATATGTTTATATAAGCACCTTAGTAAATCGTATATCCATTGAATCAAAATATGTTATCTACTTTTATATGAACACTTTATATGTATTTTTTCCGTGTGGTATATCATAATTAATGCTTACTACCGATCGAATCAAGGTCTTAGATCTATTGAATATTTTCCATTCTTCAAGTTTATGTTCGAAAAACCGTTCACTTAGTGCAAACCAATATACAACCGGAATAGAATAAGAGATGAGGAGACTATCGCATTAAGGTATGAAAGAGATTAACCAGATGGTTTGACAACTTTTTCTTAGTTGCTTAAGATTGAAGGTGGATAAAAGTTGAAAACTTTAAGGGTTTTAAGTGATAATAAGGAACCGTTCTTACTTATGAGGTTAACATTTGTTTTATTATTTTATTTAAATCAACTGTAATACATTTTTTTAATTGATTTTGTTTATCCATCCATTTATTGAATATATAATTGGTATATTAGGTTGTATATTTAATTTAGTTCTAATTTATCGTCCTTTAGTTTCAATCATGATAGCATAATTTTATTGTTTTAAACTTATCATTGCCAGTTGTTTTGACATGATCACTTAATTTATAATAAGATATGTTTAGTTGGATAAGTTAATTATCTTGATGTTATTTACTTATCTCACAATTAAATTTGATTTATATTTTTAAATTAGACTAATTATATTACTGTGAAATATGATAGTTATTTACATGGCTAGTTAATTTATATGATTGACTTTTATTGTCTTATTAAGTAATATTTATTATTTATCCATATCTTATTTAAATGTTTATCTTAATTATAATTTATAATCTATAATAAACTTTTAGAAGTTACACTTCTAACCCCCATAATTTTTATTATTTTGTCAAAAGGTTCAAAAATAGCATGAAAATGTTAACTTCAAACATTTATCTTGATTATGAGTTCTAGTTTTAAACTATATAATTAATTTTTGGAAGTTACACTTTTAACCCCATATATTTTGGTCTTTACCAAAATCTCCAAAAATACTATTAAGGTATTAAAATATTAAAATTGGCTACGTATGCCAAACTCATAGTCATTTTGGCCTCATGCCAAATGCTCTATGATTAATAGTTATATCTAAATGAAATAAATCACAAGATATCGACTGGATTTTGTCAAACGGGTGTAAACAACCCTAAGGTTTCTAGGGACTTGAGAAATCCATGTGATTTCCCTACTACCTGGAAATCCAATAGATTGACTGATTTCTTTTTCGCAAAAATTGAAATATTGATGAAGTATTATCAATAAAATTAAAGCATACAAAATCCAATATTGTTATGATAATGAAATTTCATAACCATAATCCATTTTCTTATCAAAAAGAAAACCATATATTATCTTTTATATATGTAAATGGTTGAAACAAGTCATCACAAAATCAACGTCGTAAACTCAAAAGAATCTGAGTATCATAAATGAGTATATAAACCTCATTTTGAAAAGGTACAAGAAAATACCTAAAGTCCAACTCCCTATTGACTCTAAAACCAACCTCTTGAAAAGGTACAAGCAAATATCTTCATGTTTTGAGACGACATATAAATCCTAAATTTCATAGGAATACATTTACTAGAAACCACCAAAGAAATGTGGGATGTCCCGAAAGGGATAATCGGGAGTACTTATGAATATGTACTTCCCGAACTAATCGTACATTGGAATGAAACCCACTTACCCGATTACAAAAAGGTAACTGATGTCAACAAAGAAATATATCGAAAACGCGTCTCAATCTCTGTGGCAAGGAACTCACAGAAGATGACATAATTTTTAACATTATTTCCACCTTTCATATATAAGTAAATATAAATATAAGTTGGAATGCAACCTTTAGACAAACTCATCAACCTAATGCAAGTGGTTGAGAGACATAACAAGGTTCTTTCGAATAACACCACATATGTCGGGATAAAGAAAATTCACGATATCGATAGTGAAAGTGTTAGAGGTGGAAACAACTCCAAAGGATTGTGAGTTAAAAACAATTTCACACATGTGACATTTCTGCACCATGTGGACGAGACTCTATAAAGGGTCAGGGTATTGGTAAGAGTCAGGAAGGATTTTTCAACACCTAGAGTATGATACAACTACTACCTAGGTGATAATGGACAATCAAATAAGATATGCACTAAAATGTGCTTCTATAAAAAAGGGAACACGTTGAAAATGAAATATAACATATTTGTTTTAATATTTAATATTGATTATGCATATGTTTCTTTGAAATTAATTTGAAGTACCAAAGTTAATTTCTTTGCTAAAGTAAAATCGAATATGTAACCATTATAGATGTAAAGAAATACATCAAAACAAATACAAAAAAATTTCAATATTCTCCGTTCCGTGTAGGAATGTATCGAGGAGAATTGATTTTTTTTTTGACCTATCACAGAATCGAAAAAAGATAGACTAATATTTGTTTATAATACATCCAACCAAATTACTTAGACGATGGATTGTCACTCTCTTGTTGGTACAAGATTAATAAAAACCTTGTAAAGATATTCGTATCAAATGGAAATGGAAATGAGCATATAAACATAAGTTCTAATGAATATGAAAGTAAACATATATCATGGAAACTAATGTGTCAAACTAGTAGATTATTGGGTCATCGATACATATTTTGTCACCAATAAAGAACTTTTGGGGGCAATAACACATATATGTTTCGACATGACCATGTGGGACACCGTGATTATGACATAGTGATCCGTGTATTGCAAAATACACATAGACACATTCCCTTTCGAGTGAAAGGCAAAACGAGGCAAATTGCAACTGTTGACTTCTGCAGCATAAGAAGCAACAACGCCATCATAATATGCCCTCTCGAATACCTAAACTTTTGTATTCCCTGATCCTTAGCCAAGAAAGGAATGAGACCATCCTAAAGCTAAGGACATAATACAAAAATATTCCATTGTTACAACGAATACAAGGTGATATTTATGGACATAAACATCCATAATGCGGGCCATTAAAGTACTTTATGGTTCTGGTTTCGACACGATGAACGCATGTCGTATTATAGTCCACATGAAATCCTGCACTCCTAGCACTAGTTATACGTTTAAGGGCTCACCATCCTAATTATTTCATCAAGTCTACATGACTTGGAATGTTGGAGAATTTACATCATAAGGATTTGATGTTAATTGCATATGTATTAGGATCAATATAGAGTTTCCTATACCCCATGTGTATATCTAAAATGGTCTCATAAAAGTTGTTATCAAAAGAATATGATGACATCTAGGGTATTAGTAATGCGCACCAATTTACCCACATCTATTTGGGGTTATGCAATTATTATATGCAGTATTTTTTTCGTTTTTAGACCCACTGCTTGCTAACCAACCTCATGCGTACCAGTTGGTAACTGGATATAAGCCTGATAATTTACATTTACGCATGTTTGGTCCTGTAGTATATGTGCCAATTGCGCCCCCACAACGCATCAAAATGGGTCCGTAAAGACGACTTGGTATATGTTGGATATGAATCCCCAACAATTATCCGCTAATTAGAATATTTGACTAGTGATCTCTTTACCGCTAGATTTGCGGGTTGTCACTTGCATGAGACAGTCTTCCCGTCGTTAGGGGGAGATAGGAAAAAGGATTTTCCATGGGAACGACAGGAAGTGTCATCGAATATTCCCACTCTGTCTCATTTTGATCCCCAAAACTTCACAACGTAATGTTGAAGTCAAACGAATTAGACTCGATACCTGATACGTTTAATGTTATTCCGAAAGTGACAATATCACATATACGAGCTGCAAATATACTCGCAAGGTTATAAAGTCCCCAACAGGGGCACAACGCCATTGGAAAGTGCGTTGCAATCACACATAGTGGAGGTGTGGTTGAGGTTGTAGCTACCAAATGGAAGTGGTGGAAGCTACTTGGTTCGATAGATACTATTCTAAAGGAAGAGAATAGTTAGGCACATCCGTTTATCATCAATACACAAAACTCTCATGATATTGTCTCTAATTATAATTATGTCCATGAATCATCACTGGAGGACGCTCCGAAGTTAATATTGATTCTAGAGATGAATATTAATCTCAAATGAACTATGAGAGTACATATGAGTCGATGGACAGATCATATATAATCAATGATGATTTATTCACATATACGATGGCTCATAAGATGATCGAGCACGACGGCGTCGAACTAGGCTCAGTTGAATAATATCAACAAATAGCATATTGGCCTAAATGTAAAGAAACAATCCAGAAAGAATTATATTCTTTGACAAAGGATCGGGTATTTGGCCAGGTAGTGCTAACCTACCAAGTGTAAAGTCCGTAGGACATAACTGGGTCTTTGTCAGAAAGCGTAACGAGAATAATGAAGTCCTAATATGTAAGACTCTCATCTGGCGCAAGGTTTCTCACAACGCCCTGGATTGACCACGAGGAGACTTACTCTCTCTTGATGGATGTTATGACATCCGAATAATTTGTTAGCCTAGTAGTTTCCGAAGGACTGGAAATGCAGCTCATGAATGTGGTTACCATATATCTCTACGGGGATCTAGATTTAGAGATATATAAAAGTGCTTGATGATATTACATTACCAAAATCAAGTAACTTTAAACCACGAAATGCGTTAGCAATAAAATTGAAACGCCCACTTTATAGATTAAAACAATCTAAGCGGATGTAGTATACCCGCCTAATTGAATACTTGATTGGGAAAGGATATATAAGAACGATGAACTGTTCTCTTGCGTATTTATTATGGAAAACAAGTTCCAGATTTTCAAAGTAGCTCTATATGTCAATGTTATGAACATAATAGGCACTCTTGATGAAATAAGAGGAACCACAAGCTACTTGAAATCTGATTTTGAGAGGAAAGATCTTGGGAAAACTTGGTTTTGTCTAGATATTTGAGCTAGGACACCGAGTTTGTGAAATATTAATTCACCGATCGCATATGTCAAGAAAATAATCAGACAATTTAATATGGACAAAGCGCATCCGGTTAGCACTCCCATGATCGGTCGAAGTGTCGGATATAAGGAAAGATCTATTTCGTCTAAAGGATGATGACGAAAAATGCTGGGAGCTGGAATTCCCTATCTAAGTACAATATGCGCATTATCGTACTTAACATAATACACTTGACCATATATTATATTTCTCAGTGAACTTGTTAGCTAGATTTAGCTCAGCGCCAACGCAAAGTCATTGGAATGATATCAAATTAATCTTTTGGAACCATTGACATGGGTTTATACTTTCCCTATAGAAAGAAAAATGGGATTGATAATGAAACTTCAATACCTACTTAGAATGTAAGCAACAAAAGTACTAGCTCTTATAGAAAAACACCAAACAATGTCTTGGTATGTGTTTGCTGATATTAGGTATCTGTCTGACCCATACAAAGGTTGTTCCCAAACTGGATAAAGAATTACCACAAGGAACACGTCGATTGCTTGAAAGTAAACTAAGCAATCCTTTGTAACTACCTCCTTGAACTAATCCAAGAATATTACTCTCCATGAGATAATAAAATAATGTATATGATTAAGGACTATCATTACATATATTATAAGAGTTAGTAATTTTGGGTTCAACCAGTATCCTACTTGCATATATGGAAATAATGCATCATGTATCGAAGAAATGAACATAAGATACATCAGGGGTAATAACACAAAGCATATTCTGCTTAAGTTTCTATACAATCAACAATAAAAGACCCTCCTTTAGATTCAAGTGAATCAAGTAAGGTGTCAAAAGAATGTGACATATTTTACCAAGTCATTACCTAAAACCATATATTGGGAAATGTGTAGAAAGTAAATGGAAATGTTTTCCAAACTCCCTTGATTAATGCACGAATCAGGGGGAGTAGTAGACAAAAGGGGGAGTCTACTATATTTGTGATATTGGTATGTTGTGCTCTTTCCTTCAATCAAGGTTTTATTTTTCCCATTGGGTTTTGTTCCTTGGTGTAAGGTTTTAGTGAGACAACTGTTTATATACCATCATGCTTTCCTAACTCTTAAGATTAAAGTATGAATCTAAGAGAAAATTAGACTGAAGGATAAGTCTATGTATTGCAAAGAAACTGGTGCGTTGTACTCTTTCCTTGGTCATATTTTTATTTTTTCCCACTGGGTTTTATTTTGGCGTAAGGTTTTAACGAGGCAACAACTGTGCACCACCACTCATTTAACTCAGCACAAGGGGGAGTGTTGTAGGATAAGCGTGCCATCGTCTAAAAGATATGACGATAGAGATAGAGATAAATATATCAGAGTTAGATTAGAACAGAAATATCTCCTAACTATCTACTTGTAACTCCTCCCTATTTAAAGGGCTTATGATTAATGAGAAATATAGACTTCTTCTCTCTGTCTTATTGTTATTCTCTCCATATTGTTGTTTCATTTGTTTTTCCCTTTAACAGTTAGGTAATTATAAAGAAAAAAAATACATATATAGTAGCACAATTTGACTTTAACAGAAGAGTACTAAATGTTCCATTTTTCCATATACTCGATCTTCGTTATTTTTTTAAAAAGGTCATAACCAAGTTTTAAGAATGGAGGAGATCACGCTAATTTTGTTCTCATACTTAACAAAAGGAAATTGATGGAGTTAGTAATACGGATATAAAAACGCATACCACAAAGTTTGATTTGTAATAAATGAAATTTGTGGACGAAGAAAAAAAAATAACGATCAAATCCATAATTTTACGATATTGTTTATCTTTATTTATAAAGTTTTAAATTAAATCTTTCAGCCAATATAAATGAAAGAGAATAGAAGAATAGAAAAAGAGAGAGTATTACATAGAAAATTTCTTTCATATCTTTGACTTTTTGTTGCTTGGTGGTTAGCAGTAGAGATGGCCATTTGGGACCGACCCGATCGGTTAACCGGGACCGGCCCGTTCCTTGACCGATCCGGACCGGGATCGACCGTAACTGGTTGGATATCCGAAAATCATAACCGGTTAGAGATTTGGAAGGATTTGAAGGCTCGGTCCGTGACCCGTTAAGGGCCCGACCTGATCCGGTTTTTTCAAAAAAATAGTTGTTTTTCTAGCCGTTATATAGCCGTTATGTGATCGTTTTTTTGCAAATATGACCCCTTTTTTTGCCCCTTACACCCCCAAAAACACTATAAATAAGTTGTGTGGTATATAGGGTTAGATACCAAGTTATAAAACGCAAAAACGCAAACAATTCTCACTATATTTTGTGATTTCGATTCGTATTCGTTTCTGGCAAACTCGCAAATTCTAATCTCAATTCTCATCTAGTTCTATCTTACTCGTCCAAAATGGCCAGTGAACAACACGACACATCTAACGCACAAATTGCCTAAGGGGCTGTTTGACAGTTGCTGAATGGTTTAGTGCAGAATGATTAAGTGGTCTGAATGATTAAGAGGTTTTTATAATATAGTGTAAAATGAAATATGGTTGTTTACTAATTGTTCATAATGAAATCAGGGCTCTTAATGGTTAAGGGAGGGTCAGGATACAAAATCATTAAGAGGATTTTAGAACCATTAAGAGGCAACCATTTTTTTTGCCAAACAAGATTTACCTCTTAGTGATTCAGAGATTGCCTCTTAATGAAACCATTAAAAGATAAACAAACACCCCCTAAGTTCTTGCCGAGCATGGATGAAAGACCGAGGTTTGGAACCATTACAACATGGTGATCCCCACCAACGAGAAAAAAAAGGCGCAATGCAAATGTTGTAGAGCTCTCCTTACGGTGGAAAGAAATTCCACCTTAAGGCGGCACGTCGATATTTCATGCATGTCGTTGAAATTGGGTCCGAGTCAAATCAATCGATACTTGACAATTCCGGTAAAATATGGACGCATGATGCCAACTTGAACCAACAAATGACAACAAAAATGGGTCATTCAATTCGGGTTGTCGTTCGGACATTTCGATAATCCTCACATTACGAAGTTGATCCAACTCACGCATACAACCACGCTACGCGCCGGTAAGTCGTCAAACTCTTAGACGTGATGCTTTAAAAACTTGGAAAATTGCTAAAATGAAATGCGACAAATGTTTGCCTCCTTACCCAACAATGTTTCTTTAACGTGTGATGTATGAAACGCACCATACGGATTGCCGCAATCTTATATATGCATAACGGCACATTGGATTGAGCCACAATCGTGGCAATTATGCGAAAGTGTAATCACGTTTGAACCGTTTGGTGCGCCACATTCGGGTGATCGTCAATTTTCTATTATTAAAAGAAATCTTCAATTTTATAATTTATATTCTAAAATTATTAGCATTTCGTTTGATAACGCTAGTAATAATACGACGTGTGTGGAGAAATTAAAGTTGGTTTTAACCCCTATTTTAGACGGACATTTATTTCATACACGTTGTTGCACACACATAATAAATCTAGCCGTTCAAGATGATTTAGAAAAATATAAACGTGTAATAAATAAGTTTAGGCTTATTTTACGACGGATTTTCACAACAGGTAAATAATGCAACAAACATATAGACGATATTGCGAAAATGTCGGTTTTCGAGCTTTGGGACCGGCGTTTGATATGCCTGTTCGATGGAATTCGACTTACTATATGATTGAAAATTTAATAAAACAAAAACAATATCTTTGGGCATTTTATAATGCTCATTACGTGGATAACAGTATTGGACACCAAGATTGGGCCATTCTTGAAGGCTTACACGATATCTTGGGTGATTTAAAAAAATGCAACGACTCTTTTATCTAGTATTTATTATCCAACAAGTCATTTACTTTTAAATCAACTATATATTTTGGTAAAATTGCACAATACGAAGACCATCACGATTGGGGAACGTTGATGGATTCAATGAAAGCAAAATTGTTAAAATATTTTCTCGAGATCGCCTTCTCTTTTCTTTGTGACGCGGCATTAAACCCGTATCTAAATGTTACGGGTGTTGAAGTTTTAATAATACAAAAATGTGCGACGTTTGGTTTAGATACGCCTACCAATAATAGTTTTTCAAGGGAACGTAAACGTTTGTTTAATCATAATTTTCAAGAATTATTTGATATTTATAAAGTCTATCATGGGGAGGGAGACAACAAACCTCTACAAGTCAATTTTTACGGCGGGTTCTAGTTCTAGTGGTAATCGCAAAAACCGAGCAGATTTAATGACAAACTTAATGAACGAGGTTTTAAATGAATCTAGTAAAAAATCTAGATTTGATAATAGCGATTTGGGTGAATTAAATATTTACATACGTACTAATCTTATTGCTACATGTACCACGTCCATCGAAACTTTTGAACAAATAGATTTATTTGACTTTTGGAAAAAAACAACAACCTCAATTCCCGGTTTTGGCGTCTATGGCCCACGATATACTAACAATTCAAGCTAGTACCGTAGCTTCAGAGTTTGCTTTTTCTCTTAGTGGCAGAATCATTTCAGTACGTCGGACAAGACTAACCACGGAGTCGGTGGAGTGCAACATATGCTTGAAGGATTACTTGGATAACTGTTGCGGCTTTTCGTATTTACACCTTTTTAAAATGAAAATAAATAGATTCCGACGCAAGTATACATCTCAACCTACTACCGTTTTGTAACAAGTAATAGTGGTACAAAGTACCGAATATCGATCCCACAAGGAAGTTTGGAAAAGTTTTTCTTTAAACTCGGGTCTGTAAAAGCGAGTCTCAGATGGCGAATTCGAAAACAATATTTTGATTGGGGGGGTTTTGAGTAACAACTACTGAGAAATTAATTTTCAAAAGGAGCGCAAGGTGTAAAGATCCACTGAGACGAATTTAATAATTAAATAAAAGACGAGATCACATTCCATCATTATCTCAGAGTCGATATTTTATGTAACTAAAATAAGACATCATACAACGAACTAGTTGTCAGATGATCAGTTGTATTCCGACATAAAATATAACACTGATTTAAATAACTTTAGACAATCATTCGATACGATGGTTAGCCCATCATCATTTTAAATCCTAATTTTAAAGATTGTAACAACAATTAAAGAAAATAAGAAACACGTCAACTATTCACTACTAATTTTAAAAGAAATCTTTAACCAATTACAACCGTAACCAAAATCTTTAGTTGAACGAGAAAAGTTAAATTACTTGAGAACGATTACGATATTAAACTACGAACACTACAATTATAGGATTTTAATTTAGTTAACTAAACGACATTAAAATAATGTTAGAATTATAAAGTACGATTTACCAACTAATTTACCACTAGTTATGGAAAGTCTTGTTTTAAATGTGTCTTTAATCCTTAAGTTACTTTGAGAGTCCTTGGCATTTGTCAATATAACTAACGTAATATGCGGGATGGTTTTTTAAAACTTTGGAGACACGAAACAATTTTAATACTACAACAAACAGTGAACCAAACGAGGTTGGGAATCCGAAATGATTGATCGGACTTCCAGTTTGTAATAGAACTAAAATCGTAAGTGGAAACCAAATAAAAACCAAAAGTTATCGAACCGTAAGAAATGAGTAGAATTTGCGGAAAGGTACGAGAAGCTAACACTTGAAACGAGAAGGTAACGTTGCATTAATTTTAGCCAAAAAAAAGAAGTAGTTTGAATTGTGAGCCAAGGCTATATGCGCCAACAGTGAGCTCACGGTTCACTTGCTTCAAACTACCCAAAGTGTTACTAGAGTTTTCTTAAAGAACCTTACTACTAGTTACCAACATGGTTCATATTAGAACAAGTAAGAACGGGATGATGGATGATGATAACTAGCAACCAAGCACATCTATATATAGTGGCAAACCAACTTGGGGCTCAAGCTAGACAACATGAGGGCCCAAAATGCTTGGAAGGAGTTAGCCCAAAAAAAATTGTCATCCAAAACCCTTCATCAATCGGCCCAAGCATTGAGTAGTAGAGCCCAAAATTTACAACCCATTATCTCCAAAAATTCGGCCCATCAGAAAGATTGAAGCCCATTTGTAAGCTCGACAATTCCGCTAGTTGATCATGTCGGACTTCAATCGGCCGCGCCCCGAACCTAAAACATGTAAACATATTTAACTAAGATTTTTGTCGCATTTTCCGTATAAAAATGGATTTATTAGGCCGAAAATAACTAAAATAAAGTTAAGGATAAAACCGTAAAAACAATTTAAAAGACACAATGAGAAAAGAAAAAATAGCTCAAAGTTATAAAAAAGAGAGCTAAAAATAGGGTAAATTTGTCAATAGTGTTCAAAGACTTCAAGACCAAATATCACTCGAGGCGGATATGGAACATGTTGAAGAAAATATAGAAGAAAACGAACAAGAAATGGGACTAAGTACACCGCCTACCACAACCGACGATGATGCTAGTAGTGCCGACGTCTCACATTACGACGATGATGAAGAATTCGACATTGATGACCTAGATGATCCAACGACTCTTAACCGACTTGAAAAGTACAGGACTCTTCAATACAATCCATGGGATGAGGAGAATACGAATCCTTAATAAGGTGCCGTTTGTTTTTTAAGAGGTCTAAAGTCTGAAGTCTTATTTTAGTTATAATTAATAAGAGGTGGTGTGTAAAAATGTTTGAACGATTCAGACTTAAGAGCCATTAAGAGGTTTTTAATAAAAAAAAAACAACCCCTAAGTGTATTTTTTTTATAATTGATGTAATTAATTCGAAAGTATAATAAAACGTATTTTTAAAGTGTATTTGAGTGACCCAAATTTATTTTTTAAAGTTTATTAATTGATGTAATTAATTATATTTTAAAAATTTTATTAAAAAAAATAACCTTAACCAGTTTTAGGCTCGACCCGTAACCGAACCGGGACCGGTTACCCTTAACCAGTTAATATTAACCCTTCCCGGTTACCCACCCGAACCATCTTAACCGTGACCGTCCCGGGACCAGTTGGGCCTTAACCGGTTGTGGCCCACACTGTTTCGGCCTGGTGACCAATTGGGCTCAGCCCGACCCGGCCCGAATCCGACTTTTGGCCACCTCTAGTTAGCAGTAGCTAGGGCCTCTGCATTACTAGCTTAATAAGCTTCATAACACTTAGTTTATTCAGTCAATTATACTTGACTTTTTTATAGTAAATTAATAATACAGAAAGTGGTTTATTCAGTAAACTTTTAGGAGGAGTTTTGTGCAGAAAACTAAGTTTTTTTTTTTCCAAACATATCCATCCCAATTAAAAGAACATACGCCTTCCATCTATGAAAAGATCTTCTCAATCTATATAAACAAATTAATCCACCCAAACAACTTTATCTATACATAATTTAATTAAAAACAAAACAAACAACCTTTCATAATTACTACCTTTGGGCTTCACCTAATTGGGCTTTTTGATTTAATAAAATAATGGATTGGGCACTTTATGTCCAAGTCGTGGGCTTATGCATAATTTCATGATCACATGGAGAGTAAAAGTTACCAATTTACAATTATATCCTTTAATGTATAAATAAAATATATTTTAGAATATTAAAATTTAGGACGAGCTTGCATTATACCTATTTTTCATAGCAAATTGTCCTCAATAAACGTATTATTTTTGGTGTTATGGACCATACATGGAGTGATGGAATTGAAACGACAAGGTTCTTTACGCAAGATAATAACATTATTTGTTTTTTAATTACCTTTTAAGTCAATTTTTAACCTTAAATTAAAATTGTAACATAATATAAAACTTGTTTGTTTTACAACGTGCTAATTTCAAGTACCAATGAAATGATCAAATTTTCTGTTTGAATTTGAAATCATTTTTCAAACTTAAATGTTATCATCCAACTCAAACAAAATCCATACGTCTTGGAATTCTTTATGTTATGGTATCGGGACCTATTTGCTTTATGAAAGACGCAAGTGTCAGAGATTTTATTATGCATGTAGATGATGAAAATGCTTATAAAGTTGTATGGGATGACCTACGTTACCATATGGGAATGTATATGTGCATAACAACAAAAGTTTGCATTTTTTTTTGTAGAATAAAAAATTTTCTTATCGTAGTCCATCAATTTTTTTAGTTGTGTTATTGGTTGTGTGTACTTAGGTTAATAATTTTTTTTTTACTGTTATCCATCAAAATGTTATTGCATCTCTTGTGTTAACGATAAGAAACTACTTTTCTATCGTTTGGCTCACCTCCGTGTCACACATTCCAATTTAACAAGTTGGGTTATTGATCAAACCAAATCAACTATATTGAGTTCGTACTAGCAGGCTACTTTTCTGATTGAACTAGTAATGTTGGCTTTCCAAATCAGATTAGCCTTGGTTTTACAAATGGGACCTATCTGTATTGTATGAGGCATACGACATAAGTTTGATGATTCATGATGTCTAGGCATAGTAGCCCGATAACTTTAACTCTTTTTCAAGGCCTAGTTAATGCCCGGACCGAAAACCCCTGATCGGGCCCTCTTTCAACCCTAAATCTTAGCTCGACTCCGACTCGAAAAAGCCCGAGTTTCTTTTTGTTAACTGAAAAACTGGTTTTGGAAGGCCTGAGCGTTGTGCATCTCTAGTTGTATATAGATGACGTTATATTGACATGAGATGATTGCTAAGGTATAGTATCAAAGAATCTAAATTCACTTAGGGCATCTCTTGTTGGTAACATGAAATGTTACACCAATTCCATAATTTGGTGTAGAATTTGGGGCAAAATTCCATGCAAAATAGTAATTTTTTTTCCAATGAGTAACACTATTTTTTTATCACACGATAAGGTTTTAGTTAAACTCATTGTTATCTTTAATTTGTTCAATTTTTAATATACATCCTTATATATATATATTTTTAATTTTACAATTCATACCTATATACTTTTTTTATTTCAACAACTTAATAGATTATATTATTTTATTATGTAAACAAACATTTAATAAAATAATAAAAGTTACCTCATGAAACATATACAAACGATAATACTTCAAACTAATTAAAACTTATACTTCAAACTAATATAAATATACTTTATAGTTAACTAAAATCATACCCACGCAATGCACCGAGATAAATCATGATTTTAATGTTTCCTTTTATTTTTTGTCGATTTACGGTACGATTTTGGATGGTTTTGAGAGTGTGATAATTATTTTTTTTTATAAATTTGTTTATTTTAGGCTTAATAATATAATGTCTGTTATATATAAAAAATTAAGTATTTTGTTAAAATTCAATGATTATCTTATATATTTTAAATTATTTATATTTAAATTGAGATGTTTATCTTGTTTTGATTATGTTTATTAGTTAGGTATGAATTCAAACATATAACTTTAGAAATTTGTACTCATGCATCATTGCTTGTAATCTTGAATTTTAAATAATGTGTATCAATAAACAGTACTTAATGCATAAAAAAACTTGTTTTTAAAAGTTTTTTCGATAGTTTAATAATAATGTAATTTATTTTAGATTTAATAATATAATATTTTTTCAAAATAAAAATTAAATATTCTATTATATTTTCTTAATTATATTTTAGATTTTTTATATTTAAAATTTGATTTATATCCTAATTATGTAGAGATTGATTTTAGGGGATTGAAATAGGAAGTGATTTTAGGGGAGATAAATTGATTAGATATAACGATTGAAAGTTAATAAATAACATTAAATGTGTTACATAAAGATTTAATGGTTGTTTTTAAGAGATTTTAAGTAATTATCATTAAATAATGGTACATTAACCTTTAACAATTGTTTTTAATAGTTTTTTATACGTGCTTTATAATATATTATAGAAGTTTAATAATAATGTAATTTATTTTAGATTTAATAATATAATGTTTTTTTAAATAAACATTAAATATTCTGTTAGATTTTCTTAATTATATTTTAGATTTTTTATATTTAAAATTTGATTTTTATCATTTATTTAATTATGCAGGGGAGTGATTTTAGGGGATTAAAATGAGGAGTGATTTTAGGGGAGTTAAAGTGGTTAGAGATAACGATTGAAAGTAAATAAATAACATTAAATGTAGTATATAAAACTTTAATGATCGTTTTTAAGAGATTTTATATAATTAACATTAAATAACGGTACATTAACATTTAACAATTGCTTTTTCATAGTATTTATACGTGATTTATTAGGGGTGCTCAAAAACCCGATCAACCTAACCCAACCCAACGTGAAATAACTCAAACCGAAGCAACCCGATGTCTAATAGAGTTGTAAAATCTTCAAACCGTAGGTATTGGGTTGATATCGGGTTACTTTTATTTGAACCCAACCCAACCTGATGAACCCGATCCTTTTATTTTGTGGATTTAATATGATTATTAAGTTTATATTAATATGTAAATTAGACAATTACACTATTGCGTACCCTCTTCATTTACATATATTTTCAATCTATTATTCATCTCTATATAACTCATTTGTATATATGTTTAATAAATGTAACCCCCCCCCCCACACACCGACACCCCCCCCCCCCCCACATATATATATATATATATATATATATATATATATATATCCAAACTAAAAAATTAACTAAATGTGATATATTTAAGATTTAAGAAGTATGGATAAGTTGTACCAAATGGTTGATGATGACACGACCAACCTCAAGACCAAGAAAGCGAAAACATCGGGGTTGGAGACGTCTAAAACGATTGTTGTTGATTAACATATTATCATTTGGTTTAGACATTTTTATATGTAATATCGTAATATTTTTGATGAACTTACATACTCTCATGAATTATCGGTCATTCAGTTGATTTCAAAGAAATGTTTTCTTTATGTTTATAATTCTAAATTTGATTTCATCTTGTTTAAACACAACCCGACCAACCCGACTAACCCGATCAACCCGAACGGTTTGGGTTGGGTTGGGTTGTACTTTTGATTGGGTTGGGTTGTAAAATTGTCAAACCGCCTATATTGGGTTGAGTTGTTAAAAAGCCTTCAACCCGATCAACCCAACTCGTGAGCACCCCTATGCTTTATAATATAGTATAAAAGTTTAATAATAATGTCATTTATTTTAGATTTAATAATATAATTTTTTTTTAAAATAAGCATTAAATATTCTGTTAGATTTTTTTAATTGTATTTTAGATTTTTTGTTTTTTATCCTTTATTTAATTATGCAGGGGAGTGATTTTAGGGAGTTAAAGTGGTTAGAGATAACGATTGAAAGTTAATAAATAACATTAAATATAGTATATAAAACTTTAATGATTGTTTTTAAAAGATTTTAAGTAATTATTATTAAGTAATAGTACATTATGTTTTAGAAATTGTTTTTAAGAGTTTTTTATCCATGCTTTATAATACAACTAGAAGCGTATTCGCGCAATGCAGCGAGATACATCACGATTTTAATGTTTATTTTTATTTTTTGATTTTTATTGAGTGATAATGGTTTTTTTATATATAAATTTGTTTAATTTAGGCTTAACAATATAATGTTTTTTATATAAAAAAAAATAAATAGTTTGTTAAAATTCATTAATTATCTTATATATTTTAAATTGTTTATATTTAAATTGAGATGTTTATCCTGTTTTGATTATGTTTATCAGAATTCAAATTTCATAATTTTAGGATTTGGGGATTAGAGATAAAGATTTTGGGGAATAAGGATGAAATTTATTAATTAGGGTTAAAAGCATTTAAAAGTAGTACATATTGTTTTATTAATTGTTTTTTAAGAGATTTTAAGTAAATTAACATTAAATAATAATACATAATGCTTAATACATCACGATTTTAATGTTTATTTTTATTTTTTGTTTTTTTATTGATTTACAGTGCGATTTTGGATGATTTTTATTGAGTGATAATGGTGTTTTATATATAAATTTGTTTAATTTAGGCTTAACAATATAATGTTTTTTATATAAAAAAAATTAAGTAGTTTGTTAAAATTTATTAATTATCTTATATATTTTAAATTTTTTATATTTAAATTGAGATATTTATTCTATTTTGATTATGTTTATCAGAATTCAAATTTCATAATTTTAGGGTTTGGGGATTAGAGATAAGGATTTTGGGGGATAAGGATGAAATATATTAATTAGGGTTAAAAGCTTTACAGGTAGTACATTAGGCTTTAGTAGTTATTTTTAAGAGATTTTAAGTAGATAGCTTTAAATGATAGTACATAAAGCTTAATGAGTTGTAATTAAGAGTTTTTTATACCATCTTTATAATATAGTATAGATATAGATATATGGTCAGGCTCAAGGGAGTGAAATAAGTGGAAAACCGAAAAATCACGAAAAAAATGGATGGAAAAGTATATCAATCTGGATGTCAAATTAATGAGAAAAATATAATTGATTTTTTTTTTGTGTAATTTGTTTTGTTCGAATTTTGATCATATTTCGTATTTTTCGATTTAAAATATAATGGGTGAGAGATTTTTTAATTTAAAAATAAAGTTGTAACCATCTTTTTAATCGCATCCATTGGATCAATTAATCTAACGGTTGATGAAGTGTTTTTTGGGTTTTCATTTATTTAGAGTTTTTTCCTGAACCTCTTTTTCACTCTCTCTCTCTCTCTCTCTCTATATATATATATATATACTCTCTCTCTCTCTCTCTCTATATATATATATATATAGAGAGAGAGAGAGAGAGAGGTTCTCATCCATCCAATCTCACCATCAATGACGATGTATATTGGTTCACAAGGTTGATAATAAATATCTGGTTAACAAAATAACTCAACCCTATATATATATATATATATATATATATATATATATATATATATATATATATATATATATATGTAGGCTTAATCAAATGAGAACTAGGTAGTTTGTGGTAACCGTGAGATACAACCACAACCAATCAATCTATTTTATTTACTGATTTTTATTTATCAAATGTTGAAGGTGTATTGGTAATTTAATTAATTTATGTTTAATAAATAATTATTTTAATTTACAAATATATATCAATCAAAACCAATCAAGATTACGTTTCCTAATAATACTCATCTAATTGATTTATCAAAATCGTTACTATTCAACATTCACGTTTCCAATATTTGTTGCAGGTCTGGAGGTATACTGGACGAAGAAGAAGCTTTGGAGAAAGAAGGTCCCTGTTCAAAAAAGGAGATCCCTGCTTGTGTCTACCGAACTATGGACAACAACAATGTTCTACCATCTTTAACATTGTCCAACAATGGTGACGAAGACGCAGAAAAGGATATGGATATTTAATTATGGGAGAATCCAGATTGTTTTGATACGGGTCTGTCACCATACCAAGCAACTGAAGAAATATGTAATGATGCATTGGTAGGAGAAGAGGGTCTGTTATATGATGATCTTTCCCATGGTATTACCGAATGATCAAGGTTATGTAGCAGATGTGCAGAAGCAGAATGATGATAGGGGATATAGGTCTTTTTAATGTTAGTGATTTCATATACTGTTGACAGAGTTTATGTATGTGGATGTGATTCATATCAGTTGCCTCTCCCATATATATACACTCATATCAGTTGTGCACCAATCACAATGTATCACCATATATACACATACAGATACACGAAACCATATACAAGCTAATAATTGAGAAGATATCTGCTTAGTTGGTTTGTGGTTAAATGTGATCACTATTTTAAGCCCATTTTGACATCCATGATTCATATCAGTTGCCTCTCCCATTTATATACACTCATATAAGTTGCACCAATCACAATGTATCACCATATATACACATACATATACACGAAACCATATCCCCTTAGTTGGTTTGTGGTTAAATGTGATCACCATTTTAAGCCCATTTTGACAGCCATGGCAGTTCACTGTGATGATCCCTGCATCCCACTTCGTTTCGTATTGTAATGTCTTTAGTCGATAAACTGGTATAGAAACCACAATGAACCACATATGATTCGGCAAATCATGAAATAGGGAAAATAGGTAATGGACAAGATATCCCCTTAGTTGGTTTGTGGTTCAATGTGATCACCTTATTAATCCCATTTTGACATCCATGGTGGTTCACTGTGATGATCCACTGCAACCCACTTCGATTCATAGTGTTATGTCTTTAGTCGATAAACAGGTATAGAAACCACAGTGAACCACAATGGATTCGACAAATCATGAGATAGTGAAAATAGGTACAAATCGGCTACCATATTCATTTAATCACATTGAACCACATATCTTGAATCAAATCAAGTATCACGTAATTTCTTCTATGATATACCCATTTATCAACAAAAATCATACATATACCAAAAAAAAACCTAAAATTAACTTCAATCTCTCACTAAATCTTTATTTCATCACATAAATAATCGATTACCTGTGGTTTGTATCATATCTCTGTCAATGTCGTCTTCTCCAGTAGGATCTAGGTCTATTGCTTCATCGTACTGAGAAATTTGTGGTTCAATGTGTAATCAATGAAAGTAAACGTATTACCTTCTCTGTTGTTTTCATCGGCATTATTGTCACCCATCCTCGATTGAAGGATGTCATAGAAATCGTATCCTAATCCTAGGGTTCTATCGATTTCAATGTGGTAATCTTAAATGTTTTTTTTTTAAAATTGAGCTGGTATCTGTGATATCACTTTCGCGGTTAGAGTACTGGGATTGATATGATCCCGTAATATTTGGTGTGCGCTCAAAATAGATCAATATGAATCAACAAGCAAAATGACTTATTTACCCCTTTTTGGGTATAAATTGATAATTAACAGCCTGTTATTTAAGGTTATTTAATAATAAATTTACAATTTTTTTAAACCATTGTTTATGATTTTGTGTGGATGAGATTAGATCTCACAGTTACCACAAAATAGCCAGTTCTCCCATGAAGGACCCCCACATATATATATATATATATATATATAACAAAAAAATGATTAAACTTTAACAATTAAAGTATAAATGGTAAATCTCAATATTGAGGGACATTTTTGTAATTATGAAAAATGGTATAAAAATAGTGTTATTATTCATTACACCAAATTTGATGTATAATATGGTGACCCCATTATATTGAAATAGTGTAAGAATTGGAATTTAGCGTAAGATTTGAAGAAACGAGATAGTCTTAAGGACCGCTTACCAAATGTAACACCCATGAAATTTGGTTTGTCTATTCCCCCTAAATACATTATTGGTTTGAAGTTTGAACAATTAACCTTGCATGACCCAACTTAGAATAGAAACCCCGAGTCGCGAGTACCTAATTTATGTACGTTTCATAGCTCGTAGATTCACAGGATAGGAAAATCGGGAAAATGGAGCTTCGAGGCTCCTCACGCGACTATGCCCGCGACAACGCCCGAAGGAAAAGTCGCTAAGGCAAGGTCGCCGGTTGAGGGTGCACTTCGGGAGACTTTGGCAGCGACAATGCCCAAAGGCAAAGTCGCATGTCATTGTCGCTAGGGACGTACCGTGAAAGGGGCGTGAGCCAAGACTATGCCCGCGACAATGCCCTTGGCAAGATCCCCGGACAATGTTGCCCGCGTGCCCCAGGGTGTATATATTCAGCTGATCGGTCATCTTCACCCGCTTATCACATAGGACCAGTTTTGAGGCTATTTTTCTTCTTCAAAACCCTCTCCTCATTTACTCTAAAGCTAGGGTTAGTTGAGGGCATTGATTTAGGCTACAAGTGTTGGTTGGGAGCATTTATTTTGGAATATCAAACAAGGATTCAAGCCTCCTTTACTCCAAGTCTACATCACATTCTTTTCTAGGGTTTTGACACTTTTCTAGGTTTTTACCAAAAACCTAGATTATGAGTTTCCTAAGCCTTTTGTCAAACTAGATACATATCAATAAGTGTTCCTTATCATTATTATAACATTACTTGGTGAAATATTATATATATATATATATATATATATATATATATATATATATGTGCATTTTCATGATATTCACATGCTCATAAAATTAGGGTTCATGGACCATTTGTATGAGAAAGGTGTTTAGGATTGTTTTGGGACTATGGGAACACAATGTGCACCATGTTGAATTGGTTCTGGTTATTTGAAGGAATAAAGCCTATTTTGGGTTTGACCTAGTTTAAATAAGTTCCCTTTGATGATTCTATGAGAGGTTGTGAAAGACCTTATCATGAGCCATTGTATTAATGAACTTATAAGCAATGACAAATATTAATTGCATATGTCTTATGTGAAATTGTGTGCAACACGGGAATCTTGGTACATGTTTGGGCATTACATAAGACCCCACATGATGTATGGGACATTGAACTATGATGTTTACCATGTTGATGTTGTGCACTTCCCTTGGGGACTAAAATGCCATGTGACCTATTAACACAATTGGATGAATCAAGTCGAGTAGACACTAGAAGGATATAGTCTTGGGCGCCACCGTGCGGGTATGTGCATAGATCTTCGCCATTCGAGGTAATGCCATGGTTGTAGTCCTCAGATGTGCCGGGCCTTTTTGATGTCGCTCATGATAGCTTGACATTAATGTGTATCGACTCTTTGAGTGGAACTTGGTTGGTGCTATAGGTCTCCCCCATTGATTCTAATTATGAAATTAACTTGACAAAATTATATACGTACATATTATAAATACTTGTCATTATTTGTTCAACTCACTAGGCTCTTTTGGTAACACCACGAATTTTTCGTTGTATTAATCCTATCGTTAGACTTCTAATCTTGTTTTTTGTTAAGTCTTGGTTTTCTTGCATTTTCCGATAGTCATTAGCATTGCAGGTTTGAGCCAAGCTTGATTTTCAAGAATTTAATTGGTTGTGAAGATCAGTGACTTGCGCGGCTTGCCCCGCGACTTGGAAACCGCAGACTAAGCCACGTAACCCTCTGAATGTGTCGTCCTCAATGGCACGCGCGGGCTACGCCGCGAGGTTCCCCTGGTCGCCTAAATACGGATTTCCTCCCCTTTTCTCATTTAATTCCCATCTACTTCCTCCATTTCTCTCTCAAAGCCTTTTACTCTTCCATTATTGAGTTCTAGGGTTTCACCAACTCAATCCTCCATATTTATTACTAGAAGTTGGGTATTTCAACTAAGGGTTCAAGATTTTGGGCATTAAAGCCATCACCTCCATTGTCATCTTCTCCAAAGGATCAAAATCTAGGGGTTTGGGTTTTCTTCAAAAATCCACTTGGTGAGTTTATACTACCATTTTCCAAACCTTACACATGTCAAAACATATATTTTAAACTCCTATATATCTCCTTGGTTTTGGATTTATGATGATCACATTTTGACCTAACTTGAGTTTTGGGAGATATTAGAGTTCTTACTATATTTTGCTAAAAAGAAGGGTTTCATTTGTTATGTAATAAAATAAAGTACTACTTGTACATTTTTGGTGAGGTACTTGAAAGAATGTATATAATCTCATTTTATGATTTTCATTCTTATCAGCAGTTAAACATGGAAAGACATATTTAGAAATATATGTTATTGTGAACTATTTGTTTAACTATAGTTGGTCACAAATGAAATTGTGACAAGTCTAGACTATACTAGGTGATCCATAGGTATTGAGTCGGCTTATATTTTAGGATGTTTTTCCCCTTTGTAGCTAGTGGATACATTTGATCCTCGGAGGCCATTTGGTACGGTTATGTGGGACCGGTTACTAGCCATGGGTCATAATGTAGTCCTAGTGAACGAGTATGACTTGGTTTCCTCGGGTGCCCTCCCCCACATCTTAGTACGGACCGACGTTGTTCGTGGCCATGGATTCCAAGTATTTAGCTCATAACTCGGATTGTGACTTACTTTTGTGTTCCGCTACAATCCTTGGTAACTCGGGTATCCCCCGTCATCGCAAGATGAATTTTGGACAGAACAATCCTTATGTGGCAAAGATTTCAATTGTAAACTAAACTTTCTTGAAAAAATCTCCTTTCATTACAATTGTCTATATTTCTTTAAATTATAAACTGTATGTTCTCACTAGGTTTTAAGCCTAACACTTTTTCTCAAATGATGTGTATAACATGTTCCTTTAGTGGTGGGTTGCCAAAGGTTTGAGCGACGAGCGTGGTCTTGAGGCATTTTTGAGATGATTACTATTTGGCATTGGGCATTTAATTAAGTCCCTTCTTTTGGTGATTTTGGGTTGACAACCGATGTAATCTAGATAGTATATGTTTAGATTAGTTTGTTGTTGATTTCCATATCCGTTCACAACTTTTTTGTAAATGTTTTATACATTTACCCTTTTTGGGTGGTTAATTCCAAATACAAACGTCATTTTGCCAAATTTTTGAATTTTATATTACTCTGATTTTTAGGGTGTTACAATTTGGTATCAGAGCTCTAGTTTAAGTGAAGTAGGCATGAATGTAAGATGTCTAGACTTAGACTGAGTATGTTAAGCGATGATTTGTGAGCTTGGGTAGAACTTCTAAGATGGGTTGGTTTTAGAGTCGACGGAAATTATGTTTATCAAGCGTTGTGGCGATGGTAACGAGAACCCTTATGTATTATATGTTCATAATCTCACTTAGCTAATGCTATTATGAGAATGTTTTACGTGAGTGTGCTTGAAATGTTGTTACTATGACAATTGGTAATGTGGTAGTACATTCTCCTTCGTGTTTTATTCTACCTCTCTCTTACTCTTTCTCGTGCTTGTGTGACAGCCATTACTCCACTATGGTGAATACTCGTAGTCGGCCGTTAGGCGACGAAGACCTTTGTGATGTTAGTTCGCCCGAGGGAAACCCGATGGTTAGAGCACCGACTGTCGTTCCTCCTGGTATGCCACCGATATTCAATGGGGAGGTGGAGAAAGTGCCTAGAGTGGAATTGGCATCCACGAACCCGGTTGTTCAAGAGGCAAACCCTCAAGCTGACATGATGGCCAGCGTCATACAAATGGTGACGTCGACTATGGAAAAGCAGCAAGAGGCGTTTCTGAAGATGTTGGAGGACCGTGATGCGAGCCTCAGAAGGCACGAGGCAGTGGAAGAGAACGTGTTGGTTGGTTCTGGAGGCACCGGGAACAGAATCAGAACTGAAGAGCACAGGATCGTGGGTGCTCCGAGGAGTGGGAAGAGTTGCTCCTATAAATCTTTTCTGGGTTGTGGACCACCAAAGTTCTCTGGTTCCGAAAACCCGGTTGCGTGCGTGAAATAGATCCAAGCAGTCGAACAGGCCTTCGACTCATCTGAGTGTGGGGACGATCAGAAGGTGAGGTTCGGTTCTCATTTACTCAGAGATACGACACTTTCATGGTGGAATGTCACCCAGTCCACCCTCTGTTCTACTGTTTTGGGTCAACTAACTTAGGTCGAGATTAAGAAGAAGCTCTTGGAAGAGTACTGCAGCGAGAGAGCCATGGATCAGATCGAAGCTGAGTTTCGGTCGCTTGAGAAAGGGATATTGATGGTGAGGGAGTACACCCGTCAATTTATGGAGAAATTAGGTTTGGTGAGGCACGTGGACCCAACAGAGCGAGAGAAGATAAAGGCCTACCTCAAGGGCCTATCGGCGGACATGATGTCTATGGTCCGCAACTCGAAAGCCTCCAACCTCCGTGAGACTATAGAGGAGGCCCAATTTATGGAAGAGGTCTACGCGAGAGGTAAACCGGAGAAAGCGGTGGTGGTCGGAGACAAGAGGAAGTAGGAAAACGATTTCGTACCTCCTAAGAGGACTCGACCTTTTGTCGGGAATCGGAAGTTCAACAACTTTCAAGAATCCAGATGGTGCCAGAAGTGCCGAAGCAAGCACCCCGACAACTGTAGCACCACTCCTCAAGCTTGTTCCAAGTGTGGGAAGCATGATCACGCCACCAAAGATTGCCTGATTAGAGAGCTTATCTGCTTCGAGTGCAAGGCACTGGGGCATATGAGGAGGGACTGCCCGAAGCTCAAGACGGGTAGTGTGCCGGAGAAGAGATAGAACCCATCTAGGGTTCCGGGTCGAGCTTTCCAGATGACGATCGAGGAAGCCAAGGCATCCACCGATGTGGTATCGGGTACGTTTCTTCTAAACTTCGTACCTGCTCGTGTACTGTTCGATTCGGGTGCCAGCTTCTCTTTTATATCTGAGTCGTTTCGTTAAAAGTTTGCTATGCCCACCAATAGACTAGAGAATGCGTTAGTGGTAGAGATAGCGAATGGTAGTCAAGTTCTAATCCACGATGTTCTGAGGAAGTGTACTCTCGGAATCGAAGGGAAAGATTTCCCGATAGATTTGATGCTGATGATTATTGGAGGTTTTGATGTGGTGGTCGGTATGGATTAGTTGGCGAACAATCATGCCGAGATCGTATGCTCCAAGAAAATAATCCGACTTCCCAATCCTAGTGGTGATGTTGTGATCTATGGCGAGAATAGGAAAGGCGATGTAGCAATCATCACAATGGCCAAGGCACGCAGATGCTTAGTGAAAGGATGCTCATCTTTCCTAGCTTATGTAATCGATGCCAAGCTCGAGAAGTTAAAGCTTGAAGATGTGAAGATAGTGCGAGAGTTTCCTGACGTCTTTCCAGACGACTTGCCCGGGTTACCACCCGACTGACAAATGGAGTTCCGGATTGATCTTGTGCCGGGAGCGACTCCTATTGCTAGAACCCCTTACCGATTAGCGCCATCGGAGATGTAAGAGATGATGGCTCAACTCGAAGAAATTTTGAAGAAAGGTTTCATAAGACTGAGCTCGTCGCCTTGGGGAGCTCCGGTCTTATTTGTCAAGAAGAAGGATGGCACAATGAGAATGTGCATTGATTACCGCGAGTTGAACAAGGCAACGGTGAAGAACAAGTACCCGCTTCCGATGTAACACCCTAAAAATAGGGATAACAAAAACTTTCCATAAATGGAGAAGTGGTATAAAGTTTGCCATAGTAGGAGCCTCCCAAAAAGGGAAAATATATAAACAACCTGTTTAATCACGATTGTAATTTAACGGACAATTAAGAACAACCAACTAATCTAATTTCTACGTCTAGAAAAGAGATTACAAAAAGGGTTGTTATCTATAGACCCAAACGATCTATATCCAAAAGTATAACGCGTCCATATGCAAGTCCCCAAGCTCTCACCCCAAAGCAACTAAACCTGCTTAAGACCGCCGCTGCTAGAACCTGAGATACACATCGACACCAAACAAGCGTTAGGCCAAAAAGCCTAGTGAGTTGAACAATAAATAGCATGCATGAACAATTTTAGATTCTTATCAGCAGCTAACCCATTTTACAATTCTTATCAGCAGTTAACTACTTTTCCACATGTCTGGAGTCAATGGGGGATACCCATAGCACCAATCAATTCCACTCCAATAAGTCGATGCACCTTGATGCCCTTAACAAGGAACACCCCAAAGGCCTGGCCCACTCGGAGATCAGACCGTGCAGGAAACTTTCCGAGTGGCGGAGGTCTACTGGGCGCATACTATCAAAGTGGCACCCCAAGACTACATCCTTCTAGTGGAATTGCCTTGGTTCGTCCAACATATTGCATATAAGGAGGTCCTTAGGTATCTTTCAACCAAATATAATCTGATACCAACCATGGGTACGATAACACCCTCCTAATAACATGAGTCTAACATAATACTTAAATATCTACATAACCGCGTAGTAGATACAATAACAACAAGTGTGTATTCCAAATGGAAATCATCATGTTATACCAAACATATATTCCATAATCATGTCAAATACCCATTGTGGGCACACATAATGTAAATCCCCAAATAATTACACAACATAGAGTAAATCATGGGATAATACTTCATATACACATCCCTCACACAATCTCATGGAAATACCATCAAATACATAAACCCGTAAGGATGACCATTTTGAGAAAATATGTGCTAATAACAACAATTAAGCAATTATGATGTATATCCAGTTTTAACAAAAGTTTAGTAAACTCACCTTGCTAGATTTAAGCTAAATCTAGTATTTACCCACTTAAATCTTTCTTTGAAGAAACTTGGTTCTTCAACCAAATCTTCCAAAACCTAGATTCACAAAGTTTCAACCATGAATATACATTTTCCACCATAAATAAATGATCACCAAACACTTGGTCATCAAAATCTCTACTTTGGACAAAACCCTAAGTTTGACCAAAAACTCCCAAAATCATCCAAACCGAAATTTAGAGAAATCAAACACTAGAAAACCATCAATGGAGCTTTTATAACTTATTCCATGGTTTAGAAAAGGTTAGAATGACTTACAAGTAGGTTTATTGAAAAACCTCAAAATATGGTCAACAATGGTGGAAGATGGTTGGAGAAGATGAAGATGAGGTTGGTGATGAAGCTTCCAAACCGAAACCTTGGGTGAAGATCCTCACTCTAGCAACAATTGGTGATGATTTGGTGTTTGGTAGGAGTTTAAATGAGGTAGGTTGAGAGGAAGGGTTGGGAGAGAATGAGAGAAATGAGAAAGATGAGAAATGAGGATATTTGGGGTTAATGCCCGTATAGGGGCTCTGCACCCTGCGCACGGGTCGTGCGTTATTTGTGAATGGAGGGCGCACGGGTCGTGCGCCACACCCAGTGACACATTCAACCCCTTCACAAAAGTTCGAATTTCGTTTTGTTCATAACTTCTTCGTTATAGCTCCGTTTTTGATACGGAAAGAACCGTTGGACTCGTAATTGAATTCCTTATACATCCAAACCATAAAATTAAAGATTCAAGCCTAAAATCAAATATCTTATTTTTCATTAGTGACTCGGTTTCGGTAAAAGCGAGAAATGATTGCTTTCAAAAGTCGGGATGTTATAATCCTCCCCACCTAACAAGGATTTCGTCCCCGAAATCTCACTCTAACTAAACAAGTGAGGGTATCGCAACTTCATATCTTCTTCGGATTCCCAAGTAACATTTGCACCTCGATGATGCTTCCATTGTACTTTAACCATGACTACGTCTTTATGACGTAGTTTCTTCACTTTCGATTCTAAGATCGCCTCCGGTTCTTCTACACAACGATTCCCATTGTCCACATGAATTTCCGACAAAGGAATCACACTTTCCTCTTCAACTAAACACTTTCTAAGGTAGCATACGTGAAACGTAGGATGTATTCCATCCATTTCCGGTGGTAGATCTAACCGATAGGCTTGTAAACCAATTTTCTCTACAATCGTAAAAGGTCCAAGGAAACGAGGACTAAGCTTTCCACGCTTCCCAAACCTGATAATTCCCTTCCATGGAGACACCTTCAACATGACTCGGTCACCCACTTGAAACTCGACCGGTCTCCTTTTCTTGTCTGCGTAACTTTTCTGCCGGTCTTGTGCCGCCTTTAGCCTTTCTCGAATCTCTTTCACCTTGTCAGCTGTCTCTTGAACAATTTCCGGCCCAGCGAATTGTTTTTCGCCCGCTTCTAGCCAACAAACTGGGGTTCTACACTTCCGCCCATACAAGGCCTCGAACGGTGCCCTTCCGATACTAGAATGGTAACTGTTGTTGTACGCGAACTCTACCAAGGGTAGATGTGAATCCCAAATTCCCCCGAAGTCTATTACACACGACCTCAACATATCTTCTAATGTCTGGATCGTCCTCTCGCTTTGACCATCCGTTTGAGGATGATACACCGTGCTCAAATTTAGTCGAGTACCCAACTCCTTTTGTAAACTAGCCGAAAAGTTCGAAGTGAATCGGCTGTCTCGATCCGATACAATATATTTCGGAACTCCGTGCCTCGACACCACCTCGTCAATATAGAGTTTGGCCAATTTTTCCATTGGCAAGGTCTCCCGCATTGCAAGGAAATGCGCACTCTTGGTTAGCCGATCAACGATTACCCAAATTGTATTATGGCCTCGCAGGGTCTTTGGTAGTTTCGTCACGAAGTCCATAGTGATGTTGTCCCATTTCCACTCGGGAATGGACAATGGTTGTAAACTCCCATACGGCCTTTGATGTTCCGCCTTGACTTGGAGACAAGTGACACATTTCTCCACATAGTTAGCCACATCTAACTTCATCACCGGCCACCAATAGTGTAATTTTAAGTCTCTATACATCTTGGTACTACCGGGATGTATAGAATACTTTCACTTTTGCGCGTCTTCTAGAAGTAATTTCCGATTTCCACCCAACTTCGGCACCCAAATTCGACCTTGAAAGAGTTTAAGCCCGCGGCTATCTTCCGTCAAAAGTCCACTTTGCTTTACCATGATCTCGGATTTGAGATTTTGCTCCTTGAGTGCTTCCCCTTGCCACGTCTTGATGCTTTCTATCAAACTTGATACCACGTCGATTCTTGTAAGGGACAATTTAACGCCACCCTCATGGATCCTCCGACTCAATGCATCCGCCACCACATTGGCCTTACTGGGATGATAGAGTAGGTCACAATCATAATCCTTTAGGAGTTCAAGCCATCTTCTTTGCCGCATGTTGAGTTTCTTTTGATCGAAGATGTACTTGAGACTCTTGTGATCCGTGAAAAGAGTACACTTGGTCCCATACAAGTAGTGTCGCCATAACTTTAATGCGAAAACTACTGCCGCCAACTCCAAATCATGATTCGGATAGTTCTTCTCATGATCCTTTAATTGCCGCGACGCGTAAGCTATTACTTTCCCCCTTTGCATTAGGACACACCCAAGCCCCATCTTGGAAGCATCACTAAACACCACAAAGTCTTTCGATCCTTCGGGTAGGGATAAAATCGGAGCTTCGCACAACTTCCTCTTGAGTGTCTGAAAGGCTTGTTCTTGTGCATCGGTCCAAAGAAACTTGACGTTGTTCCTTGTAAGAGAAGTGAGCGATGTAGATATCTTGGAAAAGTCTTGGATGAAACGCCGGTAGTAACCCGCCAAGCCTAAGAAGCTTCTGATCTCTGTCGGACTTGTTGGGGGCTCCCAACTCGTCATTGCCTCGATCTTTGCCGGATCCACCTTTACGCCGTCCTTTGATACCACATGCCCCAAAAATTGCACCTCTTGGAGCCAGAATTCACACTTGGAGAATTTTGCAAATAACTTCTCTCTTCTTAGGACTTCAAGTACTTCCCGTAAGTGTTTCCCATGCTCGGACTCATCCTTTGAATATATTAGAATATCGTCGATAAAGACGATCACAGATTTATCCAAGAATGGGCGACACACACGGTTCATCAAATCCATGAACACGGCCGGAGCGTTGGTTAAGCCGAAAGGCATCACCAAAAACTCATAATGACCGTATCTCGTCCGGAAAGCCGTCTTCGGAATATCTTCGTTCTTCACTCTCACTTGATGATAACCGGATCGAAGATCAATCTTCGAGAAACATCCCGCGCCTTGAAGTTGATCAAAAAGGTCGTCGATGCGTGGTAAGGGATACTTGTTCTTCACCGTGACTTTGTTTAACTCCCGATAATCTATGCACATCCTCATGGATCCATCTTTCTTCTTCATGAACAGAACCGGTGCCCCCCAAGGTGACGAACTTGGTCGAATGAAGCCCTTCTCCAACAACTCTTGAAGTTGCGTCATCATCTCCTTCATTTCTGTCGGTGCCAAACGATATGGAGCACGAGCTATCGGAGCCGCTCCCGGTGTGAGGTAAATCTGAAACTCCACTTGTCGCTCCGGTGGTAATCCGGGTAAGTCTTCCGGAAAGACGTCCGGAAAATCTTGCACTACTTCCACCTCTTCCATCGACTTATTCTCTTTCTTTGCGTCCACAACGTAGGCCAAGTACGAAGGGTAGCCCTTCTCTAGAAACTTACGAGCTTTAAGAGATGAGATAATAGGATTATTCCTTTTTCCTTTCTCTCCATAAATAGTAGCCACCCCATTTTCCGGCAATGGCACTTGGATCATCTTTTTGGAGCAAAAGATGTCCGCCTTATGCCTTACTAACCAATCCATTCCTATGACTACATCAAACCCTCCTATAGCCATAGGTAATAAATCTACTCCGAAAGAATACCCATCAATCTCTAAAATGCAATCTCAAAAACAGTCCCGAACGATCACTTGATCCCCATTCGCTATTTCTACTACTAAAGCATCGGAAAGAACACTAATAGGAGTGGTGAATCGTTTACATAAAACATCCGACACAAAAGAACATGTAGCACCCGAATCAAACAAGACACGAGCAGGCATGGAGTTTACTAGGAACGTACCCGAAACGACATCGACGGTCTCCTTGGCTTCCTCGGTAGTCATACGAAAAGCTCGACTCGGTGCCCTTGGCATTTTCTCGACTCTAGCCGTCGAACCCATAGAATTTCCACCATTTCCTCCTACTAGCTTTGGGCAATTCCTCTTCATATGCCCCGGTTCACCGCATTCATAACATACCGATCCCTGGATGGAACATTCTTGAGTCGTATGGTTCTTTTTACCACACTTGGCGCACCTGATTGGTCCTGAGTAATTTCTTGTGGTACAAGGCCCCGAGTGCTTGGACCTGCACTTGGAACACCACCGATCATCACGACGTTGATCATTCGTCTTCCCACTCACAAAGGGCCTCGACTGACGAACGGGCCCAGATGGCCCTTCCCACTTCCGTTTCTCACCAACTAACCTCTTCTCACTCCTTTCGGCATTAAAGTCGTCCTCAATGAGTAAGGACTCCTCGATAACTTCTTGCAAGGTCGAACACTTAGCATTTCTTACCGCCGTTCGCATCTCGGCCGGTAACCCTTGATGATAAGCCTTCATCTTTGACTTTTCGTCGGGGACTATATGTCCCACCAAGTTTAGCTTCTCCAAGAAGAGATTAGAGTAGCCAACGATCGACATATTCCCTTTCTTCAAATCTCGGAACTCCCGTTCCAACTTGTCCAACGATCGCTCGCTGCAGTACTTGTCCATAATCTTTTCTTTGAACACCGGCCAAGTTAACTTAGCCAAAACTTCCGGGGTGAGGGCGGATCGAGTGAGATTCCACCAAATCAGAGCCTCTCCCCGAAGTAATTGGGAAGCAAACTTGACTCGTTGGGAGGGATCACACTCACTTGCCTCAAAGGCCATCTCCATCTCTTTGAGCCAATACATACAAGCAATTGGGCTATCGGAACCCGCAAACTCCTTAGGGTGACACCCCAGAAACGTCTTGTAAGTGCACCCTTTAGTCTTCGTTCTGATTCCCTCAGCGGATGGTTCTTCGACCGTCACCACATTCGGTCCACCCGTGTAACACCCTAGAAACTGCGGAAATAAAATTTCGAAGAAACAATTCGGCAATAGACTAACTTGCGGAATAAGGTGTGACAATTTCATTACACAATCAACCCAACGGATATAGAGTAGCAAATATTGAGGTAGATAACTGAAGTATAAAACGACATCCTATAAATCTACAAAATATCTAGATTAGGGACGGGTGTCGCTACACTTCCAAAATGAATCTTCAAAAGAATCTCTCACGACCCCAAGGTCGCTCCCTCAGTCCCGACGAGCCCCACTGCTATGATAACCTGCCAACATGACAACCAAGAGCAAGCGTTAGGCTAACGCCTAGTGAGAACAAGCCAAATAAAAGAGAGTACTAAACCCAATTGGTGCCACGCGGTAGTATAGCCATGAGCTAAGTCAAGAAATCCAATAAACCATTAGTGATTAAACATGGTATAAGTAATACCCAAAAATCACATAACGAGCTCAACCCCTCTAGATCTGTTGCTCAAAACATTCAAGTCAACCCCTCTGGATCTATCCTTGAGAGTTCCCAAAACAGGGGGAACTCAAGCACATAATGGGATTTCACCTTACTGCACCATGAGACGCTGCCCGACTGTATAGGCCCACACCTTATTTATCATGGCAACCCGATGCCTATCCCGTGCTAAAACGTGAACCAAATGCCCAAAACAGGGGACATAGGAACACAGTGCCTATGGATCCATTGCACTAAGACTCAAAGCCAAAGCATGTCATTTCAGAGCATACTCATATTAAATCAGCTATACAGGCAATTCATATGAACAACGGTTCAATTCTATAAATCGTGATTCTTGAAAATGTGAGATCTTTAGAAGGTATTTCCCAACAGAATCAGTTACTTTGAAACCAGGTTTTCCACATTTAAATAATACATTTATCACATAGCATTTGTAATACAGACTGATTTAGCTTAAGGACTCACCTCAGATTTCTTCCTGATTATAGCCTGCTTCTGACGATTGCTACCTATGACAACACCGATAATCGGTAAGCCAAAATAAAGACAACTTAATGACTCACAACTCTGGAATACGAATACCACACTGCCAAAACACTGATCCGGCCGAGTACCAAATCCGGTCGAACCCAACACCGGTCGAACACAGTACCGGTCGAACGGCAACACCAGTCGAACAACGGTCCGGTCAAACGACGGTCCGGTCGAACGACGGTCCGATCGAACGACGGTCCGATCGAACAACGGTCCGATCGAAGGACCATCGGTCGAACACGACCCCGGTCTAAGGACCATCGTCTTGTTCATCAAGAACATCAAGAACAGATCGAATACAGAACCCAGATCCAAAATGAGAAAATACTCAGATCTCACAATGGAACGGTTTAAAACCTTCACAACGAGATTCTACGCGGCTAAAAGCATTCAGATCAAAGCATTAAGCTAGATTCGTACCTGGATTTGGAGAAAACCGAACGACCTCTTTCTCCTGCTTCTCTTCTCTCTCTCTCCGATTCTCAAAAACTGATATTTGTGATATTTTCAAAATATCTAAAATCTGATTTCTATTTATATAACCCAAGTTACATTTTACCCCCTTGAACTTTGGGTAATAGTCAACTTTTCACCCAACCCCAAAATAGCGGGTGTTACAATCCTCCCCAACTTGGAGAAGATTTCGTCCTCGAAATCTCGGCTATGGGAAGAGGTGAGGGTATCTCCGCCTCAAGTCCTCTTCTGCTTCCCAAGTCACATTAGCACCTCGATGGTGCTTCCACTGAACTTTGACCATTGTGACGTCCCGGTGACGAAGCTTCTTCGTCTTCCTTTCCAAAATCGCCTCAGGTTCTTCAACGCAACGATTTCCCTCATCCACTCTGATCTCGGAGAGTGGAATTACACTCTCCTCCTTTGCTAGACACTTCCGTAGATAGCACACGTGAAACGTGTTATGAATGCCCCTCATCTCCGGAGGAAGTTCCAGCTGATAAGCTTGAAGTCCTACCCGCTTAGTCACAGTGAACGGTCCAAGGAAACGGGGGCTCAACTTCCCACGCTTCCCAAATCTAATAATTCCCTTCCAAGGGGACACCTTTAACATAACTCGATCTCCCACTTGGAATTCCATTGGTCGTCTTTTCTTATCGGAGTAGCTTTTCTGTCGATCTTGGGCCGCCTTCAAACGTTCGCGGATGCCCTTGACCTTGTCCGCCGTTTCTTGTACAACTTCTGGTCCGGCGAACTGCTTTTCCCCCGCCTCGAGCCAATATACGGGAGTTCGACACTTGCGACCGTATAATGCTTCAAACGGTGCCATCCCTATACTTGTGTGGTAGCTATTATTGTACGCGAACTCTACCAAAGGCAGGTGCGTATCCCAACTACCCCCAAAGTCGATTACGCACGATCTTAACATATCTTCTAGCGTCTGGATTGTCCTCTCGCTTTGTCCGTCGGTTTGAGGATGGTAGGTTGTGCTCAACTTCACACGTGTACCCAATTCCTTTTGTAAGCCATCCCAAAAATGCGACGTGAACCGACTATCCCGATCAGAGACTATAGATAGCGGCACGCCGTGCCGGGAAATTACTTCATCGATGTACAACTTCGCCAATTTATCCATTGGTAACGTCTCCCGCATGGCCAAGAAGTGAGCGCTTTTGGTCAAGCGGTCAACTATAACCCAAATGGCGTCGTGACCTTTCAAGGTCTTTGGTAGCTTTGTCACGAAATCCATCGTGATGTGTTCCCATTTCCACTCCGGAATTTCCAAGGATTGCAAACTTCCGTAGGGTTTTTGGTGTTCAGCCTTCACTTGCAAGCAAGTCACACACTGTTCCACGTAGCGCGCCACATCGAGCTTCATGACTGGCCACCAATAAAGCAATTTCAAATCTCTATACATTTTCGTGCTTCCCGGGTGAATGGAGTATTTTGACTTGTGGGCATCTTCGAGAAGAAGTTCTCTATTACTCCCAATCTTGGGCACCCAGACTCGCCCATTGAAAAGCTTCACCCTTCGACCATCTTCAGTCAACAAAAGATGTTGTTTCGCCATGACTTCTCCTTTGAGGTTTTCCTCTAGCAAGGCTTCGGCTTGCGATTCCTTGATTCTATCAATAAGCGTTGAAGTTACTTCAATCCGTGCAAAGGTAGCACGAGAATTTCCTCCGCAGACTTTCCGACTCAAAGCATCGGCAACTACGTTTGCCTTACCCGGATGGTAGAGCAACTCGCAGTCATAATCCTTCAACAATTCCAACCATCTCCGATGTCTCATGTTCAACTCCTTCTGATCAAAGATATGCTTCAGACTCTTGTGATCAGTATAAAGAGTGCACTTCGTACCGTAGAGGTAGTGTCGCCACAATTTCAGTGCAAACACCACAACTGCCAATTCCAAGTCATGAGTAGGGTAGTTGACTTCGTGCACTTTAAGTTGCCTTGATGCGTAAGCGATTACCTTCCCTCTTTGCATCAGGACACAACCCAAACCCATCTTCGACGCATAGCTGTACACCACAAAATCTTCCGTCCCATCTGGTAAGGATAGGATAGGAGCTTCACAAAGCCTCCTCTGTAAGGTGCGGAACGCCTCTTTTTGTCTCTCGGTCCACACAAATTTCACGTTCTTCCGGGTCAAGATTGTCAACGACGAGGCTATCTTCGAGAAGTCTTGGATGAATCTCCGGTAGTATCCTGCCAAACCTAGGAAACTTCGGATTTCAGACGGATTCTTGGGAGGTTCCCAATTCGTCATTGCCTCAATCTTTGCGGGATCCACCTTGACTCCTTCCTTTGAAACTATATGTCCCAAAAATTGAATTTCTGGAAGCCAAAAGTCGCACTTTGAAAACTTTGCGTAGAGTCTTTCTCGTCTTAACACCTCCAATACTTCACGGAGATGTTGCTCGTGCTCTTCTTCGTTCTTGGAGTAAACTAGGATGTCGTCGATGAACATGATTACTGATCTGTCGAGGAACGGTCGGCACACTCGGTTCATCAAGTCCATAAATATTGCTGGTGCGTTGGTTAGGCCGAATGGCATCACCAGAAACTCGTAGTGCCCATAGCGAGTTCTAAATGCCGTCTTCGGAATGTCGCTCTTTGCTACCTTCACTTGGTGATACCCCGACCGAAGGTCAATCTTTGAGAAACAACCCGCTCCTTGAAGTTGATCGAACAGGTCGTCGATTCTTGGAAGTGGATACCTGTTCTTCACCGTCACTTTGTTCAGTTCCCTGTAGTCGATACACATTCTCATTGCACCGTCCTTTTTCTTGACAAATAGAACCGGAGCTCCCCACGGTGACGAGCTCGGTCGGATGAAACCTTTTTCGAGAAGGTCTTGAAGTTGAACCACCATCTCTTGCATTTCGGTAGGAGCCAAACGATAAGGAGCTCGAGCGATCGGAGCCGCTCCTGGGATGAGATCAATACGAAAGTCCACAACACGATTGGGCGGCAACCCGGGCAAGTCTTCCGGGAACACATCGGGAAACTCGCGTACCACCCTAACCTCTTCCAACTTTCGTTGGTCGAGTTTGGTATCGATGGCATAAGCCAAGAAAGATACGCATCCTTTCGCCAAACACTTCCTAGCTTTGATTACTAAAATAATCGCCACATCGCCTTTCCTTCCTTCGCCGTAGATTATAGTTGCTTCTCCGTTTGCCACAGGTAAACGGATCATTTTCTTGGAACATACAATTTCGGCCTGGTTCTTAGATAACCAGTCCATACCCACCACCACGTCGAATCCGCCAATTTGCATTGGTAATAGGTTAATGGGAAATTTCTTCCCCTTAAGCTCTAAGATGCAATCCTTAAGGATATTATGAATTAGAACTTAACCTCCATTTTCTATTTCTACCACAACAACAATCTCTAGCATACTCTTAGACATAGCAAGCCTTTGACAGAACAAATCAGATATGAACGAGTAGCTAGCACCAGAATCAAATAACACACGCGTAGGTACAGAATTGAGAAGAAACGTACCCGACACCACACCGGTCGATGCTTTAGCTTCCTCTGACGACATCTGGAAAGCCCTTCCAGTCGACCGCGGCGGTTCCATCTTCTTCCCGCTAAATCCCCCAATCTTGAACTTCGGGCATTTCGCCCTTACGTGTCCCGGTTCCCTACATTCAAAACATACCTGTCCCTTGAGAGGGCAATCTCGGAACGTGTGACCCGTCTTCCCACATTTGTAGCACGTCCCGGGAACAAAGTTGCAAGGACCGAAATGCTTACTTCGGCACTTGGAGCACCACTTGGCATCGCGTCTAGGATCAGCTCCTCGTTGAGCGCTGTTGTTGGCATAAAAGGGTTTCTTTGAGGGCATTGAACTTCCTTCCCACTTCCTCTTCTCGACTTGGCGACCACCCTGATCCCTGCCGAGACTGTAAGCATCCTCCATGAGTTGAGCTTCTTCCATTGCCTCCCGAAGGGTGGAGGTCTTCGTCACACGAACCATCGACATCATGTTCGATGGAAGACCCTTGATGTAAGCCTTGATCTTATCTTTCTCTATCGGGACCAGATGTCCCACAAAGCCCAGCTTGTCCATGAAGAGACGGCTGTATTCCCTTACAGACATACCTCCCTTCTTCAAGTTCTGGAATTCATCCTTGATTCGGTCCAACGACCGCTCGTTACAGTATTCCTCTAGCAGTTTCTCCTTGAAAGTAGACCAAGACAATTGGTCCAGCACGGTCGGCTCCAGCGAAGCGGAGTACACATCCCACCAAGTGAGAGCTATTCCCCGCAGCATTCGGGAACTAAATATCACCCTCTGTTCCTCCCCAGATTCTCTTGAGCGAAAAGCTTGCTCCATCTCTCGGACCCAGGCCATACAATCTAGGGGATTGTCCGAGCCTTTAAATTCTGGTGGTCGACAACCCAGAAAAGCCTTGAACGTGCAAGTCCGCGCAGTTCGACTGACGCCCAGGGTTGCAGTCACCACAGGGGAAATTATAGGTCCAGTACCCCCGGATCCTGCCACAATCACATTTTCGCCAACCGTTTCGTGCCTACGGTGGTTAGCGTCTCGGTCCTTAAGAAGTTTCAAGAATACTTCTTGCTGTTGAGCCATGGCCCTGTTCATGGCCAACATCATACGATCCATCATTCTCGTCTCTGCCGTCACTTCTTCGATAATAGGCTCATCAGCCTCCAAATTTCGTCGAGGAATATGCTCGGGTCCTCCACCCAACACATTACTCACACGCACCGTTTCCCCCACTACGGTCGCCAGCGGATGGTCGGCCGTAGGTATGTCGGCCTCCTGGCCTTCCGGATGACTCCTGGTATTAACCATGGTTCTGCTGAACGCAATCATGCAAAAGAACGGGATAAGGATTACGGAAAACACAGAGAACGTACTTCTACACTTATCAATCGTTATAACAACAGTAATTTAAGTATGCTCACGTAAGACATTTTCATAATAACGTTAGCTAAGTGGAATTATGAACGTATAATACACAAGAGTGCTTATTACCATCGTTACAACTTTCAATTTGTGCAATTTTCCGTTGACCCTAAGACCCTCCTATCTTACAAAATCTACCCCATCTCACGAGTCGTAACTTAATAGTCTCAGCTTAAGTCTAGGCATCTTACAGTCATACCTAGTTCACTTAAACCAAGGCTCTGATACCAACTTGTAACACCCTAGAAACTGCGGAAATAAAATTTCGAAGAAACAATTCGGCAATAGACTAACTTGCGGAATAAGGTGTGACAATTTCATTACACAATCAACCCAACGGATATAGAGTAGCAAATATTGAGGTAGATAACTGAAGTATAAAACGACATCCTATAAATCTACAAAATATCTAGATTAGGGACGGGTGTCGCTACACTTCCAAAATGAATCTTCAAAAGAATCTCTCACGACCCCAAGGTCGCTCCCTCAGTCCCGACGAGCCCCACTGCTATGATAACCTGCCAACATGACAACCAAGAGCAAGCGTTAGGCTAAAGCCTAGTGAGAACAAGCCAAATAAAAGAGAGTAATAAACCCAATTGGTGCCACGCGGTAGTATAGCCATGAGCTAAGTCAAGAAATCCAATAAACCATTAGTGATTAAACATGGTATAAGTAATACCCAAAAATCACATAACGAGCCCAACCCCTCTAGATCTGTTGCTCAAAACATTCAAGTCAACCCCTCTGGATCTATCCTTGAGAGTTCCCAAAACAGGGGGAACTCAAGCACATAATGGGATTTCACCTTACTGCACCATGAGACGCTGCCCGACCGTATAGGCCCACACCTTACTTATCATGGCAACCCGATGCCTATCCCGTGCTAAAACGTGAACCAAATGCCCAAAACAGGGGATATAGGAACACAGTGCCTATGGATCCATTGCACTAAGACTCAAAGCCAAAGCATGTCATTTCAGAGCATACTCATATTAAATCAGCTATACAGGCAATTCATATGAACAACGGTTCAATTCTATAAATCGTGATTCTTGAAAATGTGAGATCTTTAGAAGGTATTTCCCAACAGAATCAGTTACTTTGAAACCAGGTTTTTCACATTTAAATAATACATTTATCACATAGCATTCGTAATATAGACCGATTTAGCTTAAGGACTCACCTCAGATTTCTTCCTGATTATAGCCTGCTTCTGACGATTGCTACCTATGACAACACCGATAATCGGTAAGCCAAAATAAAGACAACTTAATGACTCACAACTCTGGAATACGAATACCACACTGCCAAAACACTGATCCGGCCGAGTACCAAATCCGGTCGAACCCAACACCGGTCGAACACAGTACCGGTCGAATGACAACACCGGTCGAACAACGGTCCGGTCGAACGACGGTCCGATCGAACAACGGTCCGATCGAAGGACCATCGGTCGAACACGACCCCGGTCTAAGGACCATCGTCTTGTTCATCAAGAACATCAAGAACAGATCGAATACAGAACCCAGATCCAAAATGAGAAAATACTCAGATCTCACAATGGAACGGTTTAAAACCTTCACAACGAGATTCTATGCGGCTAAAAGCATTCAGATCAAAGCATTAAGCTAGATTCGTACCTGGATTTGGAGAAAACCGAACGACCTCTTTCTCCTGCTTCTCTTCTCTCTCTCTCCGATTCTCAAAAACTGATATTTGTGATATTTTCAAAATATCTAAAATCTGATTTCTATTTATATAACCCAAGTTACATTTTACCCCCTTGAACTTTGGGTAATAGTCAACTTTTCACCCAACCCCAAAATAGCGGGTGTTACAACCCGACCCCACAATAACATTTTCAGCCATAGTCTCGGGTTGACGGTTACAGACGTCTCGATCATCTAGAAGTTTCATGAAAAACTCCTGTTGTTGGGTCATGGCCGAAGTCATGGCCAACTGTTGTTGAGCCAAAGCCGCATTCATGGCCAACATCATGCTATCCCGAAGCCGGGTCTCCATGGTAACTTCTTCCAAGATGACGTTACCGTTGTTGAGGTTCCGGCGTGGAATGTGCTCAGGCCCTCCTGCCAAGATTCTGGGTATAGGAATATCATCGGAGGTTGCCCCCATCGGGGGTCGTACTATTGCAGATTCCACTTTTGGTTGCCCTTCTGGCATGTCCGGTAGTCTACTTCGAGTGTTTACCATTAAGAATCTGCCATGCACGTACGAGAAATATGTTGAGAAAAGACTAAGCGAGTTGAACTCATTGTACGTACTACTACTTTCATCAATTATCATAATAATAGTAAACCAAGTATGCTCACGTAACAATGCATTCATAATAGCAGTAGCTAAGTGAAATTATGAACGAACCATACATAAGTATTCTTGTCACCATCATCACAACTTTCAATTACAGTAATTCCGTAATCCTAACGCTCTCCCCATCTAGGATGTCTACCCCAAGTGGACAGTGAAATCATAAAGTCTAAAGCTTAAGTCTAGATATGCTAAACAATACCTAGTTCACTTAAACTAAAGCTCTGATACCAACTTGTAACACCCTAAAAATAGGGATAACAAAAACTTTCCATAAATGGATAAGTGGTATAAAGTTTGCCATAGCAGGAGCCTCCCAAAAAGGGGAAATATATAAACAGCCTATTTAATCACAATTGTAATTTAACGGACAATTAACAACAACCAACTAATCTAATTTCTACGTCTAGAAAAGAGATTACAAAAAGGGTTGTTATCTATAGACCCAAACGATCTATATCCGAAAGTATAACGCGTCCATATGCAAGTCCCCAAGCTCTCACCCCAAAGCAACTAAACCTGCTTAAGACCGCCGCCGCTAGAACCTGAGATACACATCGACACCAAACAAGTGTTAGGCCAAAAAGCCTAGTGAGTTGAACAATAAATAGCATGCATGAACAGTCTTAGATTCTTATCAGCAGCTAACCCATTTTACAATTCTTATCAGCAGTTAACTACTTTTCCACATGTCTGGAGTCAACGGGGGATACCCATAGCACCAATCAATTCCACTCCAAAGAGTCGATGTACCTTGATGCCCTTAACAAGGAACACCCCAAAGGCCCGGCCCACTCGGGGATCAGATCGTGCAGGAAACTTTCCGAGTGGCGGAGGTCTACTGGGCGCATACTATCACAGTGGCACCCCGAGACTACATCCTCCTAGTGGAATTGCCTTGGTTCGTCCAACATATTGCATATAAGGAGGTCCTTAGGTATCTTTCAACCAAATATAATCCGATACCAACCACGGGTACGATAACACCCTCCTAATAACATGAGTCTAACATAAGACTTAAATATCTACATAACCGCGTAGTAGATACAATAACACCAAGTGTGTATTCCAAATGGAAATCATCATGTTATACCAAACATATATTCCATAATCATGTCAAATACCCATTGTGGGCACACATAATGTAAATCCCCAAATAATTACACAACATAGAGTTAATCATGGGATAATACTTCATATACACATCCCTCACACAATCTCATGGAAATACCATCATATACATAAACCCGTAAGGATGACCATTTTGAGCAAATATGTGCTAATAACAACAATTAAGCAATTATGATGTATATCCAGTTTTAACAAAAGTTTAGTAAACTCACCTTGCTAGATTTAAGCTAAATCTAGTATTTACCCACTTAAATCTTTCTTTGAAGAAACTTGGTTCTTCAACCAAATCTTCCAAAACCTAGATTCACAAAGTTTCAACCATGAATATACATTTTCCACCATAAATAAATGATCACTAAACACTTGGTCATCAAAATCTCTACTTTGGACAAAACCCTAAGTTTGACCCAAAACTCCCAAAATCATCCAAACCGAAATTTAGAGAAATCAAACACTAGAAAACCATCAATGGAGCTTTTATAACTTATTCCATGGTTTAGAAAAGGTTAGAATGACTTACAAGTAGGTTTATTGAAAAACCTCAAAATATGGTCAACAATGGTGGAAGATGGTTGGAGAAGATGAAGATGAGGTTGGTGATGAAGCTTCCAAACCGAAACCTTGGGTGAAGATCCTCACTCTAGCAATAACTGGTGATGATTTGGTGTTTGGTAGGAGTTTAAATGAGGTAGGTTGAGAGGAAGGGTTGGGAGAGAATGAGAGAAATGAGAAAGATGAGAAATGAGGATATTTGGGGTTAATGTCACTAAATGCCCGTATAGGGGCTCTGCACCCTGCGCACGGGTCGTGCGTTATTTGTGAAGGGAGGGCGCACGGGTCGTGCGCCACACCCAGTGACACATTCAACCCCTTCACAAAAGTTCGAATTTCGTTTTGTTCATAACTTCTTCGTTATAGCTCCGTTTTTTATACGGAAAGAACCGTTGGACTCATAATTGAATTCCTTATACATCCAAACCATAAAATTAAAGATTCAAGCCCAAAATCAAATATCTTATTTTTCATTAGTGACTCGGTTTCGGTAAAAGCGAGAAATTATTGCTTTCAAAAGTCGGGATGTTACATCTGAGGATAGACGACTTGTTCGATCAACTCCAAGGAGCCGGGTGTTTCTCCAAGGTCGACTTACGTTCGGGTTACCACCAAGCGAAGGTGAGGGGAGAATACATTTCGAAGATGGCCTTTAGAACGCGTTACATCCATTACGAATTCCTTGTAATGTCGTTTGGCCTAACAAACGCACCGACGATATTTATGGATTTGATGAATAGGGTGTGCCGACCATTCCTCGACAAGTCAGTCATTGTATTCATTGATGACATACTCGTGTACTCCAAGAACGAGTTAGAGCACGAGCAACACCTTCGTGAAGTTCTAGAAGTATTGAGGAAAGAGAGATTGTACGCCAAATTTTCCAAATGCGATTTTTGGCTTGAAGAGGTGCAGTTCTTGGGTCACGTTGTCACTCGAGATGGAGTGAAAGTGGACCCCTCCAAGATTGAAGTCATGATGAATTGGGAACCTCCCAAGAGTCCATCCAAAATCCGAAGCTTTTTGGGTTTGGCGGGATATTACCGGAGATTTATTCAAGACTTCTCGAAAATCGCTTCTTCCTTGACGGCTTTGACTCGAAAGAATGTGAAGTTCGTTTGGACCGAAACGCAAGAGAAGGCATTCCGGATCTTACAAAAGAAGTTATGCGAAGCTCCAATTCTATCATTACCGGATGGATTTGAAGACTTCGTGGTCTATAGCGACAATTCGAAAATGGGATTAGGATGCGTGTTGATACAAAGAGGCAAGGTGATCGCTTACGCCTCGAGGCAACTCAAAATTCACGAGAAGAATTATCCTACCCATGATTTGGAGTTAGCGGCAGTGGTGTTTGCCTTGAAGCTTTGGCGGCATTACCTCTATGGCACGAAATGTACACTCTACACGAATCATAAGAGCCTAAAGTATGTCTTTGATAAAAAAGAGTTAAATATGAGGCAAAGGCGGTGGATCGAGTTGCTCAAGGATTACGATTGTGAGTTGCTTTACCATCCCGGTAAGGCGAACGTAGTGGCCGATGCGTTAAGTCGGAAGGGCTATAGTGGGAGTATTCAGGCTACCCTTTCGAGAATCGAGTTAGTGTCAAGTCTTGTTGAGAAGATCAAGACATCTTAAATGGAAGCCTTATTGGAAGAGAACCTCAAGGATGAAGTCATGACTAAACAACGTTTGCTCTTAACGGAAGATAGTCGTGGAGTAAAATTGTTCAACTGTCGTGTTTGGGTGCCCAAAGTCGGGGGAAATCGGGAATTACTTCTTGAGGATGCCCACAAGTCCAAGTATTCCATTCATCCGGGAAGTACAAAGATGTACCGGGACTTGAAGCTACATTATTAGTGGCCGGTAATGAAACTTGATGTGGCGCGTTACGTGGAGCATTGTGTGACGTGCTTACAAGTGAAGGCCGAATATCAGTGACCGTATGGGAGTCTTCAGTCCTTAGAGATCCCCGAGTGGAAGTGGGAACATATTACCATGGACTTCGTGACGAAGTTTCCCAAAACTCTTCGAGGTCACGATACCATTTAGTTAATAGTCGATCGATTGACTAAGAGCGCTCACTTTTTGGCTATGCGCGAAACCTTACCGATGGATAAGTTAGCAAAACTCTACATCGATGAAGTGGTTTCGAGGCATGGGGTGCCTTTGTTGATCGTGTCGGATAGCGACAGTCGGTTCACTTTGAATTTTTGGGATGGCTTTCAGAAGGAGCTTGGTACGCGAGTAGAGTTGAGTACGACTTACCATCCACTAATCGACGGTCAAAGCGAGAGAACGATCTAAATGCTTGAAGACATGTTGAGGTCTTGTATCATTGATTTTGGGGGTAGTTGTGACTCTCACCTACCTTTGGTGGAGTTTGCTTACAACAATATCTACCACTCGAGTATCGGAATGGCACTATTTGAGGCGTTGTACGGGCAGAAGTGTCGAACTTCTATGTGTTGGCTGGAAGCGGGAGAAAAGCAATTCGCCGAACCCGAAATTGTGCAAGAGATGGCCGATAAAGTTAAAGGCATTCGGGAACGGTTGCAAGCGGCTCAAGATCGGCAAAAGAGCTATGCCGATAAGAAGAGGCGACCGATGGAGTTTCAAGTGGGCGACCCATGTGATGCTTAAGGTGTCGCCATGGAAGGGCATTATCAGGTTTAGAAAGTGTGGTAAGTTGAGTCCTCGTTTCCTCGGACCTTTCAAAGTGATTAAGCGGGTGGGTTTGCAAGCCTACCAATTAGAACTACCGTGATGAGCGGGATCCATAGTACTTTCCATATATGTTACCTTCGGAAGTGTTTTGCGGAGGAAGAAAGCGTCATTCCTCTTTCCGAGATAAGAGTGGACGAGGGTAACCGGTGTGTGGAGGAACCCAACGCTATCTTAGAAAAGAAGTCTAAGAGGTTGCGTCACAAAGAGGTCACTATGGTCAAGGTGCGTTGGAGGCATCATCGTGGGGCCAATGTGACATGGGAAGCCGAGGAGGACATGAAGCGAAGATATCCTCATCTTTTCGAGTGATTTGGATTTCGAGGACGAAATCATTCCCAAGTTGGGGAGGATTGTAACACCCCGAATTTTTCGTTGTATTAATCCTATCGTTAAACTTCTAATCTTGTTTTTTGTTAAGTCTTGGTTTTCTTGCGTTTTTCGTTAGTCGTTAGCATTGCAGGTTTGAGCCAAGCTTGATTTCTAAGAATTTAATTGGTTGTGAAGATCAGTGAATTGCGCGGCTTGGAAACCGCGGACTAAGCCGCGTAACCCTCTGAATGTGTCGTCCTCAATGGCACGCGCGGGCTACGCCGCGGCCTCATGGTCGCGGCCAAAGCCGCGAGGTTCCCCTGATCGCCCAAATGCAGATTTCCACCCCTTTTTCTCATTTAATTCCCATCTACTTCCTCCATTTATCTCTCAAAGCCTTTTACTCTTCCATTATTGAGTTCTAGGGTTTCACCAACTCAATCCTCCATTTTTATTACTAAAAGTTGGGTATTGTAACTAAGGGTTCAAGATTTTGGGTATTAAAGCCATCACCTCCATTGTCATTGTTGGGTCATCTGAAGATTTGAAGATGACCTCCTGATCTTCCATCTTATATCATCCTACTTAGAATATGTCTGAGGTTCTTTTAGCAGCTTGGTTTCTATACAAATGTTCGGTGAAGTCGAAGATCAACCGAAGAAGACAAAGAAGGAGAATATCTCTCAAAGCGGATTGAAGATAGACTCCTCAGCCTAAAGCCAAGTATGCCCACTTAATCAACACCATTGGCCAGGATGGTGCCGATCTCAGTCTTCAGGAGCCGAAGACCTCTTCGGCCGAAGACCTCTTCGGAAGCCGAAGACTTCTCAGTCTTAGGAGCCGAAGACCTCTCAGTCTTCAGGAGCCGAAGAACTCTTCGGCAACCGAAGACTCCTTAATCTTCAAGGCCTGAAGATTTCTCCAACACATTGTACTTTTCTGACAAAGTATATTTGTGATATCTTGCATTGACGTGGACCTCATCTGAAGATCAAATAAAGTAAGCTTTGTCTCCTAAGCTATTTTAAGGAAAGGTCTCCACCATCCTCTGCAGGTCAACACTTCAAGCCAAAACACTCCAAGACAAAAGGTACATCTTGTACCATGCAGAAGACCTGTGTCCATCCCTTGCTCAACAGGTGTCTCATGCATTTAATGCATGAGGCACTATAAATATGATGGATGTTTCAACATGCAAGATCAACCAGCTCTCTACCTTCAAGTTCTCTAAGTGCCTGGCAACTTTCTCTCTACGAAGATCTTATTGTTTTCTAAGTGTTTTACAATTGTTCTTCATTCTCTATGTGTAAGATTGTTTGAACATATCTCATATGTTCTCTTCCGCAACAATCAAAGTTTTCTATGTGTAATTCTTGATTTCAAATCAATAAGAATTAAATTAAGTGAAAAACTGTGTGTATTGTATTCAACCCCCCTTCTACAATACTTTGCTTGTTTACTCACTGCTATTTGGGACCAACAAGTGGTATCAGAGCGGTTCAGTTTAACTCAATAAACTAGATCCGCAATGGCAGCCTCTTCTTCTTCTTCTTCCTTGAAAAATGAATCTTCTCAAAACACCACTGCTGTATCATACGACAATGGCTCTATAGCCAAACCACCAAAGTTTAACCCCAATAACTTCTTCCTGTGGAAAAGTCGTATGATACTCTTCTTAGAAGGAGTTGACAGCACATATCCTACTATCTTACGTGAAGGTCCTTTTCTTCCTAGGGTTTGGGACCGGTACAATGCCAAAAAGGCAGATAAGGGAAATGCTGATGAGGACTCTTCTGAGGAAGAAAGAACTCCAGCAAATGGGAGATACATTGTAAAGGATCCCAGCAAATATAATGATGAAGACAGACGTCTTATAGCTCTTGATACTAAAGTCAGAGCCATCATTGCCCTTTCCCTGCCTGATGAGGTCTATCACTCCCTTGTTAACCTTTCTACCGCTAAAGAAATGTGGTACACTCTGTGTGTTCTTTATGAAGGTACGTCTGAGGTGAAAAAGAGTAGAAAGATTGCTCTCGTTAGAAAGTATGAACTCTTTTCATATGAAGAGGGGGAATCTCTCTCAGACTACTACAACCGCTTTAATGGTCTTCTCAATGATCTAAAACTTGTGGGTCGCATTTATGATAATGAGGAAGTCTTGTGCAAGTTCATGGACTGTCTTCCTGAGTTTTGGGAAAACATTTGTACTTGCATCAAGTCTACCAAGGATCTTGACTATATGCCACTCACTGCTCTTTATGGCACTCTCTTCAACCATGAGCAGACTAAACTGCTTAGGAAGTCTATCACAAAAGACATTAAAAGCTCTTCTCTAGCTCTTGTCAGTGGTTCTTCCAAAAATACCGTGTGTATTCCTCGAATCACCTATCCCTCCGATTCTGACCGTGATAGTCAAGAGGACCCTAATGATCCTTCAGAAGCCTACCTTAGTGAGGCTGATGATGAAGGTGAGGAGACTTCCAATAACCCTCGATTCTCTTCTGGAAAATCCAAGTTTTCAAGAAAACCCTCTTCTACTTTTTCTAAAATCTCTCCCTCTGACAAATCAAATGAGGAATGTTACAGGTGTGGGAGGAAAGGACACTTTGCTTCTGATTGCAGGAGCATGTCCTCTGATAAATCTAGACTGCCCTCCTCTAACCGTACATCCTCTAGGTTTGTCAGAACCAAGTCTGATTCTTACCAACCTTCTTTCCAAAAGACAAATATGTCTGTCTCCTCAAAGTCTGACCGGGCTGAGAAATACAAGGCAAAATATAAGAGAGAGAAGGAGAGAAATGAAATCTTGCTCAAAAAGGGAAAAAGTCAAATGACTGAAACCCATGATTGGGCAGATGAACCCACTTCTGAAAGTGACAAAGAAATGGTCAACCTCTGCTTCATGGCTAGAATAGATGATGTTGATAAACAGTGAAGCTCAATCCTTCTCTATGGCCCTTGTGTATGCTGAGAGCTCTACCTCATCTACCCAGGTATCTCTCTCTTCTCATCTCTCTCTTTCGGCCTCTTAAACCCACCAAAGAACAAACCTCCCTTACCTTTCTTCGGCCCTCACCTCACCTTCGGCCCTCACCTCACTTTCGGCCCTTACCCTCTCTCACTTTCTTCAGTCTCTCTCTCACTCTTCAAAAGCCTACCGAGTCCACCATCTTCGGAGAAACTGCATCTACTCATGTGAAGTTTGATGATCTTAAGTCATCATCTCTTCATGAGATGATGATTGGTGGATATCATCATGTGTTGGTGAAGATTCTCATAATCCTTCATCTAACTCATATCCATATGTTCCTTTCTTCTCAAGGCACATCTCATCATAATGGTGAACTACCTATCTTCTCATCTCTAATCCCTAATCTTCATATAGTCTTCTCTGAAGATCAAGATCTCTCATTTCTCCCATCATTACATTTCACACCTACCGATCTCATTTCTCATCATATCACATTTCCTTCCCCCATCATCAATATTTGATATCTCATTCTCGTCTCAACCTCAAACTTCACCACAAATCATCCCACTTTCTCAACCATACATTCCTTCTTTACCTATTCCTGTCGATCTTCCATCTATCTCTCTCAAAGATGTTCCATCCAACTCTCTCCTACAACATTCCTTTCTTCCTCATCTAACTCATTAAAAAAAAAAAAAAAAAAATTCTTGGCGGTACTGTTCATCCACCGAATTTTTAATTAAAAAAAAAAGAAATGTTTTTTCGGCGGTACTGTTCATCGGCCGAACAAAAAAAAAAAAAAAAATTTTCCCGTCTACCGAAGGTACTGTTCATCGGCCGAACAAAAAAAAAAAAAAAACTTCGGTGGCACTGTTCATCCACCGAAGATTTAAAAAAAAAAAAAAAATCCCTGTCTACCGAAGGCACTGTTCATCGGCCGACCAAAAAAAAAAAAAAACTTCGGTGGTACTGTTCATCCACCGAAGATTTAAAAAAAAAAAAAATTCCCCGTCTACCGAAGGCACTGTTCATCGGCCGACCAAAAAAAAAAATTTATTTTTTTTCGGCTACTGTTTATCGGCTACCGACCAAAAAAAAATTTATTTTTTTTCGGCTACTGTTCATCGGCCGACCAAAATTTTTTTTTTCCGGCTACTGTTCATCGGCTACCAAAAAAAAAAATTTATTTTTTTTACTACTGATTTGTTGTTTTTACAAAAAAAAAACAAAATTTCTTTTTAAAATTTCTTTTTTTAGCCGAAACCCCCATCAACCGACCACTCCCCTTAGCCGAACTTCCCCCTAGCCGAAACACTCTCCCTTCTCCCTCTCCCTTCGGCTCTCTCTCTCTTCCCTCCCTTGGCCGAACCCCCCTCCCCTCCTCCCTCCTCCTCTCTCCCTTCGGCTCTCTCTCTCTTCCCCCCTCCCTTGGCCGAACCCCCCTCCCCTCCTCCCCTCTCCCTTCGGCTCTCTCTCTCTCTCTTCCCTCCCTCCCTCCCTTAGCCGAACACTTCCCCCCCCCCTCCCTCACTTTCTTCGGCTAACACCCCCATCTCCCCCTAGCCGAATTCCTTCCCCCTCCCCTCACCCTCTAGCCGACCGCCCCCCCTTCCCCACTCCCATTTTTTTCTCGGCCAACATCCCATCCCCCTTATCCTTCCACTTTTTTTTTCTCACCTCTCTTTTCTTTCCTTCTTTCCCTAGACTTCCCCCTACTCACCCATCCCATCCCTTCCTTTTTCCACCTACTCCCAAATATTCCACACCTCCCTCCATTCCCTCTCCTTACACACCTCCCTCCCATTTCTTCTCCTCATTTATTTACCCATCCTTATTTTTTTACCTACTTCCATTACATCAACTCTCATCTCTCACCTCTCTTCCCATATTTCCTCCCTTTTCCCCCATTATCTCTTCCTTTTTTTTTTCTCTTTTCCAAAAAAAAAAAAAAAAAAAAAAAGAAAAGAAAAGAAAGGAGCCTCAAAAAAAAAAAAAAAAAAAAATGGGCCACTGAATTTATGAGTTCTTCGTGTCTTGTAATTTTTCTGTGTGTCGGTATTTTTTTCTATGTGTTGATGTCATCATCAAATAGGGGGAGAAAAATATTGTTGGCTCTCTGGTTGATTTGGTGATGACTCTCCAACCAACACATAGAAACTCAAGAAGACCTCTCTCAACAAGGGCTCTCTATCCACCAATCAAGCTCTCAGCCCAGGTATGTTTTCCTTCATAAACTCTCCCGATCTACAATGGGGTGATACTAAAGACACTCCGGTGTCCAAAGGTCCCTCATCTGTAGTGGACCCCTCTTCCCCCTCCTTAGTGACGCCGGCTAGCAATAAACCCTCAACCGCTACTGGCACCGCCGCACTTGCCCAAATAACCATACCACCGAAAGAACCTTCGGCGGTTACCCAGGTCACACCCCATATCTCAAAGCGGTGGCACTCTACCTTTTCCCCTCGCTCTCCTCTCAAGAGGCTGAGGAAGGTTTCAAGGGCCAAACCACAAACTCCACCCATCGATTCTCCACAATCGGCAGGTGTTGAAATTTTCCCATCTGGGCCCGGGGACTCTGCTAAACCCAAAACCACCTCCTTTGTATCCTCACAAAAGGATACAATTGTAAAATTGGGGACCCCTATTATTCCCTCATCAACCTTTTCCTTGGTTGATAAGGATGACTTGGACTCCTTCCCTATCCAAGGTGCCTCTTCTCCATCTCACAGCCTATCACCCAGGATTCTCAGTCCTGATGCTTCTGCACGATCCAAGGATGAATCTGCCCTTCCAGGAGCAGGTTTGGAGGATCCCGAAAATCTTCTGATTTCTTTCTTTCCGACACCATTAATTAGTTGAGGGGAGTATGAGTTGAGGGGGAGCATGAGCAACTTACCACTCAAGCTTAAACTCTGTTGAAACTAATTTTGCTATGGACTATGTGATCAAAGCCACCTGACATTAGTTGAGGGGGAGTATGAATTGAGGGGGAGCAACCAACCACTCAAGTTCAAACAATCCCGACTACTGTCTTCTATATCTTTGTATTTTTTTTCTCATTCTTTATTCATTGTATTCATTTATTCGTATGTATAGCTATACTTTTCATTCTCTTGTAAATGTCTGATATACAAAAAAAAAATGGTCTATGTGAAAAGAACCCAAAAAGAGTAAAGATGGGTCAAAATGAATTTATTCAGTACACTCTTTGTTCTATTCTTTAGTATGGATGTCATCCTCAAATAGGGGGAGATTGTTGGGTCATCTGAAGATTTGAAGATGACCTCCTGATCTTCCATCTTATATCATCCTACTTAGAATATGTCTGAGGTTCTTTTAGCAGCTTGGTTTCTATACAAATGTTCGGTGAAGTCGAAGATCAACCGAAGAAGACAAAGAAGGAGAATATCTCTCAAAGCGGATTGAAGATAGACTCCTCAGCCTAAAGCCAAGTATGCCCACTTGATCAACACCATTGGCCAGGATGGTGCCGATCTCAGTCTTCAGGAGCCGAAGACCTCTTCGGCTGAAGACCTCTTCGGCCGAAGACCTCTTCGGCCGAAGACCTCTTCGGCCGAAGACATCTTCGGAAGCCGAAGACTTCTCAGTCTTAGGAGCCGAAGACCTCTCAGTCTTCAGGAGCCGAAGAACTCTTCGGCAACCGAAGACTCCTTAATCTTCAAGGCCTGAAGATTTCTCCAACACATTGTACTTTTCTGACAAAGTATATTTGTGATATCTTGCATTGACGTGGACCTCATCTGAAGATCAAATAAAGTAAGCTTTGTCTCCTAAGCTATTTTAAGGAAAGGTCTCCACCATCCTCTGCAGGTCAACACTTCAAGCCAAAACACTCCAAGACAAAAGGTACATCTTGTACCATGCAGAAGACCTGTGTCTATCCCTTGCTCAACAGGTGTCTCATGCATTTAATGCATGAGGCACTATAAATATGATGGATGTTTCAACATGCAAGATCAACCAGCTCTCTACCTTCAAGTTCTCTAAGTGTCTGGCAACTTTCTCTCTACGAAGATCTTATTGTTTTCTAAGTGTTTTACAATTGTTCTTCATTTTCTATGTGTAAGATTGTTTGAACATATCTCATATGTTCTCTTCCGCAACAATCAAAGTTTTCTATGTGTAATTCTTGATTTCAAATCAATAAGAATTAAATTAAGTGAAAAACTGTGTGTATTGTATTCAACCCCCCTTCTACAATACTTTGCTTGTTTACTCACTGCTATTTGGGACCAACAGTCATCTTCTCCAAAGGATCAAAATCTAGGGTTTTGGGTTTTCTTCAAAAACCCATTTGGTGAGTTTATACCAAGGTTCTTAATGGCGTGAGGCGTGGCATGACGACGAGGTCAAGCCTTACGAGTTATGGCGAGGCTATGGTGTTTTCCAAGGCGTGGCTTAAGGCAGCAAATCTATATATAATTTATATGTATATATGTGTATGTGTGTGTTTTTATTGGTGTCTTGAACAATAATGAACGAGTTATTAACAATTAAAATTCATATAAAACGATAAACAAAAAAATTTCTAAGCTATAATCGATACTAATGGGTGAATTTCAATCAAATTTCGAAGTACACAAATTCGAAGTTGTAACGCCATAACGCGCCATGGCGGGCCGTGGCGTGCCATGGCGCGCCATAACGAGCTCGACGCCATATCTCAATGCCAAGGCGTAATGCCATAACGGGCCATGGCGCGCCATAACAAGCTCAACGCCTTATCTCAACGCCAAGGGGTAAAACGTGGCGGCTAGGCCACGCCTCGACGCCATGGCGCGCCTTGGCGTTTTTTAGAACCTTGGTTTATATTACCATTTTCCAAACCTTATGCATGTCAAAACATATATTTTAAACTCCTATCTATCTCATTGGTTTTGGATTTATGAATATCACATTTTGACCTAACTTAAGTTTTGGGAGATATTAGAGTTCTTGCTATATTTTGCTAAAAAGAAGGGTTTCATTTGTTATGTAATAAAATAACGTATTACTTGCACATTTTTGGTGAGGTACTTGAAAGAATGTATATAATCTCATTTTATGATTTTCATTCTTATCAACAGTTAAACATGGAAAGGCATATTTAGAAATATATGTTATTGTGAACTATTTGTTTAACTACAGTGGGTCACAAATGAAATTGTGACAAGTCTAGACTATACTGGTGGATCCATAGGTATTGAGTCGGCTTATATTTTGGGATGTTTTTCCCCTTTGTAGCTAGTGGATACATTTGATCCTCAGAGGCCATTTGGTACGGTTATGTGGGACCAGTTACTAGCCATGGGTCATAATGTAGTCCTAGTGAACGAGTATGAGTTGGTTTCCTCGGGTGCCCTCCCCCACATCTTAGTACGAAACGACATTGTTCGTGGCCATGGATTCCAAGTATTTAGCTCATAACTCGGATTGTGACTTACTTTTGTGTTCTGCTACAATCCTTGGTAACTCGGGTATCCCCCGTCATCGCAAGATGAATTTTGGACCAAACAGTCCTTATGTGGCAAAGATTTCAATTGTAAACTAAACTTTCTTGAAAAGATCTCCTTTCATTACAATTGTCTATGTTTCTTTAAGTTATAAACTGTATGTTCTCACTAGGCTTTAAACCTAACATTTTTTTCTCAAATGATGTGTATAACAGGTTCCTTTAGCGGTGGGTTGCCAAAGGTTTGAGCGACGAGCGTGGTCTTGAGGCATTTTTTAGATGATTAGTATTTGGCGTTGGGCATTTAATTAAGTCCCTTCTTTTGGTGATTTTGGGTTGACAGCCGATGTAATCTAGATAGTATATGTTTAGATTAGTTTGTTGTTGATTTCCATATCCGTTCACAATTTTTTTGTAAATGCTTTATATATTTACCCTTTTTTGGTGGTTCATTCCAAATACAAACGTCATTTTGCCAAATTTTCGAATTTTATATTACTCTGATTTTAGGGTGTTACACTTTTGACCTAGCACTTGTTTGATGTCGATGTGTATCTCAGGTTCTAGTGGCCGCATCTAAGAAGGTATACGCGGTTCTCGTGTGAGCTTGGGGAGTGCAAGTGGGTGCATTTTTTGTGAAGACTTTTGTGGGATTATGGACCACACCCTTTTTGTAATCTTATTTCTGATTTAGAAATTAGATTAATAGGTTGTTGTTTATTGCCGTTAAATTACAAACTGTAATTAAACAGGTGTTTATACATTCCTCATTTTTGGGAGGCTCATACCATGACATTTTTATATACTCCATTTCCATTTTCGGAAATTTTGTTACCCCTATTTTTAGGGCGTTACACCAAATGCTTATCAAGATTCACAATTCTCACTTACTTTATTCGATAACATTATTGATCATTAAAAATGATTGTTGGTAAACATCTTTTACCCGGTAAACACAAAATGGATAAGAGCATCTCCAACAGGTTCTCTAAAACAAAGAAAATGAAGATTTTGTTCTCTATCTTATTCAATCAGAATTCAGAATCTCTATATTGTTCTCTAAAATAGAAAAACCAAGAGACAACTCCAAGTTGAGAACTCTCTAAAACTTGATGTGAGGAGAGAAATAATTTTATTTAGGGTGTTGCTAACCCTCACTAATGAAATTTAATTATTATTATTTTATATAGAATCTTATTAAAAAATGTATTGAGATGATAAAATTATTAAATATTTGTTGGAGTTAAATGTATTTTTTTAGACATTTTACTTTTTATTTTCTATTTTAAAGAAATTATAATGAATCCGTCCGGGATGCTATTGTTTTCTCCCTCAATTACAAGTATAGATTTTCAGTCCTTACTCTACTCATCCGATAAGAAAAGCGACACCTAAAAAACCTTTACCCCGTAAATGTTTGGGAAACTGCCATTGTGAAGATTTAACTTTATAGTTAGAAATTATAAATAAAAGAACAAATAGATAAAAATATGAAATAATCTTATAATAAGAAATATCAAGAGAAAGAATAATAAAATATATGTTTTATATTTTGTTTCTTAACACCCTATGGGCTTGGCCTAATAAAATGCCCATTGGGCTTTCTTTTGTTTAAATTGTGGGTCAATGTACAACTTTTTAATTATTTAATACATGGAGGCATGAACTAATATTTTAAGGCAATTACCATTATATCCATGATGTATAAAAGGTAATTGACTCACGTATGTTGAATTGTAATTGTGAATTCTGACCTATAAACCGTTCTTGGTGTTAACAAAGCATTTCATGTATGCCCGCGGACCCGTAGGCCTGGGGACTTCATAGCGGTTGTCCGGGTTCGAGCCCCACTCGCAGTGGCCACGGGATGAATGCCCCCGGGCCGTAGGCCTATTTTCCAGGAGATTAGTCCGGACCCAAAGTGGTTTGGGATACTCCTTTACCAAAAAAAAAAAGCATTTCATGTATATTTATGTAAAAATAATCATGCATATCTCTCATAACATAACACAACAAATATCCCAAATAGCATAAACATTAATAGTACTACATGAAAGTTCAATCTTACTGCCTAAAGCTTTGTTAATCATCGAGATTATCCTACAATCATCAATAATCCCTATTAAACTGTTAGAACTTAATTGTATTTGTCGTTTTTTCTCATTATCGGTCACTGTTCTAAAAAACTCGCCGCACAGCCGCCATGGCGCGCCATGGCACCAAGGCTTGTGTGTCACGCCACGTTAAGCCCATGGCACGCCATGGCCTAATGCGCAGTTATAATAATGAGATATTTAATTTTTCTTTACGTTTTTAATGTCTTATTTGTAAGTTTGTAATATATAACCTAATTTAACTTGCGTATTACTATTGACTCATTGAATAACACTACAAAACATATGTTTTTATATATAATATTATATATGAATTAGAAATTTGACGCCATAAGTCACGCCTTGAAAATGCCATGGCTTCGCCGTGGCTCCTAAGGCTTGAGGCTTGGCCTCGCCGCCACGCCACGCCTCACGCCATTTAGAACCTTGTTATCGGTCCAAGATTATTTGTCCAACTCCATGCTTGTCCAATGTTCGTAAGTTTCATCCTCTCCCAAGACAAGAAAATATGCCTCTTCATGACTACAAGAATAAGGTAAGTAAATAAAGTATGAATGGTAATGGAAAGCACATTTAAACATATATCTCATTTTGAAAAGGTAGAAAACTCACTATCTAGGTTTTATAGAAAACCCTAGAAAACTTAGAAAACCCTAGCTTGGATGGAGAGGAGTGGAAGACTTGAATCTTGATGTGGTGAATCTTCAATAAATGCCCCACAAGATGCAATAAATGTCCTCACCAAAATACTAGGTCGAAATTAATGAAGAGAGGGGTTTGGAGATGAGAAAATCGCACCTACACCTTCTAAAATCGCTCAAGAATCTGATTTGGGGAGAAAATGGGTTGAAAATCGGTGAAGAGGGATTTTATACCTCCAGACATAACCGGGCGACCATGCCTGACGACTATGCCCTATGGCACTGTCGCCGTTGTGCCCCCACCTCTCGGGTACATCCCCCGCGAGAATGACGGACGACCAATGCCCTGTGTCACAATCGTGGGACAATATCGCGCCAAGTGTACCGCGGGTCTCCCCTGCTCCGCGACTTTGACAGGCGACCTTGACACCTGTCACTGTCGCAGGCATTGTCGCCCAGACCATGACGAACCCGAAATCCGACTTTCTTTAAACGTCGAGTCGTCCAAAACAAGGGAAATCGAAATATAGAGAAGGTCATTTCCTCTAGATTAATTGGGTTTGATAAGATAAGTTTTAAGAGGGTTAAAAGATTACCTCTAACATTTTCGGATGTTACATTTTGAGTGGTTTATCTACTTGGCTAATTCACTTTTCCCAAGACTACCTACCTCGAGACATATGTCGATTATAATGTTTTCTTTAAAGTGGATCAACACAAACCAGATTGTACAATATTCAAATACACACTCTTTCTTTTGCAAGAGCTTAAATGAATCAATATACTAACACTTAAAGTAAATCAGTTATAATAATACCCAAGTATCAATGAAGAACACAAGTGTGTTATGTTTCAATATGGTTGAGGGTTTTGTTGGAACTTTACTTATATGTGAGAAACTTTGTCCCACATAGGAGTCTTATAGAAACTTAACCAACTTAATAAAGACCAACTATTGGCATTAAATGAATCATTTAAGAGTTTGGACCTTAGTGTGTGGGTGTTCATGGTGGGCTCTTCTTGATACACATAGATATATCAATTGTCAAAAGATGGCTCTTGGGGTCTCTTGATCTAAAATGAAAAAAGGGTATGGTTGTCATTTTGTGTTTATCATTATCTGTAAACGTGAGAATAATCCCTAATAAATCGGGATTGAGTTTATTTTCCTAATCTATATCTATACTATATTATAAAAGAGATATAAAAAACTCTTAATTACAACAGTTTAAGCAAAAAATACAACTAATTAAAGTCAATTACTTAATTTACAATTTCATAATACATTGGTACAACTTATCCAAGCACAATATCTCACATCATCATCTATTTGTGGAATGGATACCCATTTATTAATATAAATATTTGTTTTTTATATTTAATGGACGATTTGATCAATATTATCTACTATTATCAATATTTATTTTTTATATTTATTGGACGATTTGATCAATATTGCTATTATCAATATTTATCTTTTATTTTATGATTTGCTCTTAATATATCTATATCTATATTAGTTATAATCTCATAACTAATATATCTATACTATATTATAAAAACATGCATTGATCTAATAAATATATTTAAAAAAAATAAAACATGTAGTTTATCTCATAGTGTTTATCTTGTATTTAATATGTTTATTTGCAGTTAGTTATACAAATAAAAACATGGGACTTTAATAAGTTATAATTATGTTTCATTAACAATTTTGAATTTTAACTAATATATATATATATATATATATATATATATATATATACTATATTATAAAACATTTAAGCTAAACTCTTAAAAGCTAATTTTTATGCATTAGGTACCATTTATTAATGCATATTACTTAAAATTCAAAAAGTACAAATTGATTAAACATAAGTACAATTTATAAAAGCTCAATGTTTGAATTCGTGTAACTAACTGCAGATAAGCACTTATTTTTATTTTCTAAAATATCTAAAAAATTTAACTATTGGTATAACTAACCGATAAATATAAGAAAATTCTAGATAAAACATCTTATTTTTATTTTTTATTGAATAATGTTATCTTTTTAATTTTAAATATAAAATATCTTAACTATAGTTATCATTTAAATTAAGCATTTTTTGAGCCGTAACAAAACTTTTTATTATTATTTTTTAATAAAAAACCATAATTAAACTAAACTAAAATATATTTTTGTTTTAAATCTAGGTTTCTCAAAATCGTAAAATAAAATAAAATAAGACTAACAAAAAGTATGAATAATGATCGAGGGTTCGAGTTCTAGATTTCAGAAACCCGCTGCATTGCAAGGATACATTTCTAGTTGATTTCTAATAATCTCAAATAAACCAATTTCATCACAAAGATAAATATGTAACAATTTGATTATACGTTTTTATCACATATGATAATTTGTTCGATGATCATATCAATCATATGTGATAATTGTTGATAGTTTTATTAACCATATGTGATTATGTATATTTACATTTATAGATCTTAATGATGCAAATATTATCAAATGTGATAATACGTAACTTATGATGTATACTCACACACATATTATCACATGTGATATGTATAAAAGTTCACATTGAATCATATGTGATACGTAACAAGTCATATGTTAAATGTAACTAATTACATTTGATTCAAAACGTTGATCCAAAAAATAAATAAAAAGATAATGGATTGATTGTGAATATCATATGTGATAGGTGACAAAAATTGTGAAAAAAAGCTTATCAAAAGGTTATCTAAAAGGTACTGAAGAAAAGTCTTATAAAACTTGATAGAAAATTAAAATTAATCATTAATAAATATAAAAGATATAATGAGATTTTTAAGGAGTCAAATAGTGTTTTTGTTACAATTATACCCTTAACAGAATATTTGACCCGATTTAAAATGGTAATTATCATAATTTCTGAAATTATTTTTCGTTTTTATTTATGATATTTTCAATGGATTATGTGGTTAAAAGTGTTTCTCGCCTTCTCGCAAATTGACCGCGTTTTCTTTTGAACATGCCTCTATCTATATATAAGTGTAATCAAATGTGAACTCCATATTGTGATAATCGTAAGAACTTTTATACCTTAAAGTATTGTTTCATATGATTTCTTTCTCGTTTAAGGTTATATATAATGTATTGATCAGTCGTTATATTCCACTTTATTTTCTTATTAATCATCTCTTTTTAATGCACTAAAATGGTAAAACGGAACTACATTAATGAATTTTTATATTTTGATAGGTTTGGATCACTTTGGGGAGAAAAAGAGCAAAATAATGACTTTTGACAGATTTGCGCGACTGTGGCATTTTGACCATATCTCCTTGTCTGAGTTTCGTTTAAGGTGATTCAAGATGATCTGGAAAGCCAACAAACGGGTCTACAATCTTCATGTTTTGAGTTTTTGCAAATTCGGAATGCATCTGGGTCGAAACTGATGTTGAAGTTGGGCAAACAAAGCTAGACAGAAAAGCAATAAAAGAATTAAAAGTGCTCTTATTAACAAAAATGTAGCTTTGGTGGAATGGAAGAGGTGTGGAAATGTAGTGTGTGGGTCATGGGTTCAAGCCTTATTGACAACTCCTATATTTCATTTTTAATTATTGACACAACAACAAAGGAGACTTTAGCCCAAACACACAGAAGCCTAACTCGAAGCCCAATTCGAATTAAGGCATCAAAAAAGGGAGGCCATGGATCACGAGGGGAGAGAGGCTGCTGTCTTTCTTTTTTTTTTTTATTATTAAATTTCTATGTTACATTTGATTGGATTTGCAGGAATGATGACCGAAGATTGTTGATTCATTGATGATGATTGAAGATCTGAATTTGCTACAAGTGAGGTTTAAGGTTTCTTTCAAGTAATTTTTTTAGCTAATTCTATTTCTTAATTATAGTTCTCTTTTAGAATAAGGTTTGCATTATTTGTTTTTGATATTGTTGGTAATTTGAAAGTATTTGATTGGATTTATTCGATAAAGTTTGTGGTTGTTTTTATTTATTTATTTAAGTAGAGAATGTTGAATGATTAATCATAGGTTGAGATGATCTTGATGTTCTAGTTTTTTTTTTTTTTTTGAATTTTTCATTGCGAACGATATGTGACAGATATTGTTAGCCTTGAATGATTTTGTATTTTCGTTATTCCGTTAGTCTTAAAGTTTCTATTTTTATTCGTTTAATAATTTAATTCAACTCTCAATCCAAACCTTTTGAAGTAGTGTTATTTGTAATAATTAGATTTTGATTTTTAGTTAGATTATTTTTGAGCTTAATCGGTAAATTGAGTAGTCAATATTTGTGACACACGTGCAATCGGTTTAATACAAATCATTAGCTTAACCACTGACTCCCTGAGAAGAACGATACCTGATTTACCATCTCTACTGATATAAGTTAGGTTTATAAATTTAAACCTTGTTGTGCGTTTAACGACGCATGCAACAAGTTTTTGGCACCGTTGCCGGGGAATTGCGCACTTACGTTAATTGATTTGTGTTATTTTTATCCGTTTGCATTATTTTTTGAATAGATTGCTACTCATTACATGCTAATAGTGTTTTGCAGATTGCTTGCTTGGTCTCTCGTAAATCAAGTAACTCTTCTTTTCTTTGTTTTCAGTATTTTTTAGTGTGTTTTATTTTGTGTGCTGAGTGTTGGTCGTTTCTTTATAATAATAATAATAATAAAAAAACTTTGGCATGTTTATTTTTTTGTCGAGTCTTTACTTCAAGTGTCATTTTTTTATTATTGTTATTGCATGCGTTGCCATCATCTTAGATCTAAGCCTTGATTTGAAAATATGTCGTTTGATAGTATGTTTAATGTGGAGATGAATGTGTTGAGGCGAGAGGTTAATGGTGATATCAGTGAGCTTTCAAATAAATTAAACATGATTTTAGGTGGGTTGATTGTGGGAGATAGTGAGGTTTATCAGATCCATAACTCATGCATTTACTGTGGGGATCATTTACATTCTGTGGAGAACTGTCATGGATATTATTATGAGAGGATCAATGGGCAAAATTCATGCACTTACTGTGGTGATCCATGGCATTCTATAAATGAGTGTGCAATTTTTCATGATGGTTGTAAAGTCCAAGGGTTCATGAAGACATGTTTTCTGGTTCTTATAACCTAGGATTGCTTGAACAACCAGACTTCTCTTGGGAATGTCAAAATGAAAGTCACTCAAGTCCGCCTAGTTTTCTAATTCAATATCACTCGGGCAATTACCACAAAAACGATCAGTTTCAAAACAATAATTTTAGTGGTAATTATGACTATAATAATCAAGAATCATCATTGCTTGAAGAACAAAGGCAAGATATGATGTCGATGATGAAGGAACAAATGTAATACGCGAACAATGTTACCCAATCTGTTGCGAACCTTAAAACGAAATTTATCCAATTGACTGAACACTTAATTGAAATAGATGAGTGTATACAACTAACCATGCCTAGGGAAATTTTAAGTGATGAATTTTTTTTTTGATGAAGTACCTTGGCAGAATGAACCTCACTTAGACATTGAACATGTTGAACATAATCAAAAGAATGATGAGGAAAAAGAGAGAGGGAAGATAGTAGAGGTCTCATTGGAACATGAACTAGAAGTGGTGGACTTAGATGAGACCCAAACTTTGTTAGTTAAACCAATCACCTCCGATCAACTGCCATGGGCTTATGCAGAGGAAGTTTCATCGAGTTTGGCATACGAGCCTTTGAAAAATCCACTCGACCAACCTCCATTCCTTAAGCTAAACACAACACTCGATTGCATTCTTAGGCCTATCTTGAAAGATCTTACCTTGTTAGAGAGAGGGTTGACTGAGGATTCTGTGGGAATCAATTCATCCAGATGCACACACCAAGCTCTTTTTGAACCTAATGCAAAACCTTTAAGAGAGTTGAACCCAAGCTGGAGAGAGGTGAGTATTCATGATGTTATCAAATGGTTGGCTAGATCTCATTCACACCCAACTACAGAGCCATCACCTAAGATGAATTTAAATTAGAGAGAGGTAAGCATACAAGAAGTGATCAAAGGGTTAGATGGCAGGATCACACATCGAAGCATTGAAAGACCTTGGGTGAGGGAAGACATTCTTGCACCTAGGGGTGGAAATGGGTCAGGTTAGGTTGGGTTCGGGTTCAACCCATTTATTAATTATGTAACACTCGAAAAAAAAGAAAAAAAAAACGTAATAATTGAGAATAAAGGTTGAGGGGATAAAATAACTCAAACTCAAGTGGAGGGTTAAAAGCGAAAAATAGAGAAAAGGTTAAGGGTGTGGAGTGCAAGCCACAGGGACCTGTTTTGCCAAAAATGTTTTGAAATTTCAAAAGTGGATGGTGGTCATGCAACGAGAATGCGGTGGCAACCGTTTTGGAGTTCGTCGATATCATTTTGAGGAGTATTAGTGAGAGAGAGAGATATGTCGATAGAGTGCAGAGGAAATTGAGAGAAAGGAGTAGGAGACATACCCGTGAGGAACGACTACAGTTAGAGCCAAGGAACGAACGCAGTGACGTTAGGGTAAAGATTATACCGACCTATTAATCTCTACGTTTCTCTTAGTAAATTAAAGTTACACTCTTCTCTTTATAGAAGCAATCGATGTTTGGTTTACTCTCAAATTTGAGAAATGGCTCGATGTTGGGATGTGAAAACCGATGTTGTTGCACGATATTGGAGCCATACAACGAAATGATTTGCGGTTTCAAAAACGTCCAAGTTTGAAAAGTTTTGTAAAGGGTTCTATTTTTATTATTTGTATTTGGGCTTTAACTATAAATGGGCTTTAATGTGTAATTGGGCTTGGGCTTTAGGTTAAAACAAGTGAGAGATAGGGAGATATAAATTGTTTATGTGTTTAGGGTTTTGGGGTTAAGTTTTTCATTATTCACAATGTAGCCGTCTTTGAGAGAGTGTGTGTTCTAGAGAGAGAAACACTTTCTCTCTCTAGGTTTTGTTCGTGTTCTTCAATATCAAGTGAATAAAAGGTATCTCTCCCAATCTCATCTTGTTATTCTTATTGATTCATGAATTGTTGTTAAATCTGGGATCTACATGTGGTATCAGAGCCAGATCGAAGAATTTTTTCTTTGATTTGATCGAATTTCAACAGTTCATTGATCTACAACCCAATTTTTTATGAATCTGTGTTTTAGCGATTTTGTTTGGATGTTGAATTGAGTTTTGTTTCTAAAAGTGTGATCGATGGAACAAAGTTTATGACATGCGGCTGTTGAACTGGATTTAAATATACGATCGGTGACAGAGATTGTGATAATGGGTCGGTGATAATTGTAATCGGCAGCACCATGCCATCATCTATTTTTAATCTCTAATGTGATTGGTTATTTAAAGTTCATGGCTGCACGTTATTAAAATTTTTGATGGCTATGTGATCCATGAGTTTTGATCTCAATTATTATTGGTTATAACATTCTAATGGGTCGGTGATTCAAGTTTTGATTGGGGCTGTTTGTTGATAATTGGTGGATGAGTTAAATTAAACGGCGGTTATTTAATCTTATCGGCGGCTGCTAGTTGGTGTTCAAATTTATTATTCAGCGGTTGTGGATTGATTATCAATTGACGGTGAATACATGTGAGTCCGTGATCGTTACCAGATAATCAAAACAACAAACAATAGATAATAAACCAACCTGTTTGGATTACAAATGCGGATTACACGGTTGATTTCTTGATATGGTTTCTCTGTTTGTTTTCTCTCTTTTTCACCTTTCTACTATGTGTGTTTTTGTGTTGTTATTGTGATCTGATTGTTCTGATCGATGTTAAGAGAGAAAGAGATAATATCTGTTTTAGATATTATCAAAACTTAATAAACTAATATTAAAACTAAAAACATAATATCTAAATAATAAATATCTAGATATTATAACTTTGACTTTATTACAGAATAGACCCTAGACTATTGTTGAGAGCGACTTTCAACATTAACTTCAGATTGCGATCTTCGTTTTGTATGATCTTGAATCCAACGAGACTGTGTCCTAACAATCTCCCCCTTTGGATCAAGATCATTACGAAAATGATTTGGCAATACGATCTTCTCTTTCAGCGCAGAAGATGCAATCTCTTTCTCTGTTCAGAATGCTTTAGCAAAGTATCTTCAAAGAAAATTTATCTGAGATCAGCATGTCTTCAGAATACTTTGATCTCGCAGTTCTTGGTCTTGTAATGTAATGGACTGAACATTTCTTCAAGCTTTAGATTCTCCCCCTTTTTGATGGAAAGTGCAACGACTTCATCAAAACTTTGAGTAAGAAATGTCAACCACTTGGAGTCTCTGATCCGTCAATTCAATAGTTATTCATCCTGATCTTTGCAAATCTAGACAAAATAATCATGTAACACCTGAATCAACTAATGAATCAGTTAGAATGCCTGCCAGTAACACTAAGTCACTGTGTGTAACGAATACACATTGGAAAGGAGGTGTTTGATGTTGACTCCCCCAGGGCTTCCATTTAATCATCGAAACACCACAAAGGTTATTTCTATAAACGTTATGACAAAGAAACAAATTCCTTGTGTGTTCGTGCTTGTGATAGAAAGAATTAAGCACAGATGATTGCTTATTGGCTCGAAATTGTGTAAACCACTGAGACAACAGTAAGTTAAACACAGACTCAATGTGCATGAGTGAAGTGCGAAGGTGGGGCAGACTTCCTTCTTTTCAATATCCAGATTTTCCAAATGAAAATCAGATAGCAAATGTGCTACTTCCCCTTTGAAAATGTGAAACACTTTCTTGTTGAGAAGAAAATGAGTAGATAGTGAGGTTTGATCAAGAGTTGGCATGGGTTAGTTGTCTGTTTCAATAATGATCACCAAAGAATTGTGAATCACTAGAATTGTGGCTACCCGGCTCAGAAAAAGTTGGTGCAGAGTTGTGATATTCTTTTAACTCTGTTCTCACACGCTCTTTCTTTTAAACATTTTGCTTTCTCTAATCACACTCATTTCTTTTCGATTCTCACACTCAATCACTAAGGATTAACTTCTTGGGTAGAAATCACTGGTTAAGGTGATTCCATAGAAGTTGTGTTAATTCCTAGCACAATGATTCTTGTTTTCCTATGATGCATGTGATGCTCAGATTGGTTTAACTATGTCAGTTAAAGCACAATTTAGATCATGAAAACATTTAAAATACACTCCCAAAATATAAAATGTGATGAAAAATCGGGAAGTGGTTTGAACATTAAAAACAATGTTTTCTATGATTGAAAGTTGTCCTTCTTTCAACCATATATGAGATGAAGATATAGAATTATACCTTTACGTACATTCTTCCATCTCATGAAGCTAAGCTTTAAGTCATAAACATATGAACTTGTAAGCTTCTCTCAAAAATTCTGCAAAAGTCTTATGTCAAGTCAAAGTAAAATTTATTCACTTAAATTGAAAAGACAAAAAGCAGTAAAACTATGAAAGTACGAGTTCTGATCAGAAATAATCAGAAGTCATCACCTTTTTATACTCCCCCTGAAATTATGCATCTAAAATATGTCAGTTAAATGGCACATGATAGAGATCTACGACTTCCTTCTTGAAGTGTAGGTCATCATATCTATCGGATGCAAAACATTTCAGAAATATATATGGACTCCCCCTTGAAGGTTGATTTCCTCTTTTAAGCATTGGAGTACAATCTCTGATTAGGTCGGAGTAAGGTCTTTTGATCATTGAAGTGCGGGTCTTGAACTGTTGTATTCAAGAGCCATATCTTCGTTGAAGTCCGGGATCTAAGCTGATGTACTTAGAAGCCATTTTTGACATTGATGTCCGGGTCTTGAACTGTATTATTCAAGAGCCTTTCTTCTTTGAAGTTCGGGTTTTGAACTGCTTTGTTCAAAAACCATTGATCTCCTACTCCCCCTTGACAGTAGGTGCCTGCAACATAGGTTTAGTATTCTTTGGTACCCACTGGTATTTGGGTCCATGAGTGTTAGTTGCAGTTCGTATGGGGGTTATGGAATAAGAACCATACCAGTAATGGTCACTTGTCTTGTGAACAGGATCATGTGTACGACAATAACAACAATAAAATTTCTTACCTGACAACCTGATTAATTGATCTCTCGTGTAGACGAAATCAGGTTTACCTTTCAGCGCATTGTTCTTCTTGGCATTTAGCGTTTGTACACATGACTTCTTACATTGAAGCTCTTCTTTCACTGGTTTCCTGTTCCAGACCAGTTCAGCTTCTTCCTGGAAGCTTCTTCTCCTTCTTTGATGTGTACCTGAAAAATCTTTATTCCTGTCATAGAAAAGATTAGTACTCCGAATATGATTAGAAGATTTCACTGACCTCTTTGAAGAAACAGGTTTCTGATATGAGCTTGCAGCTGACTTGAATGAACATTCTGAATCAGTAGAATCATCTCTAGGTGAGTGGACAATTGACTCTAGATTCTTGCGCTCAGTCACCACCACCGTTGAAATAACTTTCTCAAGCTCTTTGATCTTTGAAGAATAGTTGTTTCGTTCTTTGACAAGAAGGTCAATCTTCGTCTCAAGCTCGGACCTCTTCTTCTTCTCTTTCTGAGCAAGCTTAGATAATTCAGATAACTTTGCATTAAGCTTCCTAATTGCAGCTTGAAGGATGCTCCTTTCTTCTTCGAATCCCTTCTTAGCACCCTTCTGATCATTTTCCTTCCTCTCCTTGGCAAACTGATCTCTTTCCAATATGATTGCTTTCTCAAAGTCTTCAACTTTTTGAGAAAGCATTAAACATTTAAGCTCGAGAGTCTTCTTCTCTTCACCACTTTGCTTGGAAAATACTGAGAACTTCAGTGCAAACTTTGAACTTTCCTGTTCAAACTCAGATTTGTCCTTGACAAACTCTTGATTTAAGTCTGATAGTTTATGTTGAAGATTAATATTTGCACTCTCCAAGCTCATGAACTTCTCCCCGTTCATATTTACAGACTCTTGCTTCTGTATTTGAGCTTCTAAATTAGAAATCTTTCTTTTAAGTTCAAAATTCTCAGCTTCCAGAACCTTAACTTTTGATGACATCTTTGATCCTGTCATACACTTCTCAATATGTTCCCATATCAGCTTTCCTGTAGCCCTTTCGCGATCTAAAGTGAGAAAAATCTCTTTTGAAATCTCTTCAGTCATTCCATTCAATAGGAAAGATCGGGCTAATTGGTCAGCTTCATGTCTCTTTTTCTGCTCATCAGTGTATTGAACAAGACATAATTGAAGCTGAGCTGATACAATTTCTCCATTCTCCTTCATATGAGTAGAAGGTTTTGTTGGAACTGTCATTTTTCCTTCCCTCAGAGATTTTCTTATAAGATCCTTCAATTCATGACTTTCAATGAAATCTATGAACCGACTTTTCCACTGATCAAAGTCTCCCCTGTAGAGTACTGGTGGCTGGGAGTCGGTTCCAATGGCTAGAACTTCTCTGGGTGTCATCCTGTTTCTATTAAGAGCAATAAGAACTGTTTGGACCGTTAGACCAGATAAAATTAAGTGAAAAACAATTGAATTTCCGAAAATAAATTTTCAGAAATTTAATCAAGTATCGAACTTGAAATTTCGACCGGTAAAATGTAAATTGGGTCGACCGGTAAAAACAATATGACCGGAGATGGAAGATCGATATTCAGCAAAAAGAAGGACCGGTATTCAAGTTAAACTTTGTAGAATTTTGCATGTGAGAAAAATGGATTTTACCGATATGTGTGGACACGTGGAGAGAAGTCAAAGTTAACAAAAGATATGCATGAGAATTGGTTTTGCATGAGGTATCCACGTATTAAACAATGACAACCACCAAAATGAGATTTGCAAATTAAAAAATGAAGTGTGAGTGGAAAGAGTGTGAGGTGGTCACGTGAGTTGTGTGAGAGTAAGTGTGAGAAGACCGATAAAATAGGGAGTGGACCGAAAGTCTAGTTTAGGGTTAAATGTGATTGGTGGTTAAATGTGATTGGTGGTTGATGTGAGTGGACCGAAAAGACTTTGTGATACCATTGACCGGAGTTGCAATGAAGACCGGAAGTGTGAGTTTAGAAAAGATGTGGTTTGATTAGAAAAGGTGGGTACAAGTGATTCGATCGGAGGTATGAAGATTTGACCGGGGGAGATTTTGGGTTTTGACCGGGGGTTGTTTTGGGCTTTGACCGGGGAAGTGTAGTGGATAATTTTTATTCGACCGGGGAAATGATTTGGAAAAGTTATATTCGACCGGGAAAGTGAGTTTTCCTTTGACCGGATAACAAAAAAAAATATTTGACCGGATAAAAAAAATTCGACCGGTACAAAAGTTTGTGAGATTCGACCGGGGAAGTGAGGGTTCGGTCGAATGCTTAAGACCGATAGAATGTAAAAACTAAGGTTCGACCGATACGCTTAAGACCGATACGTCGTCTTCTCCGATTAAATCAACCTGTAACTCTAAAATTAACCCAACTAGAGGTCGTTTTACCACACCAAATTTTGACAGATTATTCTCCTAACCAACAACAACAATACACAACCTTTTGATTTCGAAAATAACCGCAAAATCAAGATTTTAATAATTGCACAGTGTTCTTCAAAAATGAAGAACACAGAGAGTAAAAATTTTGATTTTGATCTGAATCAGGATCTCTGATACCAATTGTGAGTCCGTGATCGTTACCAGATAATCAAAACAACAAACAATAGATAATAAACCAACCTGTTTGGATTACAAACGCGGATTACACGGTTGATTTCTTGATATGGTTTCTCTGTTTGTTTTCTCTCTTTTTCACCTTTCTACTATGTGTGTTTTTGTGTTGTTATTGTGATCTGATTGTTCTGATCGATGTTAAGAGAGAAAGAGATAATATCTGTTTTAGATATTATCAAAACTTAATAAACTAATATTAAAACTAAAAACATAATATCTAAATAATAAATATCTAGATATTATAACTTTGACTTTATTACAGAATAGACCCTAGACTATTGTTGAGAGCGACTTTTAGCATTAACTTCAGATTGCGATCTTCGTTTTGTATGATCTTGAATCCAACGAGACTGTGTCCTAACAATACAAATTATAAACTCGGTGGATCCAATTGTGAATTAATTTGATAAGTAGCTGCAGTTTCTAATTGAATTCGATGAATTCAAAAACCAGTGTTCGGCGGCTGCAGTTTTCATATCCAGCGGTTGTTTTGTTTTTATCGTCGGTGATGGTGATTCAAGCATGGAGATAGGCGCTATTAGTGATCGATGGAGTATATTTTATGGCCGGCGGCTAAGTTTTTGTCGGTGCTTCTAATTTTATGGGGTCGGCCGTGAGTTACAATTTTGAAAGCTTAATCCGGGTGTGTATTACAAAGCCGAGTGATCCGGGTCTTCATGATCCTGGAGTTATTTTCATGTGTCCGAGTTACATTAATGGACCGAGAGACCCTCCTTGCCATCCAGGATTTAATGTTAAATTCATGCCATCCAGACTTGTGATAAGTAGAACCGGGTAATATGTTTTTGTTCCGGGTTTCCTCTTATGCTATTTGGATTATTTTTGTCGGTCCGTGTTCACAGTTGGGCTTATTTTGATAGAATTTTTGTTGGGCCGTATACGATCATATTTTGGGCTTCAATGATCAAATATTTTACAAGTGACTTTTCCGTCCGAATTTTTGGAGATTGATACCGAATTTTAATCTTGCAATTATCGAGAACCGATTATTGTTCCGAAGAGCGTATATTTGAGATTTATTTGCGCTTTGACTGTGTGATCCGTGATACAAATTCTTCAAGAATATTTTGTATCTGTTCCGGGATTTTTCTTGTTCGGTTTTTCTCGACGATTGCTTCTAACCCTTGCCTAGTAATGTTTGCTACAAGTTGCTTCCTCCTACAAGCTGATCAGTACAAGTTCTTAAGCTGAACTCCTATTCAACTCGCGGTTCAAAGACAGGTTTGTTGTTATAAACTGAAGATGCACTATGGTTGTCACGCAAACTCACTCATTTATTTCTTGTGGGCGTAACGAATGTGCTGAGTTTCAAGAGATAAAAGCTGTCTTTAGTGCACTCAGTCGAGGTTATTGCGTACATCGAATCTGGTATTAAAGTTGAAACTTTGAAGGATAAGAGCTTCATTCAAGGGGGAGCCTGAGCTATCTTGAAGATGCACAACACTAAAGTTTTCCAAAGAAATCAAGGGGGAGAAGAATTGGCGCTTCAAAGACGATGATTCATTTACAAAACTTTAGGGGGAGATTGTTAGGACATAAAATGTCCAAGTTTGAAAAGTTTTGTAAAGGGTTCTATTTTTATTATTTGTATTTGGGCTTTAACTGTAAATGGGCTTTAATGTGTAGTTGGGCTTGGGCTTTAGGTTAAAACAAGTGAGAGATAGGGAGATATAAATTGTTTATGTGTTTAGGGTTTTGGGGTTAAGTTTTTCATTATTCACAATGTAGCCGTCTTTGAGAGAGTGTGTGTTCTAGAGAGAGAAACACTTTCTCTCTCTAGGTTTTGTTCGTGTTCTTCAATATCAAGTGAATAAAAGGTATCTCTCCCAATCTCATCTTGTTATTCTTATTGATTCATGAGTTGTTGTTAAATCTGGGATCTACATGTGGTATCTGAGCCAGATCAAAGAATTTTTTCTTTGATTCGATCGAATTTCAACAGTTCATTGATCTACAGCCCAATTTTTTATGAATCTGTGTTTTAGCGATTTTGTTTGGATGTTGAATTGAGTTTTATTTCTAAAAGTGTGATCGATGGAACAAAGTTTATGACATGCGGCTGTTGAACTGTATTTAAATATACGATCGGCGACAGAGATTGTGATAATGGGTCGGTGATAATTGTAATCGGCAGCACCATGCCATCATCTATTTTTAATCTCTAATGTGATTGGTTATTTAAAGTTCATGGCTGCACGTTATTAAATTTTTTGATGGCTATATGTTCCATGAGTTTTGATCTCAATTATTATTGGTTATAACATTCTAATGGGTCGGTGATTCAAGTTTTGATTGGGGCTGTTTGTTGATAATTGGTGGATGAGTTAAATTAAACGGCGGTTATTTAATCTTATCGGCGGCTGCTAGTTGGTGTTCAAATTTATTATTCAGCGGTTGTGGATTGATTATCAATTGACGGTGAATACAAATTATAAACTCGGTGGATCCAATTGTGAATTAATTTGATAAGTAGCTGCAGTTTCTAATTGAATTCGATGAATTCAAAAACCAATGTTCGGCGGCTGCAGTTTTCATATCCAGCAGTTGTTTTGTTTTTATCGTCGGTGATGGTGATTCAAGCATGGAGATAGGCGCTATTAGTGATCGATGGAGTATATTTTATGGCCGGCGGCAAAGTTTTTGTCGGTGCTTCTAATTTTATGGGGTCGGCCGTGAGTTACAATTTTGAAAGCTTAATCCGGGTGTGTATTACAAAGCCGAGTGATCCGGGTCTTCATGATCCTGGAGTTATTCCCATGTGTCCGAGTTACATTAATGGACCGAGAGACCCTCCTTGCCATCCAGGATTTAATGTTAAATTCATGCCATCCAGACTTGTGATAAGTAGAACCGGGTAATATGTTTTTGTTCCGGGTTTCCTCTTATGCTATTTGGATTATTTTTGTCGGTCCATGTTCACAGTTGGGCTTATTTTGATAGAATTTTTGTTGGGCCTTATACGATCATATTTTGGGCTTCAATGATCAAATATTTTACAAGTGACTTTTCCGTCCGAATTTTTGGAGATTGATACCGAATTTTAATCTTGCAATTATCGAGAACCGATTATTGTTCCGAAGAGCGTATATTTGAGATTTATTTGCGCTTTGACTGTGTGATCCGTGATACAAATTCTTCAAGAATATTTTGTATCTGTTCCGGGATTTTTCTCGTTCGGTTTTTCTCGACGATTGCTTCTAGCCCTTGCCTAGTAATGTTTGCTACAAGTTGCTTCCTCCTACGAGCTGATCAGTACAAGTTCTTAAGCTGAACTCCTATTCAACTCGTGGTTCAAAGACAGGTTTGTTGTTATAAACTGAAGATGCACTATGGTTGTCACGCAAACTCACTCATTTATTTCTTGTGGGCGTAACGAATGTGCTGAGTTTCAAGAGATAAAAGTTGTCTTTAGTGCACTCAGTCGAGGTTATTGCGTACATCGAATCTGGTATTAAAGTTGAAACTTTGAAGGATAAGAGCTTCATTCAAGGGGGAGCCTGAGCTATCTTGAAGATGCACAACACTAAAGTTTTCCAAAGAAATCAAGGGGGAGAAGAATTGGCGCTTCAAAGACGATGATTCCTTTACAAAACTTTAGGGGGAGATTGTTAGGACATAAAATGTCCAAGTTTGAAAAGTTTTGTAAAGGGTTCTATTTTTATTATTTGTATTTGGGCTTTAACTGTAAATGGGATTTAATGTGTAATTGGGCTTGGGCTTTAGGTTAAAACAAGTGAGAGATAGGGAGATATAAATTGTTTATGTGTTTAGGGTTTTGGGGTTAAGTTTTTCATTATTCACAATGTAGCCGTCTTTGAGAGTGTGTGTGTTCTAGAGAGAGAAACACTTTCTCTCTCTAGGTTTTGTTCGTGTTCTTCAATATCAAGTGAATAAAAGGTATCTCTCCCAATCTCATCTTGTTATTCTTATTGATTCATGAATTGTTGTTAAATCTGGGATCTACAGTTACCTTTCTGCACACTCCAATCTTCATAGACAACAATAGTGCCATAAGCATTGTTAATAATCCAGTCAAGCACTCTAAAACCAAACATATAGAAATAAGGTACCATTTTATTAGAGATTGCAATGAAAAGAAGCTAATTCAAGTTTTGAAGGTACACACAAGTAACCAATTTGCTGATCTATTCACCAAAGCTTTTGATGTTGGTAGATTCACATTCTTGGTCACAAGTGTGGGCATGATAAACACTGAATAAGCATCTTTTGATTTTCTTTATGTACCATTTCTATATAAATTCCTTCATGTTTACTTTCTCATAATATATTGTGCATGGTGCTGCTAACTATGTGTGTTTAAGTGTTTCAGATTGCATTGCTAAATTGGGAACTTGGTACTTCTAGTTAAGTTAATATTGCTCTTACTATTAATCATGTTTCCAGTACAAATAGGGTTAAAGTATGGTTACTACTGCTTGGTGGTTTATACTGCTAATGCAAAGTTACTACCGTTTACCTTATTTCTACTGCTAGACAGTGTTACTACTGTTAGTCTATATTAATGCTGCTAGTGTGTGTTACTACTGCTAGTCTGTGTTAATACTGCTAGTCTGTGTTAATGTTGATAGTATGTGTTACTACTGCTAATATGGGTTAGTACTGTTGTCTTGTTATTACTGCTAGAGTACTTACTACTTCTTATAACTGAAACCCTCCACCAATAAATACCCTCTTTGACCGCCAAAATCCAAACGACTCTTTGAATTTCCTACGAGTGTTATTTCTCTCTCTTTCTCTCGACTCTTTCCTTACCAGTGCGTAACCCTAGTTTCGATCAAGAAGATGGCAGGACTGGTGTTTGTTGATGATCACAATGAGTTGGCAATGCTACAGAAACCCAAGCAAGCAGAAGGTTTTCATCAGATAGTGGATTTCCTCAAATCGTCGCATATTGCCTACGCACTCACTGTCAATCCCACAATCTATGTGGAACACTTGCGACAGTTCTGGGCAAATGCCTCAATTCAGACTGTGGAAGTAAACCAGCTTATTCACTCAAGGGTTTGTGACAAACCCATCACCATCACAGAGGATTGTATTCGCATTCATCTACGACTAGATGATTCCTCAAGTATTACTTCTCTGTCCAAGGAAGATCTCTTCCAGTCTATTAATCGTATGGGGTATCAAGGTCCCACTGAGATTTACAAGCTCTTCAAGAGCAAATTTTCACCTCAGTGGAGATTCTTTGTTCATACCCTTCAACATTGTATTTCTAGAAAAACAACTGGATGGAGTGAGTTCAGCAGTACCTTAGCTTATGCTCTAGTCTGCTTAGCTACCTCTAGAAAGTTTAATTTCTCTCAAATGATTTTCAATGATTTAATGTCAAACATGGATACCAAAACCAAAAGCTTTTATATGTATCCTAGGTTTGTACAAGAGATTCTACTAAATGAATTGACGGATCTACCCTATTTTCAAGAGGTGTATGTACCAAAACCTCCCAAAGGGAAGGTATTCTCAAACATGAAAAGACCAAGCAAGGACTTTTCTGGACAAGAGACACCATTATTCTTTACAATGATGGTTATGTCTCATTCCCATGGTGAGGCATCAGTGTCAAAGCCCACATCTGACCACCCAACTGATGACCTACCCACACCATTCAGTTCAATTGATACTCCTCAGATCCCTTTTGTCAAGCCAACTTCCCCCATCACCAAAACATATCAAAGGAAAAAGGTACAGAAGGTTCCTTCCCTGTCTGTATCTTCACCCCAACAGCCTGCAAGCCCTCTAATGGAGCATTCTCCATTAGAGAATATGCAAAGGGAAACTACAGGGGTGTCTCCCAACCCCAAGAAGGTGCTCTCTAAGGAGAAGGATGAGCATGTGGGCAGCAAGGCTCACACTACTGTTTTTGCACAAGGTGTAGGACAGGACAGTGCGAACATCCCTAAGACCTTCCCCACGACAACTTTAGATGAGCAATCATCTAAAGGTCCCAGGTGCCAAGAAACCACGGGGGTAGAAGGTGCTTCTGCTAGGCAGAAGGCCTCTACTAAAAGCTCCAAGGATCCTTCAAGGGTGGTAAAAACACCTAAAGGAGGTGAGGACAGATATACTTATGATGAATTGATGGATACTCTTGGTGCATTAAGTCTGGAAGTTCACAATCAAAACTTGGAAATAAAAGATATGCAAAAGGTGATTTTGTCTCAACAAGAGAAGATAGCCCATCTCAAGAAGCTGGTGCTCAAACTGGTGCATAAGAAAAAGAAAACTCAGTTTGTATTAAAGAAGAGCAGGACTAATGATGCTTCCAAAAAGGGGGAGAGGTCAAAAGCTGAAATAGAAAAGGAGAGTACAAGTGAGACAGAATTTCAGTTTGAGGGGGAGACTGGTGCTGAAAAAGAAAAGGAGATGAATACTGAAGCAGAAAAGAAGGAAGAAGCAGAAACTGAATCAGCAGCAGAAACTTTTGTAAAAGCAACAGAAATTGGTAGAGCAGCAGTAACTGAAAAGGCAGCAGAAACTGAAACAGCAGTAGAATCAGATAAAGTTGCAGCTGAAACAGGTATGTCTGCAGAGGAAATATAAATAGCAGAGACTCTAGTGAAGGCAAAGACTGACACTCCCAAGGCTACTCAAAAGGCCAAGGGAGTAGTAATCAAAGAAGTTGAAACATAGAAGAAAAGAAAAGAGTTCAGTGCAAGGTTCTAAATGGCGTGAGGCGTGGCGTGGCGGTGAGGCCAAGCCTCAAGCCTTAGGAGCCATGGCGAAGCCTTGGCGTTTTCAAGGCGTGACTTATGGCGTCAAATTTCTAATTTATATATAATATTAGATATAAAAACATATGTTTTGACGTGTTATTCAATGAGTCAATAGTAATAAACAAGTTACATTAGGTTATATATATTAAAAACCCGCAAATAAGACATTAAAAACATAAAAAATACCAAATATTGCATTACAAAAACTACGCATTAGGCCATGGCGTGCCACGGGCTTAACGTGGCGTGAGACACAAGCCTTGGTGCCATGGCGTGCCATGGCGGCTGTGCGGCGAGTTTTTTAGAACAGTGGTTCAGTGTAGCTGAGGCCAAAAAGAAAGGAAAGGAGAAGATGATTGAGTCTGAAAAGCAATCAAAGAAGCAGACTCAAATAGAACTTGATGAAGAAATGGCCAAAAAGTTGCAAGAAGAGTTGGAAAAGGAGGAAGAGGTTCAATCTGCAAAAGACAGAGAAATTGCTTTAGATTTGTCTACTAAGCTTAATGAAGAATATCAAAGGAGGTTGAAGACTGCTGCTGCTGCCAAGAAAGTGACATTGAGAGCAACTAAACAAAGCCAAAGAAAGCCTTCAAAGACATTCCTGGACAATCAAGAAAGAAGGAAAATGATAAACTTTCTGAAAGGAGCTATTGGAGTTCCTGAAGGAATGTTTACCAGCATGTCATTTGGAAGGATAAAAGAGCTATACAAGAAGGAGATGGCCAAGCTGAAAGGGGATTTTACTCAAAGGGTAGAGGTTGAAAGAAAGATGAAAGAAAGGCATGACCTCACCATACAACAGCCCTTCCCTGACAGTGAAGAAGGCACTCCTATCAAAGAAAAGGCAAAAGTGAAGGAAGAAGAGACCTTAGCTCAGAAAATTGGAGCTATAAAAAGAAAGAAATCTATTGCTACAAAGAAACAGGCAAAGAGGCCAAGAATTGAAGAAGTTGAAAAAGAGAATGAAAGTGAAAGAGCAGAAGCAGAATCAGCAGAACATGTGCTAAAGCAGAATCAAGATCCTACAAGTCAACCAAGACAATCTGATGTGCAATTTGATTTGTACATGACAGTATCTGATAAAGAACCTATGAAGGTTGATCATATTTCAGTGAATGCTCCTGAAATCATTCATTGGGATATTCTGAAAGACCAAGGCAAAGAATACTTCAGGATCAAGAGAATGGGTGATCATCATGAAGTGTATGCAACATGGGGTAAAATTATCAGAAGTTGTTCCAGGTCTGATTTGGAAGAAATGCACAAAGTTGGACTGAGCTTATATGGTAAAGTGTTGGAAGAAGCTGGGATGAGTCTAACAAAAATGGCCATGGAATACTTGTGTATGATGTTTGAGCCTGAGAGAGTGCAGTATGCTATCAAAGACTTGCATCTTGAGAATGGATTCAAAAGAATAGATAATTGGATGTTGTTTGAAAACTGTGGAGTCTTTGTGCTTACTATAGATAAAATCTATCATGAGTATTACCTGGTGGACAAAGTGTATGACCATAGCAGAGCAAAACTACAAGGAATGTTGAATGCAAAGTTGGTCTGCTCTAAAAATTCAGAAATGGCAAGGATTGTGGTTAGAAGAACAATTAATCAAAGTCTGGGACTGGATCCAAATCTTGGGAATTGAATTAGAGTTTTGAAAGCATCATGAAGACCCTATGCTGAAGAACTTAACTTCTCAATTTGAAAAGTTAAGTTTGGGGGAGATTGTTGGGTCTAAAATGTGCTAAGGATGAATACTACTGTTGGGCTTAAAGATTAATACTGCTGAAGATATTAATACTGCTACTTGAATAATACTACTGCTTGAAAGGTTAGTACTGCTAGAAAAATAGTTAGTACTGCTTGGAGAGTTAGTACTGCTAGTAGTTAGTACTACTGCAAGCATGATAAATACTGCAAACATGGTTAGTACTGTTGAGAAGATTAATGCTGCTGGATGATTAATACTGCTTATGAGGATCGTGAAGATAAAGAAGACTTTGAACGAAAGAATAGGAGCTGGAGATAAAGCTGAAGATAATTATGGAATGGATACTAAAGATCAATATTTCTTTTGTAATTATCTTGTAATCAGTTTTGTATATATAGTTTAGAAGTCTTTGATAGTTTGAGATAGCTTTTGATAGTTTTATACGTTTATAGATAATTAACCTCAAGGTTCTTTGTAGTCCTTTCAATAGAGAAGTATTGAACGTCTGTTGAGCTTGTTCAATAGATTGAGGTTTTGTTTGTAATCATTAAGTTAATCAATATAACTTGTGATTTGAGTTTATACACTGTTTGATTGATTTATTGTTAAAGTGTTTTTCCGTGACTTCTTTAACATAGTTACTGAGTGTTTAGTTTAAATTCTTGTTTAGAATTTTGATCATGGCATGGAACGTAAGGTGGATTCCATCCATTTCCGGCGGTAAATCTAGCTTGTAGGCTTGCATCCCGATACGTTCAATTACGGTAAACGGTCCAAGGAAACGGGGGCTTGACTTCCCTCACTTTCCAAACTGAATCAAACCCTTCCAAGGGGACACCTTCAACATCACACGGTTCCCCACTTGGAACTCTACCGGTCGTCTTTTCTTATCGGCGTAGCTTTTCTGTCGATCTTGCGCCACCTTCAAACGTTCCCGAATGGCTTTGACTTTGTCGGCCGTCTCTTGCACATTTTCTGACCCGAAAAATTGTTTTTCACCTGCCTCTAACCAACATACAGGGGTTCTGTTTTTTCTCCCATACAAAGATTCAAACGGTGCCGCTCCAAGACAAGAGTGGTAAATGTTATTGTAAGCAAATTCCACCAATGGTAGATGAGTATCCCAATTACCACCGAAATCGATCACAAAAGATCTAAGCATGTTTTCCAAAGTTTGAATCGTCCTTTCGCTTTGTCCGTCCGTTTGTGGATGGTAAGTCGTACTCAGATTCACCCGAGTACCCAATTCTTAATGTAACGCTCCCCAAAATCTTGAAGTAAACAGGCTATCACGATCGGAGACTATAGAAAAGGGTATACCATGACTAGACACAACTTCATCAATATAGAGTTTTGCCAATTTATCCATTGGCAAAGTTTCCCGCATCGCTAGGAAATGAGTACTCTTCGTCAAACGTTCGACAATCACCCAAATGTTGTCGTTGCCCCGCAACGTCTTAGGTAGCTTAGTCACGAAGTCCATGGTAATCTTGTCCCATTTCCACTCAGGTATCTCCAACGATTGTAGGCTTCCATAAGGCCGTTGGTGCTTGGCCTTTACTTGTCAACAAGTCACACACTGCTCTACATAGTGTGCCACATCCAACTTCATAACCGGCCACCAGTAGTATAATTTCAAGTCTCTATACATCTTGGTACACCCTAGGTGGATGGAGTATTTGGACTTGTACGCGTCTTCCAAAATTAGTTCCCGGTTCCCTCCAATCTTTGGCACCCAAATGCGTACATTGAAACACTTGATCCCTCGGCTATCATCTGTAAAGAGTAGTTGTTTCTTGGTCATTACTTCATCTTTGAGGTTTTCTTCTAATAGAGCTTTGGCTTGAGCCTCTTTGATTCGATCCATGAGAGTCGACACCAATTCAATTTTTGAGAGCTTGGCTCGAAGCCTCCCGCTATATTCTTTCCAACTCAAGGCATCGACCACCACGTTTGCTTTACCCGGATGGTAAAGCAACTCGCAGTCGTAATCCTTGAGTAGCTCCAGCCATCTTCTTTGCCTCATATTTAGTTCCTTTTGGTCGAAGACGTACCTCAAGCTCTTATGGTCCGTATACAAGGTACACTTCGTGCCATAGAGATAATGTCGCCACAACTTCAACGCTAACACTACCGCCGCTAACTCCAAATCATGGGTGGGGTAATTTTTCTCACGTACTTTTAGTTGCCTTGATGCGTAGGCAATCACTTTTCCTCTGTGCATGAGCATGCACCCAAGACCCATTTTGGATGCATCGCTATAAACCACAAAATCCTCCGATCCTTCCGGCAAGATATAAGATCGGGGCTTCATACAATTTCTTTTGCAACGTTCGGAAGGCTTTTTCTTGAGATTCGGTCCACATGAACTTCACATTCTTCTTGGTCAAAGCCGTCAACGAAGAAGCAATCTTGGAGAAGTCTTGTATACACCTTCGGTAATAACCCGCTAATCCCAAAAAGCTTTGGATCTCGGATGGACTTCTAGGTGGTTCCCATTTTATCATGGCTTCTATGTTTGCACGATCCACCTTCACGCCATCTTTCGAGACAACGTGCCCCAAGAATTGCACTTCCTTCAACCAAAATTCACGCTTGGAGAATTTCACATAAAGCTTCTCCTTCCTCAAGACCTCCAACACATTTTGAAGGTGATGTACGTGGTCGGATTCATCCTTGGAGTAAATTAGGATGTCATCAATGAACACAGTAACCGACTTGTCGAGAAACGGTCGACACACGCGGTTCATTAAATCCATGAACACCGCCAGGGCGTTCGTTAGTCCAAAAGGCATCACCAAGAACTCGTAGTGTCCATAGTGCATCCTAAATGCGGTCTTTGGAATGTCGTCTTCCTTGACTTTCACTTGGTGGTAGTCCGATCATAGATTGATCTTCGAGAAACATCCCGCTCCTTGAAGTTAGTCAAACAAGTCATCGATCCTAGGGAGTGGGTATTTATTCTTCACGGTCACCTTATTCAACTTCCTTTAATCTATGCACATACACATGGTGCCATCCTTCTTCTTCACGAACAAGACCGGTGCTCCCCACGACGACGAGCTCGATCTCACGAATCCTTTCTCAAGAAGGTCTTGTAGTTGTCCCATCAACTCTTTCATCTCAGAGGGGGTCAAACGATACGAAGCTATAGCTATCGGAGCCACTAAATCAATCTTGAACTCTACCTGGCGGTCGGGTGGTAATCCAGGAAAATCGTCCGGGAATACATCGGGTAATTCATTCACCACCTTCATATCTTCAAGCCTTTTTTTCTCGAGTTTGGCGTCTATGACGTATGCCAGAAAGGACGAGCATCCTTTCGATAAACACTTTTGTGCCTTTACCATACTGATAATTACCACATCGCTCTTCTGCCTTTCGTCGTACATGGTCACTGACTCATCATCCGAAATTGGAATTCGAATCAACTTCTTTGCACAAAGAATCTCGTCATGGTTATCCGCTAACCAATCCATCCCAACGACCACATCAAATCCTCCGATGACCATTGGCATTAAATCAACCGAGAATTCTTTCCCTTCGATTTCCAACTTGCAACCTCTAAAGACATCTCGAACCACCACTTGATCACCATCCGCTAGCTTTACCACTAAAGCATCCTCTAAACTACTAGCGAGTACGAATAACTTTTGACAAAAGGAATTCGACATAAACGAGAAACTTGCGCCCGAATCAAATAATATATGTGTAGGTACAAAGTTTAGGAGAAACGTACCCGACACTACATCCGTAGAAGCCTTCTCCTCCTCGGTAGTCATCTGAAAGGCTCTCCCCATAGCTCTCGGAGGGTCCACTTTCCTTCCCCCGCTATTTCCAGTCTTCGACTTCAGGCACTCCCTACTAATATGACCCGACTCCTTGTACCCAAAACAAAATTTCCCTCTGATCGGACAATCTCGGTAGTTGTGGCCAGGCTTGCCACATTTGAAACATGGTTCAGATCCTGAGTTACAGGGGCTGAAATGTTTTCTCCGACACTTGGAGCACCATGGGACCTCACGTTTCGGACCGGTCCCCCGAAGATTGTTGTTGAATGGTCTCGGTCTTTTGGAAGGTGCGGAACTCCCTTCCCATCTCCTCTTCTTGACTGCTCCACCTCTCTCTACTTTGCTTATACCATAGGAGTCTTCTATCAACTGCCTCCTCGATTTCCTCCCGAAGGGTAGAGGCTTTAGACACCCGTACCATGTTCATCATTTCAGTCGGCAACCCCTTGATGTAGGCCTTGATCTTCTCTCTCTCAGTCGGGACCAGATGTCTCACCAAGCCCAGCTTGTCCAAGAACAATTTGTTGTACTCTTTCACCGACAAATTTCCCTTTATTCAGGTCACAGAACTCGTCGATGATCCGATCCATGGCTCGCTCGTTACAAAATTCCTCCATCACCTTCTTCTTAAAGGTTGCCCAACTCAGTTTAGCCAACTCCGTGGCCTCAACGGAAGTTGAGTAAATATTCCAAATGTCGCCCCTCTGAGCATCTGAGAACCAAATGTCGCTTTCTGACTTTCACCACATTCACTCAATCGGAAGGCTTGTTCCATTTCCCGAATCCAGTTCATACATGCCGCCGGGTCGTCCGAGCCCTTGAATTCCGGTGGTCGGCAACCAAGGAAGGCCTTGAAAGTGCAAGTTTTCGTTACCTGCCTCCGGGGCCGCGGTCTCATTAATGGGAATTTCAGGTCTCGTACCCCAGGATCCTGTCGTAAGGACATTTTCCGCAACCGTTTCGTGTCTACGGTTGTTAGTATCTCAGTCCTCAAGTAGCCTCAAGAACAATTCCTGTTGTTGGGCCATCGTCGCGTTCATAGCATGCATCATCCGATCCATCATTCTCGATTCTAGAGTTACTTCTACCATTATCGGGTTAGATGTGGCTATGTATCGTCGGGGTATATGCTCAGGTCCTCCGCCCAAAACGTTATGCTGGGGTGGGGGTAAGTCCGTCATCGTCACTCTAGGGTGGTCGGCCGTGGATGCCGTTGCATCTTGGTCATCCGACCGACTTCAAGTGTTTACCATTGTTTGTCACACATATGTGAGAATATAGGTGAGATCAGACTATAAGAATTATAGACAAGGAAACATACTACTACCTTCATTAATCATCATAATAATGGAAAAACAACCATACTCACGTAAAACATCTTCATAATAACGTTAGCTAAGTGAAATTATGAACATATGATACATAAGAATTCTCAGTACCATCACCATAACTCTCAATTAGTGTAATTTCCATCGACTCTAAGACCATCTTATCTTAAGAGTTCTACCCATTCTCACAATTCCTAACTTAAAGTCACAGCTTAAGTCTAGGTACCTTACTTTCATACCTAGTTCACTTAAATTTCTGCTCTGATGCAAACTTGTAACACCCTAAAATTTAGGGCAATAAAAAAATTCGGAAATTCGGCTATATGACGGCTATAAGGGGGAAGAACCTGAATAATACAAAAGACACATTTCAACCCAAGTATGTCATCCCGAAATGGGGAAGTAAGTATGACGTTTACAACCCAATGAAACAATTAAAGTTTAACTCAACAACCTACTAATCTAGACTATCTAAATCTAGATTAAGATTGGGTGTTGACAATTTTCTTCCCAAAAGTATACCAATACTATGTCAGGGTGTACGTCTCTAAAATATCCAAAAATGTTACTATCCTCCAATCTCTCTCTGCTCAAGCCCGAGAAGTCCCACCGCTAGGATGATCTGTTATACATGTCATTTTAATAAAAAGTGTTAGGCTAAAGCCTAGTGAGATCCTCATCGAATATCATGTACTAACACGTAGGACTTACACCCTATTTGATGTCTGACTGTGCCTCGATGTGGAAAACTAGCGTTCCATCATCGGACAAAATGACTCAACAATAATGGGGTCATGATGCCCAATGCAACCAAATATGACAACCAATGACAAAGGCCAACAATTATTCCAATAAGTAAATTGCAAATAAATGTGCAAAATTAAGAATCCGTGTAAATACTTTCATAATTTCCAAGAGGTTCCAAGCTAATACCTTGGTTAGCATTCTCATAGTTTTAATCCAAATATTCAAGTCTTCATTCAAGAATACACATCCATACCTCAAAACCCTAATTTTGTTTTCAAACATTTAGACGTAACTTTTTGAAGTAAACAAGTTTCCCATGTGTAAATCCGCAAATAGTTCAAAATGTAAGTTCATTAATTCTAAAATCATACTCATTCACATGCCTAAAATCTCTAAAGTTTAGGTTTTGGTGCAAAACTCACCCAATTCAAGTAAATCAAAATGGAGATGTTTAGAAGGTTAAAATCCACATTTTGACATGTATAAAGTTTATAAAGGAGGATGAACTAAACTTGGTAGTTTTCAAAGAGAAAACCAAACTCTAAAATGGAGGAGATGAGACATGAGATGTTAGACCCCTTGCAAGCTCCCTAATACCACTTCCTAAAAGTATCAAGGATCACCATTAATGACTATGAGGACCTCATAAATGAAGTGAGAGGTTTTGGGGGATGAAGACTTACCCAAACTATTGAGAAAATCGCCCCTTCAACCATAGAAATCTGATAAATGGTTTAAAATAGCGATCTGGTCTTTATATACCCGGTCAGCCCTTCGGCGATAGTGATCGGCGATTGTGACACATGTCACACTCGCCGGCATAGTCGCCCCGCTTCCCTGAGCACGCGGTACAATCTGCGCGAAAGTGATCTGCGATAGTGACCAGGGGCATTCTCGCCTGGCACTATCGTCGAGTCGGTACCGAGAGTTCTCTTTCTCTCACGCGATAGTGCCCTCGCAATTATGACACCTTGTCACTCTCGCGGGCACTATCGCTTAGATGGTACTGCAACTCAATTTTCGTCTCGATTTGCATTTCGATTGCAAAAAGGTAACCCAGAATTCGACACGTCAAAAAGAATAAAGTGAAAGGAACATTAAATCCATAACTAAGGTTCTTTTTTAGATATATGGATTATTCAGAAATCAGATATCCAAAAATATGGGTGTTACAACAAAGGAGGCTTTGGCCCAATCACATACAAGCCTAACTCGAAGCCCAATTCGAATTAAGGCAATAAAAAAAGGGAGGTCATGGATCACGAGGGGAGAGGCAGTCGTGGGGCTGCTATCTTTCTTTGTTTTTATAAAAATTTCTATGTTACATTTGATTGGATTTGCGGGAATGATGATTGAAGATTGTTGATTCATTGATGATGATTGAAGATTGTTGATGATTGAAGCTCTAAATTTTCTACAAGGGAGGTTTGAGGTTTCTTTCCAGTATTGTTTTTTTAGCTAATTCTATTTCTTAATTCTAATTCACTTTAAGAATAAGGTTTGCGTTGTTTGTTTTTGATATTGTTGGTAATTTGAAAGTATTGGATTGGATTTATTCAATAAAGTTTGTGGTTGTTTTTTTATTTAAGTAGAGAATGTTGAATAATTAATCATAGGTTGAGATGATCTTAATGTTCTAGTTTTTTTTTATGAAATTTTCATTGCAAACGATATGTGACAGATATTGTTAGCCTTGAATGATTTCTTATTTTCGTTATTTCGTTAGTCTTAAAGTTTCTATTTTTATTCATTTAATAATTTAATTCAACTCTCAATCCAAACCTTTTGAAGTAATGTTATTTGTAATAATAATTAGATTTTGATTTTGATTTTTAGTTAGATTATTTTTTAGCTTAATCGATAAATTGAGTAGTCAATCTTTGTGACACACGTGCAATCGGTTTAATACAAATCATCAGCTTAACCAGCGACTCCCTGAGAAGAACGATACCCAACTTACCATCTCTAATGATATAAGTTAGGTTTATAAATTTAATCTTGTTGTGTATTTAACGACGTGTGCATCATGTATTGATGAACATATAATATGTATTCGATTCACAATGTGAAACTTTTTTACGTATAACATTTGTTTCACAAACAGACTTTTATATATATATACATACACACGCACACATATATATAGGGGGCTTTCTTTTAAGATCCTATGGAATTGTGATTACATTGAGAACTAGAGCATCATGTGCTATTTCATATGATTTTTTTTCTAACTAAGACTAGTATTTAGAATATTGATTAACATATATTTGTTTAAGAATGTGTTTGGTTTACATGTATTTATTTCACAATGTGAACTTTTTTAGCCTATTTGTGAAACAAAAGTTACAGTAAAAAAGTTTCACATTGTGAAGTAAACACATAAAGCAAACGCATTGCGAATATATATATATATATATATATATATATATATATATATATATATATATATATATATATATATGTTCATCAATACAATAAATATTATTCTTAGAAGAGAAAAAATCTTGTTATTTGGTATGGTTTGTGTAGTAACAAAATACACAAATACAATTATGCTTTAAGAGCTTCTATCAGTAAAGAGTAAAGACGAATCTTTATTTACAATTTTATACGGTACGATTTGTGTATAGTAGTAACAAAATAAGGTATATATGTGACAAAAGTTTTGATACTATAACATAATGACATGTACCATAAGTAGAGTAATTTGGTGTGTGTATATATATACACACACATACAGCATGTATATATATATATATATATATATATATGTCATGTGTGTGTATATATTTTCATATATACACATAGGGGTACTCAAATTTCCGACCAACCCGGCCAAGCCAACTCGAGAAAACGAAAAAATTATTAAACCGAATCAAACCGTTATATAATAGATACAATTTTAATTATAGCAAATCGCATTTAATGGTTGGAAATGGTTTAGGCCCAACCCAAACCGACTCAACCCGACAACCCGACCAAAAGAGCGCTTCTTTTTTTTCACATTTCAGATTAGCGCTACTTCTTTCTTCAACTTCAGTTCTGCTTCAATCGATTCCTCATTCCTACTCCTACCTAGGTTTCAGGTTTCACCTTCAATCGTTCTACCACGATTCACGTTCGACACTTCAATCGTTCCTACTAGGTGTGAGTCCTTGTGATTGAACACGATCGTTACCAGATAATCAAACAACAAAGAGATAGATAAACCAACCTTTTTAGATTACAAACGATTGATTACAAGGTTGATGTTCTTGAATAAAACTCTCTCTTTTCTCTCTGATCCTGATGTGTAATGTGGGTTATGTGTTGTGTGTGAGATTGAGATCAGATTGTGAGATATCTGATATGAGATCAGATCTTATCTCACCTAACAAAATCTAACTAAAATATCTAACAAAATAATATCCTAAAATATCTTCACAAATAGATATTTAGGAATATTATAATAATATAAAATACAATAATTAACTTTGACATTTTATTACAAACTAACATTAGACTAATATCGAGAGTGGCTTTTCGGCTTTAGCTTCAGATTCCAAACTTCAATTGGATGATCTTGATCCAATAAATCTGTGATCTAAGAATCTCCCCCTTTGGATCAAGATCATTACTAAAAAGATTTAGCAATTCAATCTTCTTTTTCAGCTCAGAAGATGGAATCTCCTTCTTTAGCTCAGAATGCTTTAGCAAAGTATCTTCAAAGAAAATTTCTCTAAAATCAGCATGTCTTCAGAATAATTTGATCTCTTGCATTTCTTGGTTTGCTCTTCTCTTCTTTTGTAATGTAATGGACATTTCTTCAAGCTTTAGGTTCTCCCCTTTTTTGATGAATAGAGAAACGATTTCATCAAAACTCTGAGTAAGAAATGTCTTTTATGAGAGCTTCTGATCCGTCAATTCAAAAGATATTCATCCAAATCTTTGCAAATCCAGACAAAATAATCGTGTAACACCTAAATCAACAAATGAATCAGTTAAAATGCCTGTCAGTAACACTAAGTCACTGTGTGTAACAAATACACGTTGGAAAGGAGCTTTTATGATGTTCACTCCTCCAGGGCTTCCATTCAATTATCGAAAGACCACAAAGGTAATTTCTATAAACGTTATGACAAAGAAACAAATTCCTTGTGTGTTCGTGCTTGTGATAGAAAGAATTAAGCACGGATGATTGCTTATTAGGCTCAAAATTGTGTAAACCACTGAGACAACAGTAAGTTAAACACAGACTCAATGTGCATGATTGAAGTGCGAAGGTGGGGCAGACTTCCTTCTTTTCAATATCCAGATTTTCCAAATGAAAATCAGATAGCAAATGTGTTGCGTCCCCTTTGAAAATGTGAAACACTTTCTTGTTAAGAAGAAAATGAGTAGTTGGTGAGGTTAATCAAGAGTTGGCATGGGCTAGTTGCCTGTTTTAATAATGTTCACCAAAAAGTTGTGAAACATTAGTAATGTGGCTGTCCGGCTCAGAAAAAGTTGGTGCAGAGTTCTGATATTCTTTTAACTCTATTCTCACACCCTCTTTCTTTTAAACATTCAACTCACTCTAACCACTCTCATTTAAAGCACAATGTTGATCTTGAAAACATTTAAAGTCACACTTCCAATTCATGAAATCGGTTTGAGATTCAGGAAGTGGTTTGAACTTTTAAGAACAATGTTTTCTATGATTGAAAGTTGTCCACTTTTCAACCATATATGAGATGAAGATAAGGAATGATACCTTTTGAGTGCAATCTTACATCTCATGAAGTTAAGCTTAAAGTCATAAAGATATGATCTTGTAAGCATCTCTAAAAAACTGCAAAAGTCTTATGTCATAGTCAAAGCAAATTTATTCACTTAAATTAAAATGACAAAAAACAGAAAGACAATTTAAAGTACGAGTTCTGATCATAAATAATCAGAAGTCATCACCTTTTTACTCCCCCTGAAATTATGCATTGTAATCTTATCATTGTTAAAGATATGCATAAAATTTCAGAAATGCATGTACTCCCCCTTGAAGGTTGATTTCCTCATTCGAGTATTGGAGTACAATCTCATATCAACTCAGAAGTAAGGTCTTTCGATCATTAAAGTGCGAGTCTTGAACTGTTGTATTCAAAAGCCATCGTCTTGACATTTAAGTTCGGGTCTTGAACTGTTGTATTCAAGAACCATTGTTGACATTGATGTCTGGGTCTTGAGCTGATTTACTCAAGAACCATATTGTTGACATTGAAGAACGAGTTCTAATCTGTACATAATCAGAAGTCGATATTCTTTCTCCTACTCCCTCTTGACAGTAGTTACCTGCAACACATAATCATCCTTTTTCTTTGGTATCCATTTCCATTTGGATCCAACTGTGTTAGTATACGATTGTGGTACCCATTGAAATTTGGGTCCGCTTTGCTTTTGAGAATCAAATGAAGAATTTGAATTATAAGAGGGAACATGATATATGCCAAACCAAACATCAGGATCTTTACGAGAAGCATGATCATATCTACCATAATTTGAAAACTCTCTAGTAGATTGAGATAACTGGAATAATTGTTGTACGGAATATTTCTTGCGAGAATCGACAAGTTTTGGTTTTATACAAGCAACATTCGAAAAAGATTTAGCAGTCTCGTTAAACTCCTGTTTTGGTAGCCACTAAGATTTAATTCCGAGCTTTTTCTTGCTCATTTCTGAAACATTTGAAACTCGTGAGTTAGACTTTTGAGCAACAAACGAATGCATCTTCTTTGGGTTACCAGTAGTGATCGGTTTTTGTGAATGCTGAGATTTCTTCTTACCTGTCGCATTCTTAGAGTTCACAGAGACTGATTTCTCAACTTTCATTGATTTTTCACCTTTTACAAGCATACTGGTCTTTCCCAAGGATTTCACAACAAAAGATGAATGGTTAGGAAGTTTCATATTAAAATCAAATTGATCAAAACAATCATCCAAACCACCGTCAGAGTTTAGAAAATCAAACCCTCCATCAGCTAGACCAAACATGTCATCAGATTTTGAAGTCTTTGATGATTTAGAAAGAACAGTACTCTTAAGCACAGTTGAAAAAACTTTTTGTTCAATATCAATCAAAAGTCTTTCATCTGTTAAAGAATTCTCAAGTTAAGAAATTTTACTTTCCAAAACGAGAGGAGGGACGTAAATTTTACCTTTAATAGGCTTCACCTCCATTTCTTTTACAGAATAACTCTGAAAGAAGTCATTTGAAAGAAATTTCTTTTGATATATTGGATCATCATTATAACTATTATTCAGCTTCACATAACGAAAGGGAAGGTGAACTTTAGATGATTTCTTTCGTTTTTCAGTTTCCTTGGCTTCATCCTCTTTAGATAGTCCAGTCCAGAAAACTTCAAGCTCAGAGATTCTTCGAGCTAGTTTAAAAAATGTAAGATCATAAAGTGCTGGCACTTCATATATACCCTTTTTAAGATAATGAGGGTTCTCATAACCAAGTCCCCAACTCTCTTTATTCTCTTTGGGTTTGTTTAGATGAATGGTTTGTTCAGTTTGACCCAATGAGTATAACTTCTTTTCCAAAGCTTTTAATTTTTCAATTAAAGATTCGTTTTCTTTGGAAGTTGAAGAATGCAATTTCGTAAGCTCTTTGAAATCAAACTCACTCTTTTTCAATTTAGACTTTGTTTCAGTATTCTCTTTAAGAATTATGGTCTTTTCTTTTGCGCTGGTGTCATTGTTTCTATGTAAAACCTCAATCAATACTTTATTCTCAGCAAGGTCATTGCTAAGTTTATGTATTGACTGGTCTTTGTCTTTTATGACACCCTTTTCACGCTTGATTTTCGACTCTAATTCTTGGAGTTTTATCATCATGGCATGCATTTGATTTAAGAAATCAGATTTTGGTTAAATCACACACCTCTTCATCAGAATCAGCTTCGGATTTTATTTCCATTTGACACATCAAGCACAAGTGTGTTGTCTCTTTCTTCTCTCTTTCTGCTTCCAAGGCAAAAATATTTCCTTTGTAAAGTACAAGTGTTATCTCATCCATACTGATTGAATTAGCTTCGCTTGAATTCATTCTGTTTGATTAATAATGCAATAAGAACTTGTATTGATCGTTAGTTCAGAAAAAATCAGATAAGTACAGAAAAATTTGACTAAGTCTGGAACTGGCGCAAAAAGCTGAATTTGCGCTACTTGAAGGTGGCGCAAAAGTAAACTTTGCGTGAGAGGCGGGTTGTGCGAGTGAAGGTTGGCGCAAGATAGAGATTTTCGCTAGAAGTAGGTCGTGCAAAAGAGCTTTTGCGCGAGACGTTGATGGCGCGAATTGAGGTTTGCGCGACTAGTTGTTGGCGCAAAATAGAAGTTTGACCGGTAAGATGTTGACCTCAATTAAAGATTCGTTTTCTTTGGAAGTTGAAGAATGCAATTTCGTAAGCTCTTTGAAATCAAACTCACTCTTTTTCAATTTAGACTTTGTTTCAGTATTCTCTTTAAGAATTATGGTCTTTTCTTTTGCGCTGGTGTCATTGTTTCTATGTAAAACCTCAATCAATACTTTATTCTAAGCAAGGTCTTTGCTAAGTTTATGTATTGACTGGTCTTTGTCTTTTATGACACCCTTTTCACGCTTGATTTTCGACTCTAATTCTTGGAGTTTTATCATCATGGCATGCATTTGATTTAAGAAATCAGATTTGGTTAAATCACACACCTCTTCATCAGAATCAGCTTCAGATTTTATTTCCATTTGACACATCAAGCACAAGTGTGTTGTCTCTTTCTTCTCTCTTTCTGCTTCCAAGGCAAAAATATTTCCTTTGTAAAGTACAGGTGTTATCTCATCCATACTGATTGAATTAGCTTCGCTTGAATTCATTCTGTTTGATTAATAATGCAATAAGAACTTGTATTGATCGTTAGTTCAGAAAAAATCAGATAAGTACAGAAAAATTTGACTAAGTCTGGAACTGGCGCAAAAAGCTGAATTTGTGCTACTTGAAGGTGGCGCAAAAGTAAACTTTGCGTGAGAGGCGGGTTGCGCGAGTGAAGGTTGGCGCAAGACAGAGATTTTCGCTAGAAGTAGGTCGTGCAAAAGAGCTTTTGCGCGAGACGTTGATGGCGCGAATTGAGGTTTGCGCGACTAGTTGTTGGCGCAAAATAGAAGTTTGACCGGTAAGATGTTGACCGGATAAATACTTGACCAGACTGTTACTGTTGCTCGACCGGTATAGATGTGTTGACCGGTATTAAGTTTCGACTGGTATGGTGCTTGACCGGTGTTGTGTATTTCGACCGGTAAAGAGTATTTTGACCGGTATTGAATTGTGACCGGAGTTGCGACCGATATCGACCGATATGCACAGATCGGTATGGACCGATATGCGTGTGACCGGTATTGACCGGTGTGTGCTTTTTCTTCGATAAATCGTCTCTGTAATCACCAAATACACCAATCTGGAAAACGATTTACAGCCCAATACTTTGACACAATGATCGACTTATCAACTATAACAAGTTACAAGATTTTGATTTCAAAAACAACCGTTGTATCAAAATTTGATCGATGACACATTGTTCTTTAAAAACTAAAGAACACAGTGAGTTTCTAAAAGTTTGATTTTGATCTGGTTTAAGCTCTGATACCAATTGTGAGTCCTTGTGATTGAACACGATCGTTACCAGATAATCAAACAACAAAGAGATAGATAAACCAACTTATTTAGATTACAAACGATTGATTACAAGGTTGATGTTCTTGAATAAAACTCTCTCTCTTTTCTCTCTGATCTTGATGTGTAATGTGGGTTATGTGTTGTGTGTGAGATTGAGATCAGATTGTGAGATATCTGATATGAGATCAGATCTTATCTCACCTAATAAAATCTAACTAAAATATCTAACAAAATAATATCCTAAAATATCTTAACAAATAGATATTTAGGAATATTATAATAATATAAAATACAATAATTAACTTTGACATTTTATTATAAACTAACATTAGACTAATATCGAGAGTGGCTTTTCAGTTTTAGCTTCAGATTCCAAACTTCAATTGGATGATCTTAAATCCAATAAATCTGTGATCTAACACTAGGTGAATTGTCGAACTAGAACCGTTTGGAGGCGATTGAAATAGGACCGTTTGAAGGCGATTCTTTGGATTAAGATAGCTTCAAGGCATGACAACAAAACATAGGTATATATCTAATATTTACCCTAGTTTTCATCTGGGTTTTTATCTAGATTTCGTATAATCTATTTGTTTTAAGGGCTTTCAGTATCGATTGGATTTTGGTTTGATTATTACTGGATTTTGATCATATTTTTTCTTATATGACATGAATCTCATTCTGCTTTTGTTGGTTTGAAGTTGTCGTTTTAAATTTTTGTGACCTGTCTGATTCATAGTGTTGAAAAATCTGAAGTTGGGTTTGTGTGTTTTTTTGATTCAAAGTGTGGAAATCCTTGTTGATTCCCGTTTCTCATTGTTTTCAAGTTTGTTTTAATCTGATTCTTTTGGTTGATATTATTATTGTTTCTTTAACGGGTTTTGATATTGTTTGTTGATTTAAAACCCTTTTTCTTGGTTGATAATAATATCCATTTTTGTTTCTTTTTCTAGTCTCACTATTTCTTCTACTCAATCTTAAATACTTGTAGAGAGATAGATGATGGTACAATTTTTGAAACATATTTTAGGTGGTGAATTATACTAATTATTTTCAAGTACTGATGAAATTTTAAAACTAGATAATCTTGGTAGCATTGTGAATATATTTTTATCTTGTTTCTGTTGATGAAGAAATCATAAAATAAGTTGTTGGTATGACATAAATGAGTAGATATGGAAGGATCTTCAAATAGTTGAAGATGAAGTTTGCTCTTTTATTTATTAAGATATTAATTAAGTAATTAAGACAGGTTGTAGAAAATAAGATGGCTTTTGTCAAAGAACAAATATATGCTCTTATTTACTTTGTTTAATGTCATCCTTTAATATCAACTCATCATTAACAAACATATTGAGATGGTGAATCCTTTCCCTTTTTAGTAAGAAGTTGATTGTTTGGGGGTTATGTCCAACTGCAGTAGACTACGCTGCTAGTAACTATATATGTTTTCAATTGGCATTTGAGACCAATCTCATGCCATCTAGTGATGTGCCAAGGTCAGACTTTGGATGATGATCTTGTTTTACTATTATTATTTCATGACAATGATTATTGAACTTGATGTCTAAAATATGAATGAGAAAGAAAATAGATAGATTATTATTGTTTTAAATATAAGATTCTAGTTGTCAATTATTACACATACAATTTTGAGATACCAATGTTGTTTGAATGGAAACTGGTTTTGTATTTTCTACAGATTTTATGATGAATACTTGTTAAGATTCAGTTTGTTATACCCCTCATCATCATCATCATGAAGGAATTATTTCAGCTTTCGATCAAATCTCCAATTATGATCAACCCGCTTCCAACAATCTTAATCTGCATCCACAGGTTTTGTCTCCTCCTCTCTTCTAATCTTATTTTAACTTATTGGCAGCAGGCCGCAGTTGGCGACAGCAGGTATGTAATTTATGAATAAAGGTTTGTTTAGATATGATAACTTAGTTAAATTGTGAAATGATGAGAAAGGTTTCAAACCGACCAACCCAACTCAACCCGAACGGTTTGGGTTGGGTTGGGTTTCACTTTTGATTGAGTTGAGATTTTTCAAACCGCAAAGATTGGGTTGGGTTGTTAAAATGCCTTCAACCCAGCCAACCCAACCCAACCCAACCCGTGAGGTCCCGTGTATACACACAAAGATTTAAGGATTTGGACTTGTAAATTGTTGTAATTGGTGGATTTTAGTGTGTGGAATTTGCATTTACATTTTGCATTTGCATCCAATGTAATTGATTTTACTTTGCTGACAGTCTTATAAGACAAGTAAATTAATGCTGACTTTTTAAGACATGTCTATGTAAGTCATAAAGCACTGATGACCATCTGAAACTATGCCACCAACCTTAGGTACTATATGTCTGCTGTATCTATATGTATATGTATATATCTGTGTGTTGTTTAGTGTGTCTAACGATATCATCAAGATTTTCAAAACATAAAAATATATACAAACACCATCATAACCAAACAAAGAAACCTTTGCCAATCCCACTGCATACTCCAAGAATGTGAAATAGACACTTCAATTTTCATCTAGAAAACATACTGAATGCTAGCTTATTAGGCAATTCAGATCTTTCATCTTTCTTTATATATATAGTACCAGTACTGCCTGCCATGCAAAGGTCTAGTGACATAACAGAAACCCACAACTTATTTTAATAAACCCTAACCCTAAAACCCTAACCCTAAACCCTAAAACTAGCTAGCTAATTAACTGCTTTTTCACCTTTTACTACTATATCAAGATCAGAACCAGGTCATTGGCTTTGGCTCTTGTGGGTTAATTTGAGTTGGAAACCAAAAGTCAAAAGTAGGCTTAGAGATTGGTGGTAATGGTGCACTCATAATCATCATCATCATCATTTTTGAGATTTGTGGTGGTGATTGGGAAGAGTTGTAGGGTTTTGGGTGGTACTCTTGTGCAATATGGAGTTGTACCATGATTATTATCCATCATCATCATCATTGACATAAGTGGGCAATCACACATGAATTTGCAGGTTTGATCTGATGGGAGATCCACCTTCCAATTGCTGTTCATCATTCCTTTACAGGTTGATGCATCTTCAAGAACTCCACCCTATATATCACACACACATAAAATTAATAAAATGGAATTTAATATGTACTTTAAATGAAGATAAAAAGGCATGGAAAGTCAATTTAATGTATAAAAAAAATATAATTTAATTTGTTGATAAATCAATTAACCCAAACATTTTTTATAACATAAAAAAGGCATTGAAAGTAAATTTAATCTATAAAAAAATATAATTTAATATGTTGATAAATCAATTCCAGGGAACCCAACATTTTTTACTACATATACTTTAACATGGATTAACAAAGTTCAATCATTTCTATATCATTTACTTCCCCATTTCATTCTTATAATATATATATATATATATATATATATATATATATATATATATATATATATATGATAATCAAATGAAAACCAAAAATATGTTACAAACCTTAGAGAATCGATATAAAATATTTTTTACATGATTTTTTATTTATCAAAACCTATGATTTAAGATATTATTTCATATATGTTTTTGTTCACCTTGTGAAAAGATTACACGTGAAAAATAAAATTTGATTCACCTATTGAAATGAAAAATACAGGTAAAAAATATTCATGTGGTGAAACAAATACATGTAAAACTATCATATTATGAAACAAATATATGGGAAGAAATATATTAAATCCAAGCATTTGGTGAAAATATATCATGTGAAAAAATATTTTTATATTGGTTCTCACATGTTTGGATCATATTTATGATTTTCATTTGATTTAACCCCTATATATATTTTCCTTCCTTCAAACTTTTGTAAGACAAAGTTAAATAAAAGAAAAAAATGACAAGTATTTATGTCTGCTATCAAAAGGAAAAAAAATCAAATACAAACAAAGAGAAAATAAAGAAAGTAGAAGAGACACCAACATCTCCTCAAAATCAGACCTCTACAAGAAAACCAGACGTTCCAAAACGATGAATGTAAACAAGAAACCCGAATGTGTATGTATATATATAAAAAAAATATATATATATATATGGGTTCACGTGAGACCAACCTGTTTTCGTGAGACCGGTGAGACTATAAAATAACACTAAAACTTCACAGCGATTCATTGTGAAGGAATGAAAAACAACAAATTCACAATAAAAACACTGTGAAGGTTTACCTTTATAATACCTTCACAGTCTTTTGTTGTGAAGGTTTAGTGTTATTTTTGTGGTCTCACGGGTCTCACGAAAATGGTCTGGTCTCACATAATCTCAAGTATATATATATATATATATATATATATATATGAGAGAGAGAGAGAGAGAGAGAGAGAGTCAGGTTAGGGGAAAACCATAAAAAAATAAAAATTGATAAACACCCTTATAACTGTTCATCTAAACGGTATTCACATATCCATACTAGAAATTTATAAAATGTACACCGCATAAAAACCAAAAAACAACTTCAATTACTTGTATATACATGTGTATACCGTCAAGATGAACGATTATTAAAGTGTTTCTCAGTATTTCATTTTTTTAGAGTTCTCCCGAACCTCTCTCTGTCTGTCTGTCTCTCTCTCTTTATATATATATATATATATATATATATATATATTTATATATAATCATGTATAGGATCAATTATGAAGCCCTGTAAATTCAACTGGCCACCTTAAAATAAATAAATAAAAATCTTCCCTTAGGTTGGAAAATTAATCTATCAGAATTAGTTAATTGATTAATTAATTACCTGCGGATGAAGAGTTGGAAGAAAATGATGATGATCATGAGGATTGTAAAGGCGATGTTGTTGGTACAACGCCATTAATTTCTTTCGAAGCTTTTGTCGATCTCGAGCTTTATGATTCTGAAACCAATAGAACACATTTTTGCCTTGAATTTTGCCATAAACCGATAGCCTTGCTGTTATTTGCTGTATCTGGGTTGCCGTGGGTGTTTTCAGGCCACCTCTATACATTCCCTCCAACAACATCACCTGTTCCGGCGTTGGACACCACCGGCTTCCACCACCACCGCCGCCTGTTGTCCCCTTCACCGGCACCACCGATGTCATCCCTAAATTAATCTCCGTTTTTCTGATTATATAAAAATATGTTTTTTGAGTTTTGATGTGAGGTTTTGAGGAGGTAAGGTTGTGGATTGAAGAGGTATTTATAGAGAGTGAAGTGATATAAGTGAGTGGATGACGTCATCACCATCGTCCATGTTTGTTTGTCCCTTTTGACAAACAAACAAAAATTGATGGAACATGGTATTACTACAAGGTCGATAGAGGAATTGGATGTGGCCATGCAACCATTTTTTAAATTTTTTTTTTTATTTAGTATCCAATCTTATTATGATATTGATTTATATTCATGTTTATTATTTTTAAAACTTATTTTTGAATTTTAAATATTATTTAGATAGAAAATCAAATTTTCCAATACTTAATTAAGGCGCCTTATATCAAAATATACTTCAATTTTTTAGTTGTTGGAAAAAATAAGTTTTTATTATAAAAATATAAAAGTATTTGTTATGAACCTATAAAATAAAAATATAAGAGCATTAGTGAAATTCTTTACATAATTTTTTTATTTCTTGTGTATTTTATTAACCTTTCAATCTTTCATCCTAATTATAGATCGGTCCTTAATTTATATAAAAAAAACTAAAATAATAAATGTCATTATAGAATAAAATAAAAAATAAAATTTTTTGACTATAGATTTATTAAAACTACCGGTTTTTAAAATATACAATATAACGAATAACAATAACAAAAAAAATATGATAAATACAAATCATAATAAAAGTAAATAAATAAAATGGTTAACAAATGAAGTGTCAAAAAATTATAAATTTATTAGTAAATAATTTTTTTCCAAATGATTATAAATTCAAATTAATTTATTTTATAGTTAATATATATATATATATATATATATATATATATATATATTAAAAAAATTATTTAATATTTATCATTTTTCCATTATTTTAAGTTAAATGTGTCAAAAAGAAAGAGGAAGGAAAGGTCCTTCTGTAGGAACCTTAAGAATTCAACGCCTCTAAATATTTTGTGCGGGTTCGTGGACCTCCCATGTTCACCCGTTGTGGGTACTCAACTATCGAAACGGTATATTTTCTAGAGTATCTCGAACATTCTTTTAAAGTTACTTTAAAATAGAGATAACAAATTTCAGGTTGTTTAGGAGGTTTAGATGGATTTTGTTCGTTGCCTCCCTCTTTCTAGGTCTTGTAGACGGTGGGTTTGGCCTCTTTGGATGACTTTGTGTTTTATGACTTGGTTCATGTCTCTTTAATTCCCTGGTGTTTATATGTTAATGCTTTAAAAAAAGTCAATGTTCCATTATAAAAAAAAATACATTTTGACTATAACAGTTTCTCCATTTTGCAGATTCCATATTATTCGTTGCATTCACTACACCAAATGTTGTCTTAGATAACATATACTAATTGGCTATGTTGCTTAAGATAAGTTTAGGCAACAAAAGCTCATATATGTTGCCTAAGTTTCCTCTTAGGCAACATGTAGTTCTATGTTGCCTAAGTAAGGCCTTATGCAACATATGAATAATTATATGTTGCCTCAACTATCTTAAGCAACATTTTTCTTTATGTTGCCTTAGTTTTATAATGTTTTTTTTTTTAATAAATGAAAGTTATCTTAAGCAACATATTGCATTGTTTATATGTTGTCTAAGGTCATAAATATAACTAAATATAGGTAATCGAAAATTTAATAACTTGTATAATGTTTTTTTTAATCAATGAAAGTTATTATATTTTCTTGTTTCTATGTTGCCTAAGGTTAAAAATATAAATAAATATAGGTAGTTGAAAATGTAAAAACTTGTATAATGTTTTTTTAAGTCAATGAAAGTTATCTTAGGCAACATATATTTTCTTGTTTCTATGTTGCCTAAGGTAAAAAATATAAATAAATATAGGTAGTTGAAAATGTAAAAACATGTATAATGTTTTTTTTAAATCAATGAAAGTTATCTTAGGCAACATATTTTCTTATTTCTATGTTGCCTAAGGTCAAAAATATAAATAAATATAGGTAGTTGAAAATGTAAAAACTTGTATAATTTTTTTTTAAATCAATAGTTATCTTAGGCAACATATTTTCTTGTTTCTATGTTGCCTAAAGTAACCCGACCAACCCGACTAAAACTTGTACGTTTTTACTTTTTTTTTTTTTTTTTTTTATGATTTTAAACTTTTAGCGGCTCGTCTGTTCTATCAATTCTCAAGTCCTTCTATCTTAGTCATAGTTCAGATCTGTCTACGAGACCATGCCGAATAAAATCGTACAAATCTAACCTTCAAGTCTTCAAAAATATTCAACGTCAACTTGGGCTTTAATGTATCAGTTGGGATTTAATGGATCCATTTAGGATTTAATGGATCCACTTGGGCTTTAATGGGCCTAATTAGGATTTAATAGATTCAGTTGGACTTTAATGGATCGGTTAGATTTCAATGCATCCACTTGGGCTTTAACGGATCGATCGGGCTTTAATGGATCAATTTAGGCTTTTAATGGATTCACTTGGGCTTTAATGGTTCCATTTCGGTTTTACTGGATTCATTTTGGCTTTAACGGATCGGTTGGGCTTTTAACGGATCCACATGGATCGATTGGGCTTTAAATGATCCATTTGATCCCAATACACATGTCATGCATATATGTAGTACATATCTGCATGGTTCTTAGTAGGCTATAGTGGGCCTTAGTGGCCTTATTGATCCCAGTACACATCACATGCATATATGCAGTACATATCTGCATACAAACACATATTAAGTCACCATTGGTGTTATTGAGCCTTAATAAGTCATTAAAGGTTTTGTTGGTTTGTATTGGTTCTTACTAGGCTTTAATGGTTCTTAGTAGGCTATAGTGAGCCTGTTAGGACACAGTCTCGTTGGATTCAAGATCATACAAAACGAAGATCGCAATCTGAAGTTAATGCTGAAAGTCGCTCTCAACAATAGTCTAGGGTCTATTCTGTAATAAAGTCAAAGTTGTTTTATTATTTAGATATTATGTTTTAGATATTATTTGTTATTATATTAGTTTAATTATAATATCTAGATATTATAGATATCTAGATATTATGTTTAATATTAGTTTATATTAGTTTTGATAATATCTTTATCAGATATTATCTTTCTCTCTGTACATCGATCAGATATAAGTTTTTGATAATATCTTTATCAGATATTATCTTTTGTACCGGTCGAATTTTTTTTATCCGGTCAAAGTAAAACTCACTTCCCCGGTCGAACCCCACTTTTCCACTACATTTCCCCGGTCAAAGCAAATTAACTCATCCGGTCGAATCACACAAAACCACATCTGGTCAAACCACAATTTTTTTCAAACTCACATCCGGTCTTCCACTTCTTTCGGTCTTCACCTTCCCGGTCAAACCTTTTAAAAAAAAAAAATTCTCGCCCCCCCCCCCCCCCCCGGTCTAACCCCACTCTCCGGTCATTGCTTGTGAACTATCGGTCAAACATATCATTCCCGGTCAAACATCTCAATTTCGATCGAGCACTCACACTCTCATATCGGTCTTATCACACACAATTGCATTACATCAATTCATTAAATATACACGTGGCAATCTCACCACATGCAAAACTCTCACATTCAAAACTCTCAAATGAAGAAATCCTCACGTGGCCACTAATTTCAATCACCTAATCTCAAGTTTGGAAATTTGGAAATTGATTGTAGTTTTTGAACTTTGGTACCATCACATTTTAGATAATATAAAATTGTTTGTTTAAAATTGTTTGTTTATCGGTCGAAAGAAAATATTACCGGTCGAGCATTTTACCGGTCCAATCTTTTACCGATCAATCAGTTTTACTGGTCGAAAATCTTACCGGTTCTTTACTTCGAAAAAGTCGAACTTCACTTTGCGCAATCAACCTCTCGCGCAAACTTTTGAATTTTAAAATTCTCTCATATCTCAAAGCCTCTCGCATCTCAAAGCCTCACGCATCTCAAAGCCTCTCGCATCTTAAATCTTGTTCAATTATGACTTCCAGAGAAGCTCTTGCCATTGGAACTGATTCCAAACCACCTGTTCTATTTAAAGGTGAATACGAACAGTGGAAGGATCGGTTTCTAAACTTCATAGACAGACATGAGCTTTGTGAGTTCATCAGACAGTCATTTGCAGAAGGAAATATGCAACCAATAAAGACAACTCGTCTGGTTGGAACAGTGCCAACACAAGTTGAACTGAAGCACCATGAGCTTGACGGTGACAACCTAAACAGAGTTAAAGGTGATAAGCTAGCTATGTCATACATTCTTCAAGGAATCCCCAATGAAATCTACATAAAGATTGACAGCTACAAGGCCTCAGCTAAGGAAATGTGGGATCAGCTGGAGAAGATGATGATGGGTTCTAAGGTGGGAAATCAACTGAAGATCTCCAACTGCCTCAATAACTATGAAGAATTTAGAGGCAGAGCCGGAGAAACCTTAGAAGAAGTACATGACAGGTTTGTGACCTTGCTGAATGAGCTAAGCAAGAACAAGGTCCACAAATCTCAAATTGAGCTAAACGTCAAATTTCTAAGCGTTCTACAGCCAGAATGGAAGAGATTTGCGAGGCAGATGAAGCAGATTAAAGATCTGAATGAGATTCCACTTCATGAGGTGTATGAGACCCTCAAACAAAATGAAGAAGAAGTGGATGAAATTCTAGAAGAGAATAGGCAGAGAGGAAAGAAGGTTGAAGACCCAGTTGCTCTTGTTGTCAAGAAGAAGAAGAACAAAGCGACTGTGTATGAATCAGATGAAGATAAAGCTGAAGCAAACTCTGACGAAGATGAATGTGAACAACTAAAGCAAGCATTGCTTTTGTTGACTAAGGCTTTCCAGAAGAAATTCTACACAAAGCCAAGCTCAAACAGTCAGAGGTATTCGTCTGGTCCAAACAACTACGCTCATAGAGAAAGGGTCGAAGGAAGTAGATTTGAAGGAAGAAGGTTTGAAGGAAGGAGAATGGAGGAGAGGAAACCAGAAGATAGAAGAGATCTTGCTGAAGAAAAGAGATCAGAGGAAAGGAAACCTGAAGAGAGAAGGTTTCAAGCAGAAGGATCAGGTCAGACAGAACCTATAACGTGCTACAACTGTGGCAAAACCGGTCATTATGCCAGAGATTGCCGAAAGCCAAAAGTCAAGAACTCGGACTACTACAAGAACAAAATGTTGCTTGCAAAGCAACAAGAGGCTGGAAAGGCATTGATGGCTGAAGACGTTTTCTGGCTCGATCTTTCTGATGATGATGAAGAAGATGAAGAGAAAGATGAAGTTGTCAACTGTGCTTGATGGGAAAGCATGAATCAGATGATGAAGCTGATTCAGAGAATGAAGAAGAGGTATGCAACTTATCGTATGCTGAATTCATAAATCAATTGCATGCCATGAATGATAAACTCAAAGAGTTAGAGTCGAACCTAAAGCGTGAAAAGGGTGTCATTACTGACAAAAACCAATCAATACAGAAACTTAGCAATGAAATTGCTGAGAAGAAAGTACTGGTTGAGGTTTTACATAAAAACAATGACACCAACGCAACGGAGAAGACAATAATTCTTAGTGAGAATTCTGAACTCAAGTCTAAACTGCTAAAACGTGAGATTGACTTATACGAGGTTACACAAATGCATTCTTCGTCTATCGAAGAAAACAAATCTTTAATTGCAAAAATGGATGTTTTGGAAAAGAAGTTGTACTCATTAGGTCAAACTGAGCAAACCATTCATCTTAACAAACCAATAGAGAACAAAGAAAGATGGGGAATCGGTTATAAGAATCCTCACTATCTTCAAAAGGGAATGTCTGAAGTGCCTGCACTTTATGATATTCTTTCTATGAAGTTAGCTAGAAGAATCCCTGAACTTAAAGTTTATTGGACTAAACTATCTGAAGAGGATGAAGCCAAAGAAACAGAAAAACATTTAATATCATCTAAAGTTCATCTTCCATTTTATTATGTGAAGCTGAATAATAGCTATGATAAGAAACCTGAAAAGAAGAAAACTCTTTCAGATGACTTCTTTCTAAGTTATTCTGAAAAGGAAATGGAGGCGAAACCTACTCAAGGTAAATTATATGTCCCTCCTCTCGTTTTAGAAAGTAAAATTTCTGAACTCGAGAATTCCTTGTCAGATGAAAGACTTTTGATAAACATTGAACAAAATGTTTTTACAACTGTGTTTACAAATTCTGTTCTTTCTAAGGCTTCAAACTCTGAGAATATGGTTAGTTCATCAAATCAAGGGTTTGATTTTCTGAACTCTAACGGTGGTTTAGATGATTGTCTTGAACAATTTGACTTTAATGCAAAACTTCCAAACCATTCATCCTTTCTTAAGAAATTTGTTGGATCAACCAGTAAGCCTGTTAACAGTGCAAAATTAACGCGAGTTGATAACTCAGTCTCTGTGAAAGCTAAAAATGCTAAAGGCAAGAAGCATTCACAGAAGTCGATCAATACTGGTAACCCAAAGAAAATGCATTCAGTTGTTTCTCTAATGTCTAACTCAAAGGTTTCAACTGTTTCAGATATGACCAAGAAATGGCAACCCAAACGGAAGCTTGACAAGACTTTTAAATCTTTTGATTCTGTTTATTGTAATAAGAATATGTCTAGTTCAGATACTTTGAATATGAATGTTGCTCCTAAACTGAAATACTCTTTTAAGCAACTATTCCTGTTATCTAAAACTGCTAGACAGTCTTCCTTTTATAATAAACATGCTTCTAATTTCTGTCAAGATTCTGCTATGCGGTTTGAATCATCTCATGTGCATTCTTATCATTATCCTACTTCATATCTATTTCAAAAGAAAAGAGGACCCAATTTGCAATGGGTACCAAAATCAAAACCTTGTGCTAACACAGCAGGACCCAAATTCAAGTGGGTACCAAAATCTAAATCTGTGTTGCAGGCACCCAATGTTTAGCAAAACATGTGGCTTCTGATTACAACAGATCAGAACCCGTACCTCAATAGAGAAAATGGTTCTTGAGTAAGACAACTCAAGACTCGAACTTCAAAGACGAGACGATGGTTTCTGAACACGTCTGTTCAGAACTCGTGCTTAAGAAAAATAGGCTTTTGAATTCATCAGTTCAAAACCCGCACTTTAATATTAACGCTCCAACGTCTTACTCATTTCTAATGCTTAAAATCTAAATCTGTGTTTCGTTATTTCTCCTATGCAGATCCGTCATATGTGGTATTTGGACAGCGGTTGTTCCAAACACATGACAGGACAGAAAGATATGCTGACAAACTTTACAGAGAAATAATGCGGAACAGTCAGATACGGAAATGATCAGTTTTCACCAATATTAGGCTACGGTGATATACAACGGGAAAATATAACGATCAAGAAGGTGAGCTACGTAGAAGGATTAGGACACAATCTGTTCAGCATAGGTCAGTTCTGTGACAAAGACCTAGAGGTCAACTTCAAAGCCAAGAGGTGTTATGTTCGCACAGAAGAAGGTGAAGAACTCTTGGTCGGCACTCGAAAGTCAGACCTCTACACGATCAATTTATCAGACGTCCAGACTGACAAGCAGATTTGTCTACTATCTAAAGCATCGATGCAACAAAGTTGGCTATGGCATCGACGACTCTCTCATCTCAACTTTCGCTACATCAACAAACTGGTCAGTGGCAACTTAGTCAAAGGACTTCCAGAGCTCAAATATGACAAAGATCATCTGTGTGCAGCCTGTGAGAAGGGAAAGATGAAGAGGGCTCCACATAAACCGAAGCCTGAACCAAGTACAAGCGCTCCGCTAGAGCTATTGCATATGGATCTCTGTGGTCCAATGCGAACTCAGAGTCTAGGAGGCAAGAAGTACATTCTAGTGATCGTGGATGACTACTCACGATACACTTGGGTCAAGTTCCTACGATTAAAGGATGAGACACCTGATGTGCTCATCACTTTCCTGAAGACGACCCAGGTGAATCTGCAGAAACCGATAAAGCTTCTAAGAACAAACAACGACACAGAGTTCAAGAACAAAACTGTTTAAGAATATCTCGAATCTAAAGGGATAACTCATCAGTACTCTGCTGCACGTACGCCTCAACAAAATGGAGTGGTGGAAAGAAGGAATCGGACGCTAGTCGAGGCAGCTCGCACTATGCTAAGTCATTCCGACCTACCTCTATGCTTATGGGCAGAAGCTATATCTACCGCATGCTATACGCAGAACCGGTCCATGATTCACAGACGATTCAAGAAGACTCCTTATGCGTTGATCAACAACCGAACACCTACAATCAAATACTTCCATATCTTTGGATGTAAGTGTTTCGTTCTAAACGATAGGGAGAATCTCAACAAGTTCAGCGCCAAGGCAGATGAAGGAATCTTCATTGGATACTCCTCATCATCAACTGCATTCAGAATCTACTTCAAGAAGTCATAGACGGTGATTGAAAGCATCAACGTCACCTTTGATGAAGAGATGGCTTTCGAACAATACTGTTCAGAACCCGTTTTAACCGGAGTACTAGCTTCTGGGCAACTCAGTCCAGAACCTGCGTCTCAACAGAACAAATCAGATGAAGCTTCAACATCAACTAACCATTTATCTGATTTAGATTTATTATTTGAATTGTTTTATGACGAATTTCTTGGAACTAACATAAAGAAATCTGTTTTGGTTGACAGGATAGAATAACCAACGCCTACTCATCCAACCAGTTCAGACATTCCAAATGAATCAAGTACCCCGATTCATCAAGACGTCACAATTCAAATACCAACTCCTACAGTTCAAGAAGTGCCAAGTCATGCAGAGTCAGAAGTAGCTGAACCAGTCGGATGTTCAATTCAGATCAATCTACAGCCGGAACAAGCTGTACCTACTGAGACTTCTGCACCAACTACTTCAACTGAACCCCCCATTCCTTTTTATATTGATCTATTATCATATAATACACTCCCACCAATTACTTCAATTGAAATCATCATTCCTCCAGAACAAGCCGAAGAAGGTACAAGTGGATTTATAGATGACACGACTGACATTCATTCCTATAATCCACTGCCTCATGAACGTAAATGGACCAAAGCGCACCCTGCAAGTCAGATCATAGGTGATCCACCCAAGTCGGTGCAAACTAGGTCAGCGTCAATCAACTGGTGCATGCACGACTCCTTTCTAAGCAAGATTGAGCCAACTCGAGTATCAGAGGCTCTTGCGGATCCAGATTGGGTAGTCTCTATGCAAGAAGAATTGAACCAGTTCGTCGCACTGCAAGTCTGGAGACTCGTACCAAAGCCTAAAGGTAAAACAATCATCGGTACGAAGTGGATCTTCAAGATTAAAAAGGACGAAGCTGGTACCGTCATCAGAAACAAGGCGAGACTAGTATCCAAAGGATACAGACAAGAGGAAGGATTAGACTATGACGAGACATACGCTCCTGTGGCACGTTTAGAGGCAATCAGAATGTTCTTAGCCTACGCTGCCCACAAGAACTTCACGGTCTTTCAAATGGACGTGAAGACAACATTCCTGAACGGAATCCTGAAGGAGGAAGTCTACGTCTCTCAGCCAGAAGGTTTTGTTAATCAAGAGAAGCCAAATCACGTCTACATTCTCGACAAAGCTCTCTACGGTCTGAAACAAGCCCCTCGAGCCTGGTATGATGTCCTTTCCATTTTTCTAGTCAAGTCTGGGTTTTCAAAAGGTACGGTGGATACCACCTTGTTCATAAAGAAAGAAAAAGCCGATATCGTTTTAATACAAATCTATGTCGACGATATTATTTTTGGTTCAACTAATACTAAGTACTGTAAGAATTTTGCAAACCTTATGGTGTCTAGATTTCAAATGAACTTGATGGGAGAGATGAACTTTTTTCTCGGGCTTCAAGTAAAACAATTTTCTACGGGTATCTTTATCAATCAATCTAAGTACATTAGGGAAATTCTCCGGAAATTCCAAATGGAAAATAAAAAACCGATTGGTACCCCAATGGCACCAGGAACTAAGATTGGCACCGATCCTTCGGAAAAGGCTGTTGATATTAGGACCTACAGAGGAATGATAGGTTCTTTAATGTATCTTACTAGTAGTAGACCAGACATAATGTTTTCAACATGTCTTTGTGCCCGATATCAGGCTAATCCAAAAGAAATCCATTTGACTGCTGTCAAGCGTATATTCAGGTATCTGAAGGGCACCGCAGATCTCGGTCTGTGGTATCCCAAAGATACTACTTTTGAACTAACAGCGTACACAGATGCAGATCATGCAGGGTGTATGTTAGACAGGAAGAGCACGTCAGGACACGTACAGTTCCTCGGTGACAAACTAGTAAGTTGGGGATCGAAGAAGCAACTTTGCGTTTCAACTTCCACGGCCGAAGCAGAATATGTAGCTGATGCTAGCTGCTGTTCTCAGGTTTTGTGGATGCAAACACAACTTCGCGACTACGGTTTCCACTTCAACAAAATCCCGATCTACTGCGACTCCAAGAGCGCCATCGCAATAACAACGAATCCTGTTCAACACACAAAAACCAAACATATCGACGTCAGGTATCACTTTATCAAAGATCATGTAGAAAAGGGAAACATAGAACTTTTCTTTGTAAAAACAGATTATCAACTTGCAGATTTGTTTACCAAGGCGTTAGATGAAAAGAGATTCAACTTTCTTATCTCTAAGCTTGGTATGCTAAATATTAAGACATAATCAGTAGTTACCTATAAAAGTTCACTATTGTTTACTTTTTCCTCATATCTTTATGCTTAATTGTGAATGATATCTGTATTTCATATGTTAATGTTCATGATTCTAGGGGGAGTATGAGAAGAAACTCATACTTGGTCAATATTAATTTGAGGGGGAGCTAATAAGATTTCTGCACTTACGTTTTATGACAAATTTTTGTAATGCAAGATTTTAGGAGGAGCTCTTCACGTCAAAGGAGTTCGGATATGACTTCTGATCAATTCAGATCAGAACTCGTTCTTTAAAAAGTTTTACTGCTTTTTGTCTTTTCAATTTAAGTGACTAAATTTTACTTTGACTTGACTTAAGACTTTTGCAGAAGTTTGAGAGAAGCTTAAAAGATCATATCTTTATGACTTTAAGCTTAGCTTCATGAGATGGAAGATCGTACGTAAAGGTATAATTCTATATCTTCATCTCATATATGGTTGAAAGAAGGACAACTTTCAATCATCGAAAACATTGTTTTTAATGTTCAAACCACTTCCTGATTTTTTCAAACAGATTTTATATTATGGAAGTGTGATTTTAAATGTTTTCAAAATCAATTTTGTGCTTTAACTGAAATAGTTAAACCAATCTGAGCATCACGTGCATCATAGGAAAACAAGGAATCATTGTGCTAGGACTTAACACAACTTCTATGGAATCACCTTAACCAGTGATTTCTACCCAAGAAGTTAATCCTTAGTGATTGAGTATGCAAAGCGAAAATAATTGAGTGTGATTAGAGAAAGCAAAAAGTTTAAAAGCAAGAGCGTGTGAGAACAGAATTAAAAGAATATCACAACTCTGCACCAACTTTTTCTGAGTCGGGTAGCCACCAATTCTAGTGTTTCACAATTCTTTTGTGAACATTATTGAAACAGGCAACTAACCCATGCCAACTCTAGATCAAACCTTACTATCTACTCATTTTCTTCTCAACAAGAAAGTGTTTCACATTTTCAAAGGGGACGCAACACATATGCTATCTGATTTTCATTTGAAAAATCTGGATATTGAAAAGAAGGAAGTCTGCCCCACCTTCGCACTTCAATCATGCACATTGAGTCTGTGTTTAACTTACTGTTGTCTCAGTGGTTTACACAATTTCGAGCCTAATAAGCAATCATCAAGTGCTTAATTCTTTCTATCACAAGCACGAACACACAAGGAATTTGTTTCTTTGTCATAACGTTTATAGAAATTACCTTTGTGGTGTTTCGATGATTAAATGGAAGCCCTGGGGGAGTCAACATCAAACAGCTCCTTTCCAATGTGTATTCGTTACACACAGTAACTTAGTGTTACTGACAGGCATGTTAACTGATTCATTAGTTGATTCAGGTGTTACATGATTATTTTGTCTAGATTTGCAAAGATCTGGATGAATAACTATTGAATTGACGGATCAGAGACTCCAAGTGGTTGACATTTCTTACTCAAAGTTTTGATGAAGTCGTTGCACTTTCCATCAAAAAGGGGGAGAATCTAAAGCTTGAAGAAATGTTCAGTCCATTACATTACAAGACCAAGAACTGCGAGATCAAAGTATTCTGAAGACATGCTGATTTCAGATAAATTTTCTTTGAAGATACTTTGCTAAAGCATTCTGAGCTAGAGAAAGAGATTGCATCTTCTGTGCTGAAAGAGAAGATCGTATTGCCAAATCATTTTCGTAATGATCTTGATCCAAAGGGGGAGATTGTTAGGACACAGTCTCGTTGGATTCAAGATCATACAAAACGAAGATCGCAATCTGAAGTTAATGCTGAAAGTCGCTCTCAACAATAGTCTAGGGTCTATTCTGTAATAAAGTCAAAGTTGTTTATTATTTAGATATTATGTTTTAGATATTATTTGTTATTATATTAGTTTAATTATAATATCTAGATATTATAGATATCTAGATATTATGTTTAATATTAGTTTATATTAGTTTTGATAATATCTTTATCAGATATTATCTTTCTCTCTGTACATCGATCAAACGATCAGACACACACACAACACACATAAAAAGGTGAAATAGAGAGAAAAACAAACATAGAGCTTAACTCAAGAACTCAACCGTCTAATCCGCGTTTGTAATCCAAACAGGTTGGTTTATCATCTATTGTTTGTTGTTTTGATTATCTGGTAACGATCACGGACTCACAGAGCCTTAGTGGCCTTATTGATCCAAACACACATCACATGCATATATATAGTACATATATGCATACAAACACATATTAAGTCACTATTGGTGTTATTGGGCCTTAATCAGTCATGAAAGGTTTTGTTGGTCTGTATTAGTTCTATTGTGTTTTAAAGGTTTCATTGGGTCTTAATGGATCTATCGGGATTTAAAGGGTTTCATTAGACTTTAACGAATCAATCGGACTTTAAACGGTTCTATTGGGTTTCATTGGGCCTTAGTGGATCTGTCGGAATTTAAAGGGTTTCATTGGGCCTTAACGGATATATCGGACTTTAAAGAGTTTCATTGGGCTTTAATGGATCTATCGGACTTTAAAGGGTTCTATTGGATTTTAAAGGGTTTGATTGGGCCTTAACGGATCTATCGGACTTTAAAGGGTTTCATTGGGCCTTAATGGATCTATCATACTTTAAAGGGTTCTACTAGGTTTTAAAGGGTTTCATTGGGCCTTAATGGATCTATCGGACTTTAAAGGGTTCTATTGTGTTTTAAAGGTTTCATTGGGCCTTAATGGATCTATCGGGCTTTGGCTGCGGCTTCAGGTCCACGTGGCTTTTTTGCACGTTATTGTAAAATCACCGATGATTTTGTTAGTTCTCGTGTTCTTTTAAATAGTTATTGTTCTCGTTTGATCCTCCCTATATATATATATATATATATATGTATATATATATATGTATGTATGTATATGTATATATTGAATATAAACATTTAAAATCTTTTTTTTAACATAATAATATTTATTATCTTAAAAGTTATTTATTTTAAATTAGGTTAAAGAAAACTTTTAATAAAACTCAAACAAAAAGAAATGTCCCGGCCTTCCTTCCCCCTCTTTTTTCTATTTCACATCTTTCCCCCTACCCCCAAAAATTAGGTTAAAGACCGGTCGAAATCGCCACCCAGCCACAACACCGGTCGACATCGCCACCACGTCGCCACCACCAGCCGACTACCAACAATCTCAGGTATCGATTTAGCTCCAATTAGGTATCTTAGTTCTGATTGTTTGGTTCGATTTGGTTGAGTTATGTTCGATTTGGTTGGTTTAATCTGTTTGGTTCGATTTGGTTGGTTCAATCTGTTTGGTTCGATTTGGTTGAGTATCTTATATACTCGAACAGCTGTTGTTTTGCAGGTTCGATTTGGTTGAGTTCTGTTCGAACCTCTTTGAAGAACAGGTTCGAGAGCCCCAACCAGCCACCACCAGCCAACTAGCATTCGATTTGGTTTCTGCTAGTTACAAACCAAGGTTTTGATTTGGTTTCTGCTAGTTTGAACTCACTGTGTATTATGCTTTTCCCCTGCCCCTGCTACGCTTTTCCTTTGTTTACTGCTTCCATGGATTAGTTTGAACTCACTGTGTATTATGCAGTTTAGCAACCGAATTGCATTTGTAACCGAATGAAAGGCAAAAGTTCTTCCTAATCATACAATTAGAAGGTATCTCTTGTCAAAGGTTTTGTCCTTCATCAGTTTCTGTTTCCATTAGGAGAACCAAGTCATTTATGGTATATTCTATATATTGTTCACTTTCATCTACCTGTTTCTTTGGTTTTCCATTCTGGCAGATTAATAAGTTTTGGATTACATGTGACCATTGATCTGTGCTGATGTATAATCTGGAGAAAATAACCAAAAATTGGGGTTTTTTTTCTTTTTCTTGAACTGGACTTCCAATTATACTTGTTGACAACATTTGAATATTTTTTTATCTGTTTACATCACATCCTTTGGTTATCAGATGGGATTTTGATTTCATTTCATTTGGTATTTTGTGATGGTATACATGTCAGATGGGATTTTGTTGAGATCATTGTAGGAGTTCCACTTGTCTAAATTCATTGAAATTTGTCATATGATGAGATCTTTGCTAGCTTAACTGTTTTCAGTATTCTATATGTGAGTTAAGTCTGCATATGATGGGATTGAATGTTGCTGGAATGTGGTAGTTTTTAATTGCTCAGACGGTATTGGAATGTGGCCTAGCAACTGTGTTGTGTAGTTTTTAATTGCTCCAGCCACACATTTTCCCATGGCTTCATCTTCATCTTCATCTTCATTCAAGTGTTCACGAGCTAAAGAAATCATAAGTTTAATTTTGGGTATTTTCTGTAGGAAATATTAGATGGTAAAAATGATGTTTATTAATCTGTTTATATGTTCAGGAACTCGATCAACCGTATGTTGTGATCGATGAAAATCCATAGAAAAATCTCCAGAACATTTTGAGCACAAAAAGAGAAGCATCGTGTATATGCACATGAGTGGAGGGAAAAGTTCTCTGTTAATGAATCAATGGCTGAAATAAAGGAGCACCTTCAAAAGAAGCAAGCGAAAGATTGCAAGTCGCCTAAGGCTGAACAAGTACCTACTGCATCCAGTACTTGGTCGTTTTTGTGATTCAAACCAATGAGCTTGTTATGATGGGATGACATTTGAAGAGCTTGTATTTAGTCATTTGAAGTAGTATATTAGTTTTTTTGAACGTATGTAATTTGTAATATTATTTGTTATTTGATAAAATTCTAATTAATAAGAAAATTTGATTTTTTTTTAAAAATGTGTAAGGCAACATATGCAAATATAGTATGTTGTCTAAGTTGATACCTTAGGCAACACATTCATAAATCTAATGTTGTCTTAGTGTTTGTTTGGTGCAACATATGTTTTTTTCATAGACAACATAACCTGTTGTGTGTTGCTTAAGGAGTCTGCTTAGGCAACATATGATGTTTGCCTATGTTGCCTAAGTTCTTATGCAACATTGATAAGGCAACATAGGCATGTTGCCTAAGCCTTAGGCAACATATAAACCCCTCTTAGGCAACAATTTTCAGTTGTTGCCTAAGTGACATTTGGTGTAGTGATTATACCTCATCTGATTTTCAAAAAAAAAAAAACTTTTTTATAAAATGATATAAGTTCCACACACTTTTTAAAAAATGGTAATTTTCAACAAGTAGCAAGTAAACAGATAAACATTGATAATTACTTTCATGGATGGATACTTGAGTCGTGAAACCAATAATAACTATAAAAATTCGACAATTGTTATACATAACAATCTGTCAGAAAAGGGAAAAAAAAAAGAGTTTGTTGGCCGTTTATTGCCTTAATTTGCTTGGTTAGGCAAAGCATAAATGATAATTGATGTATCTTCTCTTTCCTCTGAACATCGATACTTTTTTTTATTCTTTCATCTCTTTTTGTAGAATGTTTTATAGGAACGGAAAAATACTAAAAGAACTAAAGAATCCCAACTTGAAGATTTTGGAGCCATGCTTTTAGTCTTTCCCTCTCCTTCTCTCTTAGGCTCTCCATCTACCACTCATCGAACTGAAATCGAAAGGACAAAAAAACAAAGAACAAAAGTAAGATAACATTGATGTCAAAACTATTTAAACACCATGTTCATATATTTTTCCTACTCTCAGCATGTTTAAACATATCGGATCATATTTGAAACATAGTTAAAAAAAGCCTAAGGAATTGGCGTCTGGACGTTCTTCTTGAAGTTGTTCTCTCGCTCTCCCCCTTCAAGAAGTTTGTAAAAACTAAAATGACCAAAAATACCTAAAAATGAGGAGTGAATTACAAATATGATCCATGTGATTCACACCTTTTACCCACTCTAGTCGCAAAAACAAAATAAATACAAGGATGAGACTCATGGTTTACATTTTTGCACGTCCTGAATCCATCCCTCTAAAAATCCACTAACTCATTTAACTTAAGAGGGCGTTTTTGGTCTTTTTACCATTTTTGTCCTTTTCGTATTTGATTTATTAAATTATTCTTGTACTTTTTGTCATTATTACATCCCTACCGCACCCCAATTTACTATTAGTTGGTTCACCCCCACCGTCCAGTGACGATCCCCGATACCATCTTTTCACTGTCGTTGGTCACCATCTTCGACATTCTCCACCTCGTTAGGTTGGCAACTGCAATACCCCCCCTGGGTATGCACTTCTATCATTAATGCTCAAAAACTTCGATCAAAATCCCAAAGTTGATTGTCGAAATAACTCAAAAAAATCATATAGGGTCTGGACTTTCTCATCTTTCTGTGAGAAAGGAGATAAGGGAGAAGAAGAAGATAAAAAAAGAAGGTGGGAAGATGGGTCACAAACCTTAGGTTGTTTATATTAAAAGAAGAAGGTGGTCGATGATGGTTAAAGAATAGGAGAGGGAAAGAACGGTGGGTGTTGTAGTGGTGATGATGTTGGTTGTGTGTATGATTTTACACGAAAGGAGAAAAGGGTGAAAGGGGGAATAGAAAATGCAGAGAGGCTTGTATTGAACACGATCTTTACCAGATAAATCAAACAACAAACAAGATAGATAAACCAACTTGCTTGGATTAATAATCAACGATTACAAGGTTGAATAAGGTTTACACTTTTAAGCTCTCTCTCTCTCTCTCTTGTTCTTGACTTGGGTCTATATTGATGATCTGAGATATTGAAAGTTATGAGATAAATAATATCTCAAAACCTTTTATATCTCAAACATAATATCTCAAAATATAATATCTAAACTAAGATATTATAATATCCTAAAATATCTAATATCCTAAATATCTATTAACTAGATATTTAGGAATAATACATAATACATTAATTAAGACAATAATTAACTTTGACAATTATTACAAATTAACATTAGACTAATCTTGAGAGTAACTTTTCAGCTTTAGCTTCAGATTTCAGTCTTCAGATTGGATGATCTTGAATTCAATAAATCTGAGATCTAACAATGACAACGCACTCAAAACATGTAAATTCCCAAATAAGGTGCAACTAAGTACACCATACGTCCAAGGCTCCTCAACGAGCTACCAAAACTGAACACATGTTCCAAAGACTCCACCGAGTACAAATCAAGCCCCAAGAGGCTTAGTAGACGTTTGGCTAAACACAAGAACCCATTTGGTTACATAACCCAAATTAAATCTCTCCCCAAAAATTTGTTTCTCAAATCACAATTGGCCTTCGGCCCAAACCAAAAGGTTCTCCATGTCTAAAATGTTCCCCAAAGTCGGGAATGACCCAAAACCAAAGGACCCATACATTAGTACTTTTCAAAACATGTCGTTTCACGAATGATGCATAAAACCCGACAAAACACTTAAAAGTGCATTTTTGACCAAATTCCTATTTATGCAATAATTCATCGAAACCCATTCATTTATGACACATTTAACAAAATGCTCAAAAGTCCCAAAGATATGTGCTACATAAGTTTATAAAGTTAAACACTTTCAAAATAACCAAACTTATCAGCAGTTAGCAATTTCATGCAAGGCGCAAAACACTTTAAAATAAACATTTTGGTATGTACACCGTTTTCACAAATCAACTTGAACTCACCTCGCTAGATTTAGGCTAAATCTAGATTTTACCCCGCTTAGAGCTCCTTTGAGGCAACTTGAATCTTCAAGGTCAAAACTTCCATAAACCTAGATCCAAAAAATTTCAACCGTAAATAACCATATTTAACCAAATAGAAACATTCCCCAAACATTTTACATCAAAAACTCAACTTATACCCAAAACCCTAATTTTGACCTAACTCCTCCAAAATCTTCCAAACCGAAAATGGAGAAACATCAAACACTACGGAACCATCAATGGAGCATTTATATCTTAAAATAAGGTTTAGAAATGGAGAGGATAAACTTATCACTTAGGTTTTGGTGAAAACCTAGAAAACCCAAAATGAAGCTTGAGGTTGAAGATGAAGATGACTTTTACTCTTAATCTTGATGTCGGTTTACCACCAAGATATCCAAGGATTTGAGCCAAAATACCCCCAAAACATCAAAGGGTGGTGTTAGGTCGTTCTTGAGAGGTTTGGAGAGGGTTTGTGACTGATTTGGGTGAGAAAGAATGAGAAGAACACTGAAAATCGCGGTTTTAAGAAGACTGACACACCCTGGCAACATTGCCAGGCGACAATGTCAGTGGCATAGTCGCTAGGCATAGTCCCTGGAGTGTACCAGATTCGGTACCTCCTCAGCGATTGTGACATGCGACTATGACACTGTCGCGGAACCCCTCCCAAGTTCTGAAACTCAACTTTTCCAACGCCAACACTCCCGATACTCTGAGGGACATTAAATAAAGGTTTCCCCACAAAAATACCACCATTTACAAGTCACAAAACATTTGGTTGACCTTAACTCACCGAAAATCACGGGTGTTACGTAAATTCTACTCGGTCGAAATGTTTTTTAATTTATAAATTTACTATCAGTTTCATCAATCTCTCAATCGATTGAATTCTTTCTCAAAACCGATTGAATTTATATACTTTTTTTGCATTATAATAATACCCGAACCCGACCGATATTAACCCAAAACCCGACTGACATCAACCCGAACCCGAAGCAATCCGAAATCCGAAACCTAAAACTCGGGTCTTGATTTCCATATCCGAAATCCGATCAGGTTTTCAATTTTCCCACCCGAACCCACCCGACCCGTCCGATGCACACCCTTATACTCGGGCATCCGTATGAGGGGACATTTTGAGGCTCACTCAGCGGTTGTGGCTAGCGGGAGGCCTGCGCTCGAACACATGACTTGTTAGTTATTGGGCAAGTCTCATTACCAACTGAGCTACACGGAGAAAAAGTTTATACGTAACCTTTATGTGTAAAGTTTTTAATTTTTCTTTAATTAATTCCAGAAAATATGAAAAATAATTATTTTTAAAAAAAATTAAAATTTTAATATAGTCGATAAGCTTTAATTTATTTTAAAAAATAATTAAAATAATTTTTAAATATGAAATAATTTTTATATATATTTTTAATTTTGAAAATTAATTTTTAATTAATTATTTAAAAAAAATACGCAGAAAGCTTTTGCATAAACTTTTCAACGTAAACTTTTTTAATTTTTATTATCTATACTATATTATAAAATGACATAAAAAACTTTTAATTACAACATTTTAAGCACAAGTTACAACTAATTAAAGTCAATTACTTAATTTACAATTTCTTAATGTTTTGGTACAATCTTTTTAAGCACAGTATCTCACATAATCACCTATTTGTGGAATGGATACTCATTTATTAATATAACTATTTGTTTTTTTTTTGTGTGGAGGATTTTACAAAATAGATTTTATATTAGCATAATCTATTTTAAATCTATATTAATGAGATGTAATATAAAATCTTTTTTCTTCCGTATTTTTTTATATTACATCTAATAATGATTTTTCCATATTTTATTTTATAAAATCTTTTTACATAATGAGATGTAATATAAACTCTTTTTTCTTTCGTATTTTTTTGCTAATATAAAATCTACACGTATTTTATATTAGCACAATATAAAATCTACACGTATTTTTTTGATAATATAAAATCTACACGTATTTTTTTCACGAGCATTAAAATAAGAAAAAAGAAAATTGATATGAGTTAAAAATAAAAAATAACAAGATACACTAATAATTATCGTATTTTTTAAAATAAAAATATTTCGCAATACTTTCCAAATTAACCAAGTGTAAAGAAAATAAAATAGAAACGATGTAGATATAAAAATATTCTTCCATATTTTTAATATATTTACATTTAAATGTAAAATCAAAAATAAAAATAAAAGATTTTAAAATATTCTCTACATTCACTATAAATATATATAGTTTCTCTATGTATCATCCGAGTACAAGAAGAAGACGAACGGTCGGGTGTCAATGGCGGAACCTGCAACTGAACAAAAGGTATTCCACTATATTTTTATTTCTTTGAAAAACTACTTTTTTATATTTTATTTTATTTACTGAGGATTTGTTTATATTTTTCAAAACCCACAATCATATTTTTCGACGTAGTGGAATAAGATATATATACATATCTTTATTTTTATCGACTAATACTATGAGATATTGAAATCAATAGTCAGATAAATATGTTGTGAGACATGTCGTTTGAGTTTTAAATAATATAATACAAAACTATTACCAATATTATTGCACAAAGTCATAACAACAAACGATTAAGAATATATGCAAGTTAACCACTTATGAAAATAAATTAGTTTTTCATATTGTATTTCATTAACTGTTAACAGAGAAATTACGTTTCATTTTAACTTGGTTCAATATTCCAACAAAAAATTTATCCTCCCGTGCAATGCACGGACCCAACACTAGTATTTTAGAAAATAGAAAATTTAATTATTTAAAAAAATTTACACAGAAAAAAGTTTCTACGTAAAGTTTAAATTATTTTTTTTTAGTAAAAAATCAAAGTTTACATAAAAAACATTGTACATAAACTTTGACTAAATTAGAAATAGGTTCAAATTTTGACTACAAAGTAAAAACACTATGAAAAAATGGTTATTTATGAGATTTCCTCAATAAATTTCATATATTTACTTTTTCTATTTTAAAATGTTAGTATAAAATATGTGACAAAAAGTTTAAATAAATTTGATTGATGTATCATAGTCCAATGGCAGGGGGCGGATTACTAGGCCTCATTCTTTTTCACAGTTTCGACTGCTACATCCTACCCCTATCGTACTGTACCCAATTGTCTTTTAAAAAAGGGAAATTGACCTAAATGGCTAAATCACGAATAGGGATTGACCTCTTAGCCAAATCTCTCCCCGGTTTACTGAAATAGTCCTAAGGACGCAATGGAGACCATGGGGCGCAATGGAGCCCGGGAGCAATGGAGCCCCTACTTGTTTTCAGTAAAAAAATGACTTGTTTTCAGTAATAGGTAACACCTGGGCTTGACACGTACCCCCGGACTCCATTGCGCCCGGGCTCCATTGCGCCCCATGGTCTCCATTGCGTCCTTAGGGCTATTTCAGTAAACCGGGGAGAGATTTGGCTAAGAGGCCAATCCCTCTTCGTGATTTGGCCATTTGGGTCAATTTCCCTTTAAAAAATTGATACAAAATTTAATTAGTAATTAAACATTTGAAGTATCAAAATTAATATTTATTATTCAATTCATTTTTAAATAAAACTATCTTTTGCAAACTAACTGATAACTGATAAGTTAGCTTATAACTTATAACTGAAAAACTAATTAATGGATAAATCACATTAATCAAAAACAAGCTGATAAACATGTAAAATAACAAAAAATGACATCTTAAAAAAATAATCAATTACAATATTACATAATATATTTAAAACGAATATATAGTAATATAATATGTTAATTAATGCAAACAAGATAGTAAAGAAAAATTAATAATATAATATGTTAATTAAAAAACTTAAATTACGTTTTTAGTCTTTGTGATTTGTTGAAAATTTCTATTTTCGTTCTTATGGTTTTGAAATTACTATTTTTATCCCTATGCTTTATAATTTATTAACTTTTTTGCCCTTATGATTAAATTTTATTGTTTTTTTTAATCCCTATGGTTTACAATTCATTTCTATTTTAGTCCTTCGTATTTAAAAGTAGTGTTTTGACCTCGGGGACGAAAACAGAAATGAAATTGTAAACCATAGGGATGAAAACCGAAATTTTGAAACCATAAGGACTAAATCCAACGACAAGGATTGTGGCGTACTGGTTAAGACCCTGGGGGATGTGGTGGAATATCTCATCTGTCCAGGGTTCAAATTTAGACGTACACAACAATTGTGGTCACTGAGTTTTAATTAGGGTTGATGTCTCACAGTTATAATTTACCAAGGGATTAGTCTAGGCATAGCCTAGGACACCCTTTCCAAAAAAAGAGCCTAAATTCGTAATTTTTGATGAACCATAGGGACGAAAAACGTAATTTACTCTAAAAAAATATAAATTACGATTTCAAATAACCGTTACATATAATATGAAGAGAAATAAATAATTGAATAATAATTAAAAATAATAATAGTAATTAATAACTAAAATATATTGACTAATATTAAATATATATATATATATATATATATATATATATATATAATTGATATGATTAACAATAATTCTAAATAATTAAAATTTAATATTAATATATAATTAAAATTTAATTAAAATTAATTAATGTTAGTAATAATTAATTTTTAACTTTTAATAATTAAATTTTATTTATAATTAATATTTAATAAATAATAAATAATATTAATAAGGGTATAATTGGAAAAAAAAATCACAAAAAGCTCTTCATAACCTACTCCGAATAACTTATCAATAAGCTAGCTTATGTCCATCCGAACATGTACTCATAAAATAAGATAGCTTATTTTTGTTAAATGAAGCCTAAGTCTCAACATTATTATTCCATCCGTTTTAAATTAAAAAAATGTCAACATTACTATTTTATTTAATCGAAAATTATTTTTATTATTTCAAATAAATTTATACTTTTCTATTTTATCCTTAATTATAATTAAAAGTAAAGTTATCATTTTGTTAATTAAAAAAATGTAATAATTACACATTCATAAAATCATGTGTATTTTTTATTGTGGACATTTATTTTTGAACGGATGAAATAATATTTAACAATAATTGTTCATAAACAATAATTAAATTTGTAGATGGTGACTTGGAATATTCATATATTTATTTGAAATCGAAAGGATTACAATAATTTAACAAAGTAAACTATAAATTGCTTGCCTTTCACAAAAAAAAAAAAAAAAAAAAAAAAAAAAGGAACTTTAATCTCAGTATGTTTAAGGTTATGGGAGTGTTTGTCTAGCCATTAACTTTAAGGTCTATTAAAATTAACTGAAATACACACAAGTTAGTCCGAACATATGTGGTTATCAAAAAAAAATTATTTATTCGAAAACAGGGTGATTTGAGTTTGCTTTTGGTTTGTGTTGTTTAACCCTCCAAACCATAAAACATAACTTAAAGATGGTTTAGAAATGTTTCCAAACCGAGCAGTTTGGCAGCAAGTGCCAAAAAACCGGTTAAACCAAACCATAATAAGATGGTCTAGTCTGACATGTTTAGGTTATTACTAGAAAATATATACAAACATCTATCTTTAAAACGAAATTCCTACCAAGATAACATTATTACAAAAGTTATTTCAAAGGGTCCAAAGTCCTATCCAAGGGATCTTTAGGTACATAACCTTAAAAGAGATTTTCCTTGAATGAAATATTTAGGTGGGGTTGTTATTCGTAGTTTCGTACCCCGACCTCACTCACATACTACCCAATTTCTTACCCCCTACTTCACTTAGAATATACCTATTTAGGTATATAACCTTAAATGAGATTTCAGTTAAATCCATGACATTCTCTCATGAGTATATAATTATTTTTTTAATTGATCAGGATGTCACAATTAAGAGCTACATCATTAATATGGATCAGTAATATCAACCAGTTACCTGTTAAATAGGTCATTCCATCCTTAATTACTTCTCAAGTTACTTTTAGGCCCTAAAATAAATTCTTTGAAAGCTGGTTCTCGAAATAAAGATAAACTCAAAGTTGGTTTTATTATGATGTTGTTTATCATATTATTTAACACTAATTTTATGACAATATTTAATATATTAGTTAATAATTAATAAATTACTTTTATAATACAATGACAAAACAATGGTAAAAAATACAAAACAATTTTTTTTATTTTTTGGTATTAGGAATGTATCAATTTAGATTTTGTAACACCCGTAATTTTCGATAAGTAAAGGACACCCGGACGTTATTGGATCTTATGAATGGCGGGACTTTTGTTGAGAAATCGTTGTTTGAAGTTCCTTGGAGTATCGGGGGTATTGGCGTTGAAAAAGTCGAGTTTCGGAGCTTAGTACGGACTTGGCTACAATGCCCGGTGACTATGACAGTGTCATATTCACGTCGGGCAAAGTCGCAGCATGAAGCAGATCAAGCAGTGGGGCACCCAACGACAATGACCAGCGACAATGCCCTGGGCATTGTCGCATGGCAATGTTGCCCAAAGAGGGCAGGCTGCTGTTAAGTCGCGAATTTCAGCATTTTCCTCATTTCCTCTCATCCAAACTTCTTCCATTCTCTCCCAAAACGTTTTCCTTCTTTCCCCTTCAAACCTTAACTTATCTTTGGCTCAAATCCTTGTATTTTATGAAGATAAAACACCATCAAGTGGTAAAATTGAAAATTATGGTCAATGATTCACCATCTCCATCATCATCTTTAACCTCTAGCTCATTTTTGAGTTTTCTAGGTTTTCACCAAAACCTATGTGGTAAGTTTACTTTCTCCATCTCTAAACCTTAATAGGTGATGTAAATGCTCCATTGATGATTTCCTAGTGTTTGGTTTCTTAAATATCGGATTTGATGATTTTAGGGAAGTTAGGTCAAATTAGGGATTTTGGCCAAAATGGGTATTTTGAAATAAGATGTTTGGGGAACGTTTCTAAATGGTTGAATACGAATGTTTATGATTGAAAACTTGTGGATCTAGGTTTTTGGAAAGAGTTGCTTGTGGATTCAAATTTATTCAAAGGAGCTCAAGTTGGGAAAAAATCTAGATTTAGCCTAAATCTAGCAAGGTGAGTTCAAGTTGATTTGTGAAAACGGTGTGCATGCCAAAATGTCAATTTTAAAGTGTTTATATGTTTTACATTAAATTATTTAACTGTTGAGTTATTTGATGAATTTTGATTAGTTGAAGTGTCTAACTTTATAACTTGTAAAATACCCACATTTGGGATTTTGGGCATTTTGATAAACAAATCATATATTTTGGTATTTTAAGGATTTATTTCATGAAGTAGAATTCGGGTTTTAAATACATTTTATTGTGTATTTTAAATAAGTGTTTGAGTTGGTGTTATGAGATGTTTTTGAAAGAATAAATGATAGAAAACACTTGGAAAATGAATTGTTCCAATCTACACTACGTTGGAGTTATTTATACAAATTGGAGTATGGTTTTACATACGTGCGGGTTGTTTATGTAACGACCCAACCAGAACAAAAGGCATTAATTAATTCATCATAATATCCTATACCAAAACGGCCGCAAACTTACAATTTAAATTCAAGGTTTGCAACTGCAACCTATGCACAACTGAGATATTAATAAGAAGAATCTAAGATGACAGTCTTCTATCTCTTCCCGTTACATCTTCTCTTTGCCTTTATCCGCTTTTCCTAATTCACGCCTGCCTGAAAAGATTTTAGTTTTTGAAAGAGCGAGGGTTAGACCGAAGGTCTAGTTAGTCCCCTCCAACAAATAAGCAACAAAATAACTTTCCAAAAATTCAAATCAACAGATCTATAAACACATAAGGATAAATCACGCTACTGACCACACTACCGTCGAGGACGGTGTGTCTAACTCGCACTGCCTTGATTTTGGGACACATCCCCAATGGCATAAACGGGCCACACACCCCGGTACGAGTAGGCGGGCCACACTCCCCGACTTAGGTCACAATCTCCACACATAATGTATGCATACATTTAAATATCAACGATTTATAACACATTTAAATAATTTCATAATAATCATGCCATCGTAAATAAAACAAAGTTAAAAATTAAACTTCACATGCTTTCGTTACAAAAAAGGTTTAGTTCAGAAAAACTCACCTGGCGTCCTTAGCTCAATTCTCGCGTTTACTCCTATAATTCGGTCCGAAACCTATAAAGGAAACATTGACCGGTGAACACCCGATTCTTTTTTATTTTATAGCAAGGTTGACCTTAACACCATAATTCCCACGTCACCTATTCCCTAAAAAATATCCTCGGCCCACAAGAAAATCAACTCGAGACAACGTACCTTAAATCCTTGAAATAAAAATAAAGGATAGTGGGTCGGCCTTCTAGAAAACAAAGCCCAACACGAAATTTCCCATTAAAATTAAATATGGGCTTCGGCCCACCAACAGAGCCCGGGGACCAGGGCCATGATGGCCGCCCGGTGTGGACGCCGACCGGGGTCTCACCCCCTCCCCCGGTGACCAGTGCGATAAGGATCGGGGTTTACTTCCCCCCCCCCCCGGTGACCGGTGCCTACCACCCCCTACTTCGACCGGAGCCTAAGCAAAACCAACAATGGACCGGTGTCTGAGTATCGACCGGTGTCCACCTGTTCGAACGAGAACCCCTCCGAAGGTTCGATACAGATACCACCGAATAACTTTTAATACCAGAAATTAAAAAATAACTCAACCCAAACCTCCATTAATCAAATGCAGAACTAGATTCACATAATCCCCTTAACCACAAGTTACGTCTATAGCAACAATTTCAAAGTTAAACTAGAACCCAAAAGAACATTTGATATCTAAAATGCCCAACTAAAAAAATCTTGAGAACTCAATTGATTAACCCTTACTCAACAATAAGAACAATAGAATTAGGAATTACCTTGGGGATTTGATGAACACCAACAATCTCAGTCTCTTTCTCCCTTCGATCGATCGGCCAAAGTTCTCTCTCTCGCTCTTTTCCCAAAATGCCAACCGCCAACAATCAATCACCCTAAATCCTAGGGTTAAATCCCTCTTATTTCTCTTTTTCACCTTAGACCCCTTTCTTATAGACCTTTTGCAAAGACTACCCCAAAATCCAATTTATTTCTCAGGTGTGGTTATTACAATATCCCCCCTTAAAAGAACTCCGTCCTCGGAATTCATACACTGAACAAACTGGGGTATTGAGTTCTCATAGCTGACTCTAACTCCCAAGTCGCTTCCTGCCCCTTGTGAAATTTCCATTGAACCTTCACCAATTGAATTTCCTTGTTCCTTAATTTATTCACTTTACGATCTAAAATGGTCATCGGTTCTTCCCCATAGCTTGGCTTCTCATCGATCAGAATGTCGTCCATCGGTACCACCACATCCACTTCCGTTAGACACTTTTTCAATTTAGACACATGGAATGTAGGGTGTAATCCCCGCTAGTTTTCTTGTAGAACCAATTTGTAAGCTACCTCCCCAATACACTCAACAATAGCAAATGGTCCAACAAAACTTGGCCTTAGCTTACTCTTCTTTCCGGAGCGTACCACTCCCTTCCAAGGCGAGACTGGTAACCTTACCTTTGTCCCCACATGGGACTAATGACTCATAATCCTCAATCTAACCTAAATAGTACTATTCGATTGACCAAGCCATTCTGATCAATACGTCATCGTACGAAATCATCAGATTTACCCCTCGATTATAACAACTTCTATAACTAATAGAATTTTACCGGAGTCAACACCACGACAACGTGCAATACTGACTAAATAATCACCCAATTGCCAACATAACCCATCGTCAACTATAGACATCACCAACAACTCACCGCCACAAGTTTCTTCATCATGCGACTTGTCATTGCAAGCAACCCCTCTTAGTACGACATACATCAACCGCATAAACACTTTCTCTTTCGAACCCCATTGATCTCCACTCCCCGACATTATCCCAATCTTACATGCTAAATATACATCGCCCCGATGTCATCACTTCAACTTCTTACATGTTGGTAGAAACTTCCACAATTTCCCGACCAAAAGCGCAATAAAACCCAGCTTCACCCGCTCCACACTGAGTGACCATGCTCAAACAAACTATTCCCAGTCGTTTAACACTGGACATCTGACTCACTCGGAGTCCTTTTTCACGCATTACCAAACTGACACTATAGTCCTTCGCTCCGAGCACTATATCCAACCACCTCCACCTTCCTCTTTGAATACTTCAAACCCACTTCTAACGGTCGACTCATTGATTAGTGGTGTGATCTTTTGACCAGCTGGACGATTTTAATTAATCAACACTCACACCGCGCCGAACGCCATATTCTCTTTCTCACACTCCCGCTAAGGGTTCATAGACTTGCCAATGCAGAATCTGGAAGAAACATACCTCCACATTTTGTCACTTGCCAAGTTCTTACTCTCAGATTTCCCACCTTTCCGACATGATATCTTCACTCTCTTCTCGATGTAAGAAACATTGCTCACTCAATCATTGCTTACTCTATTCCTCGTTGATTCCCAAATGTGTCGATTCACATTTACATTACTTTGTTTGATCAACAAACTATCCACAATTCTTACGAGAGATAGTCAACCCAACTCTTCCAAAACATTACCCACTACTTGACAGCCCCGCAAAATTCTCGCTCTCCAAACAGGATTACTCGATCTGCTAGAATCCCTTCACCCCCACATAATACTTCGACATGTCCACAAATTTTCCCTATCTACTGCACAAACCCCCTGAATTATGTATTTCGATACTTCCAACAACATTCTAAGGATATGAGATAATCCCGCCCAAAACTTTCCGCAACCCAGAACACACGGTTCCTCTCTTAGATAACCGCCAATCATCATTCAAAAATTATCCCCCACTTAGAACTACTTAGATGCCAACCAGACGATCACACATCTCAGCCACATACGTGCCACTTATAGATCATTCCCCAGAAATCTCCAGACAAGGACGCTTCTCCTAAAACAATATCACCAGCCTACCACCTAACTCCGAAGAACTCCTTACCAATTTATTGACTTGCACGCCTACTTATGGCATAATAGTCACCAACTCCTCGATACAACCACCACCTTACCACCTTGACATACAACAATCCAAAAAAAACCCAAAATCTTCAAGACTACTTTGCACGCATACAAATACCGACTTCTTCCCTTTTATCATAATACTAATATCTAACTCCAAGGCATTTCACGACCTTGTCTTTCTCAAATCTGAATAAACTGCAAAACCATGACCCTCAAAAGTCAAAATCACTCAACAAAATATCATTCCTTGTCGGCTCATCGCGACTCGATCGGACTAGCGGCCTTTCATTTCGCAATATTTGTACAACGTTGTCCAACATTACACCAGGTACACACCTTTTCCGAAAAACCCTTTGCTTCCTCACGAAAAACTCAACGAAACTAACCATAACTACTTCTTCATTTACAGCAGGCCCCCATTAATCACGCAAATGGTCTCCGATTTCATATCAACAATCGACGTCGTGACCCTTCCACCGGCCTCCGACCTACAAGGATTCCCAAAGAAGCCCACCCCTTCCAAGGCCGCAACCTACTGCCATAGAAGCATCCTAACGACTTCCAATTCCACCCTAGCCACAACCATTTATCAACACCAACAACTCAAGTCGCTGAACAAGCGGTTAAGCCATTAAAATTCAACATCCTTAACATTACAGATCAACCACTCACTAATCGAGCGCCCTACCAACCAAAGTGGAATCTTATACGCCCCACCTCCACTCTCTCAAGACCTTTCTCACGACCTAGAGAGTTCATAGCCTTCATGCATGACACACCATGAATTTGGATTTTTGACATAATGGAAAATTTTTACATGCACCACATTATGAAACAAGCTTGAATACACACCACCCCACACCGACATCATTGATTAACCATGCACAACGATCTCGATGATCGTTCATTTTCAACTCCACAACAAAATACATCTCACCCATTCCAAAATCGATGTTGACACACTAGAATTTATTGTTGATGAACATTACCCACGCGATTTAAACAGATACTACAAAATTACTTACAACGAGTCAGACGACTCTCACTATCATTGATATAACAACATGTGTTCGTACCAAAATACGCTTATAAAATTGTGTGACCCAACGCTGTTATGATTTTCACAGCAAAAGTTAACTCATTTATAAAGAAGTAAATTAGGTTTCCCACGTCAAAAATAAAAAGTTTATCGCTCAATGCAACATACTTGTCTTTTTCATTCAAACCTACATTTACACACATCAACACGTTTTTCTAAAACGAATATCTCGCAAGGCACCCATATGTAACGAAATTTGATATGAATTATTTTAATGACTCCAACAATTTGTTTGAAACACAATGCATGAGACTCACTTGACATTGAAGGCTATAAATACTCTCACAAGGTCAACTACTTGCACTCACCACAACTCATCTCAGACTTTCTACTTCCGACCAACCAGTCATGGTCCTCACATTTGCCACTACCTCCAGCACCAACGCTTCCCACCATCCTTGAATGTCCAAGTACCAGTTACCATCGCAACTAAAATTTTTCAAAACGTGCATCCTCACTTTTAACCTCAAATAAACTTACCAACCATATCTCGATTCTATTGACCCTCACTACATTTTATCAGTCAGCACTGATTTCGTCTCTCAACCAACCTTCGGTTAACTACAGCTCTAAAAGCCTCATTTCTATCCTCCGGTTCTTGGACTAACACTCTCCTGATTCCCACTAATCGACACAACATTCTACGAAACCAAAGACTCCCTTGGGGCAAAAAACTCACCCCTAAACATATTCTCTTCATTAAGGACCCATGAGATCCTTTCCCAATGAAGTACTTACATCCCACACAATATTCTTCCCAATCGGTATTAACCTTACAACCACAAGCGAATCCACCTACCACGCCAGACCAACACTATCAATTCATAGATAGGACTCTCTACCCTAATCACACTAAACAATAGCAATTGAGTATGCCCATGCACCTATAAATTCATAATGGCATTGGCCAAATGAGATTTTGAATTTACCTTACATGAGGATACTCGCTATTGTTATCATGCCTCTCCATAATCAAGGTTTTCCTGAAAGGTTTCCTAAATATCAGTTGTGTTCCCTACTCCACAGTTTAAGTTTAGGCCCATCCGGTCACCTAAATCGCTTAAGCTATGGCTCTTATACCAACTGTAACGACCCAACCAGAACAAAAGCCATTAATTAATTCATCATAATATCCTATACCAAAATGGCCCCAAACTTACAATTTAAATTCAAGGTTTGCGACTGCAACCTATGCACACCTGAGATATTAATAAGAAGAATCTAAGATGATAGTCTTCTATCTCTTCCCGCTACATCTTCTTTTTGCCTTTATCCGTTTTTCCTAATTCACGCCTGCATGAAAAGATTTTAGTTTTTGAAAGAGCGAGGGTTAGAACGAAGGTCTAGTTAGTCCCCTCCAACAAATAAGCAACAAAATAACTTTCCAGATATTCAAATCAACAGATCTATAAACACATAAGGATAAATCACGCTACTGACCACACTACCGTCGAGGACGGTGTGTCTAACTCGCACTGCCTTAGTTTTAGGATACACCCCCAATGGCATAAAGGGGCCACACTCCCCGGTACGAGTAGGCGGGCTACACTCCCCGACTTAGGTCACAATCTCCACACATAATGTATGCATACATTTAAATATCAACGATTTATAACACACTTAAATAATTTCATAATAATCATGCCATCGTAAATAAAACAAAGTTAAAAATTAAACTTCACATGCTTTCGTTACCAAAAAGGTTTAGTTCAGAAAAACTCACCTGGCGTCCTTAGCTCAATTCTCGCGTTTACTCCTATAATTCGGTCCGAAACCTATAAAGGAAACATTGACCGGTGAACACCCGATTCTTTTTTATTTTATAGCAAGGTTGACCTTAACACCATAATTTCCACGTCACCTATTCCCTAAAAATTATCCTCGGCCCACAAGAAAATCAACTCGAGACAACGTACCTTAAATCCTTGAAATAAAAATAAAGGATAGTGGGTCGGCCTTCTAGAAAACAAAGCCCAACACGAAATTTCCCATTAAAATTAAATATGGGCTTCGGCCCACCAACAGAGCCCGGGGACCGGGGCCATGATGGCCGCCCGGTGTGGACGCCGACCGGGGTCTCACCCCCTCCCCCGGTGACCAGTGCGATAAGGATCGGGGTTTACTTCCCCCCCCCCCCGGTGACCGGTGCCTACCACCCCCTACTTCGACCGGAGCCTAAGCAAAACCAACAATGGACCGGTGTCTGAGTATCGACCGGTGTCCACCTGTTCGAACGAGAACCCCTCCGAAGGTTCGATACAGATACCACCGAATAACTTTTAATACCAGAAATTAAAAAATAACTCAACCCAAACCTCCATTAATCAAATGCAGAACTAGATTCACATAATCCCCTTAACTACAAGTTACTTCTATAGCAACAATTTCGAAGCTAAACTAGAACCCAAAAGAACATTTGATATCTAAAATGCCTAACTAAAAAAAATCTTGAGAACTCAATTGATAAACCCTTACTCAACAATAAGAACAATAGAATTAGGAATTACCTTGGGGATTTGATGAACACCAACAATCTCAGTCTCTTTCTCCCTTCGATCGATCGGCCAAAGTTCTCTCTCTCGCTCTTTTCCCAAAATGCCAACCGCCAACAATCAATCACCCTAAATCCTAGGGTTAAATCCCTCTTATTTCTCTTTTTCACCTTAGACCCCTTTCTTATAGACCTTTTGCAAAGACTACCCCGAAATCCAATTTATTTCTCAGGTGTGGTTATTACAGTTTACGTTTGGTTTCAGTTTATGATTTTCAACGTTGGGTCTTTGGGTGTGTTGAGCTTATGGCTCGGTTTGGATTTTGTTGGGTTTTGAGGACACTTGTCCGTTTTAATAGCTCATTGTAGAGCGTTTGGTTATGATTTGCATTTACTGCATCTTATTTGAGAGTTACATGTTTTGAATGCGTTAGTTCATTCGTTTTGAGTCATGTAAGGTTTTAGTTAGTGCAACGGATCCATAGGCACGATGTTCTTTTGTCCCATTTTGGACAAATTCACCACTTTGGCACGGAATAGGCATCGGGTCACCATGGTAAGTAAGGTGTGGACCTATACGATCGGGCAACGTCCCATGGACAGTAAGGTGTAATTCCCTTGTGCTAGAGTTCCCCTGTTTTGGAACTCTCAAAAATAGACCTAGAGGGGTTGACTTGATGTTTTCGAGCAATAGACTTAGAGGAGTTGAGCCCGGTATGTTTTATGGGTATAACCTATAGGTTTTGGTTCCCTACATAGTTATGTGACCTACTTTTGTGTTCCTTCACATACTATGTAATCGGGTCTCCCCCGTCACCGAAAGGTGTTGTTTTGGTAATGGAGTTTTATAATCCATGTTTTCGGTGACGTTTTGGGTATGGATTGTTATCCACGCTTTTGGGTTTTGCATACTGAACTTTATCCATGTTTTGGAATATTTTGGTTGATACAGTTTACCCACTTTTTCAGTATTTGTTTATTAAAGTGTCAGTTATGTATTACGCGAGTTTTGGGTTTTGGATTTTTATTTGAAGAAACGCTTGTCTTATGATTTTAATCACGAAGAGGGTGGATGTTGAAAAAGAGATTGTCTTCAGATTTAATGTATTTCGTCTTGGTCGTTTCAGATGGAACGTGCCATTATTTAGAAATCACGATTTAAATAACATTCTTTAAGTTTATTGCTTTATATGTTTATGATGAAAACATTTGAGCTCACTAGGCGTTAAGTCTAACCTTTTTATTTGTCGGCATGTGCATCAGGTCCAGTTGGGGTTTGGTTCTAGCGGTGCTATGAAGAGATGAGCTCTAGATTTACTCGAGTGTGAGTAGTTTGGTGAAGTCTTCTGCAGTTGGAGATAGTGACTGATATTGGGTTTTAGTAACATCCGTACCTTTTATAGATCGCGTATGAGGATTGAAATTTGTTTATTGAAGTTAAACATTAAGTTGTTGTTGTAGATGATTCAATTATCGATGTAATTAGTTGTTATTTCCAGATTGAGGGTGTTACAAACTTTAACCCGATATCAAAAAACTTGGGAAAGTAAGACAGAATATTAAAAGATTAGGTTGGAGGTGATAACATGAATCTTGCAAATGAATTGAGTAGCGGGTGAAGATTGATCGTCCCTATTTATTTTATCCAAGTTGTTTCTTGAACTTTATAAATAAGTACGATGTGTTCTCGAAACTCTTTTTACGAAGTAAGGAAAGGAAAGGGAGGGAAAGGGGAGTAAAGTAAAAAAAGCGCGTGTTCTCGAAACTTTTTTAGGAGAGAAAGGGAAGGAAATGTCCGAAAAATAATGATAAGTTTCCTCCTAAATGTGGGAGGAAAGGGAAGAAAAGGAATGCAAAGAAATTAAAATCATTTAAAAAAATTACAGAAATTATTAAAATTACAAAACTATCCAATCTTTCATTATAAAGAAGAGTGAATTGTGGATTTGGTCCCTGTGTTTTGATAATTTTTTTTGACTAAGGTACCTATGGTATGTTTATTGTGGATTTCGTCCTTGTGGTATTCAATTTGTCTTGACCATGGTCCCTCTGACTAACAATTCCGTTAACTCTATTAAATCAAAGACCATTTTAGTCATTTGGCCTAACTTTTGTCTTTTTCCTATAAAAATGTAAAAACAACATTTTACGTGCGCACACACACACACACACTCACTCTCTCTCTCTCTCTCTCTCTCACACACACACACACACACACACACACATATATATATATATATATATATATATCGATATCAAAATAAATAAAATAAGATATTATTGTATGATTTGATTTGTTTAAATTTTTTAAACAATTAATGATATTAAATATGATTTAATTTTATTGTTTTATTGTAATAGAAGAAAAAGGTATGGCTTTAGGATTTAATTTATTTAAATTTAAAAAAATTATATCTTATTTTTTTATTTAGAGCGAATAAAATAAAACATGGTTTTATGATTTAATTTATTTAAATTAAAAAAAATTAATTATGTTAAGAACTTAACGATTTAATTTTATTGTTCTTTTTTTTATCATTGCAATAAGTAAAAACTTATTATCGATATTTTAACATCAAAATCATTGAAAACCACTAAGAAAATGAACTCCAATTTTATTATTCAAAAATTAAGGGTTCCGTTTTTCATATTGCTTTCATTCAATAAATCAAAATCAACTATTTAAATTTTAACCAAATGACAGATTCATACATACCATAAAACTAAAACGAATTTAATATAATTGATTTTTAATTTAAAAAAATCAAATCATACAATAATATCTTATTTTATTTATTTTGATATCGTTTTATAGGGGTGGGTTCAAATAAAAACTCATATTTCATTGTGTACATGAGGGCAAATCTTAACCATTGATCAAAACTTAGAAAATTAATCAATGGTTAATACATAATAAGGTTAATTGAGAAGTGATTAAGGATAAAATTGGAAATTTGAATAATCGCCTACCTTGTTTGACTTTTTTATTTTTTAATTAAAAAAATTTTACCCCCTTAAACTTTAAAATAAATTATATTAAAAATTATTAATATTTTAATCAAACAAATTACACCCAAAAAAATGAGAATTTTGTGCTCTTCGATATGACATTCATCTCGATATAGTTTTATTTCGTTTTAACCGTTTTTTACGTGAAATTCTATATATGTGATATTCATTATGAATATGTATGCATGTCCTCGGGTGTCCACATTCAGTATGAATAACAAAGGGGAACGTTCATTCACTATTCATGATGAATAATACAGTATTCAGGATGAATAATACAACATTCAGGATGAATAATACACGAATTCATGATTCATGTATTATTTATCATGAATCGTGTATTATTCACCTTGAATGTTGTATTATTCACCCTGAATACTGTATCGTTCACCCTGAATGTAGGGGTGTGCATCGGACGGGTCGGGTCGGGTCGGGCCCAAAATTCCGAAACCCGATCGGATTATCGGTTGAGTGAAAAACACCCGAACCCGACCGTAAATAATTCGGGTTGTTCGGGTTCGGGGTAATTCGGGTTCGGGTCGTTCGGGTCGGGTGGATCGGGTGGACCGGGTTTGGGCCGACTTTGGGCTGCTTTCTTTTTGGGCCTGTTACAACTTAATAAACTTAAACAAACAAATATTTTTACAAAACAACTATAAACAAACAAATATAAACAAACAACTATTTTTACCAAACAACTATAAACAAACACTATTTTTACAAAACAACTATTTTTACAAACAACTAATTCAAATATTCAATTGAAAGTTTGAACCAAAGTACCATTACTTTCCAAGGTCCAAAATATTCGATTTTCACTTACAAATTTGAAATTTCCATGATCAACGGTTTACCCCTCCCATCCACGACTCCACGTCCAAGTTCCAACTCCACGTTCGAACCAAGTGACCAACTAATAACAAGTAACACCAACTTTTATTGAAATTTTGAATTCTATAAAATAAAAAATAACAAATCATTTATAATGTAAAATTAAAGTACCTTTCTCAATCATGGATCAACATCAGTATCAACTTCTTCAAATCCCCCAAAATCAGATGCCTGTGTACCAACACTAGGAATATTTTCTTCATGACGAGTAGAAGAAGTTCCAACTCTTAAATTATCAATTTCTGCACATAATGATAACTTATAATTATAAACTAATGTCGTAATTATAATTTACAGATAATAACTAACTCATAAAGTAATGTTGTACCTTTCTCAAACTTCTCAAGGTCCTCCAAATTTTCTTCGACAGCAATCGGTTCACTAGGACCCCTTAACCAATCTTGGGTACATATCAGTGCTTCAACTATTTTAGGAGTTAGAGAACTCCTAAAATTATCCAAAACCCTACCACCTGTACTAAACGTTGATTCAGACGCAACTGTGGAAATGGGTACGGCGAGGACATCGGAGGCAAGTTTTGAAAGAATGGGAAATCTTGCACTATTCAGTTTCCACCACATCAACAAATCAAATTTCTTCCCATTATCATCTACTATTGCCTCACCTAGGTAAACATCAAGCTCACTCGTTTTGCCATCTAAAGCCCCACTATCAAGTTTTTGTTGGCTCAACAAACTTTTAAACTTGGATTGTGATCTTACAAGAAGGGCTCCACCTTTTCCCGATTGAGATTGGGATTGAGATTGAGATTGCGAATGTTCGGAATATTGTTGCACATAATCCTCAAACAAGGTAGTAAGTTGGGATTTTACCTTTCTAAAACATGCCTCACCTTTTTCTGCACCAAATAACTGATCGAACTGTAATGGCATGTACTCCATTTTATCTCTTGGATCCATAATGTTGGCAAAGAAAATTACCAAATTCATCTTCTCCGCATCACCCCAATATTTATCAAACTTATCCTTCATTTTTTGGCCCATATTCTGTTTAGAGAAAAACCAAAAGAATTACAGAAGTACAGAACTATATGAAAGTGAAGTACATTGTAAATCAAAAGAAAAATAAAAGATTGAATTGTACCTTTTCAGTCAAATTTGGAGAAGCAATCATCTCCGTAAGCGAGAACCCCAAGTCACATATCTCTGTCAAGTAAGAATTAGAAGTGATATAAAGAGAGCCTGAGATCCGAATAGTCATCTCATAAAAGTTCTTCAAAAGGTTAATGAAGCTCTCTAAATACACCCAATCATAATCCACAAGTAGAGAATCACCTAGATCTAACTTGAACGATGGTTCATGGCCGTTATAAGCTTCAAACACGTATCGATAAGGAATGGCATTCCTGAGCATCATGTATGTTGAGTTCCATCGAGTAGGAACATCAAGACAGAGAGAGCTTCTTTCTGCAACACCAAGTAAAGTAGCAAATTCCCTAAACTTGGCCAATCTAGCCGGAGAGCCCCTTACCCACCTCACAGTATCCCTAAGCTTCTTAAGTGTCGAGTCAGCCATCTTTAACCCATCTTGGACAACCAAATTCAGAATATGTGCAATGCATCTCATATGCAAGTATTGAGCCCTTACAGATGAACACCCCCAAGATACTAGTTTGCTTTTCAAAAACACTAGGGCAACATCGTTACTAGATGCATTGTCTACGGTGATGGTCATTATGTTTCTTATGCCCCACTCAACCAAACAAACCTCTAAAGCTTTGGCTATTGCATCCCCTTGGTGTGATTGAATTGGCACAAAAGATATTATTTTTTTGTTCAACTTCCATTGGGCATCAATATAATGTGCAGTTATGCACATATAATTGATCCGTTGCACGGATGTCCAAGTATCGGTGGTCAAACTAACCTGTTAGGAGTGTTCCTTAAAAAACTTTTTCAGACTTTTCCGCTCTTCTAAATAGATGGCAAATATGTCCCTATTAACCGTCCATCTAGACGGTATTTTAAACATAGGACAAGTTGCTTGCATCATGCCTCTAAACCCCCTACCCTCTACAAATTTGAATGGTAGTTCATCTATGACGATCATCTTAGTCACTTCTCTCCTAACATTGTCTTGATTAAACACCCAATTGGTTAAAACACTTTCATTACTTTCACCCCTACCAAATGCCAACCTGGATTGTCTAGTTTCTTTGGCCTGTGGGTTCATAAGGCATGCAATCGAGTGATTCTTTAATGAGGACGTGCCATATTTTTTCGGGTCAACCGCATATGTTTTTTTACAGTATTTGCACATCCCTTTGATCAATTACCTTTCGGGCTTAAATTTTTTTCAAAATGATCCCATACCTGAGATCTTGTTTCTGTAGCTTTACGCTTCTTTGGTTCAGGTGCACTACTCTTGACTTGAGATTCAGACATATTGTTGTAGAAAAGAATATGGTATTAGTCGATATCATAGTGAACGACCCTAAAGATTTGAAGGCAAAAGACTTCAACTCAATGGTGACAATTCTTTTCTTTTAACTCTCATTTGTAAACCCTTCAAATTCTAATTTATAATACATTCGTCGTTCTTTAGCTTATATAATATTATTAATCAAGTTTTGGAATACATGTACATATAATTTTATTGTTGATGTACAATAATAGAAATGTTTGATGATATTCTTACGCTTCTATGTAACACAAATACCCAACTTACTTTAAGGCATTTCCATTTTACCTTTCACCAACTAACCCAAAGCAGGATATAAATTGTTATATTTTATATTGCATATCAATTGATCTCTTGTTGCAAACTCAGTAAAATTCTAAGAATGAAAGAGGCATTAAATATTAAGGAGATACGACATTTCATGGTGAGTTTTTAATATCTTCAAGAAAGAGACCAAGTGTTATGTTTTGGGTACTTACCCATGTGACTTGGTTTGTTTAGATAAGCTATTGAAATATTAAGAAAGAAAGAAAACAAGATCAAGCCACAAGTTTGTCATGTATGAAGAGCATATAGGCACGAGCATCCATGTTCCAACTAAGCATCCTTATAATCTAACTCCTTTGTTAGAGATCTACCTGAACCAACCAAAAGAAAATGACCATGTATATTAAGCACCCTTATTTTCGAACTCCCAATTTTAGAGATCTAAATATTCCAAGACCCCATGAAGAAAAATTAGAGTATTAACAATTAAGTAACATATTACATAATAAGCACGCCTCTCATCAAATACAATCTATACTTGGTGTAACAATTGGAAGGATATCCCAATTTGTTAACCAAACCTACTTCAAAAGCCTATCAAATATCTTAATTCAAACACACCAAAGTTGACACAAACCTAAACAAGGTAAACAAAGTTGACACAAACCTAAACCCTCTTCTTACTTGAACACATCTAATAAATGTTTTCCATGGTCGTACTTAATACCATCCAAAATCATAAAAATCCAATACAATAATCCAAGTAAAAGCTCTTGGATTAAAAGCTCTAAGCATGATTCAAGTAAAACAGTAACCTGCACTGAGTTTGACAACTTGTTGGTTATAATAAGATCAGATCCCATTTTCGATATCCAGAGTCCAGACCCAAAAAGGCAAAAACAGTGGATACTACTTGCAAGTGTTTTTGGATTTTTGGTTCAGTTCAAGTATTCAACTAGTAAATTAGTTAAGAAAAACATATAAGAATGTGAAAAGAATATTCAAAACACATTTCTAACAAGTAACAACAACAAAAAAGGGTCAAGCACCATAAACACTTTGAAGTTTGAACTTTGAAGCTCCACCAAAATCAATAAATCATTATCAAATATCAAGAGTGAAGATTGAAGAGATCAAGACCGGCGAGTAACTTACAGAGATTCAGAGAAGACTGAAGAGGAGGCGAGGAGGAGCAGAACTGCAGAAGGTGGTCGCGAGTCGCGACTCGCCGTGCCGGTGGAGACGACGAGACGATTGGGTTTAGTTTAGAGATTGGATTAGGTTTAGAGTCGATTGATCGATTCGATTGGGTTTAGAGTCGTGCCGGTGGAGACGACGAGACGATTGGGTTTAGAGATTGGAGGCGATTAGGTTTAGAGATTGAATTTGAAGTCGATTGATCGATTCGATTTTAGAAATTAGATTTTTAGTTTTAGATTTTAGAAATTAGAATTAGGAATTTAGGATTATTAAAATAAAAGCCGGTTTTTATTAAATATTATATATTTTCGGATTTTCGGGTCGGGTCGGGTCTGGGTTTTGGATACCCAACCCGATCCTATATTACCCGAAATCATAACGGATCGGGGCGTATCGGGTGTTCGGTTTTTCGGGTTTCGGGGTCCGCTGAATTTTCGGGTCGGGTCGGGTATATCGGGTTGGGCGGGTTTTGCTCACCCCTACCTGAATGATACATTATTAATGATGAATAATATATGAATGACCCGTGAAGGTATAGACATATGGCACACTCTTTTGTTTCCTAATTCACAACCGAAATTTGGTTTAATTCATTATGAATATGTATACACATCCCCGGATGTCCCACATTCAATATGAATAACAAATGTGAACGTTTATTCATTATTCATGATGAATAATACAATATACAGAATGAATTACACAACATTTATGATGAATAATACACGAATTAATGAATCGTGAATTATTCACCCTGAATATTGTATTATTCATTCTGAATGATACATTATTCATAATGAATAATACATGAGTGACCCGTGAAAGATGTGGAGACGTGACACGCTCTCTTTTGATTCTCGATTCACAACAGAATTACTCGATAGGTTCTTGATTCGTCTTGATGGGTGTTGGGTTACGGTGCTGAAAAAACGCGATGTCTTACGACGTTAAAGAAACTGTTGAAGAAGGTGATGTCGAGTTACATACTTAAAGTGTCGAGGTGTTGTACAAACTTCAACGTACATAAATATTCATAATGAATATAACACATATATAGCATTTCATGTAAAAAACGGTTAAAAAAAACTATATCGAGATGGATGTCATATCGAAGAGCACGAAATTCTCGTTTTTTTGATGTAATTTGTTTGATTAAAATATTAGTAATTTTTAAGCTAATTTATTTTAAACTTTAATTAGATAAAAGTTTTTAATTAAAAAAGAAAATAAAAGGTCAAATAAGGTAGACGTGAGTTCAAATCATCTTCCATTTTTACCCATAATCATCTTAAAATTAAAAACACTATTTAATATGACTTTTTGGATCAATAGAGATTGAGTGACTGAGATTTGTCCTCACATGCACAATGAAATTTGAGTTTTTATTTTAACTTTCCTCTCTCTCTCTCTCTCTCTCTCTATATATATATATATATATATATATATATATGTGTGTGTGTGTGTGTGTGTGTGTATAAATTGTTTTTTTACTTTTTTTTATAGGAAAATGACAAAAGTTAAGCAAAATAGCTAAAATCGTCCTTGATTTAACAGAATTAACGGAGGTGTTAGTCAGAGACCATCGCCAAGACAAATTGAATACCACAAGGTCCAAATCCACAATAAACACACCATAGGGACCTTAAGACTATCCACTATGGTGATCCAATCCAATCTAGAAACACAAAAAGACAAATTTAGATTATTAAAAAATTATAAAAAATAGACCCAATGTCCCAATCTTGCTCAATCTGGTTCACAATCCGGTCTTGGATTGGAGACTTGCTTTTTATTTTTTTTATTTTAATTTGCCATGTGTAATATTTCTATTGGTTAATATTATATTTTATTTAGATAAAACTTATCATATTAAAAAGATCAGTTTAACAAAAAAAATTTAAAAATAAAAAATATACCACAATTCATAATTTTCAATTCCCTACAAATAGAGACCAATATTGACATATTTTCATCATACCAATCTTTTTCTCTATTTCGTATTTCCTTTTCTAACTTGTTTTAATTGTTTTCAATTATAAGTTTTTTTAATTAAGATTATGATTTAAAGTATCAACTAGTTTAAAGAATCTATTTTTTATATGCAAAAAAAAAAGAAAAAAATGATAAATATGATAAAATATTAAAAATTAATATTTTTTAAAGAATATTTAAAATTGGATTGGATCACTGATGAATGTTCAAAAATATAAGATTGGATTGAATTAGAGATTGGATAGGTGGAAGAGAGAGAAATTAATTTTTTTAATAAAGATTGGATTGGATTGGATTGTGAATGTGGGTAGTCTAATCAAAAAAATTATCAAAACACAGAGACCAAATCCACAATTTATTCTATAAAGAGTATATTTTTATAAGGCTATATTTGTAAAAATGACATCTTTCCTTTCCTTTCTCTCCTATTCAAGAACATGAAAACTATTTTCTTTTCTTTCCTTCCTCTTCCTTCCCTTTCGATAACACAAATAAAAAAAATTATTTTTTTCTTTCCTTTCTTTTTCATCCCCTTTTTTTTTTCTTTTTTCTCCAAATTAGAGAACACAGCGGTAGGGTTTTGGTTTAGAGCATTCAGGTGGTTGTAATATGAGAAAATATGCACAATGTGATATTTGAGTAATTCTTTGGTAGGTGGGATCGAGTTGGGACACCATAAAAAGAGAATTAGAGTGGAACTGCAACTCGTCCTCTCAATCAAATTCTAAATAGTGTAGCTAAGAACAGAGGCAAAATAGTGTTTCGTGTCACTAATGGGCTGTTTGGTTGATTTTCCATTAAATTCTGTATGGATAAAGTTGTCTGTGTGAATTAATCTGTCTTTAAAGATTTAGAAGATTTTTATTTGAGAGAGTTTTTTTCATAGATGGAAGGAACGTGTTTTTTAATGAGAAATACTGGTTTGGAAAAAAACTTGACTTTCTGCATAAAGCTCCCCCTTGAAATTTTACTGAATAAACCACTTTCTATATCATTAAGCCACTACCAAACAGTCATATATAGTTGACTGAATAAGCTGCGAGTCTCATTAAGCTCATTAAGCTGCTAACAAACAGGCCCTAAGAAGATCTAGATGTCAGCTCTAATACCATTCTTTCTCTAAAAGAATGTTACAAAGAGGTGAAATGTTCTGATATATATATATATATATATATATATATATATATATTATGTGGACTATGTCTAACCAAATCTTGTGGGACTCTAATAAAAATATAATTAAAATAACAACCCAATTCCATATATTGTTTTATGAATTTGAATATCTAAAAAGTAAAATGTAATACCAAATTCTAAATATACCGATTGAGATTGTCCTATTGACTTAACTACACTAAATACTATTATTATTATTATTATTATTATTATTATTATTATTATTATTATTATTATTATTAACATGATATAATAAGATAATTAAATTTGTTTTAAATAACAAACGATGTTCAAATAAAACATTTTTATTACGTATAAATAAAATAACAATATTAATAGAATACAAATATATATAATTTTATGAAGTAATGATTATATCCAATATTTTTGGTAAGACAATAAAAACATAGAAACAAAAAAGACAACATACATGATGAAAGCGTACACAATTCGATCTTGTCCCAACCACCAAATTAAGCTCTAGATAAAAGTCACTATAGAGAGATAGTCGGGTTCAAACGAAAATGATACCTATTTAAAAAAATAAGAAAATAATTCTGACCTCATCATTTTATTAAATAATATTTTAAATAAAATTTTCTTAAAATTCACCTAAAAAGCCATATGTGGCATTTGTTGTATACCTATTATATATGGAAACTCATTTATTTTTATATAAATTATGTAACAAGTTTAATTAAGGTATTTCTTCATGAATTTATTTTTATAATTTTTTACAACATTAAAATAAATGTGATTTAGTTTTTCATTATATTTATTTTTATTGAATTAGTTTCTTTAAAAAAAATTACAATTTTTCTCAAAAATCACATGTGATATCCACAATTAATCGACATTTTTTTCTTAAAAAAGACTCACTAATTTTCTTTTATTTATCACTAGAAGTGTACTCGTGCAATGCTGCTAGATACATTACGATTTTAATGTTTCATTTTATTTTCTATTTTTTGTCGATTTACATTACGATTTTGGTTGGTTGTGAGAGATTGATAATGATTTTTTATATAAATTTGTTTAATTTAGACTTAATAATATAATGTAATTTATTTTGGTTTAATAATATAATTTTTTTATAAAATATTCTGTTAGATTTTTTTAATTATATTTTATATTTTTATATTTAAAATTTGATTTTTATTCTATATTTAATTATGCTGAGAGTTATTTTAGGGGAGTTAAAGTGAGAAATGATTTTAGGAGAGTTAAAATGGTTAGAGATAATGATTGAAAATTAATAAATAGTTTTAAGTGTAGTACATACAGTTTTAATGGTTGTTTTTTAAGTAATTAGTATTAAATAGTTGTACATTAAGTTTTAAAACTTGTTTTTAAGAATTTTTTATACCATCTTTATAATACTAGTGTTGGGCCCGTGTATTGCACGGAAGGATAAAATTTTTTGTTGGAATATTGAACCGAGTTAAAATGAAACGTAGTTTCTCTGTTAACAGTTAATGAAATATAATGTGAAAAACGAATGTATTTTCATAAGTGGTTAACTTGCATATATTCTTAATCGTTTGTTGTTATGAGTTTGTGCAATAATATTGGTAATAGTTTTGTATTATATTATTTAAAACTCAAACGACATGTCTCACAACATATCACTATTATTGAAATAATTATAAATATGAACATACGTTTTTACAGATTTTGCAATTTTTCTGAAACCTCCTCGACAACACTTGACAATCACTTTAAACGTATAAATCTGTAGATTAATTAACAACATTCAACCCACATCAAATATGACAAAGAAAATAAATGATTTCTATCTTTTGTAACTGACAACTCAACTGGTATAGTTCAAATTCACTCAGTACCACTTGAAAATTTATCTGACTATTGAATTCAAGACCTCATAGTATTAGTCGATTAAAAATATATCTTATTCCCCTACTTCGAAAAATATGATTGTGGGTTTTGAAAAATATAAACAAATCCTCAGTAAATAAAATAAAATATAAAAAAACAGTTTTTCAAATAAACAAAAATATAGTGGAATATCTTTTGTTCAGTTGAAGGTTCCGCCATTGACACCCAACCGTTCGTCTTCTTCTTGTACTCGGATGATACATAGAGAAGCTATATATATTTATAGTGAATGTAGAAAATATTTTAAAATCTTTTATTTTCATTTTCGATTTTACATTTAAATGTAAATATATTAAAAATATGGAAGAATATTTTTATATCTACATCGTTTCTATTTTATTTTATTTGCACTTGGTTAATTTGGAAATTATTGCGGAATATTTTTATTTTTAAAGAATACGATAATTTATTAGTGTATCTCGTTATTTTTTATTTTTAATTCATATCAAACTTCTTTTTTTTCTTTTAATGCTCGTGAAAAAAAATACATGTAGATTTTATATTAGAAAAAAATACGTGTAGATTATATATTATGCTAATATAAAATACCTGTAGATTTATAAAATAAAATAGATTTTATTATGCTAATAAAAATAGTTTATACTACATCTCATTATGTAACAAGATTTTATAAAATAAAATATGGAAAAAAAATTTATAAAATAAAATATGGAAAAATCATTATGAGATGTAATATAAAAAAATACGGAAGAAAAAAGATTTTATATTACATTTCATTAATATAGATTTAAATGTAAAATCTACATTTAAAATAGATTATGCTAATATAAAATCTATTTTATAAAATCCTCCACCAAAAAAACAATTATTTATATTAATAAATGAGTATCTATTCCACAAATAGATGATTATGTGAGATACTGTGCTTGGAAAGATTGTACCAAAGCATTAAGAAATTGTAAATTAAGTAATTGGTTTTAATTATATTAATAAATGAGTATCCATTCCACAAATAGATGATTATGTGAGATACTGTGCTTGAAAAAGTTGTACCAAAGCATTAAGAAATTGTAAATTAAGTAATTGACTTTAATTAAGTGTAACTTGTGCTTAAAATGTTGTAATTAAGAGTTTTTTATGTCGTTTTTATAATATAGTATAGATATAGATTATGCTAATATAAAATCTATTATATGAAATCATCCACCCAAAAAACAAATAGTTATATTAATAAATAAGTATCCATTCCACAAATAGATGATTATGTGAGATATTGTGCTTGGAAAGGTTGTACCAAAGCATTAAGAAATTGTAAATTAAGTAATTGGCTTTAATTAGTTGTAACTTGTGCTTAAAATGTTGTAATTAAGAGTTTTCAAACCGTTTTTATAATATAGTATAGATAGTATAGATTATGTGATCTTATACATTTTAAATGTGTTGTGCTACAGATCACATATGATTATGTTTTCATTTTTTTTCAATGTTAATTTGAATAATTGTTTTTCAAATTTTAAATCATGTATTATTAGGAAAATATTTTGAAAAAAAAATTAATTCATTGTGAATCAGATGTGATTTTGATGAAAATTATGAATTACATTTTGAAGTACATGTGATCTTATACATTAATTTTAATTGTGTTTTGTTACAGATCACATATGATTTTGTTTTCATTATTTTTTTTCAATGTTTAATTTGAATCATTGTTTTTCAAATTTTAAATCATATATGATCAGGAAAACATTTTGAAAAAAAAAATTTAATTCATTGTATAACATGTGATTTTATTGAAAAATTATGAATTACGTTTTGAAATACATGTGATCTTATATATTAATTTTAATTGTGTTTTGCTACACATCACATATGATTATGTTTTCATTATTTTTTATTTTCAATGTTTAATTTGAATTATTGTTTTTCAAATTTTAAATCACATATGATTAGGAAAAAAATTTGAAAAAAAATAATTTATTATGAATCACATGTGATTTTTATGAAAATTATAATTTTTAAATATTACTTTAAATAAAAAAGAATTCTTTAGATGAAAATTAAATATGTTTAATTTAAATGAATTAAATAAAAAGTTTTATTTAATAAAAAATTAAATTATATTAACTTTATAAATATAGTAAAAGTAGAATCTTAAATAAATACCTAAAATAACTTCTATATAACTAAATTACTTTTATACAATTATTTATTTATTTTTAAAATTAACTATTTAAGGTATGATTTAATAAAATGATTGATCTAAAATTATTCTCTTATTCTTTTAAATAGTTAACATTCTCGTTTGATCATCCATATATATATATATATATATATATATATAGTCGGGTTCAAACGAGAACAATAACTATTTAAAAGAACACGAGAACTAACAAAATCATTAGTGATTTTACATTAACACACGAAAAAGGTACTTTGGCCGCGGCTTCAGGTCAACGTGGCTTTTTTGCGCGTTAATATAAAATCACTAATGATTTTGTTAGTTCTCGTATTCTTTTAAATAGTTACTGTTCTCGTTTGATCCTCTCTCTCTCTCTCTCTCTCTCTCTCTCTATATATATATATATATATATATATATATATATATATATAGGGGTGAGTTCAAATGAAAACTCATTTTTCATTATGCACGTAAGGACAAATCTTAGCCATTGATCAAAACGTAGAAAACTAATCAATGGTTAAACATAATAACAATAATTGAGAAGTGATTAGGGACAAAATTGGAAATTTGAATCAACGTCTACCTTATTTGACCTTTTATTTTCTTTTTTAATTAAAAAACTTTTAGCTCCTTAAAGTTTAAAATAAATTATCTTAAAAATTACTAATATTTTAATCAAAAAAATTACATCAAAAAAATGAGAATTTTGTGCTCTTCGATATGACATCCATCTCGGCATATTTTTTTGTTTATTTTAACCTTTTTTTACGTGAAATGTTATATATGTGTTATACTCATTATGAATATGTATTCATGTCATCGGGCTTCCACATTCAGTATAATAACAAAAGTGAACGTTCAATCACTATTCATGATGAATAATACACGAATTCCTGATTCATGTATTATTCAACATGGATCGTGTATTATTCACCCTGAATGCTGTATTATTCGTTCTGAATGATACTTTATTCATGATGAATAATATATGAATGACCCGTGAAGATGTGGACACATGGCGCACTCTCTTTTGTTTCTCGATTCACAATTGAAATTCCGTTCAATTCATTATGAATATGTATGCGCATCCTGGGGTGTCCCACATTCAATATGAATAAGAAATGTGAACGTTCATTCATTATTCATGATGAATAATACATTATTCAGGATGAATTATACAACATTCAAAATGAATAACACACGAATTCATGAATCGTGTATTATTCACCTTGAATGTTGTATTATTCATCTTAATTGATACATTATTAATGATGGATAATACATAAATGACCTGTGAAGGTGTGGAGATGTGTAGCGCTCTCTTTTGTTCCCCGATTCACAACCGAAACTCGATAGGTTCTCGATTCGTCTCGATGGGTGTTGGGTTACAGTGAAGAAGAAACGCGATGCCTTACGACGTTGAAGAAAGTATTGAAGAAGGTGATGTCGAGTTACGGACTTACGGTGTCGTGGTGTTGTACACACTTGAACATATATAAATATTCATAAAGAATATAACACATATATAACATTTCACGTAAAAAACGGTTAAAACAACAAAAAAAAATTGCGATGGATGTCATATCGAAGAACACAAAATTCTCGTTTTTTATGTAATTTTTTTGATTAAAATATTAGTAATTTTTAAGGTAATTTATTTTAAACTTTAAGTCGGTAAAATTTTTTAATTAAAAAGGAAATAAAAAGTCAAATATAGTAGACTTGAGTTTAAATTATCTTCCATTTTTACCCTAATCTAATTTTAATTAAAAACTCTATTTAATATGAGTTGTTGGATCAATAGAGATGGAGGGGCCAAGATTTTTCCTCACGTGCACAATAAAAATTGAGTTTTCATTTGAACTTTCCTCTCTCTCTCTCTCTCTCTCTCTATATATATATATATATATATATATATATATATATAGGGGAAGAATCATGCGAGAAGTTAAACATTTTGCGAGAAGGCGAGAAGTGTGATATCATATATGATTACACGGCCTGTAGGTGTGTTTAATCATATATGATTAAACATCTATGTATTGCCAATATAACATGTGTTTAATCATATATGATTAAGCTTGTGTATCATATATGATTAAACAATTCTCGCATTCTCGCAAAATGTTTAGCTTCTCGTTTGAACCTACCCCTATATATATATATATATATAGAGAGAGAGAGAGAGAGAGGGAGAGAGAGAGAGGAGCGATTAAATGTAAACCACCTCTATTTGTATAAACTTACAAACTAATCTCAGCCGTCCATCTAGTTTAATAAATATCTAATTTTATTTTGTTTCCTTAACCAATGTCATGATCATAATTAATGAACTTTATCCTCTTCCATATATATCTTAATCGTATTTAATAAATCATGATTATTATCCATAAATATTTCAATTATTTTCTAATATAATGGTTTGTATAGTTTATACAAATGTCTTGGTTTGCACTATATATATATATATATATATATATAGAGAGAGAGAGAGAGAGAGAGGGACCTTAATTTGTAAACCAAGGAAATCATGTAAACCGTGAAACCAAATCATGACCGTAGATTTGAGAAACGGACGAATATGATGAAAGCGGTGGCAATTTTGTAAATATGCTATGAAATTAAGGGTACGATCATCTTAAAAAAATGGTGAAAGGGCAAACAAGGAATTATGCATTCTCGTTTAGATTAGGAAACATTGGGGACACACAATTTTGCAGGGATTACATGAAATCGGAGATCAATCTCCGACTAAAACGGGGAAACAAAATATGTTCGGTTTCTATCTAAATCAAAACCAAAGTTGTGAAATTCATAAAATCTTTCACGATAATCATACGAAATCTTGGTGAAAAATGGAGGTAGAAACGGCGCCACCAGTTCAAAGAGGTTAGGGTTTCAAAAAATTTCAATGTTCATTATAAATATATGAAATCAGTCATTAATACTTCTAATAATTGTATAGCACGAAGAAAGAGTGAAATGATACGTCTCTTGACTTCATTCTCCAGGTTCAAAAACACCCCAGACAACCCTGTTTGTTTGGACGGCGTGGAGACCGAAGAAAACAAGAAGGAAGGTATTAGATTCGTACACTAATCATTAGTGAAATAAAAGATTCATAATTTTTTTTTCATAATGTTGACAATGTGTACATCACTCACGCGATGCAAACACACCAGGGGAAAACAAGGAAGAGACGACAATGGGGTCACCTACTAAAGGTACGAAACATAATCGGTAATCTAAAAAAATATGATATTTCATATCAATAGTTTCTCTTATCTAACAAAACTCCATGGTTGTGTAGGTACAAACAAAGAATCAGAAAGTCCAGGTAAAAAATCATACACTAATCACAAAATCATTGAAATGTTATTTAATAATGAGTTAATTCATATGTTCAATACCTTACGATAATGAGTTTCATATCTTAAATTAGTTCAATGGTTCTGTAGGCATAAGTGTGAAAAAGGATTATGTAGACAAAGAATCCAAAATTCCAGGTAGCAACTTCTAGTCATTCATTAATCACTAGTATGATGTTGATTGTCAAACTAATATATATATATATATATATATATATATATATATATATGTTTTGGAAGTTATAAAATTGTTAAAGATCACATAATTAACGTTTTCATGCCTGAAACGTACTCGACTCAACAGTGGTCAACGAAGCAAATATGGTAATGTTGCCAACTTTAAAAGGTACGAACGAGTTTCATAACATAAACTGAAGATGTGTTAAAAAATATATATTGCATAACAATGTTTTAAAATTTTAAATAAATCCATTATGTATAGATACAAGCGCGAAAAGGGGATTCTGCAAGCATAGAATCCAAGATCCCAGGTATGAAATTATTAAATTGTGTCACAGTATACATATAGTAAGAAAATGTTTCATAATAAAAATATAAAAATAGTTGTAGGTCATCCAACCAAACGAACAAGGTTAACTGCTGATAGAACACCAAAACCTCTTAATGAACTGCTACAAATGACAGGTAAGTATTTGAAACATTATCTTTACATTTTCGTTTTTCAGTTGCACAATACTACCCACACACGAAATCACGACTCAACAAATCATTGACATATTTGCACACAGTGGTAATACAATGCATACGAAAGGAGTACCAAACACAAGTATCATTGATATTAACTTACACTTATCATGAAATCATATGCAATTTGAAACAGTGCCAGTTGGGGATACTCCTGTTCATAAGAAGACACCAACAGGCTCAGGTATGAATTAGATAAATTACGAACTTATTTTGCATGTACATAGATTTTTATTTTAATGCTTAGCTACTTTGTGTTAAAATGAAAGTACACACAAATTATCTTGACTAAGCATCCACGAATTTTATTATCTATTTACACATAAAATGCCACCCACACATCACATCAGATTCATAATACAACTAAGTACAAACAAATTCTCTTGTCTTCAGGCATGAAAAGCATACTAAGAAAGCTGGACAGGTGCAGTTCAATAAATGTGAAAAAGGATGCCACCGGATCACAATCAAACAAACCGGGTAACTAATTAAATGAACTACATCATCCCAAATTAACTCGTGTAAAAAATGAAACAATAACTTCAATTTGCGTAGGTGAACGGAATAACATGAACAACAAGGAGATGAAAATCATCCCAACAATCAACCTGGTCAGCGATGAGCGGAGAACAACACGCAGCTCTTCGAAGCGGGTGACTTTCCAGAAAAAACAAATACCATACGGAAAAGGTTAGTTATGCACACATCATATTAACAAAAATCAAATACACCTCAACAAAAAACAAATTTTCACAAGCAAGATATATATCTAACCTGCCTATATTGCTTCACAGACCCATTAAGCAACAACGACCCCAACGATGATTTCGTAAGCAGAGTTCAGGTTAAGCAAATAGGTCCGTTGGAAAACATATTACTAGTTAGTTATAAATATACGATATCATTAACACGACCTTTACTGTAACATCATCATTAAGGTTAACAAAAGGAAAAGAATCAACTAATAAGAAGGCGCAACCGAATGTGAAGAAGCCAAAAAAGCATAATCCGAACAGAACTGTTGTTGGAATACGGACACGCACATCACTGATGGTGCTACATGTAAACGAACCGAACGAACACGAACGAAGGCTTGTTCGTGTTCGTTCGTTTAACTTAACCGAACAAACGAACGAACACGAACGGTAAACGAACAAAATTTTTTGTGTTCATGTTCGTTCGTTAAGAAAATATGTTTGTTCGTGTTCGTTTATGTTCGTTCATTAAGGGCTAAACGAACGTAAACGAACGAACATAAATGAACATAAACGAACGTAAACGAACGAACATAAACGAACGGACATAAATGAACATAAACGAACGTAAACGAACGAACATAAACGAACGAACATAAATGAACATAAATGAACACAAATGAATAAAAAACAACCATCATTACTCATAATTTCGTTCGTAAAAAATAACATAACAAAAAAAATGGATATTCTTAGGAGGTATAAAAAAGGAATTTTAAAAAATTAATTTAACTAATGCTTTGACAAATTAATGTCATAATACATATAAATATATTTATATATATAAACAAATATAAATAACGAACGTAAACGAACATAAATGAACGAACATAAACGAACGTAAACGAACATAAATGAACGAACATTAACGAACATAAATGAACGAACGTTCACGAACGTAAATGAATGAACGAGACCATTGTTCATGTTCGTTCATTTAACTAAACGAACAAAAAAATGTGTTCATGTTCGTTCATTTATTAAATAAACGAACATAAACGAACTTCCCGCCGAACAGTTCACGAACGGTTCACTGAACGTTCGGTTCGTTTACAGCCCTGCATGACACCATAGGGCAGCTAAAGGATAACCAAGCAAAAGCAGTTAGGGAGATGGGCCTGGAATCATTGCTCAGTATGACATTGGACGGAATACCATCTAAGCTTAGATACTTCATAGTTGACAACTTAGACACGGATGCAATGGAGCTCCGATTGCAAGGATCATCGATGAAGATCACCGAGAACACAGTACACGAAAACCTGGGTATACCCATTGGGGGCTTGGACCTGGAATCTATTACCACTGAGAACAACAAGTTAACTATGGTAAAAGAATGGATGAAGCAATTCAAAAAGGAAAAGATGAGACCTTCGAAAATAGCCAAATACATAGTCAAAACAGACGGTTCGGGGGATATATTTAAGTTGAACTTTTTGGCGTTGTTCATAAACGCACTAGGAGAATGTAGCCCAATGGGATGTTGCCACATTCAATTCCTGTCAAAAATCGATTCCACAAGCATGATCAAGACCATCAATTGGTCGTGATATATCTTCGACTGCTTGAAGCGAAGCAAGCGGAGGTGGTGTCGTGACACGTACGACAACTTCTACTCAGGCCCGTTATCACTCCTAACGGTAATGTTTCCCACACTGCTTCATAACAAAACTTTACATATTCACGCAACTCACTATATTTGAAATTTATTTATGTAGTTTACATAACAAATGCTTCCGGCCACTGTAACTTTTTCTTTCACAGCTCATATACGTAGACTCAACAATATGGGCAGAAGGTGACGTTGACCACAAGATTATTCCTCTGCATGCATGGAATATGGAAATGCTCAGAAGACGGTTGAAGGCCAGACAACACCAGGAAGGACTACATATTGCCAAAGTTGTACAAGCTCGATCAAGCGCACCTGAGCTTGCAGACACAGAAACTGAGGAGCAGATTGCAGAAGTAGGCAATCAGAAGGTGGAATGTAGTGAACCAACACAACATGAAGTGCTGCAACACGTGGACCAAGCTTATGAAGAACCTGCCGTTGAGTACGACAATGAGTATGATGAGGAAGAATTGAAAAAGGTAATCTCTAAAACAGAAAATTATATCTCGTAAAAGAAACGCATTAACTTATTGATAATCGACAACATACTATAGCAGGAGTACATGGAGATGATCGATAAAAACTTCAATTTGATCTACGCTACTAAATGGGACGTAGAGGAGTTAATTAATGAGGCAAGAGACATGTTCCCAGATGAACCATGTTTCGAACACTACAAAGATAGTTTGGAAAGCCTTTAAGGGAATATACAGCACAAGATGATGTTCATTCAAGCAGTGACGATGAAGTTGAGAACGATGCAGCAATGGAAAGTGATGATGAAACCGATAAGAGTGATCATCAACCAATAATCGTTACACCAACAAAGCTGGACTTCAGTGACAATGCATCGCTGGAGGATATCCAGACACTTTCACAGATATGGTACAATCCAACAACATACCATCTAATAGACCAAGCAATCGTCGGGAAGTCGGCTGAATCATCAAAGCAACAAACCACATCATGTCACGATACATCCGAATCAAACGCTGCATCTAAACAGCCAGTACCAAGTGAAATGCGATCACATACACACGCAAGTGATACACCGACACCAAGTTTCAACCTTGGAATCAGCCCACTCACATCAGATCTGTACAAAACTGGAGACACTAAAGGAAAGGAAAAATTGCCAAATGAAGAGTGTCCACCGAAACCAAGTAAACGAGAATTGAAGCTCGGAGACCAAATGCGTTCACCATACGTGAAACGACAGGTTCTACTCGGAAAATCAGTAACATCCGAAGAAAGAAAAGTTCACGATTTCTGTCTACCAGCCTTTGGAGGACCGAAGTAAGCTTAAAATAACCAAACATGAATTTATTTCATTTAGAATTATTCGTGTCTAAAAAGCAATTAAAAAAAGGGTTTTTGAATTACATAACTTTATGAAACATACATACTGACATTGTTACCTTACATCACAGTGACATATTATACTCGTCAGAAACGGGACAACAAATCGTAAGGACAACAATAGAGAGCTTGGCAGCAAAGGAGCACATCTTCACAAACGTGATAGACGGTTGGGTTGACATTCTGAACTATGAGGAGAGGTACAGAATCCGGGATTCGCCATGAAGGTTTTTCTTCAAAACAACAGTTTTGGTAAGATCTAAACTGTATGCTCAAATTTCATAACATATATGCAACTAAGTTTAAAAATCATACAGTGAAGGGTGGTGGAGTTTTGCTGTTTGACATGTACAATTTCAGCAAAAGATTCAACTGGTTTTCACGGAATCTGGCACATGCAACACACTACAACGAAGATATATCATTGAAATGAAAAGCTTGGATCTGGTATCAAACTCCTTGCTTGATTAAATAAAGATTATTTCGCTTCAAATAATATGTTATTCATAAATACTTAACATCGATACACAAGTTTTCTTCCCACTCATTAGTCGCGTACATTTTTTCTGCGTCGTATTCAATCTCAAAACACACGCTGTGGAGATTCTGGACAATAGCGCACAAGACGGAGACATCGACAACCTCTACCACTACAACGTGCACATCTTGGTAAGGCCCTTTACATCAAACTACATTATCTTATAAAACATATAATATGAAACTATTTAAATAACAACATTACAAATATGCAGCAATTGATGTTGGTCCGCCACCTAAAGAATGTAGGACACCAAGCAAGCAAGGGTTTGAGGGCGCATAAAAGGTGCGATTGGAAATGCCATGGAGAACACGAAAAAATTTTGTCGATTGCGGAGTGTTCGCAATACGACATATGGAGACATACATGGGCGGGGGTGTGCGAACAAGGTACATGGCACTAGCAAAAGAAGGTCCATCACAAGATAAGCAACTCGAAAACCTTCACAAAAAATACGCGACAAAGATCCTATTATCCAATCGAAACCAACGACGCTCATATGTCGATTCGGAAATCAAACGGTTCTACAATATCGACAAGGGTACACGGTCACAGATTTTGGAACTTGCAGAAACCACTCGAAAGGCAAGACTTAAGAGGTTCTAAAGGCAGTATCATATGCGTTTGTTTCACGTTTATTAGGATTAAAAACATCGTTCTCGGTATTTTGGACATGTGATTTACCGACTGTTTTGTGCTTTGAACTTTCTTTCATATATTTTGTTTTGGCGTTAAACATCAATGGAATATAAGTATTAGGGATTTACTATTGTTGTTAGCATTTGAAGTCAACGATAATTCGATTAAAAATAATTTTAAAAATTGAAAAACAACTTACAAAATACCAAATGGTACTTTATTTCATACCCAACAATGATCACACCCAAATACTTCGCATTTGGTTTTTTTTCCTTGTAATCACCATTTGATTCTTTTTTAAAAATGGAATATACAATGTTTCATGATTTCCAAAGGGGAGTACATGGGCAGGTAATTTAAATCACATTAAATAAATACTTACCATCACACTCACTTACTTGAATCTCCCGTAATATAAAAAAAACTTTAGCAATCAAACATTATGTAATATAACATCACATGAAACAACAGTTGGAAATCTTCATATAATTCGCATATTAATGGAAAATATATTCAATATTGCAAAATATACGTAAACCCACACTTTGAAAAACAAATCAACTTTCTTAAAAAAAACCTTAATAAAGCACAAATATTAAACAAAACCACATAAAAAAATGCAACGTACAAATTCACAATAACATAAAAACCGAAAATTAACTATGAAAATTTGTAATACCAAAACCAAAATAAACTTAACATCATAACATTTCCATTACTTGTAAAACTTACATTCATCTTCCAACATTAACCCAACAAGATATGAAACCACAACTACCATCTTCCAAGCATACACCATCATCAAACAAAAAAACCCATTCCCAAAAACTCACAAACTAAGTATATAAACATGCAAAAACCACCCAAAACCCCCCCAAAAAAACCCATGATATTCTACCTATTGCAAGGACACCTTCCTTTCAGATACTTCACAATCTTCTCCAACTTCTGAACCACCAACTTCTCGTCCCACAGCTTCTGGGTCAAATCATCGTAGTCCTTCTTCCTCGGTCTCTCCAACATCCTCGCATCCTCCAACTTCTTCTTTTTGCGCTCCATCTTAGCTTGGTATATCTCCGGACGAGCCTGTAGCCTCATGTTCTCCTCCAACAACCTTTGGTTGTGATTCACCAACGACCTAAGCATAGCTTGCGGCACATGATCTAGTGGCGGAGGAGGAGGGCTTCTGACCGATGAAATATCATCACTATCCACAGACATCGTCCCACCAGGCCACGTTCCACCACTACAATATTGTGCATTTAATAGTAATAAAAAAGCGTAAAAAAAACGGTTGCAGTTTCATAACTCATGTACACTTACACGTCTAGTTTTGTTATTTTTTTCCAAAAATAAAACAAATACAAAACATAATTACAAAATAAACTGACATAAAAAAACATTTAATGCAGACCATTATATAAATTTTTTTCCAACGTTACTAAAAAACTTAAACTATAAAAAGGTTAAGTTCCAATAGAAACAAACATTATTATTAATTAAACAAACTGAATAAATTCCAAACATAAAATAAACGAACTTGCTGAAAATTAAAAGATTACAACATCCAAAAATTAAAATTTCTAATATTATTACTAAATGTGAAATAACCATCATTAAATCTAAAAAATTCAAAATCATGTCCAAAAAAACAAACTGAATAAAAACACATCAAACTAACAAAAATTAACCACTAGAACCACACAAGGGACAATTTCGGGAATCATGGTTCACCATTTGTTTACACATCTTGCACATCCATTTCGGCCTCTTACCCTTCATCTTTGCCTTCTCCAACGCACTAACCAAACGTTTCCCAATGCCATAACCTTTGTTCCGAATACCAGCGCGCGGGGGAGGGGGGAGGATTTCAACATCAGCTGGAACATCAACCCCGTAACACTCCCTAAGAGCCTCAACTTTATCCCTCGAAGGACAACTAATAATATTCTCAACATCAAAATCGACCTTCATCTTATCTAACGTTTCACCAAACAAACTCAACTTCCCTTTATCGTTCCTGAGCCGACTGACGAGCAAATCTACTTTCGCATATACGTCATTGATCAAACGCTCTTTCTCGACGTCAACCTCACCATACCTAGCTCGAGCAACTTGAACTTCAACAGGAACTAGAGATTTGGTCCATCGACGGGAAATGAACATCTTAGGAATTGCATCATAATCATCGTTCAATAACACCTTGAACATGTGACGACACATATAACCATTACGGATGTAGAAATTGCATTCACATTTCATACTATTCGACTCGGTGTCATGCACAACCTATGAAAAGAAAAGTAAACCGTAAGCCAATCTAATCACACCAAAACATAAATTAACTAAAAAAATGGAACTAAAATGGTAAATAACTTGAAATGCTCACATTGTATGAAAATTTCGTAATAGATTTCATGTTCTTGTGCGACACTCGGTAAGTCTTAATATCATCATCTTCACCAACCAGCACCAACCCACAATAAAAGGCAGCTTTCCTAATTTCCTTTCGAACCGCAAAAAAAAAACAGTGCGCGTGTAAACCTCCGATGCATGTCGCTCAATCAACAACAGGGTGACACACCTTGGGAACGTATTCCTAGTAACAAACTCCAGAGTGCGATGCTTACTCCTTTGCCTCTCAATTGCACCATCAAAAGCGTGCAAGAACTTGACCAAAGCATTTGAATATGATGCATATAATCTAAAAATGCATGCGAACTCTCCGATCGAGAAGTTGTCCTCATCAAACCCGACATGGGATCATCCCTATAGTACGCCGGCATCCATGACTCCCTAATTTCAAACATGTCTTTCAACCAAACATTCACATGCAAGTCATAATCATCTATTATATTATGCCATTCATTCTCAAATTCTTCGGGTTTCATATGTGTGTTCCATACCAACTTATTAAATCTTTTCTTAAAAGACACATTGGCATGAAGATCAGGCGAATAAAATTAAAAATATTAAGAAAATCCAAATTCGAATTTACTCTACAAAAAATATATGCTTGAATAACAATAAAAAACCAACCTTCCTAGGAAGTTTCTTCATAATATGCCACATGCATAACCGATGTTTCGTATCAGAAAATACGGAAGGAATCGCTTGTTTCATAGCAGCGCATTGGCCAGTTATTACAAACGAAGGTTGCTTACCATGTGCTTTCAAAAAAGCCGACAAAACCCACTGAAAATTTTTGACGTTTTCATGGCTAATCAAAGAAGATCCCACAACAACTGACCTTTTGTGGTTGTCAATAGCTATGAAAAGGACAAAGTTCATTGCATGCCTACATGACAAAATAAAAGCAAAATACCATAAAAATTAGTTCAAAAACAAATATAAAATTAAAATTCGAAAACATACTTATTAGTACGATAAGTCGCGTCAAATGATATAGTGTCCCCAAATTCTCTATAATTTAACCTCGCAATCTCATCTGCCCAAAAAATCGCTTGCAGCTCACCTTCGATAACCAAATACTCAAAAAAAATAATCCGGCACAACAGTTTCGCCAATAAATCAACCAACATCTAAGCGTCTTTATTGCCAACAAAGGTGCCCATATCCCTCCTAGCATTATGATAATCAACCGAAGTCGCACCAACGTATTCATAACCCCCTTTTAACGCCGCTTGAATCATGTGAGATTTAGACCAACCAAGACCAACCAATACAAGCAGATGAGGCATTATACACATTCCTATAATCCGTATATTGCATTTGCCTTTTAGAACGAGAAAGACTCTTGTCTACGTGATTATATAGACAATGGTTGTGCCTATCCTCAAATTTATAAACAACATAACAACTATCCTCTTTCCTTAAACGAAATTTTATACTTGCCTTACACCCTGATCTCTTCACATTTGAATTTCTATACTTACGATCACATACACACATATTTTGCGAATCATACTCCCTCTTCCCAGGAACACCTTGCTTACTACATAAAAGATAGCGGGTTTGCACATCACCATACCTATTCTTTTTCTTATTTGATTGCCTAACATCAAATCCAGCGTGTTCAGTGTACTTCCTATAAGCAGAATCGACTGCTTCAATAGATGGAAATTCAGAACCCAAACCTATCTTCGCGCTATCATCTACTTCCAATATTTGGTGCCTCCGGGAGAAACAAAAAATTCATGCTTGTCTAAAACAAAAAAAATTATTATCAATGTTAACCACAACCATTTACTTAACATAATCATTGCATACAATAAACCTAGATAAAACTTCACAAAAACGACAGTTTCATATATGTCACATATTAAACACTCAAACAATATATGTGACATATAAAGCACTCAAACGTAAAAACCACGTGTCGCTTTTAAAATGACAAACTACAATAACTACACATGTTTCATAACAAAATAAAATATCAATATAAAGTAGGCTTGTTTTACAATATTCGTATAAATTAGGGTTACTGTTTCATATGTTAATACATACGTACCACTTCATATGTTAATAAATTTGAGGGTTCATTCATTGTATTCATAACCCAGTACATCAAAAATCCTAATACAAAATCATGACTACATCACAAAACGACAAACTACAATAACTACACAAAGGTTTGATAAAAAAATAGAAAAAATATATAAATTAGGTTTATTTTACAATATTCGAAAAAATTAGGGTTATTGTTTCATATGTTAATACAACACGAACGTATTGCTTCATATATATTAATAAATTTTAGGGTACATTCATTGTATTCATAACCCAGTACATCAAAAATCCAAATACAAAATCACGACTACATCACAAACCAAATTCACAAAAATTACCAAGCATGCTAACAAAATCTAAACTCACCACTTCCTTCCTCAACGCCTCGCTTGACTGGACTCAGACTGGATTGGACTTCTGACGCACCAAAACTCGAACAACCGTCGTCTTGCATGTAAACGACTAAAAACTCTTCAAAAAACATGAAATCTATGAAAACATCGACTTGCTCAATTTCCTCTTCCATCGATCCAAAATCAACTTCATCCATTGTGAATAACGAAAAAAAAACAGGAACAAATATGAATAAAAATATATGAACAAATCAATTAAGATAATCAAGAAGGAAGTCATAAATCCATGATTATCGTTTCCTAAATTATAAGATTCACTGGAAAATAAAAATAGTATGAAAAAAAAAAACAAAGATGGTATTACCCTAAACCCTAAACCCTTTTAAAAATTAATTTCCATTTTTTTATTTATGGTTTTTTTTATTAACCGATTATGTGGTCCATATTTTCTTCTCGCCTTCATGTAAATTAATTACTTCTCGCATGATCCTCCCTCTATAAATGATAAATGTCTGAGAAATAAAGAAATAATCTTAACCTTTCATTCGGTCAAGATCGAATTTGACTGGTCAAATATTGCATCTTTGACTGGTCAACAATTGCGGCTTTGGTTGGTCAAAAGTTGCGTCCATTCCAAAAATAGAAAGACAGTTTCGTAATTTTTACAAATACACGGGACGAGTTCATATATTAACCTGTATGATTCACATATGAACTATATGTTCATATGTGAACCAGTGTAATTCACATATAAACTTTTTTTAACTGATTCATATATGAACTAATTAACTGATTCACATATAAACTAATTAATTGTAGATTTATATGTGAATCAGTTGAACTAATTAACTGATTCTCATATGAACTAATTAACTGATTCATATATGAACGTATAGTTCATATGTGAATCACATAGGTTCACATATGAACTTGTCCTGCGTATTTTACAAAACTACCCCTCTATTTTCTACAGACCACACAAGGAATTATCCGTTGTTTCACAGTTAAAGCCGCAAATGTTGACCAGATAAAGAGCTATGATCATTTCTCTATTTCTCATACATTTGCAAATGAACCTAAGGCTATATATATATATAAAAGAAAGTTCAAATGAAAACTCAATTTTCATTCACGTGAGGACAAATCTCAGTCACTCTATCTCTATTGATCCAACAACACATATTAAATAGAGTTTTTAATTTGAAGATGCTTAGGGATAAAAATGGAAGATAATTTAAACGCACGCCTACCATATTTGACTTTTTATTTTCTTTTTTACTTCAAAACTTTTACCCACTTAAAGTTTAAAATAAATTATCTTAAAAGTTACTAATATTTTAATCAAACAAATTATATCAGAAAAATCAGGATTTCATGCTCTTCGATATGACATCCATCGATATCTCGATATAGTCTTTTTGTTGTTTTAACCGTTTTTACGTGAAAAACTATATATGTGTTATATTCATTATGAATATTTATGTACGTTCAAGTCTGTACAACACCTTGACACCGTAAGTATGTAGCTCGACATCACTTTCTTCAACACTTTCTTCAGCGTCGTAAGGCATTGCGTTTTTCAGCACCGTAACCCAACACCCATCAAGACGAATCGAGAACTTATCTAGTAATTCGGTTGTGAACCGGGGAACAAAAGAGAGCGCGTCACGTCTCCAAACCTTCACGGGTCATTCATGTATTATTCATCATAAATAATACATCATTCAGGATGAATAATACAACATTCATGGTGAATAATACACGTTTCATTAATTCGTGTATTATTCATCCTGAATGTTGTGTAACTCATCTTGAATATTGTATTGTTCATCATGAATAATGAATGAACATTCACATTTGTTATTTATACTGAATGTGGGACATCCAGGGATGCACATACATATTCATGATGAATTAAACCAATTTTCGGTTGTGAATTAGGAAATAAAAGAGAGTACGCCATGTGTCTACACCTTCACGGGTCATTCATATATTATTCATCAATAATAATGTATCATTCATGATTAATAATACAACATCCAGGGTGAATAATACACGATTCATGATGAATAATACATTAATCATGAATTTGTATATTATTCATCCTGAATGTTGTATTATTCATCCTGAATACTGTATTATTCATCAAGAATAGTGATTGAATGTTCACCTTTGTTATTCATACTGAATGTGGACACCCGGGGACGTGCATACATATTCATAATGAATATAACACATATATAAATTTAATGTAAAAAACGGTTAAAACGAAAAAATACTATATTGAGATGGATGTCATATCGAATAAAACGAAATTCTCGTTTTTTGATGTAATGTGTTTGATTAAAATATTAATAATTTTTAATATAATTTATTTTAAACTTTAAGGGGGTAAATTTTTTTTAATTAAAAATAAAATAAAAAGTCAAACAAAGTAGGCGCTGATTGAAATTTTCCAATTTTGTCCTTAATCACTTCTTAATTAATCTTATTATGTTTTAACCATTGATTAGTTTTCTAAGTTTTGATCAATGGTTAAGATTTGTCCTCATGTGCACAATGAAAGATGAGTTTTCATTTCAACCCACCCATATATATATATATATATATAGTAATAACCAAGTTCTTTTCAAATAAATGTAGAGTTGGGGAAGTGGTTGCTCAAAAGCCCAAAAGTGTAACGGGCTAGTGGTAAAGTTGAATAAGATGAATTTAACCCTAGAGACTTATCTCTCATTCCTTAGTTGTGGCTGAGAACTATTGCTAGAGAGGAGGTTGTAGGGGATTTTGGAGAAAAGAAAGTAAAGGGACAAGTTGCAATTGAAATCAAGCCTACATCAATCTCTTCAAAGTAAGTTTCTCTTGGTTGGTGCCTCTTATTGTTGAAAATATATGGATTATCATCTGTGTCCTGATTAGAAAAGGGGGAGTCTGTGTTTTTGTTCTTTAGAAAAATAAATGGAGTTTAAACCCTATGAATCTATCTCATTTCGCTTGGGGTTAATGGGTTGGGAGGTGTTAGTTTTGGTGGGTTTGCGTGATGGTTCCAACAGTTGGAAATCATCTTCCCCGTAAAGGTGGTCGAGTCGCTGTCGCCGCCCAATTATCGGCCTAGCTGAACCAGATAAGAAGACTCGGGAGGATCCCGCGAGTCGCTCGACCAGGGGTGACTCGGGAGTGACTCCATCGGGAGTTATAACTCGGGAGTTCGGGAGTAAGGGGACCCGGACGGGGACCCCGGGAGACGGGGCACCCAGGAGTTTCAATTCCCAGGAGGCAGGGTGGAGGCCCGAGGGGACCCGGGAGGCCAGGGAGTCGGGTAACCCCGGTGCACAGCTGGGAGTCGGCATATGAGAGTTTGGTCCCAGAAGGTGGGTCAGTTAGTATATTTTGAGACCTGAGTTGGTTTAATTGTGTTCCTTTATACCTTCGGTGACCCGCTTAAGGAATTGGAGCATGGGTAAGAAGGTCCTTGCAAGCACGTGAGTTTTTCTAACCAAAAACTTTATCGTTGATGATTACGTGATAGTTTTTATATGTGAGATTTTGTTAAATGAGAGTTATGCTTTATCGTTTAATGCAAGTTATGTATTTATCGTTTTTGATATGTGGAGATGTATGCATATATTGTTGTTAGCGAAATGGCCAAGTCGAGGGATGTGTCCCGCTTGTGCCCATACCGGGGGGGGGGGGTCCCGTATATGCCATTGGGGGGTGTCCCAAATAAGGCAGTATGAGCCAGACACACTGTCACCTCCGCGTGACGGTAGTGTGTGCCAGAAGCATGTTTGTAAGTATAATGTCTTATTTTAAAAGTTGAATTGGTGTATAATTCGATAAATCTTTTATGTGGCTTTGGCATGAACTGTATTAGAGAGAACTCTCTAGACCTTTCGGTCTAACCCTCACTTTTTCCAAACTAAAACCTTTTCAGGAAAGTACCCGACAGAGTGTTCTAGCAAGGACAAAGAGAAGTTGTAGACGAGAAGTGTGACGTAGGCGAAAATTGTTTGCTAGATCCCGTAAGGTAAATTCAGAATTGCATCTAGCCAATGCCATTATTAATTTACAGGTGCATGAGTATACTCTATTGTTATTGTTGAGATGATCGACGGGTGTAGTTTTGGGTAGTGAATCATATCAGTGAATTGATAACATTGGTTCTGGAGTGTTGGGTGAGCTCGTTTGTGGTGTTAAGGTTAACACTTTTGGGGTGAACATTGTTTGGAATATAGATAATTCGACTTGAGGAAGAACTTCTTGGGTCCAAAAGGGGAAGAATAACCGTTTGGAGGTGAGCTCCTAAGTTCTAGTGAGTCTCCATTATGGTAGTGTGTTACGTCGATCAATTGGGATCTTGAGATCCCAACACAAGTATCGGGTAGCAGAGGTGAGCCTTTCACTTGTTTAGTTAATGGAAGGGAGGATGAGGAAGGATAGCAGTGTGCTTTGGTAATTTAGGGTAAGGATAGAATGCAGAGGTGCTATTGTTCGTTAGCCTATTTGGGACAAGGGAAGTCGCATGATTTGTAAATCATTAGTTGCAGTGGTAACCGGTAGTTGGACATACAAGGATGTTGGGAAGCGTTGGTGCTGAAGGTTGTTGCAATTGCGAGGGACCTGACTGGTAGGTCAGAAGTAAGGAGTCTGTAATTAATTGTTATAAGTATAAGCGGTCGACCTTGCGAGAGTGAATAACCTTCAATGTAAAAGGGGGTATCATGCATTGTGTTTTCGAATAAGTTGCTTGAGTATTTCATGTCAAATATAATTGTGTGTGTCTGCGCCTTGCGAGTCATTCGTTTTGAAGACGAGTTGACGCATGTAAACGTGTGTTCGGATTGGAAAGGACAAGTTATTTGCGTGGTGCGTTAAATTTTGAGCTTGGTAATTGGAGAATTATTTCACTTCTTTTATAAATGAGTTAATTTTTGTGGAAATTTAAATATCATTTGATCACATGGGTTTAACAGTGAGACTGGTACGGACATGTTGGTCATACCAACGAGGGTGAGAGTCAACTGACTCGCTCAATATAAGTTATTTTGCCGAAATTTCATAAATCGCATGAGTAAAGTTTCATTGAAAATATTTTTTTTTCAATTATTCCAACATTGATTTTGGTTGGGTAAGGCTTATTTCATCGTGGAGCTGGGTATGAACAATCTTCAAAATCGTTGTGCATGGCTATTCAATTATGCTAGTGTAGTGTTGTGTACACTCAACATTTTTAAAAGCATCAAAGGTTTTAAACTATTGTGTTTTCATGCATGAAGGCTATAAACTCTCTAGGTCGTGGGAAATGTTGCAACCAAGGATGAGGAAAGGTTTTGAGAATGTAAGTGTGGCATTCAATCCATTGATGGTCGATTCAGGACTTTGGTGATCCCATTAGGGGAAGGGTAGGGAATGACAGAAGTCTTGGTCTTTAACGTTAGGAACATTTGTATAATAGCAGCATACACTCTTGTCGGCCAACTTGAGATGTGGTTATCGGCGGGTGGTTATGTCTAGAGTAAAATTTGAAGTATGCAAGATACTTCTTATAGAAATATGTTGATAAGTAGCATGGTGGTACGTTGATGAAAGGTTATCAGCGGCAAGTTGGAGTTTTGAGGTGGTCTGGTAATTAGATTACGTATCAAGTGAATCTTGTGTCTTCATTGTGTAGAGTCTGTAGAGGAAAGTTAGTTACGATGTGTTAGAAGATGTAGGTTCCATTGTGAATCCTTGTTGGATGGAGACATTGTCGAAGGATCACCATGTCGACCGTTGATACTGAAGTCAACGACTAATTCTGAGGTCGTTGTCAGGACTCTGAAAGTTGAAGAAGTGGCTATGGTAAATTGTTGAGTTTTGTGTGTGGAAGTAAGGGGTTGTTCGGAAAATGTGTGTACCTGGCATGCTGCTAGACCACCTTGTGTGGGCATTACAAAAATGGAAGATCGCTAGTTAGATCAGGAGAATTCCTAAGAGATTTTGATGGTTATGGGAGTGAAGTATTTTGCTCAGCGTGTGAGGGAATTAGATTTTTGGTTTATTCAGAGTCGAGGAAGACCAAGTCGTGAAATGACTTTATTTCGATTATTAGTGTTTCGGTTAGTAGGTAGGGGTCAGTATTTAGTATGGGTACAATTAATCATTAAGATCTTAATTGTAGTGTGAATATGTAGGGTGAGGATGGTGGTGTGGATTAGTTAATGATATTTTAAACCAAAGTAAGCGTGCAAGTCTTTGTTGTGGTAAGGAGTTCCTTGAGAGTAAGTAGAGGGCTCGTGTTGTTGGACTGGAATGAGCGTAAGTGGAAATCCTTGCGCGGAGATTTCTGGTAAGCTATTCTTAAGTGGCGAGCGTGTTGTTGAGATGTATGGGTGTTTGGTTGGTATGGTGGTATTGCTAAGTGAGAATATAGTGTTCGAGTGATAGTTGGTGGCTATCTAAAAGAGGAACCTTGTGTTCTGGGTTGCGATAAGTGGTTGGGTGAATGTATCCTATTCTATTAAGATATTGATAGAAATGTCGAATTGATTACTTCTTGATGTTATGGTAGTAGTTATGATAATTCGTGGGAATGTCGAAATATCCTCTAGGGGTGAAGGAATTCTAGCGGATGGGACAACCCTGTTTGGAAAGCCTGAGTTGTGTGGCGCTTCCAAGCATTGGGTATTGTTTTTGAGAGGGCATGGTTAAATATCTCGAGTAAGAATTGTGGGAAACCGTTTGGCTAAGCGTAATAATGTAAATGTGCGTTCGACACATTTCAGACTGTCAGAAAATGGAGTAAGTAATGTTGTATTAGTAGTGTTCCATGCAAGCGTGAAGAAAGGGAAAAGATAATATGTCTGAATAAGTGAGTAAGCGGGGAGTGAGAAGTTTGGCGAATAACACAGAAATATGGAGCTATGCTTTCAAATTTATCAGTAGTGGGTTTATGAACTTCTAGTGAGGATGTGAGAAGGAGATTATGGTGTATGATATGGTTCTAGTGTTGAGAAAACTAAATCGTACGGTTGGCCTAAAATTTGCACCGGTTGGTAGGCCAATCTGTGGATGCGTGTTTGGGACTTCGAGAATAAGGTGGAAAAAGGTGGGTGGATGAAGTGCTCAGAGTGAAAGACCTTTGTGTCAGACTTGGTATTGTGTGGAAAAGGTTATAAGTGAACCTGTCGTCAAGTGTTAAACTATTTGGAATAGTTTTGGGTGAGCATGGTCACCCATTGTTGCGCGAGTAAAGGTTGACTTTATTACCAATATGATCGGACGATTGTTGGATGCGATGGGAAGTTGAAGTGGGCGTCATTATGATCCGTTCAGTTGGAGGTAGTGGACCATGAAGGTGATGAAATATAGAATTTCCTTTTTTACTTATGTGGGAATGAGGTGATGACCTTTGAGGCGATGCATATATATATATATATATATATATATATATATATATATATATATATATTGCGTACGAGTTGGATGATACCGTTGGGTTGCGATTAGTGTGGTCTGGAGAAGAAAGTGCTTTTGCATTAGACGTATGTCGTTCTGAGAGGAGTTATTTTGCAATGGCAGGTTACCGGATGAAGAAACTTATGACTGTGAGTTTATTGTGATATCTAAGGGTGACTATCTTAGGTTGGCGAGTTGAGCGGTTATCATTGTAGTCAGAAATGCTTGTTGCCGGAGAGGTTTACTCTGGTAAAATTCTTTCTTTTAAAAAGTGAAATGGTATGGAAAACCTTGAAGTGGTGTATTTTAAAAACTGGTAGTCCAGGTGCGTGGGCGAAGTAGAAAATATCTGGTTTGGTTGTTTGGAGACGTTGCAAGTATGTTAGACGAATCCTTTCCAACATAAAAAAATTGTGGTTTATCGAGGGGTGAATATGATGGATATGTTTTGACTGTGAAATTGATCAAAATGGTTTGGGCGACTGAGTGAAGCTAAGTTGTTTAGGAAAGTATGAGTCTTGGGTTCCAAGTGGGGGACAAGGTAATGTTAAAAGTCTTGTCTTGGAAGGTTGTGGATTATTCTGGGAAGAAAGGGAAATTGAACCAAGATTCGTTGGACCTTTTCTATCATTGAGCGAGTTGGGGAATTGGCGTTCAAGCTAGATCTACCTGAGGATCTGCGAGGAGTCCACCCTACGTTCCACGTTTAGAATTGGAAGAGATGCTTGACCGATGCTGATGTGGAGATACCGTTGGATGAAGTGTGTGTGGATGAGAAATTAAGCTTTATCGAGAAATCGGTGGCTATCTTGGACCACAAGGTGATGAGGTTGAGGAATAAAGAGATTCGACTTGTGAAAGTTCAATGGCAATTTCATAAGGGCCAAGAGGCGATTTGGGAATTGGAATCGGACATGAGGTCCCACTGTCCCAGTACCCTAGTTTGTTCAACGATGGAATTCCGGGGACAAAATTCTTTTAAGGGGGAGATATTGTAATAACCGGGTTCTTTTGAAATAAATGTAGAGTTGGGGGAGTGGTTGCTCAAAAGCCCAAAAGTGTGAGGGGCTAGTGGTAAAGTTGAATAAGATGAATTTAACCCTAGAGACTATCTCTCATTCCTTAGTTGTGGCTGAGAACTATTGCTAGAGAGGAGGTTGTAGGCGATTTTGGAGAAAAGAAAGCAAAGGGACAAGTTGCAATTGAAATCAAGCCAACATCAATCTCTTCAAGGTAAGTTTGTCTTGGTTGGTGCCTCTTATTGTTGAAAATGTATTAGAAAGGGGGGAGTTTGTGTTTTTGTTCTTTGGAAAAATAAATGGAGTTTGAACCTTATGAATCTATCTCATATCGCTTGGGGTTAATGGGTTGGGAGGTGTTAGTTTTGGTGGGTTTGCGTGGTGGTTCCAACAGTTGGAAATCGTCTTCCTCGTAACCGTAAGGGTGGTCGAGTCATCATCGCCACCCAATTATCGGCCTAGCCGAACCAAATAAGAAGACCCGGGAGGATCCCGGGAGTCGCTCGACCGGGGTGAGTCGGGAGTGACTCCATGGGGAGTTACAACCCGGGAGTTCGGGAGTAAGGGGACCAGGGCGGGGACCCCGGGAGACGGGGCGCCCGGGAGTTTCAATCCCCGGGAGGCGAGGTGGAGGCCCGAGGGAACTCGAGAGGCGGAGAGCCCGGGTGGAGCTGGGAGGGCGAGACCGAGGGAGACCAAGGAGTCGGGTGACCCCGATGCACAGTCGGGAGTCGGCATATGAGAGTGAGGTCTTGGGAGGTGGGTCGGTTAGTATCTTTTAAGACTTGAGTTGGTTTAATTGTGTTCCTTTATACCTTAGGTGACCCGCTTAAGGAATTGGAGCGTGGGTTAGAAGGTCCTTGCAAGCACATGAGTTTTTCTAACCAAAAACTTTATCGTTGATGATTACGCGATAGTTTTTATATGTGAGATTTTGTTAAATGCGAGTTATGTTTTATCGTTTAATGCGAGTTATGTATTTATCATTTTTTATATGTGGAGATGTATGCATACATTGTTGTTAGCAAAATGGCCAAGTCGGGGGGTGTGTCCCTCCTGTGCTCATACCGGGGGGTGTGTCCCGTATATGCCATTAGGGGTGTTTCCCAAATAAGGCAGTATGAGCCAGACACGCTGTCACCTCCGTGTGACGGTAGTGTGTGACAGAAGCGTGTTTGTAAGTATAATGTTTTATTTTAAAAGTTGAATTGGTTTATAATTTGATAAATCTTTTATGTGGCTTTGGCTTGAACTGTATTAGAGGGAACTCACTAGACTTTTCGGTCTAACCCTCGTTTCTTCTAAACTAAAAACATTTTCAGGATAGTACCCGACAGAGGGTTCTAGCAAGGACAAAGAGAAGTTGTAGGCGAGAAGCGTGGCGTAGGCGAAGATTGTTTGCTAGATCCCGGATTTAGTTGATCCCGTATTAAATCTCAGTTGTGTAATAGGTTGTTTCCGCAAACCTTGATATTTGAATTTTTGTTTTGGGGTCGTTTGGCATTGTTTTATATGTTACATATATATGAGTCATTTATAGAAGAAATCGGTTGTTTGTAATAACTGTAGGATCGAATCTCCACCACACATTATTAATAATCAATGGTTATTATTAAAATAATTAAATTTGGTTTTTATCTATAAATTTAAAAAAAAAATTAAATTTATGGATAATATTTATTGATAAATTAGTCTTTTGGTAATTATGAAAAAAATATTAATTTTGGTAATTATCAAAAAAAACTCTCCTCTCCTCTTTCCGAGCAAACTTATATCGGCGTATACCACTATGATACCCTCTGAGATACCCAAAAACTTCTAAACAGAAAGATATAAACTGACTGTGATACACACTATGATACCACTGTGATACCCAATGGGTTGAGACCATATTCGATTTTGTGTAGCTAACGAGGCCAAACATGGATAATCCTACCACCTTGACCCCATCTTCTTCGACAGCAAAGCAACAAGGACCAACACGGACGAGCATCATGAGGTTCATAACATGGACCAAATAGGGCCGATTTTCGACGAGATTTTCCGATGAGAGGTTAGGCCGGTAGAGAGTGAAGATGGTCATTTCCATACCCTAGGTATGCCTTTCATGGCTTTTTTTCTGGTGAGGTTTTGTGATTTTCCCTTGCAAAGTACGTTTTGTGACCGGTGAATGTTTTGAGGATGAAGAGAGAGAAAAAAGAGAACAAAATCAATACAAATCAATTTGGTTGAGAAATTTAAGGTAACTGTCTAACAAAAGATGATTACTAAAATAGAAAAAATTAAATTTGAGTTTTAATTACTAAAATTACCAATACACCTTTTATTAATTAAATAAATAAAAAATTAATATCAATAATTGATTGGTTGAGGTTGGATCTCACAGTTATCACAAATTACTGAGTTTTTATTTGACTAGACTTTTGTGTGTGTGTGTATAGAGAAAGGTTCAACCGAGAACACCTTCATTTTACAAAAACGCAAGAACAACCTTTACTATAGTCAATCACATGTGATATTATAGTTCATCACATATGCTACACATGTGATACTAAATCAGAGACGCGGACGACCTTTAGCGCGAGCTAGGTTGCGGGCCAAGTCGCTTGTAGATAGAGATGGCCAAATGTGCTCGGCCTGGCCCGGGACCGGTTATGGCACCGACCCGATTTTTTATTTAAAATTTATTTTTAGATGTACTTTTAAGTATAGTTTTAAATTTATTTATAAATGTGTTTTTAATTGTATTTGGTTGAAGACTAAAATCTATTTTTAAATGTGTTTTATTAAATATGATTCAAGAGAACGACCGAATACATACAAAATCATATATGATTCAAGCGACTATGTCTGTGACTTAAGTCGCAGGCAAAGTCGCAAGCGTCCGTTTGTTTGGTCGTTAATGCCGAATCATATTTGATTTTACAAATAATTTGTTATTTTCTTGTTTTCATAAATAGTTAACGTTTTCGTTTGAACCTTCATTTCTCTCTCTATATATATATCTTATTTGTTTTAAAACGTAGGAGTGATTTATTCGATTTTGTTTTATTCATTTTATAAGTACGTAATTGATCTTGAAATAAGACATATAAAAGAATTGTCATAATTTTTTTTAGTAATTATAGTATTTGACATTTTTGTTAAAACGGGTTTATGCCATTCATTTGGAATATTTTATTTACATATTTTAGGCAGAACTTATATTGATCTTAAAAGGTGTTATTATCAAATATGAAACTCGGGAACGTGTTCGTGTGTTAACTTGTCGTTCAAAAAAAAAAGGGCTTATGTTTAGTAACAAATTGATTTGCTAGTTGTTAACTAAAAAGTTAGTTGTTGTTTATTAACTTATAAACTTGTCATGCTTGATAAAAAAAAGTAGTTGACAAGCTACATGACAATATAAATGATCTAAAATGACTTGTTAAAAAACTAATAAGGAATCATTTAAAAAATTAATAAGGAAAATATAAGGGACGTAACAGTAATAAAATGAAGTGGAAAAAAATTCTAGTTTTATTGAAACCCTAGTTGAAGTATCTTTTGTATACATCAAAAAGATTTTTTTTCAATAAATACAAAAATAAGTTAGCTTATGGTTGTCAAACATAACGTACATCAACTCTTTTGAGTTGTATTACATGTGAGGTTTCATTTGTTTTGAAGAATACTACTTTTAGATACGGTCAACTGGGTATGTATGTATGTATACATTCCGAATTCTTTTATTATCCTGATAAAAAAAATTCCAGGATCCATTACTGGTATTTTAAGTCTTGAGCATTATATGAACCTTTTTAAGTTGTCTTTCATGTAGATTTAATATGGTTAAAAAGAGAACATCTAACATTATATAAACACCTCAAAGCCCAAAATAATAAACTATTACAATAATTTTTAAACCAACTTAAATCATAATGAAAGTTATTAGTACTCTAAAACATTATAACAAATATATATTAATGTTACCTCAACTGACAATAAGGTTTGAGCCTTTGGAGATTATCCTCAAAGGTCGCCTGTTTGAATCTTACAAGGTCACTGACTGTTTGTCTTTCAAGACAGGGACATACCTACCTTCACTAGAGGGGGGGGGGTCCCGTGCACCCGCTCAAGTCCGTTTCGTAAAGATGAATTGTTTTTCGATACGTAAAGAGCACCAGCTCAACTACAGGGGGTGCTCCGGGATATATCTGTTGTTGAGGGGTGGAAGGTGCACAAGTCTCAAACTTTATTTTTTCTCTCTCTTTTGAATCTCTTATTCACACGGATGAACCGGTGGATCCCACACTATTTAAAATAAAAATAAAAAAATGTAATCCTTTTATTTGTTTTGTAAAAGTCAAATGTGTTTTTTTTAAGTATATAATATTAATTATATACGACAAATGCAACAAATAAACTCAAACACCCTCCTCACCTTTAGTGAGGTTTGAACCCCTGACTTCCTAGAAGGCCAAGAGCTCCGATACCTCTAGGCCAAAGACCCTTTGGTCAAATGTGTTATTTGTGTGTGGTGTAAAATGGCAAATAGAAAGCAAAAAAGACAAATTGAAGAAGGAGGCCTCACGACCTTCTCCCCTGCCTCGATGTTTGCTCGAACGGACGAACCACCCCTAGTCTTGGTTTTGTGTTTATTGCCGTCTCTGGCCGCCCTCAGACCACCCACCACCTACCGTGGTTGTTGACTTCTTTCACTCTTTGAGACTCTTTCAGGTTTTCTTTTCCATACCTTAACTTTGCCATTTACCCTAAATTTGCTATTTGTTGATTTCCCTAAATTTGATATTAACTTACATGTTTACTGAATATTGATTAGTGTTCATATTTGCTATTTGCTCTAAATTTGCTATTAGTTTATTTCATTATTTTGCCCTAAATTTATTTCATTGTTTGCCCTAAATTACTTGATTAATTAATTTATTTGTTTAATTGATCATTGTTTGCCCTAGATTTGATATTAGATTATTAGTTGATTTCCCTAAATTTAATTCTAGTTTTTGCCCTAAATTTGATATTAGTCGGTAGCCCTAAATTTGATTTCATTGATTTGTTTACATGTGTTATTTTTTTGTTTTTTGTTTTTATATTAGTCTTTGCCGAAAAGACCAAAATTTAATCTCAAAATCAACCAAAAAATCGAAAAAATCTCTTGAAATCATAAAAAAAAAAAAAAAATTTATCTCGAATCAACACAAAGAAACCAAAAAAACCAATCGAATCAACACAAAAACTTCAAAAATTCCCCGAAATCAACAAAAAAAACTGAAAATAAATCTCCCGAAATCAACCAAAAACATTAAAAGTCCCTCAAAGGGGGAATTCGGCTAAAAACACACCGACAACAATTTCTTAAGCTTTTCGTTTGTGCACTCGTTCACCGAAAATCCTGGGTCTACCACTGTTTCAAAACCCTAGATTAGTCAAGGTATACGTAAGCTGACTTTTAGTAAACATAAAACAACATATATATATATATATATTATATTTTTTTGTAGTGGGAACAAATATATTATATTTTTTTGTAAATGGGGACAAATATACACATTGGGTTGGACCACAAGTTATACATGCTTCAACAACCATAGAACAAAGCCCTAATTTGACTGTCTCATGTGGGCCAACACTTTTTACCTGCCGAAACACTGCTTTTTCGACGGGCCCATTTGATACCATTGAGAACCCCACATGTTTTTAAGACTTTCCTTTTTAACCCTAACATTATTATATTAAATGTTGAATTTTTATTTGTACACCGACCTAAGATTTTGGTTGAACGGATCTTTCGTTCATCTTTAAGGTGGATCGAAGGTTTGCAAAGTTGTTTGTCGTCTTTTTAGCCAAATTCCAAAGTATCAAGAGATTTTTAAAGTTTTTTTTTTCCTTCTTGATTTCAAAGGGATTTTTTTGTAGGTTTTTTTTTTTTTTTTTTTTTTTTGAGGGACCTTTTTTGGTGTTTTTTGGGTTGATTATGAGACTTTTAATTTTTTGTTTGATTTCGAGGGACTTTCCTGTTTTTGGTTGATATCTCTTGTATTTCCTAATATGACAGAGTAACCCTCAAATTTGATGTATGCAACTTTCATACCACAAAAAAAAAATTCTACTTACAAAAACCGATTGAGTGGATGTACGGGACCCCGCTAGGGCCTTTATAGGTCCGCCCCTATTGTATACCTTTGAACTCTACGTTGCTTTGAACTTGTTTTTGAATCCAAGTGCTCGATTTTTAACCAATCAATTAGGTTAATAAGCTATGATCCTATTGTTATTCGTACTATCTTATAAGATGAAATCAAGCCAAACATATCCAACAAGCCCCACTTAGAGGTGGTGTCAGGAGAGGATGTATGCAGACCTGGCTTCTATTTGGAGAAGAGTACAATGACTAATACATTATTAAGGCTACACATTGGTTAGGTTTCCAGTTTGAAATCTTTTAAATAACCCAATCTAATTAGTGTAGTTAGAAAAATCTCAACCCATTAATAATTTGTAAAGCACAACCAAACCCAACCCAACCCGTTTGGCTTGGCTTGGTGCAAGTTAGGTTGGTTCAGTTGTGACATAACAACATCACTGTAGCAACATACTCCAACAACCATTTATCATTACTACGAGTTAATTGGTCTTTTATGCTACACAAGGAAGAAAAAAACTAGACTAACACTAAGAATAAAGTTGAAGATTCATGCGATTTTGAAAGTAAATTTACGAGTGAATTGTAATACACAAATGAAAGAGCTAACTATGGGTTGGTCTAATAGTGTAACGTACATATTAATTTAGGACTTAAAAATTGTATTAAATCCAAGGAATAGAGGGGTATCAGTTTCATCGAGTTGGGTTCAGTTCGAATGACCTAACCCAATCCAACTCAATACCTATGTGTTGGATATTTTACAACTCGATTAGACAATAAGTGGCTTTGAGTTGGATTGTCGGGTTTTGTGCACCCTTAAGTCATTAGGTTTTGAAAACCCATCTCACCATTGATCCATTTCAAAATAAGATAATAATAAATAATATTTTTATTAATCATATTCAACACAATAATTGTTTTAGAAAGGCAAAAAAGTATTAAGGACTCAACCCTTTGACCATAACATATTTGGACTTATTTAATCATTGACTCAACCATTTTCCTCCCTCTAAATTATACACATACATAGATGTAGAGGAATATGTAAATAATAAGATTAAGGGGTCGTTTACCAAAATGCTTACCGAGTAAGTGTTTACTGGCAAGGACATTATCCTCACTTTAAAAAATTAATCTAATTGAAAATTCATATGTGAACCGATGTTACAGATTATTTATATGAGTTCAAATATGCATACTCAAATCAAAATTTTCAAAACATTTTCTTTTTACCTTTTCACAATAGTTATACATCTTATTTGATCTGGCCTATAAATGTACATGTGTATATATTATTATATAGTATTTGAATGAATTAATTTGAAGATATTGGTCAGTAATGAAATTTTTACTGTAAGGGGGACAGACATAAAGTTTCAAGAAAGGGTCCCAAATGTTAAAACATGTGTTGAATTTTGATGGTTGGAAACAATAATTCCTTGTAGTTCCTATTCCTACTAATAACTTTAAGTGTTTTTTTTTTATTCAAATAGTTTGTGTTTTTATTTTTTCAAAGCCAACCTCTAGAAACCCTAAATATGTATAAATGATTTAACAACTGAAATGTAGAAATAAAAGGATCACAAGTGATACATGACATATAACCATGTCCCACGACCTTAACCCAACCCATTTAATAAACGGGTCAGAAAATCTCAACCATAACACGACATGACCCGCTTAACCCATTTAGCATTTATAAAACTAAAAATTAAAAATCGAAAATTCATAAAAAAGTACAAATCCAAAATTCAAATTAAAAAATTAAAAATCCAAATATTATAGTTCAAACTTATAAGTTTTAAGCAAATCTAAAACATTAAAAATCCAAAGCATTAAAAATAAAACAAAACTTTATATATATATATATATATATATATATATCGGGTTATTCGGGTCATTAATTTTCGAGTTGAATTTTTTTATCCTGACCTTACCCGTTTAATTTTCGTGTCGTGTCGTGTCAACCCGTTTACTTAAACGGGTTGAAATGTATTACCCAAACCCGTTTATGCCGGGTCTAGACGAGACTGCCAAATATGTTCGCTGAAGGTGCTAAATTGAGTTCCTAACACCAAATGAGCCATAAATCACAATTTATCCTATTAGTCGTGGCATGCAACCTGTAAAACACTAGATCTAAACATAATCCACGTTCTATAAAATCGATTTTGTAATAATATCATGGCTCTGACGTGAGATGGATTAACTAATACCCATATATTTTCAATTTTAAAAAATAATATTTGATTTAACCGATAATTAAATATAATAATAATAATTATTATTATTATTATTATAGTTTTTATAAATAAATAAAAAACGAGTGTTGAGCAGTGGGAGTATTAGGATGGTGGTTGTGAGTTATATATATATATATATCAACTCAAGTACTGTCGTCTAACCCACCATATATTTTTGGACCACCATGTCACCTTTTCCAAAATATATATCCCTGCCACATTTATCTTCACCAATTAAATGTCTGATATAATTTTCTTCTATGAATCTAACATTTTTTTTAATAAATTATTTTAGTAAAAATATACGTAAAAATAGGCTTTGTGCTAATTTTCATTTTTGGTGGCATGCATTGAATCATAACAGATGCACTTTTAACTTTTAAGGCTTGTAAAACATTTTTCAGTACATTACGACGACGGTACAGGTACGAGACCCTCGCCTCTTAAGATGCCTTTGGTATGTGGTAGTGTTCGAATCAGGGAGGGAGCATTGAGTATACGAAACTATTAATAAATATTAAGTTGTTAAAATAGCATGCAAACACAATGATTTATTATATTGATGTAATGATAAATTCAAAAAATGTAACTACGACCTGACTATTTTATGAGAATGGAACACTGATCTTAATAGATTCAACAACAATCTTGACAAGTCTCCATTTTTTAAAACTTATCTATGAAACCATTTTTTCTAAAACTTATCTATGATACCAATTTGATAGAACACTAATTAAATTCATTAAATATATTATAAATTCATTAAATATATATTATAAATATATTTTTCAATGGAATAGGTGAGATTGATTCTTAAATTCATGTAATTGAAATCAGAGATTTAGAACCTTTTAATAAATTATAAAGTAAAATTAAACCTTTTTTTTCCGGTAGATTTCTATTGTTTTTTTCTTTCTTTCTATTTTTAACAATATATTAAGGGAATTATTGTATTATATACATAAAAAATAACCACCACCACCACCCAAGTTAATACTCCTACTTCTGAATTCTGATACATGAAGCAGGCTTGTGAGAGAGGGAGCTAGAAAACAAGTAAACATGAGTGCCCCTACATATATTTTAAGTAAAAGTTAATGCCAGGAGGGGCCTACGCCCTCTTTTGGCTACTACTCCGCCACTTGTACGTGATACATGACGGGACAGAGCAAAACAAAAACTTGTTATTCCATGTTTCACACAATATGTATTAGACTGGGATAGGACATAACTGAATAAAGGAAAATGTAGTTTTTTGTCCCACCAAAATAGGTGGAACGAAAATCACAAAGACTTAACAAGTTTGATGAATTACTAAACTACCTATTTCGAATTATAACTCTAAAACCTTCGATTCTTACATCTACTTACATCACTCTCATACGTCCACTCAAGTCCAGCCCAGTATTGTGTGCATACCCAACACACCCTTAATGAATCGGTCTCTACCTACAACGGTTATGGGAAGGTAAATCGCAATGTCCTAGTGTAATAGCTCCTACCAGCCGTACGAGATATTGCTCACTTTTATCTACACATGGACTCATGGTTTTTAAACACGTCTGATAGAGAAGGTATTCAGTCACTTATAAGCGAAAAATATCTAGTATGGTTGTATAGGAACGTTACACCTAGCATACAGCGAATAAGACTGGATGCAGGGGTGAAGACGGTATTAACGGTTAGAGGGAGCACCAAGCATTGATAAATAAAATAAATTTTAGTTATTTTTAAAATGACAAATACAACGATATGATATTTAATGAAATGAAATGATAAATTCAAAAATACACAATGATATCATCTATATTATATAATAAAAACATTTTCCTCAATGTTTTAAAAACAACCCTTAAAAATAACTAGTAATTCTATTTAGGAATTCATTAACATATACATACAATACTTGTATTCTTGGCTCCTCTAATACTCTCTCTCCCTCTTCCAGCTTATAGAAACATCCACCAAATGAAAAAAAATACATATATGATTACTATTTTACGATTTAAAAAAAAATGTCAGGGGGAGCCAATCCCCCCTCTAGTCGCCATGTAGCTCCGCCCATGACCGATTGTGACCCTGATACTTTGTTTTAGAAACTCCATACTCTTCGTTGGGACAATTCAACCGTCACAAATGATATTATAGTTTTCTTTTATCAACCAATATCTTATATGTATTTTGATAGAAAGTTTATATTAAAAAATATATAAATATAAGAGTAAAAAAAGTATTATATATATATATATATATATATATAATTGTTCAGAGTCATGAATGATGTTATCTAGAACTGAAATATTTAAGATAAAAAGAAAACACGTTAGTAAATAGATAAGAGTGGATGAAAATAGGAGGAGGATGGTATGTAATTAATAAGCATGTCTTTATATATGAAACACGCGGTCGACTGGTACATTTGTCTCATATACGTATTTATGGCATATGCTTGTTACGTTATAATCACTTTGTTTTAAAATCATTTTTTATAGAGTAAATTACAGATCTGGTCCCTAAGGTTTGTTATTTATTATTGATTTGGTCCTTTTTTTATTTATTACAAAAGATCCCTCTACCTATGCAATTTGTTATGGATTTGGTCCCTCATGCTAACATTCGTCTAATATGAGGGTAAATTCACGTTTTTTTAGCATTTTCCCCTTATTTTACCATTTTTCAAATCACAGGAACAAAATCTGTAATTTACTCTAAATTAGTACAACATCTTCGTCCCTTACTCACTCGAAAAAGAATGCCGACTCTCCCTCTTTCTCTCTCACAACACTCCAGATCTGCAAAACCTCCGACCACCTCCTGTCGGCACCCCACAACTCTGACTCCAACACTTATCTACTTCGCCACAGTCTGTAAATCTATGTCCATCGCACCTATATCTCCCATTCTCTCTCTCTCTCTCTCTCTCTCTCTCTGTGTGTGTGTGTGTGTGTAAACCGATCTCCATCGCCCTACTCCATTGAAAAATCGTTGTCTCACCATTTGTGAAATCGAACCACCACCAGATTGCGTCCCACCACCACCACCACTAGTGAAATCAAACCTAGAGAGAGAGAGAGGAATGTTCAAACAAGAACGCTAACTATTTAAGAAAACAATAAACTATATGCAAAATCATATATGATTCGGCATTTACGGCCAAAAAATGAACGCGGGCGACTTTGGCCGCGACTTAAGTCGCGTGAATCATATATAATTTTGTATGTATTCGGCCGTTCTCGTGTTTTATTAAATAGATATGATTCTCGTATGAACTCACCTATATATATATATATATATATATATATATATATAGGGTTAGATTAATTTGAGAAATAAACTGATTTGCAAGAAGGCAAGAATGAATATGAGTCACATAATTCATTAATTAAAAAACACCACAAATAAAAAATAGAAAATAATTTTAGAAATTAAGATAATTACCATTTTTGAATTGGATAAATTCTTAAAATTTTCATTGTATCTTTTAGATTTATTTATTTTTTAGTTTCAGTTAATTCATATTTTTTTTAAGTTTTATAAAAAAATTAGATACACTTTTAATAAAAAAAAATCACAAATTTGATCAAATATCACTATGTGAATTTTTGTACATATCATATTATCACATGTTAGAATTTTAGATATTTTAATTAATCATATGTGATTATGTGTATTTTTATATTTATAGATCTTTTTGTGATGCATATACTATCACATGTGATTATACGTCACTTATATTTAGAAATATATTATCATATTTGATATGTACAAAAGTTCACATAGTGGATGACATGTGATATATTGTTACTATTGTAACAACCCAAATTCCTCTTATTATTTAAATTAGTGGGTCTGTTAATAAAAAGGGAATAACTAAAGGGGGCTTTTAGCAAATTAAGGGAAAAGCTTCCTTTTAGGGGTAAAACCCTAAAAATATCAGTATCATTATTCTTGGAGGCGGCGTGTGGAGAGAGAGAGAGAGAGAGAGGAGAAAGGTTGAAAAATAAATTCAAGTGTAGTTGCAAATTTACAGGTACATGTACGTACTCAAATTGCCTTATTATGTGTAGTAGTCAATAGAAAGTTGGTCATATGCGACTAGTTTAATTTACGCCAGGATCGAAAGGATAATATTGTGGGGGTTAGTCAATGGAGGGGTGGTGGAATGGAGTAAAATTCCAGTCTTGCGGTGTTAGTAGTGGTTTTGATGGGAGGCAGGAGGTCGCCTGTGGTATAATTGTTGTCAACCCCTAGAAGGAGGATTATTCTGAGCGAGTTTAGACAGACCAAAAGTAAAACTTCATGAGTTCGAATTAGGAGAATGGCTTATTAAGGATAAACCCTGAGTTTCTAGTGAGTCCCCATGTTGGGGGCGGATGTGCCGATCATTTTGGACAGGAAAAAGAGGATTGGGTTAGGATTTTGAAAGTTTTCAACTCAAGGTCGGGTGAAAGAAGGGAGCTCATGACTTTCCAATCAGCGATAGAGTTGTACTGGATGTTGGAGAGAAGATATTGGGATTGAATTAAATTATTGGAGGAACTGAATGAGAAGAAAATGTGTTTGGTTTATCGACCTTTAAGGGTCAAAGATTGAAATTGTATGAATCGTAAATTAGTGCTCAAGGCAAGAACTTCGTGGGGTAATCAATCAGGTAGGTTGTGAAACACCTGTACATTAAGTTGTTGCTAAGATGAGAAAGCGGTCGTTAGTCAAAAGTGGGGTGCCAATGGAAACTGTATGGGTGCAGCGGTTGACCTAGACTGGGTGAATATCCTTCAATTGCAAGTTGAGTTTCATGCATTGTGTCTTTAAGGGTAGTACAAGAGTTTCCTTTTCACGATTAAAAGTAGCTGCGTACATGACGAATTTCATGTTTTGAAAATAATTTGATGCGTGCAAGTGTGTGTTTAATGGAGAGGGACAAACCTATTTTCGTTGTTAAAAAAAATATTGTGAACTCAGGGATTTGCGAGTTATATCACCTCTTTCATGTTGAGATAAACTTCGTTGCGAAGATCATAAAAACATTTGACGGCAAGCCTTTATAACCAAAATGAGTTTTGACACGTTGATACCTTAAAAATAAGTGCGGGAGCCAACTGCTTTACTCTGTGTAAGCAGTTTCGTTCAGAACTTTTCTATTCGTATAGGAAAGGTTTATTTCCATAGTTCGTTTGTAATGAAATTGTTTTAGTGGTCAAGTTGTGTTTTACCGAAAGATTGTTTGCGAACGATTCTCGAGATCATTGTGCATGACTTTGAAATTATGAGAGTGTGAGTCTTGTATGCTTAGGTTGTTTTCAAGTGTTGTACTTTTTGAACGTTCAAATATGATAAGTGATTTAAAGTTATCAAGTCTTCATGCATGAAGGCTATGAACTTAGTAGGCCGTGAAAGTTTTTGGATTGAGGGGCAAGGAAAGGTTCGAGAGTGGGGAATGTGTCGGTCAAGCCAATGGTGGATGATTATTGATTCCGGTATTCTTATTAAGGAAGAGGAGGGAATATTGAAAAATATCGGAAATGGACTTGACATTGATAGAGTTGTGGTAGGTTGAACTTTTGTTCGGTATCTTGAAACGCTGTTGTCAGTGAACGATGGTGTTTAGGGGTGAAAAACTTGAAGTGTCAAAGGAGTTGAGCCTGCGTTTTGGGGAATCTTGTAAGTTATACTTTGCATCAAGTAAGCATTGAACCTCTTTCAAGTGAGGAGGGTGAAGTGTTAAGCTAAATGCAATTTGTTGGGAAAAGTAGGTTCTACTAGAGATTCTTGTTGTCGGGAATATTGTGGAAGCATCATCATGTCCTCTTCCTTTTATGATCAAGGTTAGCAACGGTTCAAGATGTGCAAAGTTAAAGTCATAGTCATGTCAGGAGGTTGGAATTAATAATTCACATTGGTGTGCAGAGATGTAAGAGGTTGTTCAGAAAAACAAATTTATGCTTGCCAGATATTGGATCATTGGGCGTGGGCGTTTTGTAATGGAAGATCGCTGCTGGGAGGAGTGTTTTCATGTAAGGTTTTAGCGGTTTGTAAATGGATGAGGTAATTAGTACAATTAGAGTGAGGGCATGGATTATATTGAAAAATTCTGAGTTGCAGTTCATCTGGATGGATTTGGAAAGAGACGAAGTCGTGAGGTAGATTGGGTTTTATATGCATGCAGGTGAAAATAAAGGCAAGATTGGTTATGTATGCAAATGATCGTGAGAACCTGGTCTACGGTCTTATCGTAGTGTGGTAACGGTATGAACAAGTTAGTGCATTATATGCTAAGGTACACGTATAAGTCACTGGTGTGATAATGGGTGTTGTTATGTTGGGTGGTGAATATGTATGGAAATGTGGGACAAGGGTAAGTATACATCTGTGTTTGGAGGTTTTGAGGAGAGATTCAAATGTGGAAAGTATGTTTGATATAGTGTTGTGTTATTGGTGTTCTTGAGGTCAAAGGGGTTGAGTGGTATGTGACGACCACCTAAAAGGAAAACTCGTGTTCTACTCGATTGCGTTGAGCTTCAGAGAAGCTTACATTAAGCCAATAAGAATGCCTTATTCGATTGGTCGTGGTGCTTTGTTGTAGATTTGAAGTTTAGTTGGGAATGTTGAAATATTCCTTGGGTAGAAATGGATCCCAGTGGATAGGTAGACTCTGTCGGAAGAATGAGAGGTGCTTGGTATAGTGAGTCTTGGGCATTGTTGTGTGGCCCATTTGAATACTCAAGTGAGGATTGTGGTGGGGCAAAGTATGTAATAGGTACGTTAACGATAAGGAGAAATCGGTGATTCAGGTTTGCGTTAGAGGATATTGTTGGCATGTTGCAATAAGTGAGTACGCTAAAACTAAGAAATTCGCCTAGTGAAGCTGAAGAACGTGGGGTAGGTCTAAGAGTTGTTATCTTGCGAGGATATGAGAAAAACATTATTGTGTATGTTATGGTTAAGGTGTTGGAAAATTTGCACATGTTGATAAGTCTTTCCTTGAAAATGGGTGTTCTAGGTTTCGAGAAGGCACGGTAAGGTGGTTGATCGAGATGCTCGGAGGGAAAGATCGACGGACGTGAGTGAGTTTTGGTACGATAGATATTCTGAGGGATCATTGTGTGTATTGTTGTACATATTGAATGAGTTCTGGGAGAATGTGTCACCCTTGGTTGTAAGGAAAGGAAATCATAATGGATTCGAAAGTTTATGGGATTGATAGATCCAGTGATATTCTATCACGTGTTTTTGGGACCAACTCAGCTTGTCAGTGGGATAACTAGGCGATGGATCGAATAATGGTGTGTGGTTAAATATATAAATATAGGGATATCCAAAAGAATAAGTGTGGATGATGTCTCGGTTGATGTGTGAATTTTGCGAGTGAATTGGTTACCATCAAAGGATTAGGGATCGATGTTGTGTTATAAGTCGATGTGCTATTAGTGTTGGGTGCAATCACATAGAGGGATTTACTAAGAATTGTGTTGTTAAATAAAGGAATTCTTACCTGTAGACTTGGAGATGAAGATTCAAGGGTGATCCTGTGTCAAGTTGGCAATTTGGGTAGTTATTATTTTAGTTGGGAAATGTTGAAGGTAGCTCCTGACCGTCAAAAGAGCTATGCGATTAAACGGTGGGAAGACATAGGATTTGGAGTCGGAGTTTCTGTGATGCTTAAAGTATCCTATTGGAAGGGAGTTGTGCGCTTTGGGAAGAAGGGAAAGTTGAGCCCGTGTTACATTGGACCGTTTGTGATTGTTGAGAGAGTTGGAGAAGTGGCGTATAAGCTTGATCTACCAGAATAGTTGAGGGGAATCCACAACATATTCCACGTCTCCAACTTGAGAAAATTTATGGCGGAGACTGACATGGCGGGGCCCTTACAAGATGTGCGGGTGGATGAAAGACTAAATTTCGCTGAAGTACCTGAAGCTATCGTCGATCGCAAAGTTAAGAAATTAAGGAACAAGGAGATTAATTTTGTAAAGATCCATTGGCGTTTCCACAGGGGGCAAGAAGCGACTGGGAAGTGGAATCTGAGATGAGATCCAAATACCCTTATCTCTTTGACGAGGAAATTCTGAGAACGTAATTCTTTTAAGGGGGAAGGTGTTGAAACAACCCAAATACCTCTTATTTTTTAAATTAGTGGTCATGTTAATAAAAAGGGAATAACTAAAGGGGGATTTTAGCTAATTAAGGGAAAAGTTTCCTTTTAAGGGTAAAACCCTAAAAATATCAGTATCATTATTCTTGGAGGCGGCGTGTGAAGAAAGAGAGAGAGAGAGCGAGCATGGAGAAAGGTTGTAGAAGAAATTCAAGTGGGGTTCAAATCCTTGAGTGGGTGAAGAGGATTGATGGTAGAGGAGATTATTCTTCCAAAAGGTAACTCACCCTAACCCTTTTTCCTTTGACTTTGATGCAAACATTTGGGGAATTCTAGTTGTTTTCTCGTCTGACTTTTAGAGAGGGGAAACATTGTTTTTGGTTAAACTGTTAACTGGTTTGGGGTTGGATTTTGGTATATTAGAGGTTGGGGAAATGGTTTTCGTTATTTTCCATGGGATTACCGAAATCTTTATTGTTCTGCTCTATGAATGGCCTGTGAGAAAAACTGGACCATCGTATGGGAATCGGGACGAAGCCCCAACCCGGCATCCTTGGGAGTTCCTTACCCGGCGCCCGAGAGTTACCTAGCCCAACGCCCGGGAGCTCACAACCCGGTGTGCCCGGGAGTAGGGGTGTAAATGAGATGAGACAACTCGCGAGCTACTCGAGATCGACTTGGTCAAAACTCGGTCAACACTCGACTTGAATAGGCTTGACTCGAACTCGAGCTCGACTCGATATACTAACGAGTCGAGTCGAGTGACCTGATACTCGACTCGATTAACTCATGAGATACTCGATAAGCAAAATAATAATAATAATTAGTAATATTATTTTAATTTAATTGATAATAATAATAATAACAATAATAATTAAAAAAAACTCAAGTTTTTTTATTTTTTTTGGAAAATGATGGTGTAAAAGACATGGGTAAACTCTTGATAGCGTGTCTAATTCATCATACATTGGTGGGATATAGAACCCAATGCTTTGAACTTCACTATATATAGACATTTCTCCTCCATTATTTTACATCTTTTGCCTTTGTTAAATGGCTTGAGCCTATGTAGGGGTGTAAATGAGACGAGACAACTCGCGAGCTACTCGAGATCGACTCACTTGAGATCGACTCAATCAAAACTCGGTCAACACTCGACTCGAACTCGAGCTCGACTCGATATACTAACGAGTCGAGTAGAGTATAATGATACTCGAGCTCGACTCGCGTCATTTACACCTTTACCCGGGAGTTACCTAGCCTGGCGCCCGGGAGATCACCACCCGGTGAGCCCGGGGATTTCTCAACCGGCGTCTGTGGGATACATCACCCGATTGGCCCGGGGGTCCATAACCCGGCCGACCCGGGAGTCTTCAACCCGAGAAGTTTTGATCTTTTGGCCCAAGATTTTCGGACTAGGGTGGGAGTTATATAAGTTTTGGAGAGACTCAGAGACCCTTTTTATGTGAAGTTAAAAAGAAGGCTAGCCGACATTTGATGGGTCCGCGTTTATAATAAATTGTGGGTGATCCATCGGGTCTGAAGTAGTTCGGCTAGGGTGTTAGATTTCTGACAATCAGGTGAGTTCCCTTGACAAACTTCTTTATAACTGGAAATGGATTATTTTATCAGTTGCTACCACGTTTTCTGTAAAAGAGTACAGTGTTTTTGTAAATGTGAAATTTTTCGTTTATTATTAATATCATGCATGTGTATCTGAGATAACATATATTTTCTGAATGTCGCATTTTACCTTGAGCCATGGCTTATTGAGAACCATCGGGGATGGTTGAACCGTGTGCCCGGAATTCGTTTCCTGCACACACGGAAACGACATCTACTGGGGGGCCGAATGGGGATCTACTGGGGGCCCCGAGTGTGGTTACGCTGCTATTGTCCGGGAACCGATTCCGACCATGAAATTGTTTGCGGTTATTTATTTTACCATAATTGGTACTTGTGAAATTGATCATTTGATAATTCGATTTCTCATTTATTTTACAACCGCCCGGTGTTGGAAATTCACTAGACCTCTTGGTCTAACCCTCGTTTTCAATTTTCTTAAAACCCATTTTCAGGAATGGAGTCGTTGGGGCTTCGTCAGAGGGAAAGGAAAAGTGTTAGGAGCTAGAGAGTCGGTGGCACTCAAAATAGAGGCGGTGTAGCTTGGACCTTTAGCATCTTGGTTGTGATAGAACTATTTTCCTCTGAATTTATGTTAACCATATTTCTGTATGCATTGTATTGGGTCCCGTTTGGGATATTATATTTTATTTTACGTTATGCATGTTTTGGGTGTTACATATATATAATAGATCATACATTAAAAGAAGTTAATCACATGTGATTCAAAACGTGGATCCATAAAATAGAGAAAAAAAATGGTGAAAAAAATAATGAATTGATTGTGGATATCACATGTGATATTTGATGAAAATTATGATTTTTTTAATCAAGATTGTATCTATAAAAAAATTTATATAAAACTTGATAAAAAAATCATGAATTTATTAAAATTTAAAAATAAATAAATTTAAAAGATATAATAAGATTTTTAAAGATTTATCCAATTTGAAATGATAATTATCCTAATTTCTAAAATTATTTTTTATTTTTTATTTATGACATATTTTAATTAATGGATTATGTGGCTCATATTCCTTCTCGCTTTCTCGCAAAATGACCGCCTATATATATATATATATATATATATATATATATATATATATATATACATATGAAGGATCGTGTGAGAAATTGAGGTTAACGTGAGAAGTAGATCTGAACTGTTGATCACTTTTAATCTCATGCCCTCCCATGAATCGTCGCCTTAGAAGTGAATTGATCTGGTACTTCTCGGTGCATCTTATCTCGAAGCATTTCATTCTAATGTACATCAATTTCTCATCCAACGGTTGATAATCACTTCTCACGCTTCTCACGTTAACCTCAACTTCTCACCGGAACCCAACCCTATATATATATATATATATATATATATATATATATATGTGTGTGTGTGTGTGTGTGTGTGTGTGTGTGTGTGTGTCTAGACGAATGATCGTGTGACAAAAAGAGTTAAGGTGAGAAGCGTAAGAAGGGATCTGGACCCTTTAATCACTTTTAATTTCAATCCCACTCGTGAATCGCGCTTGATACGGGAATTGATCTGGTGCATTACGGTGTATCCCATCCTAATGTGCATCCAAGGTAGAGATCCCTTGTTACGCTTCTCACCATAACTTCCCTTCTCACTAGAACCCAACCCTATATGGGCGAATGATCGTGTGAGAAGTTGAGGTTAACGTGAGAAGTGTGAGAAGTGGATATGAATCGTTTATCACTTTTAATCAAATCCCCTCCCATGAATTGCGGCTTAGAAGAAAATTGATCTAGGCCATCTCGGTGCATCTCATCCTAATGTGCATCCATTTCTCATCCAACAGTTGATAACCACTTCTCACGTTAACCTCAACTTCTTACCGGAACCCAACCCACCCTATCTATCTATCTATCTATCTCTCTCTCTCTCTCTCTATATATATATATATATATATATATATATAGAGAGAGAGAGAGAGAGAGAGAGAGAGGATCAAACGAGAACAGTAACTATTTAAAAGAACACGAGAATTAACAAAATCATTAGTGATTTTATATTAACGCATAAAAAAGCCACGCGGACCTGAAGCCGCGGCCAAAGTCCCCTTTTTGCGCGTTAATGTAAAATCACTAATTATTTTGTTAGTTCTCGTGTTCTTTTAAATAGTTATTTTTCTCGTTTGAACCCGACTATATATATATATATATAGGGGATTTCATGGGAGACCCTAGTATTTTGTGGTAACCATGAGATCCAATCTCATCCATCCATCTTAGTAATAAATGGTTTAAAATAAATAAGAGATATATTAATTAAAACACAATTTTAGGTCATCAAAATAGGTAAAAAGAGTAAAATTGTCAAAAAACTTTATAATTCATTGTTATCTAATTTAGGCGGTCCGATAATTTTGGAATGAAATCAGATAAGATTATTTCAAAATATTGAAACTTATCATTCAATCAAACTTTATCCCGATGAATACCAAAAATACAGTGTGTTACACTGTGATTACCAATGTGATACACTCAAAGTATATTGTGTTACTCTGTGATTAACATTGTATTACACTATGATTACTATTGTGATGCACTCAAAGAACATTGTGTTACACTGTGATTAACATCATATTACAATGTGAACGATGGAAAGGATGCATAATTTAAAATTTCATACGACCAAATCAAAAAGTAAACAGAATATCTCATAATCAGTTGGTTGAGAAATTTTAGAAAACAATATATTTAATTTATAAATGATTGATTTTTTCAGGTATAATTTTGTTTTTAATATTATTTAATTTATCAAATGACCAAAATATCCTTCATTATTAATAAATAAAAAAATAAAATAATATTAGATGGATGGATGAGATTGGATCTCATAGTTACCACAATCTAATAGTGTCTCATATGATTAGGCCCCTATACAACTCTAAATAAATGGAAAACCGAAAAACCACGAAAAAACGAATGAAAAAGTATATGAATAAGAATGTCAAATTAACGAGAAAAATATGATCGTTTATTTGGTGTAATTTATTTCGCTCGAATTTTGTTCATTTTTCGTATTTTTTCAAATAAAAAATAGAGGGTGGAGGTTTTTTTATTTTAAAAAATATTGTTGTAACCGTCTGTTTAATCATATCCATCGGATCATCTAATCTAACGGTTGATAAGGTGTTCTTTAGTTTTTCGTTTATTTGAGGTTTTCCTTTGAACCTCTATCTATCTATCTATCTATCTATCTATCTATATATATATATATATATATATATATATATATGTGAGGAAGGATCGTGCGAGAAGTTAAACATTTTGCGAGAAGGCGAGAAGTGTGATATCATATATGATTACACTTCCTATGGGTGTGCTTAATCATATATGATTAAACGTCTATGTATTGCCAATATAACATGTGTTTAATCATACATGATTAAACTTGTGTATCATATACAATGTTTTAAAAACCGGTTTTTTTGTTGACCCGGTGTGGTGACCGGGTCACGGTTCAACCGGGTGGTTGACCCGGTTTCAAAAATTCTATGTATTTTTCATTTTCTTGCATATATATATATATATATATATATATATATATATATATATATATATGACGGTTAATTTGCAACCCTAAAAAAAGGTGGCAACCCTCCATTTGAAGAATTTAAATTGTTTTTTTTAATTATTTAACTATGAGAAGGGTATTTACGTCTAACTCTAATTAATTTGTATTTGTGATATTTTTAATAGTAATTAAAATGAATGCAATCCCATTTTTTATAGGGATGAATCTTAATTATAATTTTAGTTTTTTTTTTGGGTTGCAAGGTGAGCTTATTTCTCTTCTCCTAACTTTAATATATGTGTATATCTTTTGTACTTTGGTCTTTCTAAATCTGTAGACCTAAATATGGATTTTGGGAAATACTAGGGTTTGGTGACATAAGTGAAAATGTGAAGAGAATATCTCAAGTAGAAAAGAGGTGATGCTTTAACCTCCACACCTTTGACAAACCACCTTGATTTCTTGGGTTGTGGTGCCTTAAATGGAAGTGTTGGGTTCTATTTGGGAAAAACAAGTATTTGGAGAAATAGTTATAATGTTGGTTTATATGTAGAACGAGTATAATGTTTTAAAGGTGGATTGTTATTATGGAAAGTTCACCCACTTGGGTGTTAAGCTTTGTGTGTTGGTAACCCTTGTATGTGATTTATCTATACCTATGTTTTATATGAGCATTGTGTATGCTATTTATTGGTATTTAGTATTAGTGCAATGGATCCATAGGCACGGTGTCCCTATGTCCCCGCTTTGGGCATTGGGATTTACCACTTAGCACGGAATAGGCATTGGGTCACCATGATAAGTAAGGTGTGGACCTATACGGCCGGGCAACGTCTCATGGGCAGTAAGGTGTAATTCCCTTGTGCTAGAGTTCCCCGTTTTGGAACTCTCAATAATAGACCTAGAGGGGTTGACTTGATGTTTTCGAGCAATAGACTTAGAGGAGTTGAGCTCAATATGTGATTGGTGTTATTTGTATCATATCTAATCACTAATGTTTTTATTTGGTTTGTTGATTTTAGCTCATGGCTATATACTCCGCGAGACTTCGAATGGGTTTAGTTATTTAATCCTTATTTGATTTATCCTCACTAGGCTTTAGCCTAACGCTTGTTCTTATTGTCATGTTTGACAGGCTATCCTAGCGGTGGGGAACACCAGGATTGAGGGAACGACCTTGGGGTCGTGAGTGGTCTTTTTGGAAGATACGTAGTGACCAACATAAAGATTATTTTGAAGATACACATTTTGGAAGTATAGCGACACCCGACCATAATCTAGTTCCTTATTGTAGATTATTAGGTTGTCGTCGTATGCTTCATTTATTGGGTTGTAATTACCATACATTATACCCCGTTTGGGATGATACTCTTGGGTTCTGAAATGGTTTACTCTTTATTCACAGGTTTAAATTATCACCTACTTTAGGGTGATGGAATTATCCTATTTTCGAACGTTATATTGTCGAATTTTCAAATTTTATTTTCCGCATATTTTGAGAGTGTTACAGATTTCCCTTAATTTGGGATTATCCATGAGATTTATCAATCGACCCTTTATGCCTTAGGAATCTGGGATCTGGACTTTTGCTAGAGAGACTTTGATCCGAACTTCAGGAGAGTTTTATGAACTAAAACCTCGTAAGTTTATGAAGCTATTTATACACGTGGATTTTCTAATTATATGCTTGTGGCGTATTATCTGTTTAAGACATGTGGAAGTTATTTCAAGGCATATCTTTATTTACGCGAGCTTTATATACGTGAGTTTCTTTTTAAATGCGGTATATGTTTTTATTGATGGTAGATGTATGCATACATTATTGCGAGCTGTATGGCAAAAGTCGGGGGTGTGGCCCGCCTGTACTCATACCGAGGTGTGTGTCCCATTTATGCCAATTGGGAGGTGTGACCCATCAAAGGCAGTATGATACAGACACGCCGATACTTTCGGGTAACGGTAGTGTGTGCCGGAAGCGAGTTTTGAATGTGGTTTATTTTATCAAACTGAATGGGTTGAGTTTTATTATATACTTTTATATTATATGTGTTTCGAACTGTCTTTGAGGGGACTTACTAGACCATCGGTCTAACCCTCGCTCTTTCAAAAACTAAAAACCTTTTCAGGTCGTCATGAGGTCGGAGGTTCGGGCAAAGGTAAAGAGAAGGCGTGATCGAGTGCCGGATTAGAAGACCTCCTTTAGTATATTTACTTTTATTCTCAGTTGTAATAGGTTGCCTTTCTGCAAACCTTAAATAATGTACTTGTTGATTTTGGGGAGCCGTTTTTGGCGCAAATTCGTATATGTTATTAGTATGTTTCATTGTTTTTGTTTGGGTTGTTTCATTATATATGTTTAGGTTCTTTGTAATAGATTAGTCATGCTTTTAAAAGATCAGTGAAGTCGAAGACCGGCCGAAATCAACAAGAAGTAAGTCTTCAGATGCGGATCAAGATGAACTTCCAATATTCAACTAAGCAACCCTCTCCTGCTGATTTACCCCTCACCAATCGGCAGGACCTCTTACCTGCGGAATTGCCCCTCACCAATCGGTATGACCCTCTACCTGTCGATTTGCCCTTGACAAATCGGTAGGACTCCCTCCTGCCGATTTTGTCTTAGCAAATCGGTAGGACCTCTATTTGCCAATTTCCTCCTGATAAATAAGTAGGAACCTTTGTCGTTTTGCACAGAAGATCTTCACCAAATCATGGAATGATGGAGACATTCTCTGAAGAAAAATCAGAAAAAGGATGTTTGTCGTTTACATCATTTTCAGATGTTGTCTACAACAAGGTCTTAAGGTCAACTATGTTCCATGTTAAGATAAAAAGGGCACTTTGTTTTTTTGAATGACATCTCTAACAATCAATCCCAAAGTGACAAGTGTCCTCAGCATTTAATGCACATGGTAGTATAAAAAGGTGAAGACTCCTCCCATGCAAGGTTACGCTTTTGAAAAGAGACCTTAGTGCACTCAAGCAAAAAGTTGTCAGTTCTGTTCTCTCTCGTTTTCATAGCTTTAATCTTTGTGTTTTAAGTTGTGTTCTTGTTACTTAGTGATAGATTGTTAGTGTAATAACCGAGTTTGTTATTTCTAAAAACAAGTATTTTAACTATTGGGGTAAAGGCTATAAAAGTCCTTAAAGGAAGGGGTCTAGAGTGAAATTTTGGTAAAAGGTTGTTATTTAACCTAGAGGCATCTGAGTATGTGTGTTTGGTGTGAGTGGCGGCTAATTCTAGAAAAGGAGTGAGAGACGGTGTTGGGCGATTTCAGGGAGAAAGAGGAAGAGACCGAAGACGAAGAACTCTTCAAGCAATCTCGGTTGGGTTTCGACCTGCAATTTTCGAGGTAATCTCCTTTAATTAGCAAATTCGTTGATCTCTTCTGTGAGATTTCTGTTTGGAAAGGGGTCTGTGAAGCTGAGTTTTGGAGAAATCAAGATTTAAGTATTCAACCTCTTTTATTTTGGGTGATCGAAGTTAATAAGAGTGAATCGGTAAATTAATTTGTTGCTAAGGGTGGGTTTAATTCGAGTATGTCATCTAAGCGTCGATTCTGAGGTTTCTGTAAATCGCGTTTCTGGGTTTTGTTCGAGTAATTTGTATCGATCGAAGTCGACACCGGTCAACTCGACATCGGTCGAAGTCGACACCGGTCGAGTGTTGTATCGGTGGTTCTATTATCGGTCATTGGTTCTGTACCGATCGTGCATATTCAGGTATGTTCGACCGGATGGTACCGGTCGAACTCCTCAGTTCCGGTCGTTTGTTGAAAGATGGGAGTATCGGTCAAGGTCGAATGCTTTCCCGGTCGAAGCTGTATCGGTCGAGGTCGAATGCATTCCCGGTCGAACCTCCTTACCGATCGAATGAGGGGAGACTCCGGTCGAACCTCCGTACCGGTCGAAGCACCAATGTCAGTTTCCGGTCGAATGTTGTTACCGGGCGACCCTATTATTGTTAAGCTTGGACCGAAGCCCAAAGTGTTAAGTTGTTGGTAGTGGGCTCTATTGGTTGGCCCACTCATTTTTTAGTAGGTATTTTAGAATTAGCATTTGATATCATAGAAAAATTAGAGTATTATGTTGTAAAGAGTTTTATAGTGGGATAAGAGGGTTTAGGTCAAGTTTAGATAAATAGAAAGGATCGAGCTTCATCGGTCAATGTTTTCCTTTATAGGTCTCGGATTGGATTTTAGGCGTAACCAAGAGTTCAAGCTGAGGACTACAGGTGAGTTTTTTTTTTTCTAAATTAAACCTTTTGATGACGAAAGCATGTGAAGTTTATTTTTAAACTTTGATTTATTATGATGGCATAATTTATTTACTGTGCAAGCGTGTTATAAATTGTTGTTGATTATATGTATACATACATGAATTGTGGGTTACGTGACCTAAGTCGGGGAGTGTGGCCCGCCTACTCGTGCCGGGGAGTGTGGCCCGTTCATGTCGTTGGGGGTGTGTCCCAACATTAAGGCAGCGCGAGTTAGACACATCGTCTTGGACGGTCGTGTGGTCCGTAACATGTTTAATTTAAATGCCATTACTAAATGTTGTTTTATTTCTGGAAAGAAATTTATTGCTTAACTGTTTGACGGAACTCACTGGACCCATGGTCTAACCCTCGCTCATTCAAACACTAAAAACCCTTTTCAGGCCGTCGTGAGTTAGGTGGTGCGGCTAAGGGCAAGGAGAAAGTCTAGCGGATCAAATAGAAGACCGTCAATTTTGCTATTATTAGACATCTCAGTTGTGTAGGTTGATTTGTATATCAAACCTTGATATCGCTATTGTAAAGCTTGGGACCTCTCTTTTGAGGGATTGTTATCTAATGGTGGTATTCTAATATTTAAATTATTCTGTCTTTGATTTCTGGTTGGGTTGTTACAGTTGGTATCAGAGCCATAGTTTAAGGGATCTAGGCGACCAGTTGGGTTTAGACTTAAACTTAGTGCGTGCATCACAACTGAGATAATAAGATGGCCGTAGGGAGTCGGGTAATAGAGTAGTGAGGGCTAACATGTAAGGTAAATTTAGAATTACATCTGGCCAGTGTAATTGTAAATTTACAGGTACATGTAAATGCTTAACTTGCTTTATTACTTTGGGGGTTACCTTAATGGAGTTTTATTGGTGTTTTATTTGTAGTTATGTCGGAAAGAGTTACTAGGAGCAGATCGGTGCCAGCGGTAGAGATGGCACCGGTTAACAAAGTGGTTGAAGATGGACCTGTTGCTCCTCCTCATGCAACTGCTAATAGAGGAAAGGGTCGCGGTCGACCTAAAGGGAAGACGGCTAAGAAAGCAACCACGCATGTGAAAGAACCGACTGCTGGAACTCGCGGGGGAAAGACAACCCGTGTTATTCGTCGGGCCAAGAGCGTAGAGCCTAGACCTGAACAAGAAACCTCCCATCAGGAGAGTTCATCTTTGGTTAGGGGTCGGAAGCAGGCTCGGAACCGTGGTGGGGGTCGAACTCAGGGATTCGTTACATAGGAAACTTTTGCTGCTGAAATCGGGAAGATGCAAGAAACTCTGAATGCTTTGTTGGTGCAGCGAACGGAGGAAGTTTCAGTAGGCAAGGATAAGAGTGGGGACAAGGAAGTGAATGAAATTTCTGACTCGCCAGTGACCGTAGTGGGAAGTCACTCTCAATCGACACCTGTAGTGTCGACCAAAACTGTAATGGAGAGGGGGTGTAGCTTCAAAGAATTTGCGGCCTGCAAACCCCCTACTTTCAAGGGAGAATGTGATCCGGTGTTGGCAATGAAATGGATAAAAGGGATTGAATTCGCATTCGACACCAGCAAGTGTTCTGTGGGGGACAGAGTCGTGTATGCGTTGTCTATGCTGCAGGATGAAGCAGTGATGTGGTGGGACGTGGAGTCTGGAGGGCAAGGTTCAGCTGTAGCTAGAGAAATGGCGTGGATCGAGTTCGTGAAAAGGTTTAAGACGCAATTTTGCCCGCTGGCGGCGGTTAAGAAGTTGGAGGAAGAATTTTTTAGTCTGGAACAGAAGGAAATGACGGTCCCGGAGTATACGACCAAATTTATCGAGAAATCTCGATTTGCTGAAATTTATGTGCCTAACGAGGAAAGACGAGTGGATTGTTTCATCTATGGTTTAAGGGGTAATATTCAGGAGTTCGTCGCAAACAAAGAACCAGCAACATTTCAGGCAGCAGTGAATGCAGCCGAGTTAAAAGAGAAAGAGAAGAATCGTCAGGCCACCGAGAGGAGTGGAGACAAACGAAAGTGGGAAGGGTCTAACCGTGATTTCAAGACGTTTAAATCGGCAAGACCTGACCACCGTACAGGTATGAAGCTTGAAATCAAACCGTGCGGCAAGTGTAACCGGGTTCACAAGGGGGATTGTCTGGTAGGGCGAGAAGGGTGTTTTAAATGTGGGAAAGCTGGGCATTTGGCTCGCGACTGCCGCAGGTCGAGAATGTGTTATCAGTGCGGGTCTCCCGATCATATCAGACTGATTGCCCTCAGCTGAAGAAGGGAACTGCTGAAATGTTTGGGAATAAAGGGATCGAGAAGAAGGTGGAACCTACTCGGGCAAGAGCAAGGGCTTTTAATATGACAACTGAGGAGGCGGTTGAGACGCCAGATGTGGTAACAGGTATTTTTCCCATAGACTCGATTTTTGCTAAAGTGTTGTTCGATTCGGGTGCGAACCGTTCGTTTGTGGCACCTAATTTCGTGCACAAACTACTAGTGAAACCCAAGAAGCTTAGTCAAGGGTTAGAAGTAGAAGTAGCCGATGATAGTCGAGTCTTAGTGGGAGAAGTATATGATGGGTGTAGTATAGACATTGACGGTCATACTTTCCCATTGCGATTATATCCAATGGGTATGGGGGAATTTGACGTCATTTTAGGGATGGACTGGTTAGCATCCAATGATGCCAGCATCGTTTGTAATAAGAAGCTAATTCGGATAGCTTTACCGGATCAGAAGGAAGTTATAGTCTTTGGGGATCGTTGGGATAGAAAGTCGTGCTTGATCTCAATGATCAAGGCTAGGCGTTGTTTAGTGAAAGGGTGTGTGGGGTTTTTAGCGTATGTGGTGGACGCTAAAAAGAGAAGAAGGAATTAGAATCAGTTCCAATAGTGTGTGAGTACCCGGAAGTGTTTCCCAAAGATTTAACCACTCTGTCACCAGATAGGCAAGTGGAGTTCAGGATAGACTTGATGCCGGGGGCGACACCAGTAGTGAGGGCTCCTTATCGTTTGGCTCCGGCTGAGATGAAGGAGATGATGACTCAACTGAAGGAATTGTTGGATAAGGGTTTTATCCGACCCAGTACATCGCCGTGGGGAGCACCGGTACTTTTCGTCAAAAAGAAGGACGGGTCGATGAGAATGTGTATAGATTATCGAGAGCTCAACAAGTTAACAGTAAAGAATAGGTATCCGCTTCCTAGGATTGATGATCTTTTCGATCAGTTGCAGGGAGCGAGTTACTTCTCGAAGATAGACCTGCGATCGGGTTATCATCAGCTGAAGGTTCGGGAGGAGGACGTACCCAAGACTGCCTTTCACACGAGGTATGGGCACTTCGAATTTCTAGTCATGCCTTTTGGGCTGACAAATGCACCGGCAACATTCATGGATCTGGTGAATAGGGTATGCAGCCATTTCTTGGACAAGTGTGTCATTATTTTCATTGATGACATACTGATCTATTCACAATCCATGCAAGATCATGAAATGCATCTGCGAGCTGTGTTAGAATTGCTTAAGCGAGAGAAGTTGTACGCCAAATTCTCGAAGTGTGAATTTTGGCTAAGAGAAGTGCAGTTCTTAGGACATGTGGTGTCGGAGGACGGAATCAAGGTATATCCAGCGAAGATTAAGGCAATCGAAGAGTGGGAGGCGCCAAAGACGCCGTCCGAAGTAAGGAGTTTCCTTGGCTTGGCGGGCTATTACCGAAGGTTCATCCAAGACTTCTCAAGAATAGCCACGCCGTTAACCGCTCTAACGAGGAAAAATGTTAAGTTCTCATGGGGTGGGACTCAGGAGGATGCATTCGGCGAATTGAAAAAGAGATTGAGTACTGCACCGATTCTGTCGTTGCCCAGAGGTACGGAAGGATTCGTAATTTTCAGCGATGCTTCGAAGCTCGGCTTAGCATGCGTGTTGATGCAAGATGGAAAGGTAATAGCCTATGCGTCTCGACAATTGAAAGAGCACGAAAGGAATTATCCAACGCACGATCTGGAACTGGCGGCTGTGGTGTTCGCATTAAAGATCTGGAGGCATTATTTGTATCGGGTTAAATGCCAAATTTATACCGACCATAAGAGCCTTCAACATTTATTCAATCAAAAGGAATTAAATATGAGGCAGCGGCGGTGGATGGAATTGTTGAGCGACTACGACTGTGAGATTTTATATCACCCAGGTAAAGCGAACGTGGTAGCAGACGCCTTAAGTCGGAAAGAGCATGGTTCGGCATCCAAAGTAGTAGCATTTTGAGTGGAGGTGATTTCAAACTTTCTAGAAGAAGTCAAGCAATATGAAGAAGAACCCGTGTCGAGTGAAAATTTGAAAAGCGAAAGAATCGTGGGAATTGTTGATTTATTAGTTGTGGACGATCGCGGTGTCAGATGTTTCGAACGAAGAGTGTGGATTCCGAGGCGGGGTGATCTACGGAAGAAAGTATTGGAAGAAACTCACAAGTCGCGGTACTCGATACATCCGGGGACCAATAAGATGTATCGAGATTTGAAGCGGAATTTTTGGTGGCCAGGGTTGAAGAAAGATATAGCTTTTTTCGTGGAGAGATGTCTAACATGTTTAAAAGTGAAAGCGGAGCATCAAAGACCGTACGGAGAACTGCAGCCGTTGGAAATACCGGTATGGAAGTGGGATGACATAACGATGGACTTCGTGACGGGATTGCCGCGATCACCTAAGGGGCACGATGCTATTTGGGTGATAGTGGATCGACTCACCAAATCGGCTCACTTTCTACCGATCAAGGAGACGAACCCGCTAGAGAAGTTGGCTAAATTGTATATTGATGAAATCGTATCCAGGCATGGAGTGCCGACTTCTATTGTGTCAGATTGAGATGCTCGTTTCACATCAATGTTTTGGAAAAACTTCCAAAGAGAGTTGGTATCAAAGAGAGTTGGGATCACAACTTAGATTGAGTACGACGTATCACCCCTAGACGGACGGACATAGTGAAAGAACTATGCAGACGTTAGAAGACATGCTCCGATCTTGCGTAATCGATTTCAAAGGCTAATGGGAGACTCATCTACCGCTGATAGAGTTCTCGTATAACAATAGTTATCACGCTAGCATCCAAGCCGCCCCATTTGAAGCGTTATATGGTCGAAAGTGTAGAACTCCTTTGTGTTGGAATGAAGTGGGTGAGAAGCAACTAGCAGGACCAGAAATCGTGCAAGTGACGGCCGACAAGGTTAATCAAATTCGAGAACGGTTGAAGATGGCGCAGGATCGCCAGAAAATGTATGCTAATAAGCGAAGGAAGCCGATAGAATTTCAAATAGGAGACAGGGTGATGTTAAAGGTTTCACCATGGAAAGGAGTCGTTCGTTTTGGCAGGAAGGGCAAGCTGAGACCAAGATACATAGGACCGTTTCCCATAGCGAAGCGTGTTGGAGAGGTAGCTTATAAATTGGACCTATCGGCGGATCTACAAGGAGTTCATCCTGTTTTTCATGTATCCAACCTGAAAAAGTGTTTAGCAGAAGGGGACGTCGTGATACCTTTAGAAAATGTCCAAATATATGAGGAGATGGGCTATGTAGAAAAATCGATAGCTATTTTGGACCGTAAGGTGAAAAAGCTAAGGAACAAGGAAATTCCTCTGGTGAAAGTTCAGTGGCAATTTCACAAGGGTCAAGAAGCAACCTGGGAGTTAGAGCCGGTTATGAGGAGCCAATATCCCAGTTTGTTCGACGAGGGAATTCCGGGGACGGAATTCTTTTGAGGGGAGGATATTGTAATAATCGAGTTTGTTATTTCTAAAAACAAGTATTTTAACTATTGGGGTAAAGGCTATAAAAGTCCTTAAAGGAAGGGGTCTAGAGTGAAATTTTGGTAAAAGGTTGTTATTTAACCTAGAGGCATCTGAGTATGTGTGTTTGGTGTGAGTGGCGGCTAATTCTAGAAAAGGAGTGAGAGAGGGTGCTGGGCGATTTCAGGGAGAAAGAGGAAGAGACCGAAGACGAAGAACTCTTCAAGCAATCTTGGTTGGGTTTTGACCTGCAATTTTCGAGGTAATCTCCTTTAATTAGCAAATTCGTTGATCTCTTCTGTGAGATTTCTGTTTGGAAAGGGGTCTGTGAAGCTGAGTTTTGGAGAAATCAAGATTTAAGTATTCAGCCTCTTTATTTTGGGTGATCGAAGTTAATAAGAGTAAATCGGTAAATTAATTTGTTGCTAAGGGTGGGTTTAATTCGAGTATGTCATCTAAGCGTCGATTCTGAGGTTTCTGTAAATCGCGTTTCTGGGTTTTGTTCGAGTAATTTGTATCGGTCGAAGTCGACACCGGTCGACTCGACATCGGTCGAAGTCGACACCGGTCGAGTGTTGTATCGGTGGTTCTATTATCGGTCATTGGTTTTGTACCGATCGTGCATATTCAGGTATGTTCGACCGGATGGTACCGGTCGAACTCCTCAGTTCCGATCGTTTGTTGAAAGATGGGAGTATCGGTCAAGGTCGAATGCTTTCCCGGTCGAAGCTGTATCGGTCGAGGTCGAATGCATTCCCGGTCGAACCTCCTTACCGATCGAATGAGGGGAGACTCCGGTCGAACCTCCGTACCGGTCGAAGCACCAATGTCAGTTTCCGGTCGAATGTTGTTACCGGGCGACCCTATTATTGTTAAGCTTGGACCGAAGCCCAAAGTGTTAAGTTGTTGGTAGTGGGCTCTATTGGTTGGCCCACTCATTTTTTAGTAGGTATTTTAGAATTAGCATTTGATATCATAGAAAATTTAGAGTATTATGTTGTAAAGAGTTTTATAGTGGGATAAGAGGGTTGAGGTCAAGTTTCGATAAATAGAAAGGATCGAGCTTCATCGGTCAATGTTTTCCTTTATAGGTCTCGATTTGGATTTTAGGCGTAACCAAGAGTTCAAGCTGAGGACTACAGGTGAGTTTTTTTTTTCTAAATTAAACCTTTTGATGACGAAAGCATGTGAAGTTTATTTTTAAACTTTGATTTATTATGATGGCATGATTTATTTACTGTGCAAGCGTGTTATAAATTGTTGTTGATTATATGTATGCATACATGAATTGTGGGTTACGTGACCTAAGTCGGGGAGTGTGGCCCGCCTACTCGTGCCGGGGAGTGTGGCCCGTTCATGTCGTTGGGGGTGTGTCCCAACATTAAGGCAGGGCGAGTTAGACACATCGTCTTGGACGGTCGTGTGGTCCGTAACGTGTTTAATTTAAATGTCATTACTAAATGTTGTTTTATTTCTGGAAAGAAATTTATTGCTTAACTGTTTGACGGAACTCACTGGACCCATGGTCTAACCCTCGCTCTTTCAAACACTAAAAACCCTTTTCAGGCCGTCGTGAGTTAGGTGGTGCGGCTAAGGGCAAGGAGAAAGTCTAGCGGATCAAATAGAAGACCGCCAATTTTGCTATTATTAGACATCTCAGTTGTGTAGGTTGATTTGTATATCAAACCTTGATATCGCTATTGTAAAGCTTGGGACCTCTCTTTTGAGGGATTGTTATCTAATGGTGGTATTCTAATATTTAAATTATTCTGTCTTTGATTTCTGGTTGGGTTGTTACAGTTAGAATAGATTTATTTGTTCTTTCCGCAAAAATCTTATAAAGTTTATGTGTATAATTCTTGATTTTTATCAATAAATAATTAAATTAAGTGAAAATTTGTGAGTATTGTATTCAACCCCCCTTCTACAATATGTGTCATCTGTTGCCATTACATTTTGGGACTAACAAAAACATTACAATAAAATTGTTGTAACAAAGTTAGAAGACCTAACAAATTATATTTTTAGTTGTTAAGACAAAGTTGATTATATAAAGACGTTACCATAAGTTATTGGGATGAAATTTTGCAATGCAAGAAGTTTTGTCCTTAGTTATTGAGATGAAATTGAGCAACATAATAGAACTTAAAAAGTAAATCGGCCTATTAACGTTTTTATAAGACAACTTTTGAAAAGCATTTTATATGACAACACTGCTTTTAAAAACATTTCATATAGCAACACTTTTATGATATCATCTAAAAAAACTAATAATACGATATATTTTTTGACTCCTTAATTAGTTTGTGTGACTTTGTCCTAACCATTAAGGATATAACTTGTTAGATCGTCTAGTTTTGTTCTAACAAATAATTGCATCAAATTCGTATAAGAAACACAATTATTAGTCTTAAAAACTTAGGAGTTGTTTACCAAATACTTAAACACTTGCCCGCAGGAGAGCCACCCTCATTTAGCTTATCGGATAACATTATCCGTCATCAAAATGGATTGTTGGTAAGTAACTTTTACCCGGTAAGTGATTACCGGGTAAGAGTCTTTTCTCTCACTTACTGGGTAAAAGTCTTGATCCTTGTTATGTTTTTTACCAGGTAAGATTCTAGGTTTTTACTATGCTCACCGAAAGGTAAGTGATACCCGATAAACGTTTGGCAAATGGTCCCTTAGAATCATAACCATGTTAAGTACTTTATTTGAACCGTTCAACTCATTTATATATATATATATTTGCTCTACTTTTAAATTTTCGTTCACCGTTATCCCAACTTTTAAATCATATCATTCAAATGAAGTTGAAAAACAAAATGAAGACACAATAAATGGGGTAAATAATGGATTGTAACATTTTATCAAGTAACATGATGAATTATGAAGATGAATTGAATTATATATGAGATTGTGATTATGATGAATATGTTAATAGGACAGACAACATTACATGGTGTTATTGAAGGATTGACAGAAAACAAATAAATGAAAATAACAATCCACTTTAATTACATCAATTATCTTGTCTTAGTTTTCATTTTTTGAATCTGTTTTAAATTTGAAAAATAATATTTAAAAGTATATATATATCCAATGATTTAAACAAGAACACTTTTATTTTACGAAAATACAAGAACACTTCTAGATCTCAAAATTAATTTATATATAATAAACATTAGAACAAATAAAAATAAATTAGTATTTATCCACCATTTTATATTATCTTATATTGTCCTTATCCCTTAAATATTGTTAATATCATCGGAGACTTCATACGTTGATATCTCATTTGCCGATCATAATGTGATAATGATATGATTTTGCCATGATAATAACATGATAACGCTTTGATAAATTGAAGATTTTTTATGATGTGATTTTGCTATTATAATTATGTGATTTTGTTGTGATAACAATGTGATAATGCTATGATAATCAAAGACCAGTGATCATCACCTCTACAATCATCGCTCTGTCCGTTCATTATGTGATTTTGTTGTGATAATAACGTGATGATGATTTGATAAATTGTGATCGGTGGATATATTATCTTTACGTGAATTTAGAGATGAAGTCACCATGTGTATAGATAAATACAACAAATTACATGATTATCCTTAGTTAATTACTTTATTTTCTTTTAATTTTAATTATGAGTTAAATAATTTAAAGACCCATAAACGTTCTCTCATTTTCATAAAATGGAAGTGTTCTTGTTTGAACCTCCATATATATATATATATATATATATATAGAGAGAGAGAGAGAGAGAGAGAGAGAGAGAGAGAGGGGGGGGAGGATGGTGCGAGAAGTTAAATATTTTGCGAGATGATGGAAAGTCTCAATATCATATATGATTAAGCATATATGTGATGTCAATGCAACATGTGTTTAATCATATATGAATAAGTTTGTGTATCATGCGTGTAATCATATATGATATTGAAACTTTTCGCCTTTTCGCAAAATGTTTAACTTCTCGTTTGAACCTGCTTATATATATATATATATATATATATATATATATATATATATATATATATATATATATATATATATATATATTCCATTAGGAAACTAAAATTGATTAGGAACCCGAAAACCATCCACAACGCGACTCGTGAAAAGTTCTTCAGGATTATGGATATGTTATTCATCTGGATGTGTGATTTAGGCATGGACGAACCTACAATGGTGCCGACGGTGGCACATACCACCGTATTATTTCTCCGCCTTAAGGTAAAAAAAATAGGTTTGTGAAAGGTGCAACCATATTATTTTAGAAGTGCAATTGTATCTCGTAAGCAATCAAAAAACAAAAAAATTATTGAAATCAATCAAAAAAATCGAAAAAGTCTCTCGAAATCGATAAAAAAAACACTTGAAAATACTTGAAATCAAGCAAAAAATAACTTTAAAAATCCCTGAAAACGGTGGAGTTAGGATAAAAACACATTTTGGGCGATATTAAACGTTGGTAAAAAGATGAAGACACATCGATAAAAACCGTATGAAAAAATGGTGTCACCGTATTAAAAAGTTATGGGTTTGTTCCTGGATTCAGGATGAATAACACATCCATAATCGTGAAAGATATGTCACGTATTGCACTGTGGACGGTTTCTGGGTTTCTAATCAGTTTTAGTTTCCTAATTAAACATGCTTATATATATATATATATATATATATATATATATATAGAGAGAGAGAGAGAGAGAGAGAGAGATAGAGGGATGTTCAAATGCAAACTTTTTAATGATGTAAATCCATGCAACCCACTTATCTACCACATATTTTATTTTCCCATTTTTTTTATTAAAAAGGTAAAAACAAAATATGTGGTAGATAAGTGGGTTGCATGGTTTGCACCATTAAAAAGTTTTTATTTGAAGGTGCCTCTATATATATATATATATAGTCTTAGCTTCATTTGAGAAATGGTAAATATATGAGAAATATATAAGTAATTCTAGCCATTCATACGGTCATATATGAACCTGTATAATTCACATATGAACTATATGTGAATCCGTGTAATTCACGTCTGAACTCTTTTAATTGATTCATATATAAACCTTTGTGATTCATATATGAACTAATTAACTGATTCACATATGAGCTAATTAACTGTAAGTTCATATATGAATCAGTTGAACTAATTAACAGATTCATATATGAACTAATTAACTGATTCTCATATAAACTAATTAACTGATTCACATATGAACGTATAGTTTATATGTGAATCATATAGTTCATATATGAACTCATCCCGCGTATTTTACGAAACTACCACTCTACCTTCTATAGATCATTCAAGGAATTATACGATGCTTTGCGGTCAAAGCCGCAAATGTTGACCAGATGAATGACTAAGATTACTTCTCTATTTCTCATACATTTATCAGTTCTCAAATGAACTTATCCCTCTCTCTATATATATACACATATTTATAAAAAATGCAAGATGTTTTTAAATTATTGGATAAGAGTTAATCGTCGAGTTACAAAGTTATAGTTTATTTATATTTGGTCAAATTAATGGGTAAATTTAAAAAAACAGCTTAAAGAAAACAAGTTTAACGGATCATAAAAAATTAAAAACTATATTTAATTACGATATTTTAAATCGTTTTAAAAAAAAATCAAATATAATTATTGTATTATTTTTAATATATTTAACATTTATTATTTTTTTATATTAAAAAAACGTACAAGTCAATCCAATCCAACACGTTTTTTTTAACCCGACATTAAAAAATGAGAGTTGTTACATTAAAAAAATATACCCTTTTACCTAAACATGCCCATTTTGCCACCTTTTATTAATGTTTATATTGAAAATATTTATCTATACTATATTTTAAAGACGGAATAAAAAACTCTTAATTACTACTTATAAAACATAAGGTACTATCATTTTATGCATATATTTCAAAAATCTCTTAATCACAACTTAGTATGCATAAGGTACAACTCATTTGAAAAAAAATTCAAACTTTACTTTTTCACTACCTTCCATATTCAAGTTTTTTCCCTTCCATTTGGGGTTTCTCCAAATGAAGAAAATTTATTTACTTGCTCAAATTAACATATTTCTTTAATTATGATAGTACATGTATTTTCTTCATGTATACAAGTTTTTAAAACCTTTTGAATTCTATAAAACTAACTAATAATGAACCTATATATACGTTTAGATACAAAATAATACTATCCAACATTATATTTGTTATTTTTACCTATTCTATATTTCAGTATTTTGAAAAAATATTATCATTCGTTAGATATCGCTGATTAATACATGTTTTTAAAATTCAAATATACATTTAACGATTATTTTAATATAATTTTTTAATGTTTAATGATTGAAAAAACTCAAGTTATGCGTTTATCACTACTAATGCTACATAAATTATAAATATATGATTTACTCCATATATATATTTTTTTCTTTTTTTTCTAATAAGCTATTACATTAATTTTTTATTTCTATTTACAATTGCTCACCCCGATGCATTGCACGGATACGCTGCTAGTAATATCTAATTTGATATTAATTAATTGCTAAGATTTTATTTTTTGTTTCCAAAATGCATATAAATTATCAAATATTTGTTACAACAAATTTAATGAATATGCTTTTTTTCCATAACCAAGACTCATATGATATTTTTCTTATTTATAATCAATAAAATCAACAATTTGATTTTAAAATAAAAGACCTCATTAATTGACTATATCATTACATTGCAATTTAATTTAGCAAGTAAAAAAATAATGTTTTACATTAAAACTTATTGACTTCTAAAAAATCAATTATTAGCACAATAATTTATGAATCCATCTACTATGCAATTAAGTATCTAAATAATTCAATAATTAATACACACAAATATGAAATCCTATTTTTGAAAACTACATCCAAATTCCTCATATGTTTCTTTATCTATAACTACAATAAAAACAATTTTAAATATCACATAAAAAACCCTAAATTACTGAATAAATTGTTGTATTGATTTGATTTTATAGAATTTTATACTTCTTTTTATTTCAAAGACCCAAAAATGACGAAACTTTTATTGTTTCCTTTATCTTTTCATATACTAGAAATGTATTTGCACAATGCAACACGATATATCTCGATTTGAATTAATATTTCATTTTATTTTGTCTTTGTTGATCTTATAATACGGTTTTGTATGGTTTTAAGAAAGCGATAATGTTTTTTTTATAAATTTGTTTAATTTATTTTTTAATTTAATTTAATAATAATGTAATTTTTTAGGTCCAACAATATAATGTTTAAAATGTATATATAATTAAGTATTCTGTTAAAACAATGATTATCCTAATTATATTTTATATTATTTATATTTAAAATATGATATTTATCCTGTATTTTTTTATGTTTATCAATTAGTTATGAATTCAAACATGTAGCTTTAAAAAGTTATCCTCATGCATCATTTATTTGTGAAGTTAAAAATTAAGTAATTTAGTATTAAATAGTAGTACATAATACTAAAAAAATTGTTTTTAAGACTTTGAATCAAATGTTTTTGTAATATAGTATAGATTATAAATTCGTGTTATGTAGATTTAAAAAAATAGCATTTCTTTATTTGTTTGTATTAAAAAATATTTTAAATATTTAGTAAATAGTGACAAGGATGGGAAAAAAACACTTGTATGAAATTAGTGTGAATATATATATATATATATATATATATATTATATATATTATATATATATATATTTATATTTAATTAAGAGATAAGCTTTTAAAATGGTGAAAGGCTATTAAAATTGTCCAATTAACTCTACATTTGTGTTAATTTGTGTCAATGTATCATTCACCACCGTCCTACTAACTTACAATTTCCCTACTTTTTTAGGCCAGCTACCAAAAATCTTAATCTTTCCATTATTAATTTGCTTTAATAGTTAAGATTTTTGGTTGATGATATTAATCTTTATATATTATCAGACTTTTTAAAACGAGAATTTCGTTTCGTTTAAATATGTTTATGATGTACTAAAATTCTACGGACAAATACATCAAATGTTTTGTTGTGTTTGCATTATCAGAACGTCGCTATTGCACTGATTTTGGGACCATCATGGAAAGGTAATTGTGATCTCGTAGGTGGGTTAAGCGAGTTGGATTTAATCAAAAACTTTGTTGTTTAAACTCCACCACCTTTCTGTAACAAATCAAAATGTTGAATACACTATGGTTATAGAAAATGAGTAAATTACGAGTTTTGTCCTTTGATTATATGCTAATATGCAAGTTTAATTATTTTGACTATTTTTTTTTTCTTACGGTGCTTGGTACAAAATAGTAATTTTTAAAAAAAGTATTATGTTTATGGTGGAAAACAAGGACTGTTGCGTATATAGGAGATAAGAACCTTTGTACTGTGGCATAAAAGAAAATTATCACAATTTAACCTACTAAGTTAATTGATAAGTTTCAAATCCATCAAGTTAATTGATAAGTTTCAAATACAAGAATGTCAAAATACAAATCAAAAGACTTTCTTTAATACTACGACTTTAATTTTCAACCAATTTAATTAGAAATATACATATAATTCATGAATCTGGACACTCTCTTTCTTTACTCATATAAACAATAAGATTTTTGACCACCTACCTATTAATTTAGGTCCAAAAACAAAGTGAGTTTTAAAAAAGGTATTGGATTCAAATGACTTCAATAAAAAGAAATGCTCAAATTGGGTTCCCAAAATATGACCCATAAAATGTTTGTTTGGCCCAAAATATAGTAATCTTTATGAATGTATGCTCATCAGTGGCCCAATTTCGTTTCCTCGTTATTCCAGCACCTTTTAGTCTTGTAGCTCGCGCTCTTGAAATGAGTCCACTTGATATGTTCTGTTTATCAACTTTTTCACCTCGATGGATCATATTATGTGATGTCTACTCATTCTTCTCCCTGTGTCTTGCGCTAGAACAATAAACTGTTACTAAAACACTTCAATATGATTTAAAGGAGTTCTTTATCATATGAGGTCAAAATGCTACTACTTGTTTATACTCTTGCTCCATCTTTATCTTTTACGAACGCAACCACCTACTTCTAGCCGCTATCGCTACCACCATAAAATCTAAAGTAAAAAACTACAAAAAATCTCCAATGAAAAATTCTCACCTCCTTTGTCCCATCACTACCCACCTCCTCTTGCTATTGCCGCCACTGCTACCACCCAAAACACCCTTCAAAATAAAATATAAACAAACATAAGGAAAAAATCCTGATGAAAAATCCCACCATCAAACACAATACTGAAAAAATCAAATATAAAAATAATTTCCCACCATCAAATCCTAAACATATTTTATTAATCAAATCTTGTATTTCTTACAAGAGATAGAGAAAGAGATCCGATGACAAAAAAAAAACGAATCCCTAAAAAGCAAAAGAGCATTGTCATCTTCAGGTCATGCAAGTCTTACAGTCTGTGACTGTGAGTGCTCATTGACCTCACATTTAGACCACGGTGGCCTTTACTTTCGAGAAGGTACAATGGACTACTAGGCAATCATTATGAAGATTAGCCAGGTGTGTTTTGTAAGATCCACATTTTTTGTAGTATATACTATTTACATACGGCAAATTCAACAAATAAATTTACACACCCTCCTCACCGTTGGTGATGTTAGGAGGCCAAAGACCCAATGGTAAGATCCACAATTTAGTTTAGGCTAAAATGACAATTGCTTCTACGATGACTCCCCTATAAATAATGTTAAGGTTCGACCATTGATGTCAAATAGAGGTTTATGACGATTTGCTCTTCCATGATTTCCATCCAACAATAAGGGCGGTTTGGTTTGCGGGAATAAATTGTATTTCAAGTAAGGATTTTGATTTGGAGGGATTTGGATTTGGGGGGATTTGAAATCCCGACCCATTGGTCAACAAATTCCATTCCTACAAACAAACACAAAATTGGAATGTATTTGAAATCCAAATACCTCCAAATCCATTCCAATCCCGCAAACCAAAAGCGCCCTAAGTGACATGCCTCATCACCATTTGGTTGTTGTTGTCTTTTCTTCCTATGTGTGTCACATTATCAATTTTTTTAATTGAACAAATTTGGTGGGTGTTGCGTTTTCTTCTATATTTGTGACAAAGATATCCCTAAACATAACAAGTTTCAACAGAAATAGTTAATGTTTCTACGTGTTTGTTGACCCCTAAACCAAGCTTCCCAATTATAAATTATCTAAAAAAAAGTTTGAATGTGTATATTGGTTTTAATAACAATTTTAGAAGTGAATCTACCTAAATAGAAATGAAGTGAAAATATAATGCAATTTGTAAACTTAAAATATTCTATTAAATGAACATTGTCTCTAAGGAGTTGATACCATCTGTAATATACAAACCTAAAACATGTTATTGGATTTTTAGGCTTGTAGTTCCATGGTGTTCAACCTTTGACTAATTGAATCCACAAAACCCGAGTCTACCTTCACACACACACACATATCAAATACGAGATTTCAGCCTAATTAAGCCATTAAGGAATGAACACACCAAACTTATTTTTTTTACACCAAATCTTCTTGAAGACATCAAATTTTGCACCAATAGGGTGTCACCGTTAGTTAAACACCAAATTTGTTATAACACTATTCATTTAAACTATTTATTTGTTTAATTTTAATGTTTAAACTGAATATATTTAAAATATTATGTTTGTTATTAAACATTTGTAACAATTTGGAGAGGCATAATTTTAAAATGAAATTTTGGTGTTGATAAATGGTATTATGTAGAGGGTGTTCGTCAGTTGGATGGATCATATCCGATCAATGTTGGATTTTGTCATCCCATCCTATTCAATTAAAATTGGAGAGCCTATCTAATCTTATCTGATGAATGATTGAATCGGATTGATTTCATTAATTGGATATTACTATTGTTTATCCATTAGATATTACTATTGTTTATCTAATTAGATTGGATTTGATACATCCGATATTTTCATCCAATTTTCAACCAAAATAATCCATCATTTCAACCAGTTTATCATATGTATTCCTATTTTCTTTAAAACCGCTACATACAAATATCAGTTACAAACAATATTGTAAAAATATTATTCATCATATATATTTCTTAATTCAACGGTGATTGGATTGGATCGGTTCGGTTCAATTTTATTGGATTCTGAACTACCATCTAAAAACCAACCGATCCAATTTAGATGTCGAAATTTTGAACCAAACCTAATTCTTTTACATTTGGATATCTAATTATAATCGATCAATTCTAATTAAATCCTATAAAGTTTTTGTAATCCATTGGTTTTATCCATCCTCAATGGTTGTTTTTCTAATTACTACTAATAAATTTGGACCAATGAGACTCATGGGCTTTTATAAGATTAACGTATCGATGATGATGGGCTTCCCTTTTGCCTTCATTTTTGTTATATAAAAGTACTACAAATTATTTACAGAAAAGTTTTAAAAATTCAACAAACTTTTTCATTTTAAATAGTCTTTTCAGCTTATTTTAAATAAACTGTTAGCGTACTCGTGGATTGCGCGAGATAAATCACAATTTTAATGTTTCATTTTTTTTTGTCGATTTACAGTACGATTTTAGATAGTTTTGAGAAAGTGATAATGTTTTTTTCAATAAATTTGTTTAATTTAGGCTTAATGATATAATTTTTTTATATAAAAAAAATGTTTAGTATTTTGTTAGAAATCAATGATTATCTTATATATTTTAATGACATCTAGAAAAAATAACCAATTACATATTTAATAATATAATTAAAACAAAATTATAGTAATATAATATATTAACTAGAAGCATACTCGCGCAATGCAGTAAGATACATCACGATTTTAATGTTTCATTTTATTTTTTAGTCGATATACAGTACGATTTTGGATAGTTTTAAGAAAGTGATAATGTTTTTTTATAAATTTGTTTAATTTAAGCTTAATAATAAAATATTTTTTTATATAAAAAAATTAAGTATTTTGTTAGAATTCAATGATTATCTTATATATTTTAATGACATCTAGAAAAAAAATAACCAATTACATATTTAATAATCTATACTATATTATAAAGCACAGATAAAAAAACTCTTAAATACAAATTATTAGGCACAAGGTACCATCATTTGATGCAAAATTTTAAAAATATCTTAATTTACAGGTATCAAAACACAAGATACATATTACTACTGCAGGCTTCTAACACCCACCAATTTGGTATGTGCAGGGTATTCCTTTTATGCAGACTTTTCCATGTATCACTATTAATTAATATATTATATTACTATAATTTTGTTTTAATTATATTATTAAATATGTAATTGGTTATTTTTTCTACATGTCATTAAAATATATAAGATAATCATTGAATTCTAACAAAATACTTAATTTTTTATATAAAAAACATTATATTATTAAGCCTAAATTAAACAAATTTATAAAAAAACATTATCACTTTCTCAAAACCATCCAAAATCGTACTGTAAATCGACAAAAAAATAAAATGAAACATTAAAATCGTAATGTATCTCGATGCATTGCGCGAGTACGATTCTAGTATAATTAAAACACAATTATGGTAATATAATATATTAATTAATAGTGATACATGGAAAGATCTGCATAAAAGGAAGGCCCTGCATATACCAAATTGGTGGGTGTTAGAAGTCTGCAGTAATAATATGTATCTTGTGCTTTGATACTTGTAAATTAAGAGATTTTTAAAATCTTGCATAAAATGATGGTACATTGTGCCTAATAATTTGTATTCAAGAGTTTTTTATCCATGCTTTATAATATAGTATAGATTAATAGTGATACATGGAAATGTCTGCATAAAAGTAAGGCTCTGCATATACCAAATTGGTGGGTGTTAGAAGTCTGCAGTAGTAATATGTGTCTTGTGTTTTGATACTTGTAAATTAAGATATTTTTAAAATCTTGCATAAAATGATGGTACATTGTACCTAATAATTTTTATTTAAGAGTTTTTTATCCGTGCATTGTAATATAGTATAGATAAACCATTAAACTTTATTATTTTGGATAGTTATGCCTGCACATTTTTTTGAATAAAAAAGCCATTAAACTTTTAGGGTTACTTACATAATTTTAACTCAAAAAACTAATGGTAACCATCTAGAAAGGCTTTAAAAGTAGAAAAAACAAAGTAAATCAATTTTACTATTCTCAAATCTTACGTCAATCAAACCTCTCCTACTTAACGTCATCGCTCCTCCTCGCCATCCCCATCATCATCTGTTCTTTATTAGTGTCCAATCCATCACCGTCGTTGACCCTACCATCAATCACCCTTTTTCTGATCTTTTTCTTTGTTTTTCGATTCTCCCTTTTTTTATCTATCTATATGTACTCCATTAAGTTATTGTAAATGATGGATAATCAAAAGACAGGAAAAAAAACAGCTCAAGAAGAAGGAGATCAATGGTAGAGACCAATGGTGACGATGAGCGGTATGGAGAAGTGGAGAACGGACAACTATGGGGCAGTAGAGGTAGAGGGGGAGCGATTCCGCTGAGTGCAAAAATTCGAATGTCGTAGGTTGTGGGAACAATAAAACCAATGAAAGTTTTTTTTTTACTTTAAAATCTTTGTAGCCGGTTACAGGTAGTTTTTTTGGGTTAAAAATATGTAGGATACCAATCTTTAAAAGTTTGATGATTTTATTTATTCAAAAAAGTATTCAGGGACTTAAGCATTTAAAATGAGAACGTTCAATGGTTTATTCATTAAAAAAATAGTTTATTGACTTAAATATTCAAAACAGCAAAGTTCGTTTTGGGGGGGGGGGGGGGGTTGGACTTTTCCCGATCATTTATTAAAAACTTTAGAGTAAGAGGTCGTTTACTAAATGCTTACTCGGTAAGTGCTTACCGGGTCACCTTACCTTATTAGATGAACATGACAAGGATAGAGAATTTTACCTGTTAACTGAGATTGGCGATTCTTACCCGGTAAACGATCCGAATAAAAAATGTTGCATACGATTTAGTTTTAATGGACTAAAATCTTACTCGGTAAATTAAATGAAAGTGTTGACTATTATCGGCAAGCGCTTACCAGGTAAGCATCGGGTAAACAACCCATAAATTATATTTTTCATCCCTGCGGTTTGTTAAAAATTTGTGATTTTCATCCATATGGTTTAGAAATTACAATTTTCGTCCTTATGGTTTTGTAATTTATTGTTATTTTCGTTCATATGATTTACAATTTAGGGGTTGTTTGTTTACCTCTTAATAGTTCCATTAAGAGACAATCTCTGAATCGTTAAGAGGTGAATCTTGTTTGTGAAAAAAAAAATCTGCCTCTTAATGGTTATAAAACCCTCTAAACGATTTGTAGCATGGATCTCCCTTAACCCTTCAGCTATCTAATTTCATTTTGAACAATTACCAAGCAAATATATTTCGTTTTGCACTATTTCATAAGAGTTTGCTAATCATTCTGACCACTTAATCATCATGTACCAAACCATTCAACAATTGCCAAACTGCCTCGTATTGTTGTTTCGATCCCTGTGATTTACAATTATTTACTGTTTTAGTCCCTTATATTTAAGGGTAAGAAGTAGTCCAAGGACGAAAATAACAATAAATTGCAAACTATAATAACGAAAATCGCAAATTTTAAATCAGAGGGACAAAAATCATACTTTCTAGCTAACTACAGGGACAAAAATTGTAATTTACTCAAAACTTTAAGAACAAACTAATTATTTTAGAGGGAAGACAAAACCACAAATCGAAAGATTACAAAGGATTTGGCACATTTGATCTAGCCACATAGTATGCATCAAAGGACAGAACCTCAATAAAAAAGGTAGTCACTTTGCTAACCAGAGCATCATGTGCTAACTAGTGATAACTAAGTTATTAGCCTCTCTATGTTCAAATTTAAACCCCAAGAAACCTTTGGTAGGAATTAAATCATTGATTTTAACAATGATTTCCCATCTAAATCTGAGCACAAAGGGGTTGTGCTATTAAGGATATTAACTGCATTGTTTCAGTCAGATTCAATGATGTAATTATTCACCTTCCTCTCATACACCAGCCGTATGTCCATTTGAATAACCTCCAATTCAACAAGGGTTGTGCATCGGTCGGGTCGGGTTCGAGCCCAAAACCCGATCGGGTATCACGTGATAGGAACAAGCCCTGAAATCCGACCGAAAAAGGGAGTAACCCGTCGGATATCCGACATTCTCGGATTTTTCGGGTCGGTTCAAATAAATTTATATTATACCCAAAACCCTTATCTTTCAAACAACAAATCTCCATAAATTTCCCAAGCAACATATCAGACTATCAATACAGTATTGGCATGGCTCCACACGAAGCTGTTTATGGTCGTAAATGTAACTCCCTAAAAACTGGGGTAAATTAAAACCCAAAATTTCTGCAATATAACGCCTAAAATAAGACGAATCCAAAACCTGAAAACATGACGAATATAATCCAAAAGAGTTGGGGTAGTTCTATAATGAAGTAGCGAAATAAATAAGACATATACATGACAACCTATTTAATCTAGAACAATTAACAACTAGATTAAGGTGGGTGTCACTATGACTTCAAAATACTCTTTCTCGATTTCCCAAAAATGCTCGGTCCAAGGAGGAATCCGAAGTGCGATCTCGGCGAATCAAGGTGCCCTAGTCGCACCACTAGCGGAACCTGTGAACCATTTAAACATGAGCACAAGTGTTAGAACGAAGTCTAACGGTTATTACGCCGGTACTAGCTATAATGTAAATAAGAACAATAATTAAATGTTACCGGCGCCCATGCATTGAGATCAATGCCAACACCTCCCAAATCGGGACATTGAAATTTCCTGTACATTTATAACGTAGATATCTTCCAAATAAAATGGGGTAATCCCGCGATGTAGATTGGATTTCACCATCCAGCCCCGGTTCTAGTTCCCATGCCACGCCGGACATCGCAATCCTCAAACCGTCTCTGCCTCTAGCGCTTACCCCGTCGGGTTACACCTCAAGGTCTTACAAGCAAGGGTGCCTATCCAATCTAGTCGAGTTCCAAATAAGGGACTTGCGTCCCCTATTTTCTACTCGCAATGCCCAAGGCAATTAACATGCAATATACTATGCATACCATCTAAATCATCGTGCACAAGGAAATAGACATAAGACTTCCCATTTAGTTAATGAACAAGTAGGGATAACACCTTTCATGCAAGCATATTGCCGATAAATAACACAATCATACTTGGTACATATTCCTCATAATAAACTAAAGTTCATTTAGCCACATGTAAATCCCCAAATAATAATTTGACTCCAACTGCTGATAGAAATCTATGCCTTTGGATTTAACCCTTGGAAGTGTAGCTATTTATTCTAATCCATATTTCATCCATTAATTTACATAAATGAATCTTCACAAGATGTTTAGACCCTCACACTCACTTCAAGATTATTCACCCAAAACATACAAAACCCTAGATTTTTGGGTTAACATGCAACACCACATAAATCACAAATAAGCAAGTAATGGAGCATGTATGAGTTTTTATAAGTAAGGAAGCTTACCTAGAGGTTAGATGAACAAACCCTAGAAATGAGGAGTGAATGGGATTGAGACTTCCACCCTTTGAACTTGAAAGAGTAAACTTCTATGAACTTAGAACCCTATGAATCACCAACCATTAATGATTTACCCACCTATCAATTAATGAAGAGAGAAAGGAAAGAGTGTGTGTGGAAATCGCACATTTAGTGTGTGTAAACGTCTTCAAGAAGCTACAGTCACAATTAATGATCTAAACCCCAAAAATGGCATTAAATGAGAAATTGGCCGTCAGGACCCGTGCACGACAGTGCCCATGCGATAGTACCCTTGGCACAATCGCGGGCATAGTCGCACGGATTGTACCGCGACCAACCCCCTTATCGCGACATTGACACCGCGACTGTGACCATGGCACTGTCGCCGGTCACAGTCGCACCGTATGTAACGTAGCCTCATGAACCACCGCGACATTGCCCATGCGATAGTGACATTGTCACTATCACGGGCACAGTCGTCGACTTTCCTTTCCAGCTGTCGAAACCCGACGATTCGACCCTATTCTACCCAGTTCCAAAAACCAAGAAGAAGAACCCTTAAACACAAACTTATAGCTAATGTTTTACAACGAGGTCTAAAAATTCGGGTGTTAGAGTAAATGTCGAACACCTACATATTGGAACGGAGTAGGCGAACGGACAATTGAAGGACCTGAATTGGTCCAATTCACAACTGAAAAAGTTGAAGTTGTCCGTCAGAAAATGAAAGAGGCACAATCACGCCAAAAGAGTTATGCGGACCGACATCGTAGGCCATTCGAATTTCAGTCAACTGACCATGTTTTCCTTAAAGTTTCTCCATTACGGGGAACACGCCGTTTTAAGGTTAAAGGAAAACTTAGCCCACGTTATATTGGACCTTTTGAAGTTCTAGAGCGAGTTGGTGAAGTAGCGTATCGTCTTGCGTTACCTCCCTAGTTAGCTCATGTTCATAATGTTTTCCATGTGTTGGCGCTCCGTGGTTATCGGTATCATCCGTTGCATGTTATCGATTACCCGCTTGAAAAGATTGAGCCAGATTTATTTTATGTTGAGGAACCCGAAGCTGTTATCGGATGTGAAGAAAGAAAAGTGCGCCATCGATCGATTCCATTTGTTAAAGTCTTGTGGCGGAATCATTCTGAAAGTGAAGCGACATGGGAGACAGAGGAATCGATGAAAAAACAATATCCACAACTTTTTGAAGGTACATAAGTTTATGAATCTAACTCGATTTCGGGGACGAAATCTTTTTAAGGGTGGTAGAATTATAATATCCCGTGTTTAGTAAACCTAATTTGTGACCGAAAACCCATTTGTGCTTAAGTCATGAGATTATGCTTTAATTACTTGTAACTTAGTCTTCAAGAGTTGTTCATTAGTCCAAGTCTTTATTATGAAATTCATCAAGGGGCTAATGTTGGATGAAGCCAAGTTAGGGGTTGTTTACCAAATTTTCCATTAAGTCCTGTATGGATAAATGTGTCTGTCTGGATAAATTGATGTTGTTGTTTACTTTTTTATCTGAATTAACAGTCTGAATAACAGAAATGACTAATTTACCCCTGAATATGAATTTTAAGTTGTTTTATAAATTGTTGTTTATTTTTTAAGCCATATATTCATAAATTCATTGATATAATCCAAAAATCAAACAAAAATTCATTAAGTACTTAAACTTCCAAGTTCAAACACAATGTAGTCAAGTTCAAACAAAAAGTAGCAAGTATGAAACAAGTATGAAATCGACATTGTATAAATCATGGTTACAAAAATCTACATTGCAGAAATGTCGAGCAACTATGGAGAAGAAATAAGTATGGAACAAAAATCGACTAAAAAAATAAGTAAGGAACAACAATCGACTAAATAAAACAAGTATGGGACAACAATCGACTTAAGAAATAAGTATGGAACAACAATTGACTGAAGAAACAAGTATGGAGCAACAATCGAGTATGGAGAAGAAACATGTATCGAACAATCAGTAAATTCATTACCTTTGGAGAAATCGACCAAAGGAAATTATTGTCTAGGGTTGAAATCGAACCAGTAGTGAATTGAAATAGTGTAATCGAACCAGCAATGAACTCAAAGCAGTAAAATCGAACGAGCGGTGAAGGTGAAATCGTAATCGAACAAGCAGTGAAGGTGAAATCGAGCAGCTAGGTTTTTATTGCGTGATTATTGAGTAGGAGGGTAGGTATGTCTTTATTTTTAAAAGGTAGAAATGTCAAAGATGTGAATAAGCCGAAAATGTCTGCACGAATAAGTCGGTTTTGTCATTAAGCCCCAAGTAAACACTCCAAAGGTCTGCGCGAATAAGTCGGTTTTGTCATTAAGCTCATTAAGCCCCAAGTAAACACCACCTTAGTATTAGATTGATATAAGATAAAGATGAAGGGTTAGTTTGTAAATATTGAAAATATATATATGAATTTCATTAATTTTTTAAATTCTATAATTTCATTATCAGATTTTCCTCTCTCTCTCTCTCTCTAGCTCTCAATCTCTCCATCCTCTCCCTAGAAACCCTCAATTCATCTCAAAAATTCTACTCAAATTCTTAATGTTCTTGAAAATTGGATGTTAGAAATGGAACTAGGGACTCAAGATAAGGTATGTTCATGGTTAATTTTGTTGATTACATCAATTTTTGGCAAAATGGGTTAAACCCTAAGTTTATGTGTGAATCATAGGTGGAAGATTGAGGGATTGAGGAATTGAGGTGGAAATTCTTCAAGTTTGGTGCTGCTGGAAGTGACAGATTCATTGTGGTAAGTTTAAAAATTCGTATAAAATCAACCATTTGTCCAAATGAGGTGTTCTTTATATCGACAGAAAGGCCTATGAGTGTTTTACAACTTTGTAGTTTACACTAAAGTCTAGTTCGGAATTTAAGTGACTTGAAATCACTGATTTCCAGAACTGTTCTGCACACACTCGAAATTGTGCACTGTTGGTATTAATTCTGTAGAAAATATAGCAGAACTCCAATTAATGTGAATCCAGTTTCTGTGAAATACTAAGAGGATTATTTACAACTTTCATGTTTACAAGAAAATTTGGTTGAGCCTCTAAGAATGAGAAAAAGGCTTAAACTTTAAGTGTACATAAGCTGTTAGCTATTGTTTGAGTGTGTAAATTTGGATTTTTGCAAATGTGGTTTAAGGCCCTAAGAATTGTGTTAAGTGTTTATTAAGTGTCCTAGGGGTATTTTAAGCATGTTTGAAGGTCCGTAGAATCTTTAAAAATGAAAGGGCTTGTAGGAACTTGAAATTGATAGGAATTGTTACCGAAAATCAATTAAAAGCATTTACTAATAAGTGTAGGTATATCGAAAGGAGAAAATCGTTCATAGGACTCAAGTTTCTTGTAATCACTTCTAAAACACCTCCAAGGTACGAATATCTACTTCCTATCAATACGTAGGTAATCAATTGTAGTGATTATCCATTCCAATAAGTCTTGATCATGATGTACACCCACAAAATTGGAGTTTATGAAGTTCTTATCTGGGATTTCTTTTATGTTTTTATTTAAATATTTTGTGTACTTAACCATTACTGGCATGTTTTAAGATTCGTTGTCGATGATGTGATTTAGAATCCTCAATGGTTTTATTAAAACTTGTTATCAAATGTTTAATTATTAATTTGATTATTTAAGCATGAAACTATTGGATTTAACTTTGAATAGGCTCAATACTCGGGGCACGGGTGTTGAGACGCCTCCATGATGGCTAAAATAGTCATGGCGTTCTCGTAGGGGCTATGGCCAAGCCAAATAGAGAACGTTGGATGCATCCTTAGAACCGAATCTACTTATGTTGGTTATCGGGTAGAACCGAATACCAAGTATGTTGGTTACCGGATAGAACCGAATACCAATTATGTTGGTTACCGGATAGAGCCGAATACCAAATGTTACCGGGGAATGAGTCGGTGTAGTGCCCAGCGCTTCCATTCCATTATGACGCCTATTTGGATTGATCATCCATCGGGTACAACATATCTTAATAATATGGATATTTATCTTGCTTTGAACTTTAAATATATTGGTTTCAGATTTTGAGATTTACACTTAAATCGTTTCCAACTCTGTATTGTAAGGTTTTCTTTCAGTTACCTACTTCTTATTTGGTATTTCTTGTGTTATTATTCGTTCACTGGGCAATTTTGCTCAGTCAAGACTTGATTTGTTTTACCTCGACAGGTTCAGGATCTAACCCAGAGGCAGGATGAACGGACGAGATGACTTAGGATGCTAAAAGACTAGTTACTTATTCAAGGCTTTTGTTATGTAAATATGTTAATCGTATAATTACTGGTGGATGTATTGCAATCTTTTGGGAGTTTTGTTAGATCTCAACTGTGAATTGTAGACCTTTGATCCGCTTTCGGTTGTGACATGCCCCATCTTAAGACTAGTAGGAAGGGGGTGTTACAACATATGTCCAAGTATTTGTGCAACGCCTCATACAAATCAACTTAAAAGTTAAACTGCCGGTGAAAATTGTTGGTAGCCTACAATTAATAAAGCCACCATAGTCCAAAGCAACATGAATAACCTCCAAATCAACTTAAAAGTAAAACTATGACATAACTAACTTTAAGCTTATAAGGAGCTCGTAAATCCAATTTTTATCTATGTGAGATAGATTATAACAATATGTTGCACCAAAATGTTAGTCATGTGAAGCGCATTTAACAAATGGACTTAACGTCCGTTAAGGTCAGGGGTGAACTTTGTAACAAATACAAACCACATAATTACACTTTTGAAACTCAAGGAACAAAACCATTACCACATGGATGGTTTTTGTAATCTAGCCTTTATTTAATGTCAAAAAAGATTATCACGTTTTATCCAAATAGTTTAATAATAAGATTATCACGTCGTTATCCAAATAATCCAACATTTTGACAAAATAAAACCCATCATTACATGTATAAAAAACCAAATCAATTTACCGGTAATAACCAGAATGGACAACTAAGTAATTTCACAATGGTCAACTCAACTTATTTGCAGATCAAGTGTTCACTAAAATGTTTTAAGGTACACATCTTGCTGTTTATTAGAATCATACTAAAATCAACCAAAACCAAATAACACGATGACACAAATCATGTAAATAAAAAAACACAGATGCCCGGCAAGCCATCCGGAGGAAAGGTCTACGTACATCCTATCCCTCTCGGACCCCACTTTCAAGGGTCACATACTATACTGGTACGTTCGGTTTGGAATATGTAAATATAAGGATGTACCTCTAACGTATGTACATTTCGATCGGTTCATAAAGCTTCCTAAATCGACACATTGTGTGAGCCATAATCAGCTCGGGTAATCGCACACGGTTATCTGCAACTGGGGTTCGACCACCGGTTGCCTAACGAAAGCCCTCCTCCACCAAATCTCGAACGCTCTTTGGATATTCGGACAATCGTCCCCTTTTTCAAGAAACCGATCAAACCAACTCATCAAGAAAGCTTGCTGCTGCGACAACGGCAGCGTAAGAATGATCTGACTCACCCCGTCTTCGATCAATCTCCGGTCACCGTTTCGTGAACCCCTTTTCATCCATCCAAAATCATCGTATAAAGCTTCCAACCATGTCGAAAGAAGAGATACCCGTGTCTCTTTCGGCACCAAAACGTTCCCTCTTCCAATCGCGATACACAATTGTGCTGTAATCCGGCTAATTTTATGCCTGAACATTATCGGAACTTTAGAGTGAAGCATTGCAAGATCCTTTTGATCCGACCATAACTTCACGAATTCTTCACATATCCGTTTTTCGATCAAGATATCAACAACCCATTCAAGATTATCAGCTTCTCGAGCTATTTCGGTCATCATTCCCCTGTTTTCGTCGGTGGATGTTGCTTCAGATAAGCAAAGGACGAGGGAAGTAAGACATTTGTGGGAAACGGTATAAAGTGTTTCTTTCGAGATCTCGAGTTTATGGTAGCCATAACCATAACCATGATCAGATTCCGATGCATCTTCTTTAAGTAATCGAGAGATTAAGGTTTTCATTTCTCGACGAGCCTTTTCATCTTTCGCCTGTAAAACTCCCGTGAGTAACCTCAAGAAAATATCGTCGATTCTCGAAGAAGTCGACGGCTCCAAGGCCACTCGTTGTAAAACATCGTGATCGTTCACGAGATGAAGTTCGCTAAGATGAGAGATCACTCTCTCTTCTTCTTCTTCGGACCAAGGGACGGCTTCTAAATACTCTAAGCACGACGATATCCCATCGTCAAACTTCAATGCATCACAAACCTGCAATTCAAAGGCGATTTCACAACGTATAAACGTATATAAGATACAAAATTCATCCTTCAGAAACTGGTTTTGACTTTTGGGGTCAAACAGATCATGTTTAGAATCTAAATTGGCAAGAAATTCTTGTGTTTTATTTGAAAATTATTATCTTAATTGCTGTTAGTACATTTAATCAGTCTGACATTGTACAATTTTGCACCAAAATTAGATAAATCTCTTGTCAATTTGAATAAAATAATTGCTCTTCTGAACACTTCAAGAATCCCTAATTTTGAATCAGATTTCAAAAGCACTACAAAATTTCCACTAAATTTGATATCCATATAACTATTTCTTCATATTCTAGATTAGGATCATCATATCCAGAAGAAAATTCGAATAAAAAATAGATGAAATTAGGGTAAAATTATACAAAAATCCACGAAAATTGGGAAAAATTCAGAAGAAAAATTCAGAACAAAATGCATACCTTAAGCAATCCCAAGATCTTAGAAACACCTTCACCGATCATCTTCTTCTTCGGATCATCACAATACATCAAAACTAGGGTTTCCAAATAAACCTCAACATCATCACACTCGCAAATCTCGACAGAATGATGCGACCCACTCCTCCGCCCCAATTTCTCCTTGAAGAACTGGCTCCGGCCGGCCAACACCTCCCGGTGTACATCCATGGAAACACTGAAACCATCACGCGCCGTGATCGTGAGCTTCACATCCCCAATCCCTAACCCCCAATCTGCAGGATTCCGAAACGGAGCTCCGGATAAAACCCTAGCCACCCGTCCTTCGATCCGCATTCGACTCGTTTCTACGGATTGTAGCTGTGTGGAGGAGTGTCTGGAGTTGTCGCGGGTCTGTTCGTCGGTCATCATTTCGAAGAGTGTGGGGCTGGGGGTGGATCGGATCGGGCTTTGGACGGGTCGGATCGGGTCGGACGGGGAAGAAGAAGGTGGAGGGGAGAGGAAGAAGTCGGAGATGAAGCCTTGTTTTAGCATTGTGGAAACTTGTTGCTTTGATTTGGTGTATGATTGTGTGGTGTTGAGGTCGGATGACGCCATTGAAGCACTAGTTTGCTATGCTTTGCTACTGTATCTGAAAGAGAGATTGGAAGGAAGGAAGGAAGGAATCCAAGGGGAGTTTGAAAGGAAGGATGTGAAAGCCCAATTGTGGGTGTGTGTGCCTTTCTTGAGAAGTGTGTGTGGGGGGGGTGGGGGGGGGGGGGGGGGGGGGGGATGGACCATGAATGTTGTTATATGTATTTTTTTATGTTAAAATGGGGGTGAGGGATCACTTTTAATTAAATGTTTTCTTACGAATCGCGATTTTGAAGGAAATTAATTTGGTAAATTTTATCTTGGTGTATGTCATCCTAATCTACATTTATTTATTATCTAATAGTTGATAACCACTTTTCATATTAACTTCAACTTCTCACAAGAACCCAAACTTTCTCACGGTGGTTAGCTTATGTATACAAAATATATATCAAAAAATTGATGATCATATTATTATTATTTTTATTTAGTTTATTTGATTTAATTGAATCGAAATAATGATAACTGAAAATTGAATAATCTGAATTGTTTAAATCAAACTTTATTTGGTTTAAATGGGTTATTTGGTTTCTTTTATCTTTGACACCCCTAATAAAGACATCTTCAACTCAATCACTACAAAAAGAACACTAAAAACAATAGGTCCCTTGAACACTACAAAGAATGAAACTCCAACTATACACTAAAAAAAGTCTAAAAACATCTTTAATATTATAATAATAATAATAAAGTAATATTATCTAATGTATTAAACTATTAATCTATATATAAAATGTATAAAAGTTGAATAAAATATCTACATTATTGACCTTCAAATATAGATGCCACATTTATTGACCTCCATCTTCTTTAGTATTTTAGTGTTGGGTTAGAGAGTCAAACACCTCCGTTTTTGTGCCTTTTTATGTTTTTAGTGTTGGGTTGGAGATGGTCGAAGGAGGTCTACCATATATATAGACTCCGGTTTAGAGGAAAATTGATGAACACGCTAATGACCATTCATTTGTACGATATGCACATGTATAAACATAATTGAAAATGCTTTATGGTTTATATGCATGTGTGTAGCTTATGTACATGTGCATATCATACGAATTAATGGTTATTAAGGCGTTCTTAAGTTTTTTTCTTTCTATTTTTTGATTTTCCCATGAACGTGACCTCCCCCACCACACACATATATAATCAAATTAGCAAAAATTACAATGTCAAAATCATAATTTTTGCATGCTCTGCTATGTTGATCATCAAGTTTCAACAATTTAATGTGAACATCGCTTATACACTCACACGTACTTTTGGAAGCCACAAACACTTGAGCATATATTGTTAGTAAATAAATAGACAAGTTTGTCGATGAAGTTGAAACTGAGATCAATTACACCAATAGATTACATAAGGTTTTATTAAAATACTATTTAAAAACCGAAGCTTGTTTTCATGTATAAATCAGAACAGATAAAATGGATTTAAATCAGGATGTTGTATTAGCATAATACAATCAATTGGAATCAATGGTTAATTACTTGAAATTTCAATTACACCCAATTAATGTAATCTGAATTTGTATTTTTGGGGTTCAATTTTAGGTCTTCAGTTTGTACTTTGGATTGCCAATGATATGAGGAGAGGGGTTATTCTTGAATATGTGGTGCCTAATGATCAATTTGCTTTTGCAGAAGCTGACAATCATATACTTAGAGCATCCACAATGTGTTTTTTCAAAACTTTTTCAAAGCTTTTTGGGAGGTTTTTCAAAAAACAAAAACCTCCTTTTGAGGTTTTTCACATAGTGGAGAGCTTTTTCGCAAGGTTTTTCGTCATAGCTCGTAACTGCATGACCTGTTTTTTCATAGTTTTTTTGTATTTAATCAGTTTTAACTTTATAGAATTTTATAAAAGTTTCGTATATAATCAGTTTTATTTATTAATATATTTAAAGTAATCCTATTTAAATATAATTATTAAATAAATAATATAAATAAATAAATACATAATGAAAGTAATTATATTTTATATTTTTAAAATAATATCTCAAATTTGACATATTTATACAATTTTAACAGATTTATTAATGACCCACTTTTTATTTTCGGTTATACATATTTTTAAATTTAACATTTTTTAATTTTTATTTTACAAACTTTTTATACAACTTTTATATATTTCTTAATAACCTAATTTTTATTAATTTGTATGAATTTTAATGTATTTATTTTTATAAATAAGAATAAAAATGATATAAAGTTAAAAGAGTGGGACTCTGAATAGTTTAAAAAAGTAATGAAAAAACTTGGGTGAAGTTTTTCACATAGTGGAGGCATATAAAGGTTTTTAAGTTGTTGATGTGACAATAATGTATAAGAAAAAAACTATGAAAAAACTCGATGAAAAACTCATACACTGTGGATGCTCTTAAAATCCAATTTATCCTAAAGTCTATGAACCTATTTGCATTCTGGCCAAAAATTGTAGGCCTAAATTGTGTTATTTGATATGGAGCTATCTAAATGACACCTCAGTGAGGATAAGATGTGCCAACTTAATTATTAAAATGTTTGCAAATATTATATCACGTGTCGAGTTGCTTCTTTGACTCTTTGGTCCATGTTTTAGTTGAATTTTATGTGATACTCAACATTTTTTTTTGAACGGCAAGTTAACACACGCACATGTTTTCGGGGTATTCGGGCTCCCACTTAAGGGTGTCACTCGACTAATCCCCGTCGATCACGACCCAGATGCTACACGACTTCAAGTCTAGTTTAGAGATCATGTTAAGGAAGGAGAGTTGGAGTATTTGGCGACCTAGGACAGGTATGTGACCTCAGGTGGCTTGCGCAAGTGAGATGACGAGGCTCACAGAATAAATTGAGTTTTATCATTTGGTGTTAGAGATTTTAAAAACACGTTGAACAAACTCAACACATTGGTGCTCTCCCTTTCCATTTTCTAAGTAGATGGGTTTTAGTTGCTTACATTCTGAACTTATTTATAACTCTTTAAGGTGGCATTTGTTTTTTAAGTGGTGTTGAATCCTGAAGTCTGATTTCACTTCTGATTTTTAAGTGGTGGTGCTGAAAACTGAAATCTGAATAAAAAATATTGTTTGTTTTTTAAGTGGTGGTGTGGAAGTCTGAAATCTGAATATTAATCTAATATCAATTGTGTGCCATCATCCAACCAGTAACTTTATTTATGTGAGAGATTTCAGAACAAGAAAAAAAGAAGAAAAAATAAGTAATCAACAGCATAAATTGGCTACCTGGGGAGATAAAGTAATTTGGAAAATACATCAATCACAAAAGAACAAAAACTACAACAAACCCACCACCGGCCCTCTCTTCCACTTCAAATCCTTCAAATTCCATAAACCCACTTCCAAATCTTCGAATTCCACAAAACCCATTTCAAAAATCTATAAATCCAGCAAAAAGGAACAAACTGACAGGGATGAAATCAGATGAAATCGACAGGGAAGGAACAATGATGAAATCAACAGGGATGAAATCGACAACCAAATGAACAATGAAATCTAACCAACAGTGATGAAATCGACATACCAAGGAGATCGATGGACTTGCAGAAGAGAGGAGAAGAAGATGGAAAGACTTGCAGAGATGGAGAGAAGATCATCGATTTGGAGAGGAGGAGTGCGTTCGTTGATTTGGAGAGGAGGCGGTAGGAGAGCGTTCGTCGATTTAGAGAGGCTGTAGGCGGTCAATTTAGAGAAATAACTCAATAAGTGGAAAAAAGTGATTAGTATATCACTTTTTCGGTCAGACAAAAATAAGTTATAAGTGGGTCTGAATTAATGACAAAAACAAACAGTCTTAATTGAAGTATGTCTGACTGAAAAAGTGATATGTGTCAATTAAGTGTTGATTTTTAAAAAACAAACAACACAGAAGTTTTGTGTTATTCATTTTCTCTACAACAGTTCTAATATCTTTAATTCATTCAAATGTCTTTACGGAAATGAGGCTTAATTAGGGATTTACATGTTTTTTAAAGATTAATTCATGTTCTTTTTTTAAATGGTTGTTATTTATTTCATCTCTCTTCTTCATTCACATACCTCTTATATAAATATATAAATAAAAAACATTTTTTAAATAATTAAAATAACAGATTTGTCTTCAAATAACCAAACAATAACAAAATTTATTTAAAAAAATCCAAAAATGTATCATTTTTATTAAAAGAAAAAACTCAAATTATGTGTGTGATAAGCTTAAAGTTGGGTTTCAAAGAGGGCCATCATAAAAAGGACAATGGTCATTTCATTTTGATGTTCCATAAAATAAATGCTTGCACTTTAAGTCACATCTTATCAAAATAATCTTAAGATGTCTGTGTGGTTTGTTGTTTATAATAATTTTCGTCCCTGATCTTTAAAAACTTCTTTTTTCCTTCATGTGGTTTTTAATTCCTGCATTTTTCGTCCTTGTGGCTAACTTTGTTAAAAAAAGGGAAATTGACTGAAATAGTCATATTAGACTACCAATTGCACCTCATAGTCATTTCTCTCCCCATTTTACGCATTTAGACCTAGGTCCGCAATTCCCCCCTAAACGACAAAAATAATGGCGACTCTACCCAAGTCCGCAATGGGTCGGGTCGGGTAGGTCAGCCATCCACAATACATACACGTGGCACGCCCGGGGAAACCCTAATCCAGGACCGCCATTGCGGACCTAGCCCCGCCATTGTAGACCTAGGCTAGGTCAGCAAGTATACCCTATTTTATGTGTTTTTCTAGTTTTTGACGTACGTTTTCATTGCGGATTTGCATTATTTTTTTCCTCAATAATTGTCAGATGTACAGTTGAGTGGGTGTACCTATTGATTACTTTTGAACAATTTTGAAACCGTGAAGTTGTATATAAGAATAGGAAGCTTGAAAAGGGAAGGTAAGCAATTTTGCAATCCGAGAGAGATATCTGTTTTCTTGATTTTCTTTCATCTGTTTAATCTTTCTTTTCTTAAAGATGAGTTATGTTTCTCAAAAAGTAAAGTTACGTATTTTGGGTGGAGGTTATTTTCAACAAAATGGTCAAGAGTGGGATTATTTTACTGATCAACCGATGGTTCACGCCATGGTTTCGGCAACTATCACGCATCAAAGGTTGGTTAATTATGTTCGAGAGAAATGTGGTATGGACTCTATTGTTGGTACCATCAAAATTATTTACAAATATTCTGGGCAAATCGTTGAGTTAAGAGACAATGTTGATGTTTCGTGTTTCCTGCAAAATACTATGGCTTTAACAAATCTGCCAACACTTTACGTTTACGACGATTACACGATGGCGGGCGAAAGCAACATTGGTGGTGGTTCGAACACCGGAGGCACTCCTGATGTGTATGTCGAGCAGAATCAAACATCTTACATGCCTCAGTTCCCCGGGCAGAATCAAACATCTTACATGCCTTAGTTCCCCGAGCAGAATCAAACATCTTACATGCCTCAGTTCCCTGAGCAGAGTCAAACATCTTACATGCCTCAGTTTGATTCCGCTTTTCTTCATGAACATGGTTATGGTATGAGTGACTATAACCCCGATGTTGTTCCTGAGACAGAAGAAGAACCGGTAGACGAACGAGCCGATGAGGAAGACGAAGCCGATGAAGAATTTGATCAAGACCCCGATGAATCTCATGTTTATGACCTGGGTCTTTCTGATGTTCATACGGATGAAGAAGAAGAAGAAACGTCTGAACCTAGTCCTGTTAAATCATATGGTGGGATAAATGATTTCTTTGGTATGCCCCTCCCTTCCAGAAGACCGAGAGCCCGTCATCACACCAAACGAAGCACCCGTACATTATACCCGTAGTAGAAGAGTGAATGTAGGGGATGTTTTTCAAACGAAAGACGAAATGACCCTCGCTATCGGGAGTAAGACTCTTGAAGAGGGTTTCCAGTTTAGAGTTGAAAGATCTTGAAAATCCCGATACGATGTGAGATGTGTGCATCCTAACTGTAATTGGCGTATTTATGCTGTGTGCATACAGAATACCACTATGTTCCACGTACGAAATATGAACGACGTACACACTTGTTCAAGGACCCAGATGAATCCCAACCACCGTAACGCCAATAATCCTGGTACTTTCACCCGAATAAAGACAGATCGATTCGGAACTCCACTTGGCGATCGGGTGGCAAGCTCGGAAGGTCGTCGGGGAAAACATTCGGATACTCATCAACAATCCGCACATCTTCGATCTTCTTCCTCTCCGCTTTGGCGTCCAAAACGTAGGCGAGGAAAGACGGGCAATTCTTCACTAGGCATTTTCTTGCTTTGATGGATGAAATGAGAGCCACTTCTCTATTTTAAAGATTACAACATTAATTATATTATTAAAATATTTAATATATTTTATAAATATATTGAAAATGCTCTAAAGAGTTTAGAGAGTCCAACTATTTAAACCGTGTGTTAGATCATAACCATGAATGGATATATGACGTAAATTATAATTATTTATTATTATTTAATTGGATTGGTTCCCACCATTTTGATGAAGAACCGGTTCATATTTATAAACCTTTCTCCTTTTACGTTGGCATGTGCCACTTCCTTTCAAAGTTTCAGTGGTATAAAAATTTCATGAACCAATCTACCAAATTTAAGAACCTACGATTGGAGATGTTCATAGCATTGATCATCGGTAAATGGAGCTTGTTTAGGACGTTAATACTCTGATAGTACTATCACAATATCACCTTTGCGCATGATATTTAGGGTCTTAATAAAGAATGATTAGAAGTGCATGTGGTGATACAACAAAATGTAAAATTTAATTATAAACCCAAATTGAATAGTTTTTAAATTTTTTTTTATGATTTTTTTTATAATGATCAATTGTGATATAAGGTTTTCAAAAATCTCAAATATTCTGTTATTTATTTGGTTGATTGAACTTACACTTGAAAAGGGTGATAAATGATTTCATAAATTATGTTCTTAGCATTTAAATATCAAATACAAATAATTTAAAAATTAATTTTTTTATATACATTAAAAATTTATACTTAATGTTTTATAAATGATAAAATTAAGTTTTAAAAATAACAACGTGAATACTTTATATACGCATTTCATTTATTTCTATAAACTATATAAATAAAAAAACATTACACAGATAATGTTTGAATTTTCTTTTATTTCTTTAAACTATAAATAGACAAAAAAGCTTTAAAAAATAAAGAAAATAGAATTCACAATTTAAAACCATTATTTCTATCCTTATTGAATTTCATAAATGCAAAAAAAAAAAAAAAAAAAAAAAAAAACACACACACACACACATACACACAACTTCCAGAACTCTTAGAACACATTATTCTCCAAGTCTTCAAGTCCATGGTCAACATCTTTGACTTTTTCATCTTCTGTTCCATTAAACACAGGAGTCTCCAACTTTGGAGGGTTCTGCAAGAATCATGTAAATAGAATTAATAGTTGAAACTCAAATTTGGTCCTTATAGTTTATATAAATTGACGAGTAAGGTCCCTAAAAAATGTAAAAATTAGCAAACACTAAAATGAGCCAAGCAGTTAAAAAACTGTGTATTCAAATGCTTACAACCTTCTAAATCAGTGAATGAAACTGATAACGTATGCGTATGGACAATCATCCGACAAAAGAAAAGCAAATGAAAACTGAAATTTGAATGCGTTACCTGGCAACGAACTAAAGCCCAGTTGATACCACGAAAGAAAGGGTGTCGTTTTATTTCGCTTGCACCTTCGCGTGAACCCAACCGGTTCTTTGGATCTCTATGCAACAATCTATAAATCAACTGCTTAGCTTGGAGGCTTACCTGCATTACATCCAAATTCTTTTAATTTCAGTTTCGTTAATCATCATATCATCCTTTCTGATATCGAAAAGTTATATATTGGAACATGGCACCATAACAAAACCAGGGTTTATACGAGGCCAAAAATGCCCAATGTGACATAATAAACTGCTATATAAGACCAGACAATTGTGCGTCATATGTAAAAGCGTTGCAATAAGTTTATATGATGCTTTTAATCGCCTTAATATGTTTTTAGGACACTTTTCAATTAAAGCGTCCTAATTTTTTTTATATGATAAAACAAGTGTCCCGTAAAAAATGTGTTTTTAGGACGATTCTAAAAAGTGTCTTGCGAAAAAGCTAATAAGCCATAAAACTTATTAAAATGTCCAAAAACGTTTTATGAACTTATTGAAATGCTTACATAGGACACAGTTATTTGGTCTAATAAACTCAACTCCTATAAAACAGTCTATTAGGACACTTGGATAAATTTCTGTGCCCTATAAACTCGATTTTGTAGTACTGCGATTTGTAGTTTATGTTAGATATTCGTATGGGCATTTCTGAAGGAAAAAAACGCACCGGCATGCTACCAGGAAACTTGAGATCTTTATGAAGAACGTTGGCGAATGTTCTTTGCCTCGTCTTTCCTCTAAACGGCGTGTACCCGTAAAACATTTCGTACAGAAGAATGCCTACGGTCGCAACCAGAAATCTAGCAATTGTTACAAACCTAGAAAATCTGTAGATAAAAATTGATAAAAAAAAAAGTAGAAAATTTACCAAGAGCCCACCAATCCACTGCACTAGAATGTCCAGCTCCACTTATAATTTCCTGAAAATTTGCAAAAAAAATCTAAAAATTATCTGAAAAATAGAACCGGGAAGGAAGGGGATCGATCGATAAATGGACAAACCGGAGCAATATACTCTTCGGTTCCAACGAATGAATTTGATGCCCGCACTGGTTCCGCCATGAAAATTGGATTCTCTTGACCTTTCTGATGCTTCTTTTTCTTCTTCTTTTCACTTACTTCATGAATCAAAAGCTGAATAAAGAAATTTAAAAGGTTTCATAAGCATCGAAAATTTACGTAGAACATAATCTAGGATGATATCAGTGACTATTCGGTTTTTGTGCTGCCACAAAATTGGGTTTATAGGACGTTTACATTGTCTAAGGGGTTGTTTGGTTGGTTTTCCATTTAAGTCCTGTATGTGTGGATTAATCTATCTGTATAGATTGGAAATGTTTTTGTTTGGGAGAGTTTTTTCATAGATGAAAGAAGCAGGTTTTTTTAACTGGGAGAGACATGTTTGGACAAAATTTGGCTTTCTGCATAAAGCTCTCCGCTAAAATCTTACTGAATTACCTACTTTCTATATCATTAAATCACTACTAAACAGTCATCATGTATAAATGACCGAATAAACTATGAGTTCCATTAAGCTGGTTACAAAAATGCTCTAAATATCTTAACAGATCATTTTATAAGTTTATAGGATCAAACAACAAAATTGTCGATAAGTGTTGTTATAAGTTTATAGGACGCCTTTGGGCATCTTAACAAAATTTTTAGGACATTTTAAAAATAAAGTACGTATTAGCTATTTTATAGGACGCTTTTGAAAAATGTCCTATAAACACATCTTTTTATATAACACTTGTTTTTATAAGACATTTTTCAAATAGTGTCCTATAAAATAGCTAATACGACACTTTATTTTAAAAATGTTCTAAAACACTTGTTAAGGTGTCCAAAAACGTCATATAAACTTATTGCAACATTTTTAAACATGATGTTTTATCGTTTGATCCTGTAAACTTAATTCTATAAAGCAATCTATTAGGATACTCAGAGAACTTTTGGCATCCTCTATATAATATAAACCCAATTTCTTTCTTTTTGTAAAATGAAGGTGTTTTGGTTTTAATATTCACCTCTCTCTATATATATATATATGTGTGTTTGTATAAACCCCCTCTATAAAAGTTGTTATAAAGAGAGATTGAAAGGGGTTTCACATATTCTAACATGGTATCAGAGCCGGAGACATCTAGAAGGCACTTTCTAGCCTCCGTTTAAGGGGGTATGTTAAAGTCCCACATAAAGTAGGCACAAGACGACCCAAAAAAAATTTAAAAAAAAAATTAGAGATATATACCTGAGGCTTGCACGATGTCAAGCAGGAAAGATCAAAATCTGTCAATGCTACATGCCCAGTACTTTGTATCAATACATTTTCTGGCTTCAGATCTCTGTAAATAATACCTGCACCACCAATTTACAAGATTCATTAAACGTTTTAAGAAACATCTGACACTACAGCAGAAATGACTTTATAGGACGTTAAATATGTCTCGTATCAGATAATTGCTGATGGGATTTGATTATTATATATTTTACTTTTGAAATGATCGGAAACTATTGGCCTACCTTGACAATGAAGGTACTCTAGCGCCACGAGCACCTCGGCAGCATAGAATCTATAACGAAAAGAATAAGATTTTTTTTTTGTTAAAATAATTAATCCATCGGAATAATACGAATTAAAGAAATCGAACCACCCTTTGGCCTTAATAATCTTGATGTTCAATTAGAGTGTATACCTTACAGCATCTTCCTTCAAGACCTTCATCGGTTGTCTGTCTAAAAGCATAAAAAGTTCTCCGCCAGGACAATAGTCGGTGATCAAACAAACATGAGTTGGTGTCTGTAAACAATATTTTCGTTTGTTACAAGTTGACGGAATATCTAGAAACTACAACAACTCTTAGAAGGATTTCTAGAAAACTAAAATTTCTACTAGTTAATCGAAAACCAAATATGGGAATTAACCTGAAATGAAGCGTATAATGCTGGAAGAAACGGATGGTCTAAGATATCCAAGATTTCCCTTTCGGCACAAGCTCTATGCACCTATTTCGTGTGAAAAAAAATACGCCAAATTTTGTGAGTTTGTGACGGAAATGGTAGGAAACTTTGGCGATGGAAATATTGGGTCGATGTTCTAACCTTGTTACGGTTGATCATGACACCTTTATCCATTGCTTTCATCGCAAAAAGTTCTCCGGTTCCACATAACTCGACCAAATGAACGCTGCCTGTATCGCCGGATCCTAGAGGTTTTATGGGCCTAAAATGCTTCAATCCTAACTTCTCTCCACTTTCTATAACCTACATAAACCAGTCATTAGGTAATCAGATACAATATCCCAATCACTCCTAGAAAAATGAGCAAATCCCAGAAATATTACCGATGGTCAAAATCCGTCGGTAATTAACCGACGGATCCGGATATTACCGACGGATCCGTCGGTGATACTATCGCCGAGAACGTTTAATCTGACAGAGGTTACCGACGGATCCGACTTTCACCGACGGATTTTTCCGTGTCGGTGAAAGTCATTTGTTTTGTAGCGAATATATCAAAATCAGTTTTATTGGAAGCCAAAAATATTTAAATGTTCTAACGCACTGCTTTATACGATTTAAGTTTATGAATTAAAAAAATGTACGTGCTATGTAAAGGTGTTACAATAAGTTATATGACATAACGTCTTAACAAGTTTTTTTTTAACATTTTTTAAATGAAGTGTGATAATTGGCTTTTTTCTAGGACAATCATATCTTTTTATAACAAATCATGTCTAGCTCAGTTGGTTTTTCCAAGGGCGGTAACATCCTAGGGGGATTGTGGATGATATCCCAATCTACGCGGGTTCGAATCCAAGGGGAGTCAATTTGAGGGCATGAGGAGTACCCGGTCCTTGGGCCGGTCCAGTCGTTGACTGGGCTGCCCCCCAGCCTAGTCTTAGACTATGGTTAGGCTCTAGGTTCAGCGTAAGCTGGGCCGGGACAGCGACGGATTAGTGGGCTGCCCGTGGATGCCCGATACCGCCGGGGAGGTGTGCGTGCGTGTGTTCGTGGTAGTCGTTCGTTGGTTCGATGCCGCTATGACTTTCAAAAAAAATCATATCTTTTTATAACACATTTGTTTTTATACGACAAATATTCAAATAATCATATAAAAAGGTCTAATAAAACTTTTATTTCAAAATAGTCCTAAAAAATTTGTTAGATTGCTCAAAAACGTCCCATCCATCAACATATTTGTAACACATTTACATTATTACATAGTACACACATTTTTTTTTTTTTTTTTTTGGGAAAGGGTATCCTGGGCCATTGGCCCAGACTAATCCTTTGGCAAAGAAACCGATTGCGAAAGCATGCAGCCCTGAGGTTAAACCCAGTGGCCACAAAGTTGCGAATGCAAGAAATCGAACCCGGGTTGAGCGCTATGAACTCCCCAGGTGATTACCGCTACACCACAAGCCTTGTGGTTAACACACAATTGTTTCGTCTTATAAACTAAAATCCTATAAAATACTTTATTAAAACATTTAAACATATTTAACGTCTTATAAAACTGAATTTGTAGTGTCGGTATTGTACCTTTAAAATAGCCTTCCAGGCTGCGGTATCCCTTCTATGCGGCTTTGGGTGAACCAGATTCGAATGTTTTGCCCATAAATCATCCGGGCTCTGCGTATAATCAAAAAAATTTACTCGGTATTCTATTATAATGTCGGATTAGAAATATCTTTCCTATCTAGTTTTATGTTCAGGATTTTACCATATTAGCATCTGGAAGTTCTCGTACTGCTACATCGACATTTTCTGCAGTCTCTTTCACCTGAAAAATAGCCGAAACACGATGCTTTTGCAACCATCAAACACACCCACATTCCGTTTATATAGATACAATTTTATTGTAAGTATAGGCAGGATATCAGGATATCAGGGTTTCTGATCAGATTTTAGTTACCAGAATTGCACCATCTTTAGCAGTAGTTTCAGGGATACAATTGTGAAGTGGCTCAACATGTTGACTTCCATCTAATTGCACTCCAATGAAGTATTGTACTTCTCCCTATAGGACATAAAATAGATACAATCTTTATATCTATCTTTTAACTTAAAACCCTAAAGATTTCTTCAGAGGAAATGCTCAGAATAATAATTCAAAAGATCCATTGACAGGTTTTCTAAAAACCCGTCGATGCATCTGAAGGAATGCATTCTGAGCATTTCCTGAGCATCATATGCTCGATAGACCTCTTAGAAACGGTACGTACCTTTTGATCACGCATCGGCTGCAGATGAAACAAGTTCCAAAACTTTTTGCCTGATTGATTGCGACGGAAGGAAATTTAGCGATGAATAAAGAAACAGATGTATTCTTATAAGTTTTATGATATTTGCGAAATCGTAAATATAGTTGTGTGTATATATACCGCTTTTTGTATAATTGATGAGTTGTACGGTAACCTCTCTTTGGTTATCGATTGCATCTCTTATTTTCTTGACGGTCGAGGGATCAGTTTCCGGCCCTTGAAGAAATCTTTGATAAAAAAAATATAACAAAATTACGATGGAAGATGATTATAATTCATCACAAAAAAATTCAGCAAAAAGCATCCAACGGGTCCATTTTAAGGCATCTTAAGTATTTGAGTAACTGTTACTGAAAATTTATGAAAGGAAACGTTCTTTGTTAGAACAAATCATTGTTTTGAAATGTTTTTGTAGCTTACCTGCAATTTCTTCCCAAGATCTCTTCACGGCTATATTCCGTCAGCTCTAAGAAGCTATCGGACGCAAAAATCTAGATTTAAAGATCTTGAAAATGTTAGAAATTCGGAAATTTTTGTCTAATACAAGATGAAATAGCATAAAAAACCATACTGAAAATCTTTTGTGACGAAATAGATCACTACTAGAAAAATGAGCAAATCCCACGAAATATTACCGACGGTCGAAATCCGTCGGACGGATTACTGACTGAACCGGATATCACCGACGGATTACCGTCGCCGACGACGTTTAATCCGACAGAGGTTACCGACGGATCCGACTTTCACCGACGGATTTTTTCGTCGGTGATAGTCATTTGTTTTGTAGTGGATTTCCGTCACTAATGCAATGGAACAAAAATGCCATCAAACTACGTACTTACAACATTATTAGATATGGGTAAACTTTCTACTTCGATATATGTTGGAACCCCTTCCCAGCTCAATGGTTTTTTAGAGTAATCTAATGAGATTCCATATATCTAGCAGGTAATTTATCATATCTAGGTTGGTAATTCGGTAAAGTACTAGGCTTACAATGGGATTATCGGGAAGTCGTGGATCGGTGATGACAAAGTTTTTCTCTATACGTTCAAGCGTTGTTGCAAGATCAATACCCTTTCTCATTTCTTTCTTTCGTACTTTGTCATCCAAGCTTTCTGGCCTCGATTGATCGTCCTTATTACGCTCAAATTCATCATCTTCATCGTCAACCTCACCATCAGTATCCTGAATGTTAACGTCTCCTTCGAACCCATCGTCGAATTCTTCGCTACTTTTTCTGTTTTTCTTTTTAATCCTATTTCATACACACGTGCGTCAGCATGATTTGATATGTATTTTCACGTTTACAAGACCGACAACCATTACAGAAAAATTGGGTTTACAGAATACCAAAAATGTATGTGTATCATAATAGACCGTTTTATAAGACATAATTTATAGGATCAAAAGATAAATTATCCTATCTAAAGACATTGTAATAAGTTTATAGAACGTTTTTGGGTGTCGTAACAAGTTTTTTAAGGGCATTTTTTAATTATAAAAGACGTCGTATTAGCTATATATAATATATAGGACACCATTCGAAAAACTGTCTTACAAGTGCCATATAAAAAGATGGGTTTTATATGACAGTTTTTCAAAACTGTCCTATAAAATAGCAAATGCAATGTTTTATCTTAAAAGTGTTCTAAACAACTTGTTAAGACGTCCAAAAACGTTCTATAAATTACAACACCTTTAGATAGAATGTTTTTTTTTTCTTTTGGTCCTATAAATTAAGTCTTATAAATCAATTTATTAGGATAAACCCAATTTTGTTGTAGTAAACATTGAGTCATATACAACATTGTTAAAATAAGTTTTTAGCACAAATTAATGCGACCTAACAAATTTTATCGACGAAACTAGACAATCTAACAAGACACATAAATAATTTATTTTATTAATTAACGTTTCCATATGACACTTTTGCAAAATTGTTCTACAATTCTGTAAATAACATTTTTCAAAAGTGTCATAAAAACACTAATAAGACTTGTGTCTTACTCGATTGTCTTAATAGAATTTGTTAGATCGTCTAAATTTGTCCTAACAGTTTACTAAAACGTCGTCATTATATACAACACATGGTTGTTGGTTTAAGGTCTCTCTATAAGTATTCTATTAAGACGTCTAGTAACAACGAGTGTTCTAAAAAGCCGATATTATTGTAGCAAGAGACGGTGTTGAGTACCCAATGAAAGAAAGTCGTTTCGTTTTTTTCTGCTTCTTTTCAGGGAGCTCGTTGATCGACTGCATGGTGGTGATGGTCCTTACTCCGGCATGTGAGTTTCGCCGTGCCGGAGGTGGTGGTGGCGGAGGAAACCTATTCTCTGCAGAGTTTCGCCGCCCAAAACCCACCGCATTGGCCATGTCTTGATCGCCACTGTTCTTCGAAAACGGGTGGCGATTGGTGGACTCACTGAGTGATCTTGGTCTTTTCACCGCCTCCACCAACTCCGTCACCGAGCTACTTGCCATCTCTTTTTGCCTAGCTGCAAGATTTCCATCAAATCAATCAGATCAGTAAAAAGAAAACACATTAATAATCATTCATTTGTATGATATGCACATATGCGCACAAGTAATTTAAGATATTTCCTTGTTTTTATGCACATGTGCATAACAGACAAATTACTTGTATGGAAAGAGAAAAAATAGAGTACCATCATATCGGATCAAAGATTCCGGCAACCCGTTTGGGCGGAGCATCTTTTCTTTGGTCCCTTCTGTATGCTTGCTCACCTCCACTTGCATTCTATATATACACACGAAAAATCGAACATCGTTTATCAAATTATTCGAAAATACGTATCCATCATACAATAGCTCATGAATTTAACGCAATTCATACATATCACGGCAAATATTCTTAATTATATATACTTGTGTTCTCAAATTTAGAAATAATCTATTTCAATCCTTGTCGCAATATAATAAAATGGGTTTTTTAAGACGCTAAATCGTCAATAGAGTGTTGAGTGTCTTGATAAACTGTCCCTAAGTTTATGTTAATAAATGGCCAAATTGTTGCCCCACCATACTACTAAAGCTAAAATACAGTTGTTAAAGTCATCTTCAACTAATGTGCTAAAATGCACATTAGTTAAAGTGTCATTATATAAGAACAAGTCATGTCTAACCGATGTGTTAAAATGCTTCTTGATGGGTCAAATATAGCTTGTGTTAAGCACACTAACACATTTTAATGGAAGTCTTTAATTCGAATAAAATTTAATATTGGTATATGTTTTGTTTTAATTGGTTGAAAATTTAATAATCTAAAAATTTGCAAAACTATATACTAAATTAAATGTGTTGTTATAATAAAATATAAAAATATAAATTTAACTAATTTATAACCGAAACTAATTAATATACATAAAGGATTTTTATAGCTAAATAATATATATAAATATAAATTTAATTAATTTACTTAAACTTATTTATATAAACAAAAATAGTTATAATTAAAGAGTGAATTGTGGATTTGGTCATTGTGTTTTGATTATATATATATCGATATCAAAATAATTTGATTTGTTTAAAATTTTTAAACAATTAATTACATTAAATACGATTTAATTTTATTGTTTTATTGTAGTGGTGGAAAAAGATAGGGTTTATTGCTTTAATGTCATTAAAATTTTAATTTAAACAAATTAAATCATAAAACTATATATTTTTTATTTAGAGCGAATAAAATAAGACATGGTTTTATGATTTAATTTGTTTAAATTAAAAAAAAATTATTATGTTAAAAACGATTTAATTTAATTTTTCTTTTCCTATCATTACAATAAATAAATTTATTATCGATATTTTAACACCAAAATCATTAAAAACTTCTAAGAAAATGAACTCCAATTTTATCATCCAAAAATTAGGGGTTCCGTTTTTCATATTGCTTTCATTCAAAAACTCAAAATCAACTATTTAAATTATAACCAAATGACAGATTCATATATACTATTATCTTTGTAACTTAAAATTGAACAAATCCCTATTTAAATTTCAACTGGGTTTTCATACCCAAATAGGCAAAAATACTAAAACCATAAAATTAAATCGAATTTAATATAATTGATTATTAATTTAAACAAATCAAGTCATGCAATAATGTTTTATTTTATTTATTTTGTTATCGTTATATATATATATATATATATATGTGTGTGTGTGTGTGTGTGTGTGTGTGTATAAATTATTGTTTTAACTTTTTCTATAAGAAAAAAAGACAAAAGTTAAGCAAAATGGCTAAAATGGTCTTTTGAGTTAACAGAGTTAATGAATGTGTTAGTCAAAGGGACCATGACCAAAACAAATTAAATACCACAAGGACCAAATCCACAATAAACATACCATAGGGATCATAGTCAAAAAATTATCAAAACACAGGGACCAAATCCACAATTCACTCATAATTAAATGATAAATTAATAAGGGGGTGTTTGGTTGGAGGTATTGAGGGGTTAGGAATGAGAATGAGAATGAAAAATGATGTTTGGTTTGACATAATATAATGAGCTCATTACCCCCAAACCCATTAATTTTCATTCATGACCAAATTGGGGGGAATGATAATCTTATTTCCGTTCAGTCACCTTTTCTCATACGTCCTTCATCTCTCGATGTTTAATGAAACATATTTTTTATTTTCGTGTTGGACGACACATATTTGTATTAAAAAATATTATATAAAATAATTTTTTATTGATTATATTAGTTTAACCAAACAACATCAATGCAATGTTTATTTTTATTCCCATTCTATTTCATTCTCATTCCTATTCCTTAAAATGAATCAAACGGCCCCTAAATATATGTCAAATATATAAAAGTGTTATAATTTAGCACTGACTGATTGGGAGATGATTAATACTAGGGGTAGACTGAATGCACCCCTATATATTGCTAAATGCATATTTACTGCCTTACATACTAATTTTCTCTTCAAATGCATTAACATTAAGACTTACTTTTTACCTTCTTAATACATGATTTGACCTGAATTTAACATAAAAAGAATACATATAGTATCATCTGTGATACTAAGGGGTTGTTTGTTTACCTCTTAATGGTTCCATTAAGAGGCAACCTCTGAATTGTTAATAAGTAAATCTTGTTTGGCAAAAAAAAAGGTTTGTCTCTTAATGGTTCCAAAACCCTCTGAATGATTTAGTGTCTTGGCCCTGTCTTAACCATTCAGAGCCCTGATTTCATCCTGAACAATTAGCAAACAACCATATTTCATTTCGCATTATATCATAAGAGCCTCTTAATTATTCTGAGCACTTAATCATTCCGCACCTAACCATTCAGCAACTGTCAAACACCCCTGACTATTAAAATAAACAAACCTATTCTACTCCCCAATTGTAAACGAAATTCACCCATTACACAATATAATATTCCTACCCCAAAAAAACAAGTTTGACCTACGCTTGTGATCACTCTTGTCTTTGGACCTCTCTCGATCGCTCTTGTTTTTGGTCGTCTTATCCTCTAATATTTTATTATAACAAATTCATATAAAAGGTATTTTTGTCATATAAAACTAATTAAAATCTTATTAAATATTCTATTAAAACATCTAAGAAATGACTCAACTTTTTAACAACCCCATTTAGTTTCATTTTCTTATCAAAAGGTTTTTATAGGCCCAATGATTTGCACAATTGGCCCAATAATTGAACATCACCCGAAACTTTTTCTAAATAAATAAATAATTGGATCAATTTTTTTTAGTAAGGGGTTGTTTGTTTACCTTTTAATGGTTTCATTAAAAGGAAACTTCTGAATCGATAAGAGATAAATTTTGTTTGGCAAAAAAAAAAGGCTGACTCTTAATGGTTCCAAAATCCTTTTAATGATTTTGTATCCTAACCCTCCCTTAACCATTAAGAGCCCTGATTTCATTATGAACAATTAGCAAACAACCATATTTCATTTTACACTATATTATAAAAATCTCTTAATCATTCAGACCATTTAATCATTCTGCACTAAACCATTCAACAACTGTCAAACAACCCCTAACACTACAAGAAAAGTGAGTTTCAGTGACGACATGTTTATCCACAATTTATAGTGACTATATGCCGTCTCTATAAACCATTTACGGTGATAAATGGAATTTTAGCGACGACATAAGTCATTGCGTTTTAAAAATTGGTTATTTGCATCAATTTAACAAAAAAAAAAACTACATGTAACCCCCTAGGAGGTTTTTAAGTTAAAAAAAGCTTAAATCAGTTTTACTGTTCCCACGCTCTATGACATTCATACCCTTCGCACTAGCGTCATCACTGTCGCCTCACCACCCGCACCGTCATCCGCTTTCCATCACTGTCTTTGGCCTCTGCCATCGATCTCCCTCTTTTTTATCTTATTTTTTATATTCTCCCCTTTTTGATATGTTACATACTCCGTTAAATTGTTGGAAAAGAAGGAGAATTAAAAGACAAAAAAAAAGATTAAAAAAAGAGGAAGATCGATGATAGTAAGCAACGACGATGGAGGGGCATCTAGGGGGAAGCAATGTCATTGTGTGAGAATGACGTAAGGTTTGAGATTGTTAAAATTGATTTAAGTTTTTAACTTTAAAACTTTCTAACCAGTTATAGGTAGTTTTTTATTGGGTTAAAAAGATACAAGACCCAATTTTTATAAGTTCAATGGTTTATTTATTTAGAAAAACTTAAAAAACATAATGATTTAAAATAGAAAAGTTCAATGATTTATTAATTTAGAAAATAAGTTTAATAACTTAATCATTAAAAAATAAAAAAAGTTATTTCATTTTTTCTAAACTTTTCTTTTCATTTACTACATATAGGGGTGTAAATGATGCGAGTCGAACTCAAGTATCATTATACTCGACTCGAACTCGAAAGCTAATACTCGAGCTCGAACTCGACTCGAAAACTCGCGAGTAGTGAAAACCCAAGCTCGACTCGAACTCGAAAGCTAATACTCGAGCTCGAACTCGACTCGAACTCGTTTCAAGCTCGCTCAAGCTCGAACTCGTTTCAAACTCGCTCAAGCTCAAACTCTTTTCAAGCTCAAACTCAAACTAATTTTAAGCTCAAACTCAAACTAGTGTTCGTATTCAATCATTTAAAAATTCAATGTGTTCATATTTGTTTAATTAAAATAGTAAACAAACATAACAAACTAGTTGCACCCACTTCCATAGGTACCAACAATTTTTTTTTGCCTAACTTCAAGCCAATGGGCTCAAGCCAAAGGGCTTAAGCCACTAGGCACAATAGAAAGGCTAAGCCAGAAAGGCTATGGAATGGCAAGGGAAAAGAAGGGGATGAGTCCTATTTATAGTTGAATGCAAAAGCCCTAGATGGATTGTCCCACCAATGTGGGATGAGTTTTTAAGCAAAAGAAGAACAATTCTTATTTAAATAATGATACCCACAAGTCATATTATTACTTTTTTTTAAAATGCTAGTAATTATTTATTAATAATAATTATAATTATATAATTATACTATATATATAAATATAAATATAATAATAATTATATTATTATTTTAATATTTATTTCTTTAATATATGTTCTTTAGATTATTTAGATTACTATTATAACTAAACGAACGTATATATATATATATATATAGAACATATATATATATATATATGTATAATATATTTGAGTATCTCACGAGTTTATCGAGTCGAGTATCAGGTCGTTCGACTCGACTCGTTAGTATGTCGAGTTGAGCTCGAGTTCGAGTCGAGCCTATTCGAGTCGAGTGTTGACCGAGTTTTGACCGAGTCGATCTCGAGTAGCTCGCGAGTTGTCTCGACTCATTTACACCCCTAACTACATACAAAGATTGTGACAAATTAATAGTGATTCAAAACTCAAACCTACTATTCGTTTGTTTGTATGGTAGTCATAGGGTTTTTTTTTTTTTAAAACCTCTTAATGACTCATAAGTCTGAATCATTCAGACATTTTTACACACCACCTCTTATTAATTATAATTAAAATAAAAATTCAGACTTTAGACCTCTTAAAAAACAAACTAAAAAACAAACGGTACCATAATTTGGCCCCGCATATCTGAACCTTAAATTTTGGACAACTGATGAGCACGTGGCAATCACATGCTGGCATTTTGGAATTCTTATGTTGAATGGAACAGCACGTATAGTAACGATAAATAAATGGTCACCAAAAATATTATTAAGAAATTGAAAAATGAGAAAAGGTGCACCAAATAGTGCCATATGAAAAATAGAGACAAAACCCCAAAGGGTGGCCCCATGCACCCATCAACTCACAGTATTGTGGTTCCAATGGTCCATATATGGACCACCATGCCTAAGTAATGATGTAGAAACAAATAAATGGAGTGAAATTACTAAACTAACCTTAATGTGGACATGTTTAGTTATGAACTTGTAACGTGTCGATTATTCAGACGTCCGTGTTTTTGTCGTGAGAAAAACAGATGGAGGTACGTACGTACACTAGTTATTTCATATACAGATCTTTTGGTGAAAAAAAATATAATGCATTTAATTTTGTACGGTTAAACGAATACTATTTAGTAGGACGGCAAAATGGTACAAATCATACGGGGTGTGATTTGATAGGACGACGATGGAGCTGAGCTCATCATGCTAAAGAAAAATTTGTCCATATCCATCGACCACTGATAATTACGTTATCAAACGTAGGTCACAGTCATATACCCAACAAGTATAAGTGGCCTCTAAAGGAACCCAATCCTGAAGATAATCACGCACTAGGTTTTTTGTGACAAATTTTATAAGAACTATTCATTTTATAAAACAACATTACAATAATTAGTTATGACGATGTCAGACGACCAAACAAGCTTCTATTGGGGAAGCTGATTAATCAACTTTAATCTTAGCATTTTTATAGGATACTTTGAAAAGTCACGTCGTATACTCCTATTAGTTATTTTATAAAACTTGTTATATAAGACATTTTTAAAAGTGTACTATAAATAGGTTAACATAACGATTACTTCTTACATGACCTACTAGGTTGTCCAATTTCATTGATAGAACTTAATTATTAGATTGCCTAACTTTTTTCCTAACAACTTAGTGTGACTTCATTGTATAGGATGCACAATTCTTGATCCTATAACCATAAAATACCATTAATTACTCTACTAGAACCCCGAATGACATATAGATGTACTAAGGCTATGTTTGGCTAGCTTTTGTTCCTGATACATGTTTGGATGACTATAAGTTAGTTTATTGAAACGCTACTCATAGTAACTTTTCAAAAAGATAGCTTATTATTAACTACCGGCTAGCTTATAAGCTAGTTTGCTAAACAATGCCTAAAAAACTCATATTCTATTATAACCTTCGACATCTACCCAAAAAAGCAACAAACTCAAATAGGTTTAATTAACATACCCCCAAGACATAAAAAAAAAACCCGCCATGGTCAAATTCAGTAAATCTTTTGGTTACTTTTTACCGTCCGATGAATCTGAGCTTATCAACAAAGATAATGATATATATATATAGTTAGGGAGAGGAAGGGAGAGGGGGAGAGACTGACCCAATGAATTTGAGGGTGTTTCCAGCTTCGTCTTTGATGGGAGAAACAGTGAGAAGGTTCCAAAAAGGGGAGCCATCCTTCTTGTAATTTAGGAGTCTACCACAATATGTCGTGCCTTTCGCCAACGCTTCCCTGATTTTAGCCACATCTTCTGGGTCCGTGTCTGCACCTTGCAAGAACCGGCTGCAACCCACATTATTTATTTATTTATCATTTTTGAAAATTTTATGTTTACAATCTATAAAATTCTTATTTACTAGTAGTAAATTATTGTATTAAATTTTCATTTTTAAAATTTTATATTCTACTGCATTATATACATGGCTGCTTGTTAATTAATTCAAATAAGGAAGAATGAATATTCCCAAATGTATATGTAAATTCTGAAATACGATAGCTTTAAAATATTAAGTTTTGTAGATGAAAAAATGAAATTTATGACAGTAATTTCTTCAAGGTAAAAATATTTTATTATAAATATAAATTATTGTCATAGAAAAAAAAATATACTCTTACGTCTGTCACAATTACTATGACAGAAAGGCAGCAAAATGACAACCATTTCATTTAAAGCAGATTTTTTTGCACAGAAATATGATTTTTTTTCAAAGAAATTATATAACTATTTATTATATAATATTCAATAAAAACATGGTTGATAAAAAACGGTGAATTTATGTTACCCTTTTTTAGTTTTAGCTGGATCAATGAGTAAAAATAGAAAATGTAGTTGACAGAAAAGAATATAAAATAGTTTACAAGTGTTTAGAACTTTTAAGAATTAATGTTTTATTCAATAATAATCTATACTATAATATAAAGCACGGATAAAAAAACTCTTAAATACAAATTATTAAGCACAAGGTACTATTATTTTATGCAAGATTTTAAAAATCTCTTAATTTACAAGTATAAAAGCACAATAATAGAAATAAAGACAGATTACAAAGTGAAAAGAAACTATACCAATTTCTGCCGATTACTTCTTTAGAAGTATAACCAGTCATCTTGAAGAAACCTGCACTTGCATATAAAATCGGATAGTCTGGTTTTGTAGCATCAGAAACCACAAATGTTTGTTGAAATGTCGATAATGCATCCTTCAAGTCCTCTGATACTCTCGGAAATCCTCTCTCTTTTCCTGCTCTCATTTCAAAAACTAATCAATAATGAGTGGAGAATATATATACATGTTAAATGTTTTACACACACATAATAATTATCACTAAAAATACTCCTATTATTAATCATCTGATGTGATTTCTGAAATTTCAATAATTAATTTGAAAACATACATAAAAACATTCTCTTTGATTGATGTTTAAGATTAACAATTTTTTTTTTCTCAATAAATGATCGTAACAAAATAACAATTCTCATAAAATTAAAAAATATTATATTTGTAAATATATATTTGTTTTCAAAACTAAAATACAAATATAAAATTATTATAAATGTTAATTTTGTAAAACACAAAGGTATGTAAAATAATTATAGAATAATTCACTTTTTCTACAGTTTTTTTTAAATCAATACTTTTTTTGTTAATTTGTAATATTAAATTAAAACAATTACTTCTAAAATATAAATTAATATTCAATTAACTTACCAAATCCATCATCCGATACATCACTAGAACTCTGAACGGAGTTACCCGAATCCCTTCTATTCGACCCGGGTTTCGCATTCGGATCCTCGCCGGAGGTCCTCACTTTAACCCCCTGCGGCTTACCGGTCTCGGTGTCTGTTTGCAGAACCAACCCCCACTCCGCCGCCCTTTGTTCCGCCGCACCCCGTATCCCCCCCGGTGACTGCGGTGTCACTACCGCCGCCGTCGAATCCTTACCAAAAGGTGGCGACGGAGGCGGCGGCGGCATCATCACCGGCGGACCCTCATTCCGATTAGGCTCTTTGAGAGCCATCCATGACTTGTTGATCTCATGATCAACATTAACTTCAGTTGACGACGACGGTGGCGGCGGCGGCGACGGTGGTGCCGGTTCCGGGTGGTTCTGCGGTGGCTCCGTCCAGCTCCGCCAACTGGGTTGTGACCGGAATTGTGCGATGGACTCGTTGGTTGATGGGTTGAATACTTCTAGTGAGCCACGGACGTCCCTTTGAGCTGGTTGGAACACTGGGGATGACTTTTTTGGATCCATTTTTTTTCTCTACATGATCAACATGCAAAAATTTATTACATATAATTTATAGGTTTATAATTATGATTTTTAGTGATTTAAATAACATTTAAAGTAAAAAGATACAAACTTTAGAGAAAAGATTGGAAGATGAGATAAGGATTGGTGGAGGTAATGTTATCTACTTTGAAGAATTGAAGTACAGGAAGCCCAAATGGAAAGATATTTAGGGATCACAAATGATAGTAACACATGGAGTGAGAGATTGATCAATCTTATTCTAAGGGTAATTTTGTCATTTCGCATGTGAAAGCTATAATAGATATGGTGAAGAGTCACTTGATGACCACAAGAATTGCTTAGAGGAAAAAGAGTGGTCTTAAAAAGGTGGATGAAAAGACAAAAATACCCTTCATCGTAGGACTCTCTATGCTTCGTAAACCGGTGGTTAAAGTGATTGGTTTTTGAAACAATATATTTGATTGTCGATTCGAAATCGAGAACTTAAGTACAAGAAACTATAGAACTTTGGTTTTTTTATGATTTAAAGGTATTTGTTTTTTGTAAAATGTATTTATGTATATTTAACAAATTAAAAGTAATAATTCATATACCAAAGTGTGCTATTTTAAACAATTTCCAATAACTAATTTGCAAGAATACAATAAACATGATTATCAACATAATTTATTGCATTTTAGAACGCAGTAATTAAAATTATATATTTACACCAAAATAAAGGTGATAATAATGTATATTAATAAAGAAAATAGAATGTTAATAGAAAATCAAATAGTATAATCTATATTTATACTATATTATAAAACACGGATAAAAAACTATTAAATACAAATTATTAGGCACAAGGTACCATCATTTTATGCAAAGATTTTAAAAATCTTTTAATTTACAAGTTTCAAAGCACAAGATACATATTACTACTGCAGACTTCTAACACCCACCAATTTGGTATGTGCAGGGTCTTCCTTTTATCCAGACATTTCCATGTATCACTATTAATAATAATCATACTATATTATAAATAAGACATAAAAAACTCTTAAAAACAAGTCTTAAAGCTTAATGTACTGTCATTTAATGTTAATTACTTAAAAAACAACCATTAAAGCTATATGTACTACATTTAATGTTATTTATTAATTTTCAATTATTATCTCTAACCATTTTAACTCCCCTAAAATCATTTCTCACTTTAACTTCCCTAAAATAACTCTCAGTATAATTAAATATAGAATAAATATCAAATTTTAAATATAAAAAATATAAAATATAATTAAAAAAATTTAACATAATATTTTATAAAAAATTATATTATGAAACCAAAATAAATTACATTATATTATTAAGTCTAAATTAAACAAATTTATATAAAAAAAAACATTATCACTCTCTCACAACCATCCAAAATCGTAATGTAAATCGACAAAAAACAGAAAATAAAATGAAACATTAAAATCGTGATGTATCTAGCTGCATTGCCCGAGTACACTTCTAGTTAATATATTATATTACTATAATTTTGTTTTAATTATATTATTAAATATGTAATTGTTTATTTTTCTAGATGTCATTAAAATATATAAGATAATCATTGAATTCTAATTAAATACTTATTTTTTTTATATAAAAAACATTATATTATCAAGCCTAAATAAAACAAATTTATAAAAAAAAACATTATCACTTTCTTAAAACCATCCAAAATCGTACTGTAAATCGACAAAAAAATAAAATGAAACATTAAAAACGTGATATATCTCGCTGCATTGCATGAGTACGCGCTTCCAGTAATAATAATAATTATAATAATAAAATATGTGTCTATTAAAGTTGCTATGGACCATGTGTATATGCTGGCCAATGGGACTGATGTGAGTAGAAAGAAACATTTATTTGTTGAAAAGAGCAAGAACCAACTTCAAATCAAAACAATATATATATATATATATATATATATAATACACCTTAACAACAAAAATATCATGAGAAAACGAATATTTTCCAAAATAGTTGCTTAAAATCATCGATTTATGATTTTGATTCGTTTTCAATACTCGGTAAATTAACACAATCGTAATTGGTGCATAAGTTGAAATAAAGTTATATATTCATCAGTTTTTATTGATATATATATGTAACAACATGTGGAATATTTTTCAAATAAGTCCTAAGAAGAGAATGAAGGTTCCAATAGAAACTGTTAAATTTAACTGATATGAGACTCCAACGATGTATATATATATATGTAGATGTGGGTTCATACAACACAACATCTATTTAAGAAAATACATGAAAATAGCCGAGTACATAGAAAATCATATATGATTCACGCGATTATGCGCACGACCTATCGTCCGCGTCCGATTTTTTCGGGTTAGTGTAAACTCACATATGATTTTGTACATGATCTGCTGTTTTTTGTTATTTTCTTGTTTCTTAAATAGTTAACGTTCTCGGTTTAAACCTTCATCTATTGTAAACCTTATATCTTGTGTCCTTTTATCAATGTGTCTATATGATAATACGAGTTCATTTTCGAAATGGTGAATAGGTCTCGAGTGTAAATCGGTTTTGGTGGTAGTAATTTTTGTGCTAAGCCCAAATATGAATATTTGTCTGGTTTATACGACAATGCTTTAAAATGATCATGTAGCTTGTGGAAAATAAAGATACTGATACCATTGTATCAAGAAAAAGATATTGGTAAAAAGCACTTAAATTTATATCCAATGAGAAACTTCCTTAATTTGCTTGAGTATGCATATGCATGGGCAGTTTTCGTTAAGAACCTTATTTTCATTAAGAACTGATAGACTGCCTACAACACGAAATGTTTTACAGGAGTACGAACGTGTTATTCATCATGCATGTTATAATATATCCATAATGAAATTGTGATTTATGATGAATGTGTGATTAATGGATTCATGAATGTAGTATTCATGCCGAATATTCACTTTGAAGAAGGACATATGACGCGTTGTGGCGCATACGTTCTCAATGAAAAATAGGTTTTCAACTGAACTTTCATATATATATATATATATATATATATATATATATATATATATATTTATTGTATTTGCAACTTTAACTTAAACGGGTAAGGAGATGGTATTGTTTCAAGTTGTAACATGTGTTGCCAACCAGAACAACATACAAAACATGCAAGAAGGTGAAGAAAAATGCAAATGAAGATGGTGAGGAAAAGTAGAGTTACCTGCAAGTGAAAGTTGATGAGTTTGAGTGTTTGCCACAGTCAAACTTCAAATGGGCATCAAACTGATCATCTCCATGAGAAGTCTGTTTTCTTCAGGTAGTATATACATACATGTATATATATATATTATCCCAAGAGAGAGAAAGAGACTGTGTTGTGTGTGTCAATGGAGAAAAGGATGAGAGAGAGAGAGAGAGATAGGGAGTGATCAGAGAAAAGGGTGGCACTGCCCATGCCAATGCCCATGACAAACAAGCTCACAAATTCACATGCTTCTTACACCATTTCCAACATCCCCATCATCAATCACACTTATCTTCTACTCTAATATAATCAATTATTTCATAAAAACATACAATCTCATTACACACACCATATATCATCTGAGAAATGATAAATATATGAGAAATAAAAAAATAATTCTAGCCTTTTATATGGTCAATATTGGATTTGAATGATTAAATATTGCGTCTTTGACTGGTCAATAATTGCAGCTTTGACCGGTCAAAAGTTGCGACTATTCCAAAAATAGAATAACAGTTTCGTAATTTTTACAAATATACGGAACGAGTTCATATATAAATATGTATGATTCACATATGAACTATATGTTCATATGTGAATTAGTGTAATTCATATATGAACTCTTTTAACTGATTCATATATGAACATTTGTAACTAATTAACTGATTCATATATGAACTAATTAGCTGTAGGTTCATATGTGAATCAGTTGAACTAATTAACTGATTCTCATAAGACCTAATTAACTTATTCACATATGAACGAACTGATTCACATATGAACATATACTTCATATATGAATCACATAGGTTCGCATATGATCGTCCTACATATTTTACGAAACTACCTCTTTATCTTCTACAAACCACACAAGGAATTATCCGGTGCTTCACGGTCAAAGCCACAAATGTTGATCAGATAAAGGGTTAGGATCACTTCTCTATTTCTCATACATTTACAATTTCTCAAATTAACCTCTCCTTATATATATATATATATATATATATATATATATATATATATATATATGCGAATAATTGTGTGAGAAGTTGAGTTAATGGTGAGAAATGTGAGAAGTAGATCTGAACCGTTGATCTCTTTTAATCTCAAGGCCTCCCATGAACCTATTTGATCAAAATCAACGTTCAAGATATCAACGTAAAATCAATCTTTTCACCTCCTAAACTGAAAATCAATCAACTTGTTATATTCTCAGTATCATTAATTCCAACCCATTCGAGCTTGTAAACTTCTCGAAGGTGATCGGTTTGAACAAAATGATATCGGTTTTCCAAGATGATAACTCAATGAAATACCAACTTCCCTATTAAATATCCATACTTTGATTTCAAACTTTTCTTTAAACTAAACATGGGATTGGAAAAGCCTTCCATTTCCAAAAGATTTTCAAAAGAGGAAAATGACTCAAATGGATTCCTCTCCAACAAAACAAACAAACGCCCTTAAATAATTAATTATCATGCATTTTAAACGAATGATCTACAATTTCATGATGCATGCATTCGCAATTATATTTGAACAGTTACAATATAAATATATTTCAATATAAAATAAGTAATAATGATTTAAAAAAATACCGAAGAGACGAAGGAGCCGTTTGGTTCATGCAAAGGAAGGAAATGAAAATGAAAATGAGAATATATAACAGGGAATGAATTTCCATCCCCCCCAGGGGCCCTTGTACGCAGGGTTTTAACCTGACTTATGTACAACTGCAAAGTAAGAAATATAATAATTATAATTGGATTAGGTAGGTAATTTTTCAATCATTTATTGAATGATAAATGTAACAACCCAAGATTTACAATAACAAAATTATTAAAATACAACCAAGTGGTCCCAAGCATCGAGTATAAAGGAAAAATATTCTGAAAGTAAAACAGTGGATACACACATCCACAACTGAGATATCTAGACTAAACAATAGGGAATTAGGGTAAACTATCTCTATTGGCACCACCTCTAAAACTTTAGACCTTATCCTTTCCCTTGGAAGACGCATCAACTACTCTCTTACCTGAAAAATGTTTTAAGTTTTGAAAACAAGGGTTAGACCATAAGGCCTAGTGAGTTCCCTACCGAAAAAGTTTAACAATTTAAATAAGAATAACTTCTCAACCGTAATAATAATTAATAAATTAACATACAGTTTAACAATAGCATGACAAACTCCCGAAACGGGGATTCGCGTAATAAACCACTTTCCATCACTTTTCGTGATGTCCACACTTGGGACCCCTAGTAGATCCCCTTTTGGCACCCCAGTAAATGCCAATTCTGTGTGCACAAGAAACAAATTCAAGGCACACGATTTTCTCCCCTTCTCACGTCACCTCCATAATCTCAAGATAACCGATTCCATAATCATTCAGTAATTTATAAACATAATGACATAATAAACAGTAAAATACAGAAATCCTTCGTCACATATAAACGTGAGCATGCGTTCAAATTCTAAATATCAACAATGAAATGTAACCCTTCAGGTATACGACACTTTAGCAATCGTTTTCCAATCATGGGTAAGAACGTTTAGGGAACTCACCTCTCGGAAGAAACGACACTCACCCACCTTACTTACTTCAAAGAAGTCAAGGGCATCTACAAGGTTGGATCAAACATAACACAGACGAATAAGAGTCAGAATTCTACTTAAAACCCGACCAAAGTTCCCCGGACCCCCTGACTTAAAACCCGACCAAAGTTCCCCGGACCCCCTGAGCGCCCGACCCCCACCTAAACCGAAATGGGTCCCGGTTTCCGGCCCTACCGAGTTGGGCCCTGGGTTTCAGCCACACCGGGCTTGGTCCCGGTTTTAGTTGCTTCCGGTTCCGGCCTGGACCCCGACACATCCGGGTCGGCCTTGTTTCCCGGTCCGTCCGGGTTTGAGTTCCCGGTCCCTACGTCGTCACTATTCGGGAAGGCGCTTAGCCCAAATCTACTCCAGGTCGATTATAAATCCCATAAACCCCCCAACTCCTCGGGTTCCCGACTTCTTGGTTGGGTTCCAATCCAGTTTCGGGGGATTTTCTTTGAACCCTCCTAATCTCATGAGTGGAAGCCGCCAGGGGTCTCCCCCTTCCTTTAAACTCAAACAAAACAACCCAATACAAAAGGTTCGATTTAATTAATCATTGGTTTACCAAGACTAGCTAAAATTTGCAAACTTCCCATAAAGAGGTCGAACACAGGGATAAGCTTCTTCAAGACCTCTAACCTTTAAAAACTTGAGAAGAGATTGAATTAATTACCTCTAGTGAATGAATTTCTCCACCTTCCTTGGTCGATTTCTTGTCCAAAATTTCTTCAATGCTTCAATTTCAAAGCTAGTCTCTCCACACCCCTTTCTCCTTCACATGCCGCAATCAAGAACAAAATGGGTAGAGGGTTTAGGGTTTTATTTTCTACTTTAAATAATTTCCAATTATTGTCCAAAGAGCCCTTAAGTCTCCTTGTTCCCAATTTGACCACTATTTAAATAAAAGTAAAGATTGAGGTAACGGTTGTTATAACACTCCCCACTTTAAAAGAATTACGTCCCCGTAATTTCTTTGTCGAAAAGGTGCAATTACTTGGACCTCATTTCCGATTCCTCTTATCAGGTGGCTTCCTGCCCCTTGCGAAATCTCCAATGATTTTTCACTACGCTACTCTCATTGTCTCTCAAACGTTTGATCTTACGACCGACGACCTCTTCAGGTTCCTTTATAAAGTTCAACTTTTCATCTCGTTTAACGTCTTGTAATGGCACTGCCATGTCAACTTCCTCCAAATGTTTTCTCAAGTTGAATACATGGAACGTTGTGGATACCTCTTAATTCTTCTTATCGGTTAAGATTATACACCAATTCCCTGATCCGTTCAACAATTTGCAAAGATATCGCTGTACCAACTTCCAACAAGCGCTCTCTAAATTAGCGACGTGAAATACTTTATGAATCCCCCACTCTTTCATCGAGTACACCCACTTAAAACACCACCACACTAATCCTTTCAATAGTTGCAACTGGCCCAAAAATGTTGTCGAACTTCACTTCCTTAAAGGAAAGAATTTTTTTTAAGTCAACGCCATAAAACCACGAATTTCCGTCAAAAATAACCACTCACTCTGCCAATCTAACACCAAGTCACCCTTGGACTCCATCTCCGAGATCTCTGATAAGAATTCCTTTATAAACACCATAGTTTCTTAATAACGCTCATAACTATGACTTGTGTTCACACTAATCACACCTTGACCTGCAACACAACATCTATCACTGATCCTTCGATGGTAACAAACTCATCCGCACCTTCCACATATCAACCAAATATCATCCACACCTATACCGTTGAGCATCTTCATACATACATATGAACATAAACCTTCCACCAAGTCATTGCCCGAGTAATCCACCGGCAAGTTGGACCATTCCCAACACACACGACAAAGTACCACTGAACCCATCAATAACCCATAACTTTCCGAATTTAATTTCGAGTTCACTTGCCTTACAAAAGGGGCGACACTTTCTCGCAGAACCAGATTCATTTGTACGACATTAAACACAATGCTCACTCGGAATAACCATCGCTCTAATACTTTCTTAAATCCGCGAGTCTTTCCCTCCGAGCATCACGTTCAACCACTTTCACCATGCTTTCCCGAAAACATAGGACACACACTTTCAAAGAAATATTCCTATCATGAGCAAGCTTTAGGCCAGTCTCATGGATTAATTCCCTTCCAACACTCCAACTATGACATACATCATAAGCCCTTTTATACATAATTCTTTGCTCATATTTTCGTGAGAAGTTCAAAGGGTCGCCAATTGACAACTTTTATACATACTTCCCATTCTTCCGTTTCACCAGACGATATTCTTACTCCCAGTTTACTCACTTATTGCGACATACCAACTTCATTTTCTCCTGCTAGCCTAAAGCACTGATTCCCCTCTTTACACACTCGGTTTCACCGCAATCCTCACTTGAGGCATCCATCTGGGTTATCACGGAACAACACTGAACATTCAAAATACCACACATTTCCCACTTTCCAAATAGAGTTGGCCTATCCTTTGGGATTCCTTTACAGTCAAGGAATACTTCAACATTCCCCAGTTTAACTATAAATCTTCAACAAAGAACCACATTAATCGAATATGAGCTTCTCATCAGCATTCTATTGAAGTAAGATAAACTCACTAAAATTCCATACACCCAAGAAGAACACGGGTTCTTCTTTTAGGTGGTCGCCAATTGTCACTCACCCATTTTGATCTCGAAATAACAATAATGTAACACTTATTTCAAGCATGCTTGCCACCTTTGAATCTCTCCCCATAAATCTCCATACCGGGATTTACACCTACACTTATCCCATATTACAACACAATTTCACCACCCAACATAACGACAACTCAATTTCACATCAATGACTTACCAACCTGCCTTGGTGTAAAACTCCACCAATTTGTCACACAGCTATCACACCGCGCTATCACACTGTAACAAAATATTTATGATCCCCTTTATATACAGAATAGATACTGTCTTCTTCGCACCAACCACTACACACTTATATTGAAACACAGTTATATCCCGACTTTTTCTTCCTCAAATTTAGATAACCCACAAATCCTGATCACCCAATTCACTCAAATGAGTTTTGGGTTCTTGTTAGTTCATCGTGATCTTTAAGAAACAAGTTCAGGTAGTCTAGAAAGATAAGGCACCCTCCCTTGCAGATCGATATAGTCGATGTACACTCACTTCTGCCGTGTTTTATACTTCTTTCCCATACAAATAACCAAACCTCATAGGAGATCACCTCTCCGAACTATTGATCTCTTGCATTCAAGCACTCATCCCATGTGGTCCAGCATAACGCAAAATATACCTTTCTCCCGAAGGACCCCTCATAATCTTGGGAAAATAACTATACTACAGATACTCCTCGAATTCTCAATTACATGACAACGTCCCCCACACCGGATTTTTTGAATGGTCGTTGGCTTCGATATCAACAATTAAAATGATGGTGCTTCAACAATTTTTCCGACAAACGAGGATTCCCAACGGAACCTACTTCTCTCAATGCCTCATAACTCACTTTATACCCGACCATCCCTGCTTGATGAAGGCCCGAAAGTTACTTGGTACGTAGTCCTATTACAAGACCACGTCAATACTCAGGCTCAACGTCGATAACCTTGCATCAAAAAGTTGCAATGCTACTTATCATCATGCGATTATTAGAAGCATCTTAACAATTTTATACTTCACCTAGACATAACCACCCACCAACAACCACATCCCAAATTACCGAACATAAGCATAAGCTACAATACGAATATTACTAAATTCAATGTCTAAGGTTCCCAATAATCGCCTCTCTTCTCTAATGGGGACACCAAGGTCATGAATCGACCATAGTCGACTCAACCGACACATTTCAACTCTAGAAATCCTTCTTATCCTTAATTGCAAGATCCTCCACGACCTAGTGAGTTCATAGCCTTCATGCATGATGACACAAAGTTTGAGATCATTTTGCACTTTGAAAACTTAACACGTACGACACCTTGAAATAAACTCGTGTATTCAAGAAACAAGTCACTAAAGCTGAATAATCAAGCACAAGGATCTCGAGGATCCTCCCCATGTAACCCCGCAATAAATATCACATCGCCCATCCAAGCCAACATTGGTAACAACAAAATGTATGTAATGAACTCTTCCATGCGACTTTAAAAAAATTCTGAGCATAGTCTCCTATCCTCAGAGAGTCAACCGACTCTCACACTCATGGATGTGACCACAACATGTTCGTACTGGTTTCAGTTATGAAAACTATGCGATCAAATGTTGTCATGACAGACCCAATATAGATTTAATTCGTTTAGAAAAAGATGAAATAGATCACAAACTAATAAGTTAAATATTTCATTATGCAACATCAATAAGTTTGCAATTTTTCTAAAACATCGACTTTACGCTTTCGTACGTCGATTTATTTTCCAAACAAGAAACCCAACATGCACGTATATATATTTAATTTAAAGTGACTCATGTAACTAATTTTTAAAACACAACACATGAAACTCATTGCATTCATACAATTTCCCACTAACACCTTGCTTTGACCAAAAGATTGGGTATCTCACCCTTGAAACAACTTATGATACAGGTTTTTCTTCGCATTCTTGCTTATCCTAACTACATCATTTCCATCCCGACCGTGGGTTCTCAAAATACCCGGTTCCGAAACTTGACCTGCAAGGATTAACAATGACCACCTGCCCTTCATTTAAATCCTACCCCGCACTTCATAGTACCACTGATACTTTTCTTACCCTACTGCTTAATTGACGAGTTAAAGACTTATTGCTTTCACCAGATCTTGAATTGAATCCTTCAAGCTCCAAACACAATCCTCTCCTTTTTTACCGATTGATCGGTACGTCCTAAAATATTGACTACTATTTGACACATGTTTAAATATTTTTTGGACGTTTGGTTTGACAATGTCTTTTAGGAATTTGGATTTCATGTAATGATTTAAATTTTTTTGATGTGTTTGGTTTGTAAGATTTGAAATTGAATTTGATATTATAAATAACTAAAAATAAATAAATTGTCTTTTATTAATTGACTATTATAAAACAAACGTTTTTAACATATTTTAAAATATATTTACAAACAAATCCTATTAAAACTCAGTGAAATACCAACTTCCCCTATTGAATATCCAATCCAATGTCAGTGAGATCTCGATACTTTAATTTCAATTTCAAACTTTTCTTTAAACTAAACACATGATTGGAAATCCAAGCCTTCCATTTCCAAAAGAGGGAAATGACTCAAATGGATTCCTCTCCAATAAAATAAACAAGCCCTTAAATAATTAATTATCATGCATTTTATACGAATGATAGTTTAATGATGCATTCACAATTATATTTGAACAATTACAATATATAGATATTTCAATATAAAATAAGTAATAATGATTTAAAAAAAATACCGAGGAGACGAAGGAATCGTTTGGTTCATGCAAAGGAAATGAGAATATATAACAGGGAATGAATTTCCATCCCCCCACCCCCACCCCTTGTACGCAAGGTTTTAACCTGACTTATGTACAACTGCAGAGTAAGAAATATTATAATTATAATTGGATTAGGTAGGTAATTTTTCAATCATTTATTGAATGATAAATGTAACAACCCAAGATTTACAATAACAAAATTCTTAAAATACAACCTAGTGCTCCCAAACATCGATGTATAAAGCAGCAATATTGTCAAAGTAAAACATCAAATACACACATCCACTGCCGAGATATCTAGACTAAACAATAGGGAATTAGGGTAAATTATCTCTATTGGCACCACCTCTAAAACTTTAGACCTTATCCCTTCCCTTGGAAGACGCATCAATTACTCTCTTACCTGGAAATGGTTTTAAGTTTTGAAAGCAAGGGTTAGACCATAAGGCCTAGTGAGTTCCCTTCCGAAGAAAGTTTAACAATTTAAACAATAATAACTTCTCAACCGCAATAATAATATAAATTAAAATACAGTTTAACAATACCATGACAAACTCCCCGAAACGGGGATTCGCGTAATAAACCACTTTCCATCACTTTCCGTGATGTCCACACTCGGGGCCCCCAGTAGATACCCTTTTGGCCCCAGTAGATGCCAATTCCGTGTGCACAAGAAACAAATTCAAGGAATACGACTTTCTCCCCTTCTCACGTCACCTCCATAATCTCAAGATAACCGATTCCATAATCATTCAGTAATTTATAAACACATCGACATAATAAACAGTAAAATATAGAAATCCTTCGTCACATATAAACGTGAGCATGCGTTCAAATTCTAAATATCAACAATGAAATGTAACCCTTCAGGTATACGACACTTTATAAATAGTTTTCCAATCATGGGTAAAAACGTTTAGGGAACTCACCTCTCGGAAGAAACGACACTCACCCACCGGAACTTACTTCAAAGAAGTCAAAGGCACCTACAAGGTTAGATCAAACATAACACAGACGAATAAGAGTCAGAATTCTACTTAAAACCTGACCAAAGTTCCCTGGACCCCCTGAGCGCCCGATCCCCACCTAAACCAAAATGGGTCCCGGTTTCTGACCCTACCGGGTTGGGCCCTGGGTTTCAGCCACACCGGGCTTGGTCCCGGTTTCAGTTGCTTTCGGTTCCGTCCTGGACCCTGGCACATCCGGGTCGGCCTTGTTTCCCGGTCCGATCGGGTTTAAGTTCTCGGTCCCCGCGTGGTCACTATCCGGGAAGGCGCTTAGCCCGGATTTACTCCCAGGTCGATGGTAAATCCCGATAAACCCCCAACTTCCCGGGTTCCCGACTTCCCGGTTGGGTTTCAATCCGGTTTCGGGCGATTTTCTTCGAACCCTCCTAATCTCATGAGTGAAGACGTTAGGGGTATCACCCTTCCTTTAAGATCGAACAAAACAACACCGAGAAACAACCCAATACAAAAGGTTCAATTTAATCTATCATTGGTTTGCCAAGACCAACTAAAATTTGCAAACTTTGCATAAAGAGGTTGAACACAGGGATAAGCTTCTTCAAGACCTCTAACCTTTAAATACTTGAGAAGAGATTGAATTAATTACCTCTAGTGAATGAATTTCTCAACCTTCCTTGCTCGATTTCTTGTCCAAAATTTATTCAATGCTCCGATTTCAAAGCTAGTCTCTCCACACCCCTTTCTCCTTCACACGCCGCAATCAAGAGCCAAATGGGGAGAGGGTTTAGGGTTTTTATTTATACTTTAAATGATTTCCACTTATTGTCTAAAGAGCCCTTAAGTCTCCTTGTTCCCAATTTGACCACCACTTAAATAAAAGCAAAGATTGAGGTAAAGGTCGTTACAATAAATCAATTTCCAATAATAATTTTAAAATATTTGGATTTTTCTGTTATTTAAATCGCGTATCTTCACATTTGTAGAATAAATGGTAAAGTGGAAATAAGGCCAAATATAATTTGATCATTATTAATAATCTCAAATGCTTGTAGACAAAGCCAATCATCAGTTCCCGACCATGGAGCAAATGAAATCTGATACATAAATTAGTTAATTGTTTAATTATGGCAAACCTTTAATTCAGTTTAATTTTGTCTTAATTGTTTTAGCCGCTTGTGGCTTAATTGACGTTATTGCTTCTCTCTTTTGGTTCGGTTGTAAGTGTTTTGGACACTCATGTATTGGTTTGGTTTGGTTTGGTTAGTAATATATTGTTTGCTTTTAAAAAAAAATAGTTAATAAAAGAAGAGAAAATGTTTTTATTGCTTTTATTGTGCCACTTAAGTTATAAAGGAATTCATATGCTCATGAATTAAGAATAACAAGTTTATTGCCCAAAATAGAAAAAACACCTAGAATAATGAAACATATTATATTTATCGAGAAGTGCAAAGTCGTATACATATTGCCCTCCTTTTGTATCGTTCTTTTTGAAGGCAAAAGGAAAGGGACCACTACCAGGCCTCGGTAGGGGTGACAATGGGTCAGGTTGGGTTGGGTTCGGGTCTAACCCATTTATTAATTGGGTTGAAAATCTCAACCCAAACCAACCTGTTTAATTAAATGTGTTGAGATTTTCAACCCAACTCAACCTGTTAGGTTGATGGGTTGGTAGCGGGTTGACCTGTTTCTGATTATCTCAACCCAACCTGTTAAATAAATTGGTTGAACATGGGTTGAACCATTTAATTTTAAAATTCTAAATGAAATAAAAATGCTTAAACTACTCCATTTCACGAGAAATACAGAACGACAAAGTCAAATAAATTGTTCGAAGTTTAATAAAACCCAACCATAAAGTAAAATAACTAGTTCAAAGTTTCCCACAACAACAAAGTTAAATAAATCATAGTTTCAAAAAAGTTTCTAAATAACTCAAATTCCACTTTCATCGACTCCAATTTCACTCTCGGTATTACTTTCCTCTCGATCTTCTATCTTCTCGTCGTGGAACACTAGAACAGAAGTCGCCGTTGGAATTGCCGTGGAATAGAGGGAGAGGAGAGGAGTTGGTGTATGAGGGAAGAGGGAGGAGAGAGCGGGGCCGGCGTATGAGGGAAGAGGGTGGAGACGAGGCCTAATTAGGCAATTAGGATTTAGTCATTTAGGGTTTCAAAATTTCAATATAGAATTATATAAAATTATTTTTTAATCTTTAAGAATTATATTAAATTATTAATTGAATAAATAATGATTAATAATTAAAAATAAAATATTAGGTAATATTATAAATGGGTTAGAAACAAGTTGTAAATGAGTTAGAAACAGGTTGTAAATGGGTCGAAAGCAGGTTGAAAACATGGTGGAAATTTCAACCCAATCCATACCTAATTAATAAATGGATTAGGTGGGTTAACCTATTTAGTTTAAATAGGTTGAAATTCTCAACCCAACCTGCTAATTTTGGGTTGGGTTCGGGTTGGGTTGGCGGGTTGGGTCACTTTTTGCGACCCCTAGGCCTCGACATTGTCGCCACCTGGTCGGGTCTCGTTCATATCATTAAGGACAAAGTTATTACAATCGTTGTTAATAAACGACATGAGAAACGAGGGCATGCTATCAAAATAAACGTTACAATTAAGAGTGCCTAGCCAATAAGTAGGCCGAGCCGTTAGCATCGCGGCTAATATGATGGATGGATATGGACTCTTTCGAGTTAAGAGTGTGTCTAATATCTTCGATTATATCTCTAAACTCAGAGTTGTCGACATAAGAGTCATAGATCGCATCCACCACAACCTTGGCGTCGGTTTCAAGGATAATATGGTTATCTTAACTGCCCTCAATCCAACTAAGAGTTTCGCGAATAGCGATTGCTTCACCTTCTCTAGACGAAGGGAAGAAGTTGCAAGGAGAGGCAAGGGCCGAAATGAAGGCGCCCGAGTTGTCATGGAGGACGGCACCCCCGCTTTATAATTCGGCTCAAAAACCACGACATCCACATTGCACTTGAGAAACCCACGACATGGCGGGTGCCAACGGGAGGAGAAGGGGAGACCGGGAGAGCTAGACGATTGAGTAGTTGGATTTTTAGAGCCGATCCAATCCGATAAAATTTGTCTAGCACGGTGAACCACTTTAGAAGGGTCACGGGGTCCGTCATGCCAAATCACCTCGTTACGACGGTACCACAAACTTCATAAATGCGTGAGAAAAAAAAACCCGGGTGTGGTTGGGGTTGTCATGGAGGAATTTAAAGGCAAGCTCATGGAAAGAGTTGGACAAAGAAGAAATATCCTCTACGACATCCCTAAGACTCGTTTCTTGCCAAGATTGGCAAACCAAGGGGCAACCAATCAAGGCTTCCCAAATGTTTTCCTCATTGTGAATGCAAAATGAACAAATGGCCGAGATCCTAACGCCCCTCGATTGAATGGGGCTTCGAGTGGGCAAGATGTCTCTAATGGCGCGCCATGCAAAGAATTTTATCTTGCAAGGGATGTTGACGTTCCAAATAATATTCCAATCTCCATCATCAAAGAGATGATTTGACGGGGCAAATAACTCCGTAATAACACGGTAGCTAGACTTGACGGTATAAATTCCGTCGTGGGACCAATGCCAAATGAGGGAGTCTTCACGGTTATCCGAGAGAGGGGGAGCTTGAGGATTCTAAGGCAATCCCGTTGGCAAAAGAGTTGAGTGAGCAAATTGTTGTTCCAACCGCTGGTGATGGGGTCCCAAAGCTCATGAACGGTCAAATGATAGCTGCCATCAACACACGGAGAATCGATCATAAAACCTAAATCATCTTTAATCCATGGGTCTTTCCAAATATTTATAGAGTGACCGTTCCCAAGTTTCCCCCGAAGCCCCGCTTTGAGCGCCAATTGTGAGTGCCATATACTCCTCCAAATGAAGCTAGGAGCATTTCCCAATTTAGCCGTCATGAAATCACCATTCGGGTAATATTTTGCTTTAAGGAGGCGCCCAACAAGGGAGGACGGATTGGTAACTAGACGCCAACCTTGTTTCCCAAGCATAACAAGATTAAACGCGGTAAAGTCACGGAAACCAATGCCTCCAAACTTTTTTGGTGAACAAAGTTTGTCCTAAGAGAGCCAATCAATAGAGCGGTGGCCATCGGGTTTACGACCCCACCAAAAGAGAATTAATCATTTTTTCCATATTTTGGATGACCGAGCCCGGTATGAGAAAAACATTCATGTAGTAGATTGGAATGGTTTGGGCAACGACTTTAATGAGGGTGGATTTTCCGGCAGTGGACAATGGTTTCTTACTTCAAATTTGGAGTTTAGACCAAAGACGATCTAGGATAAGCCAAAAAATGAACTTTTTAGAGCGGCAAACAAGAGAGGGAAGCCCCAAGTAGCAGCCCGTATTGATGGGGTTGTGGATTCCAAGAAGTTGGAAAAACACGGACATTAGGTCAGTGTATTATATAAAACCAAACGGTTTCTTTTTTAATACCTTTAACCAAACACCCTAAATAAAGGAAAATGACCGTTTATCATATGAATATAAAATGTCGTTTTAATTCTAATATTGTTTTTTCGTTCTTAATTGAATAACTGAAAATGAAAAAAAAACCCCGATAATTTCATATGACATTTTGGTATGTTCTATATGGAATTTAAATTCTTTAAATTATTAATAAAATTTTATAGCTATTTAAATCCGGGGTGGTCTTGGGGTGTATGGGATGGTGTTGTTGCATGGGGTTTCAATTGTTGGAGGGGCCTCCTGCATTTTTTTATGTTCTATAAATAACTAAAAGTGTACTCACGCAATGCATCGAGATACATCACGATTTTAATGTTTATTTTTATTTTTTGTTTTTTATTGATTTACAGTACGATTTTGGATGATTTTTATTGACTGATAATGGTTTTTTTATATATAAATTTGTTTAATTTAGGCTTACCAATATAATGTTTTTTATATAAAAAAATTAAGTAGTTTGTTAAAATTCATTAATTATCTTATATATTTTAAATTTTTTATATTTAAATTGAGATATTTATTCTATTTTGATTATGTTTATCAGAATTCAAATTTCATAATTTTAGGATTTGGGGATTAGAGATAAGAATTTTTGGGGATAAAGATGAAATTTATTAATTATGGTTAAAAGCATTTAAAAGTAGTATATATTGCTTCATTAATTATTTTTTAAGAGATTTTAAGTAGATTAACATTAAATAATAGTACATAATGCTTAATACATCACGATTTTAATGTTTATTTATATTTTTTTGTTTTTTATTGATTTACAGTACGATTTTGGATGGTTTTTATTGAGTGATAATGGTTTTTTATATATAATTTTGTTTAATTTAGTTTTAACAATATAATGTTTTTTATATAAAAAAAATTAAGTAGTTTGTTAAAATTTATTAATTATTTTATATATTTTAAATTTTTTATATTTAAATTGAGATGTTTATTCTGTTTTGATTATGTTTATCAGAATTCAAATTTCATAATTTTAAAGTTTGGGGATTAGAGATAAGAATTTTGGGGATAAAGATGAAATATATTAATTAGGGTTAAAAGCTTTACAGGTAGTACATTAGGCTTTAATAGTTATTTTTAAGAGATTTTAAGTAGATAGCTTTAAATGATAATACATAAAGCTTAGTGAGTTGTAATTAAGAGTTTTTTATGCCATCTTTAATATAGTACTAGAAGTGTACTCGCGCATTACAGCTAGATACATCACGATTTAATGTTTCATTCTTTTTTTTTTGTCGATTTACATTACGATTTTGGATGGTTGTGAGAGAGTGATAATGATTTTTTTATATAAATTTGTTTAATTTAGACTTAATAATATAATATAATTTATTTTGGTTTAATAATATAATTTTTTTTATAAAATATTCTGTAAGATTTTTTAATTATATTTTAGATTTTTTATATCTAAAATATGCTGAGAGTTATTTTAGGGGAGTTAAAGTGGGAAATGATTTTAGGGGAGTTAAAATTGTTAGAGATAATGATTGAAAATTAATGAATAACATTAAATGTAGTACCTGGTCTTTAAAGATTAAAATGTAAAATATGTAATTTAAAGATTAAAATGTAAACAATGTAATTTAAAGATTAAAATGTAAAAGTTGGAATACTACAAGGACAAAATATGTAATTTTTTTGGATGAATTAACGTTTATATTTAAAGGAATTGGATGGAGGGACAAAAATGGAAGCAAAATAGAAACTATAGGGATGAAAAAAGCAATTTTTAAAAACCAGGGACGAAAATTGTTAGAAACATCAAACCACAGGGACGAAAATCGTAGTTTGCTCTTCTTCTTTTTTTTTTTTTTACTTTTTCAACTTTTGGTTATGTCTAGTCACTTAATTTATAGAGTAAACTCCAACTTTGGTCCTTGACATTTATTGATTTCTCTGAAATAGGTCTCTATGGTTTCATAATTCAAGTTTATATCCTCAGGGTTTGTATTTTGCTCTAGAAATGGTCCCTGACACCTAACGACGTCAAAATGGTCCGTTAGTGCCAGGGGTAAAATGGTCCTACCATGTTTTTAACCTTTTTTGTACTCTTTTTGTTTCTCTTGTTTTTTTTTGTAAAAAAACATCAACTAAGGGACCAACTTGTAAATATATATATATATATATATATATATATATATATATATATATATTGGGCCCCATATCTATTGTAACCGCCGATAATGAATCCAACGGTTAAGATGTGGGTTGCAAGGGTTGCAACTTTTTTCAGGGTTGCAAAATATCCTTCCACTATATATATATATATATATATATATATATATATATATATATATATATACACACACATACGAACACACCACACAGAGGGATGCCAAATCCTTCCAAGAAGTACAAAGGGTAAAATGGTCCTACGGATTTTACTCGTTTCTATTCATGGTTCTTCACGAAACATTCTCTTACTCTCGAGAAACCTTATCTTCTTCTATTCGCTGCAAAAGCTCCTCACAAGCTTTCAACGATGCAACTATAAATCTTTCCATAGCTTTGAAAACAAGCCGTAGATTGGTTTGAGCGCTAACGCTTTTACTGGTCTCACTCTGATACACAACCGAGAGACCGTTATCTTCTCCGGAAGGAAGAACGATCCGTTTATCGAGCACCTGCAACTCTTTATGAATCTTTTGATCCTCTCTCTCCAAATTCTTAACTTCTCTCTCCATGTTCTTATGCATCACCAACCTCCTTCGCATTTCCATCTTATCCTGTTCCCATAACTGAAGAACGATTTTCACAAAATATGTATATATATATATATATATCAATCTTGTATACTCTTTGGATGCTTCAACTATGAACAGATGCAAAGATTCTGTCATATTTTCGGTTATGATCTTGGATCTCTTTGGGGGTTTTGTATGTCGTTAATCGTAAAATGTCGAAAGGATTATTGGGTTGACTTGGAATTTCAAATTAGGCAACATCCATTCACTTTTGTGAATTTTGAGTCGTATGTGTTCGATGAAATGCCTTAGTAGTGAAAAGTACATATTCTTATGCATGAAACATCGACGGTGGTTACCGGAGTGGTGGTGGTTATAATGACGGTGGAGGGTTTAGGGGAAATGGTGGAGGACGTGAGTGTTATAATTGTGGTGGAATTGGACATCTAGCTAGGGATTATAGTAGCGGTGGTGGCGTGGTGTTGGGGTTCATCGGAGATATCATCGGAGAAGATGAACTCGCCGGAGAAGACGAAGTCGCTGGCCAACCCATTTCAGATTTTCAGCGAAGATACCATATATTCCTCTAAATTACAGTAATACCATATCAATTATGAATAATAAAACCATCAAAGTTGTAGCTTCTTGAAAGAGGTCTAATCCAGATTTTGTTCTTAAGATCTAAAATCAATCACCAACAGAGAGAAGTTGGAGCTGTTTTTTCTAAGATATGAATTGTAAATGAACCCCTACGAACGGTAAATAATGGAAGGATTTGGCATCCCTCTGTGTGGTGAGTTCGTATGTATGTATATATATATATATATATATATATATATATATATATATATTTACAGGTTGGTCCCTTAGTTGATGTTTTTTACAAAAAAAAAAAAACAAGAGAAACAAAAAGAGTACAAAAAAAGGATAAAAACATGGTAGGCCCATTTTACCCCTAGCACTAACGGACCATTTTGACGTCGTTAGGTGTCAGGGACCATTTCTAGAGCAAAATCCAAACCCTTGAGATATAAACTTGAATTATGAAACCATAGGCACCTCTTTCAAAGAAATCAATAAACGTCAGGGACCAAAGTTGGAGTTTAATCTAATTTATATTAAAATTTGGTGTTAAATTATTTTAGAGTAAACTCTAATTTTGGTCCTTAAGGTTTACTGAAATCTTTGAAAATGGGACCTGAACTTTGCTAAGTCTATAAATCGTCCTTGTGGTTTTATAAGTCTATAAGTCTGAAATGGCGCGCGCCATGGCGCGATATGGCGTGAGATGCGTATCCGCCGTTACGATATGAGCCATAACGTTTTGTTAAGTCGTGGCTCACGCCATGGGGGCTCAAGGCGCGCCATATCGCGCCATGGCGTCCGTTTTTTGTAAGGCGTCGCTATTTTTTTTTTAATTTGTAACTTTTTTAAGTTTTAAAATTTAAATTGGTTAAAGGTAAAAATAAAAACTTAAGGGATGAAAAGTTAAAACTTAAAACTTAAATTAAGTTGACTTTATTTAAACTTTTTAGAAATTAGAATTGAATTCACCTGTTATTTTCTAGATTTTTTAGAAATTATTTAGACTTTATATGATATCAATACATACATACATATATATATATATATATATATATATATGAATTTAAATTATTGGATATAATTGTATTCATTGAATAAAAAAAGAAAACATATATTTATACACATACAATAAATTAATAATATTATTAATTTGCCGCCTTAGTTCACACCTTGAAAAACGCCGCGTCCTCGCCATATCTCGTAAGGCTTGAGGCTTGACCTCGCCGCCACGCCACACCTCACGCTATTTTGAACCTTGGGTACACCCTTTGCCAACCTTATGTTTCTACCCTTTTCTCCAAAACTTGAATTATCAAAAAACAAAATAATTATACCATTCGATAATACAACGCCTTAAAGTCAAAGCAGTATGCTGACTCAATAATCTTTAAATCAACTTAAAATTATCTATCATTGTAGGACGGGTTGTTACATGATCCAATAATAGATTCATGTGTTGTTACTTCTTAATCCATCATCTTCTTCCCATTTTCCTTTGTTGTTACTGTGTCCTTGTTATTGAGTGGGATTTGATAGAGTGGAAATGGGGTTAGGAAGTAGAAATTGGTTTCTTCAGCACCTGGTTTTATTCAGGGAAGATTTGGTGTTGAGTTTTGGGGGGAATCGATTAAGGAGGCTATACTCGATTTCGAGCAAAGTATGTAATCAGTTTGAGGATTGATTGAGCGAAGGTCTGAGTATTTTGGGGCTCGAGAACCCATTATCGCCCCCGGGTGAATTCTCATACCGGTCGGAAGCAGTATCGGTCAAGAGGGAATCCCGATCGAGACCAATACCGGTCAAGAGGGAGTCCGGTCGGAAGCAGTATCGGTCAAGAGGGAGTCCCGTCGGAAGCAGTATCGGTCAAGAGGGAATCCCGGTCGAGATCATTACCGGTCAAGGGGGGGTTCCGATCGAGTTCAATACCGGTCAAAAGGGAGAGACCCGGTCACTGTTCTCTTGCCGGTCGGCCAAAGGGAAGGGTCGGGCCCGGGTTAGTTTTGGGCCGAAGCCCATGTGTTTTGTTGGGACTGTATTATTGAGTTCCAATTTATCGGAGGTATCAGCCCATCTTCGGAATTCTAGGATATCTTGGTCTCGAGTCATTAGGTGTGTGAATCGATAATGTTATTATTTTGGTTTACCGATCAATGCTTTCTTTATAGGTTTCGGTTCGGAGTTTTAAAGGTAGACGAAAAGCTTTGAGTTAAGGGAAGTCAGGTGAGTTTTTCTAAACTAAACCTTTTGATGATGAAAACATGTGAAGTTTATTTTAAACTTTGAATTAATTATGATGGCATGATTTTATTAAATTGTTCAAGTGTATTATAAATTGTTGTTGTTAAATGTATGCATACATTATTTATGGGTTACGTGACCTAAGTCGGGGAGTGTGTCCCGTTTATGTCGTTGGGGGCGTGTCCCAACATTAAGGCAGCGCGAGTTAGACACATCGTCTTTGACGGTCGTGTGGTCCGTAGCGTGTTTTATTTATGTGCCATTATTAAATGTTGTTTATAATTCTGGAAAGTATATGTTGTTGCTTAACTGTAGAGGGAACTCACTAGACCTATGGTCTAACCCTCGCTCTTTCAAAACTAAAAATCTTTTCAGGCCGTCGTGAGTTAGACAGGACAACTAAGGGCAATGAGAAGGCTTAGCGGGGCGGATAGAAGACCATTGCTTAGTTGTTCTTGTTGATCTCAGTTGTGTATAGGTTGTTTACAGCAAACCTTAATTTTCTATTGTAAGTTTGGGATCGTTTCGGCTTGGAATAATATTAAATGTTGGTATTTTAATATTAAGAATTAATCTGTTTGATTATTCTGGTTGGGCTGTTACATTTGGTATCAGAGCCATAGTTTAAGTGATTTAGGTGACTAGATGTGCCTAAACTTAAACTGTGGAGTAGATGGACACAACTGAGATTTAGGAAGCCTTTAAGAAAGACCTTGATCAATGTGAGGTGTGATAACAATAGTGAGTACTCTCATGTAAGGTAAATTCAGAATCGCATCTGGCCAATGCCATTATGAATTTACAGGTGCATGGGCATACTCAATTACTATTGTTGGGTGTGGCTCAGGGTAGAGAGTTCTATCCATAGATTGATAATTTTAGCCTAATGTGTGGTGGAAGTTCGTTTTTGGAAGTAAGGTTATGTCGTTACGATGCACATCGTGCGGGATGTAGGAATTTCGTTGAGAAAGAACCTCCTGAGTCCATAAGAAAGAGGATGATGATAGGAGGTGAGCTTGTCGCTCCAAGGGAGTCTTCGGTTGGTAAAGGGGTATGTCGTTTAGTGAGAACAAGAATCGAATGATCGATTTGAGGCTTCTAAAGCTGTAGTTAATTAAAGGGTGGTTGAGAGACGATATCAGTGTTGACTGATAATATGTAGTAAGGATCAGATGGGAATGAGTTACCGTTTGGGTTGTGAGTCAATAGTCACGGTGATGACTAGTTTTGGGCTTTCAAGGCTGTTAGGGGTCGATGGTGCCATAGGTTGTGGCACAGTTGAGAACCCTGGCTGGTTGGTCGGAAGCAAGGAGTCTGGGGATAAATTATATTGAATGTAAACAATTGATCTTATGAGAGTAAATAACCTTCAATGTCATTGAGTCTCCTGCATTGTGTCAAATAAATTGCTGAAGCTTTTTATATCTTTCACATCAGACGTTTTGGCAAGTGCGTGTCTTACGAAGTAGTTGTTTCGAAAACGTGTCGACACATGTGGATATGCGTTTGAATCGAAAAGACAAGTTTTTGGACTTTGGGTGATAAATTTTGAAAATAATTATATAATTCTTTACAAATAAGTCGATCTTTGGATAAGAAAATCAAAACATCATTTGATCGCATGAATTTATAAGGGAGTTGGGTATAAACATGTATTGTCATATCAACAAAGGTGAGAGTCGTTGACATGCTCAGTGTAAGCACTTTGTGGGGTATTTTTATAAATTGTGTGTAGAGTCATCGGAAACGTTTTCATTTGTGCCAACCTCGACAATGGGGTATGGTGAAGAGAAATTGTTGTGGCATTGAGGTAAAACGATTCTTGAAACCGTTGTACGTGGCTAAGTCAGTGTCTTGTCGTGCACGTGAGTTTGTTTTCTAATGTAGGTAATTTCTAAATTTTCAACCGTGTCAAAAGTTTAATTGTTTGTGCGTCATGCATGAAGGCTATGAACTCTCTAGGTCGTGAGGAAGGTTGCAAATAAGAATGATGAAGTTTTAAGAGTGGAAGTGTGTCGCTCGATCTGAGAGTGGTAAATGTGTGATATTGGTATTCTTCTAAGTAAGGGGGAATAGCGGATGTGGTTAATGGAGGCATTGACCTATGATGTTAAGGATGATGGTACTATAATGGTTCACCGTTGGTTTCATGTGTATGTCGGTAAATGGTTGTGTCTGGAGTGGAGTTTGGAGTCGTAAAAATATTTTGGGCAATTAGTTGCTGTAGTGGAAGATGAAGGTTTCACTGGAGATCCATGTAGGGTGGTAACAGAGTGGAAGTACATCAATGTCAATCGTTGCTGTGGAAATCAGAAACCATTTGTGGTAATACCGGAGTGCGGAGAATGAAGTAGTAGTTACGGATAGTTTCGAGGAGTTTTGTGATGAAGCGAAGAGTTATTCAGAAAAGGTGTGTACCTAGTGTGATGTTGGACAACTTTGTGTGGATAATTCAAAAAGGGGAAATCACTAGTTCAGTAAAGTGGTTCTTTATCAACGAAGTTTTGATGGTTATGTGGGAGTGACATTTTTATATAGCACGACTGGAATGGGTTGCGCTTTGTGCATTTAAGACTTCGAGGTAGTACGTTTAATTATTCAGGCTACTGGAGTTTGATTCCAGCAGGTTGCGATGAGCTGGCAGGAGATATCTAGTTGAGTGGTTTTGAAAATCATAGTTTTGTGATTTAGCCAGATTTGAGAAAGACAAGGCCGTAAAATGCCTTGAGGTCTGATTTCAGTATTATGACCAGTGAGAAGAGAACGGTATTTGTAGGTGTGCCAAGTGGTCGTAGAGACTTGCAGTTGTTCTGGGAGGAGGTAGTAGAGTGTTAGTAGTAACCAGTAGTCGAGGACGTCTTTATGACATAGCTGGGAGTGCAAATTCTTAAAGTGGTAAGGAGTTTCCTTAAGGATATGTAGAAGGCGGGTGTTATCCTCTTAGGATGAATGTCTTCTTCCAGAGATCTGGGGGAATGAGTTGTAAGATTGTGGTTGGGATGCTAAGTTGAAATTAATGTTGTCAAATGATGGGTGGTGGTTATCTAAAAGATGAGCTATATTCAGGTTTACAACAGGTTTTGGGTGGGATTATTTTATATCCCTAAAATGAATGTTGAGAGTGTCGAACTGTTTAATTCTGGAAGTGATGCAGTAGATAGGAAATTCGTGGGCATGATGAATTATGCTTGAGGGTGAAGGGATTATAGCAGATTGGGCAATCTTGTTTGGCAAGAGAGAGTGGTGCGGCGTTTTCGAATAGTGGGTAACGTTTTGAAGAGTTGGGTTGATAATCTTGTGTGAGAATTGTGGATAGTCGGTGGAGCTAGCAAGTAGTGTTTTTGTGCTTCGATACATTTGGGATTCATCGAGGAATAAGTCAGCAATGTTAGGAGAGCGGCGTTTCTTGCAACAAGAAGAAAGTGAAGATATCATATCGAAAAGATGGGAAATGTGAGAGTAAGAGGTTGGGCAAGTGACACAAAGCGTGGAGGTATGTTTTAGATTCTGCTGACAGCAAAGTTATAAATCCCTAGCGTGGGTATGAGAAAGGGAGCATGGCGTTGGTGCGGTGCGTGTATGATTAATCAAAGTCATACAGCAGACTAAAAGTTCACGTTACTAATCAGTGAGTTGGTCGTTAGAAGTGGGTTTGAAACCCTCAAGGAGGAAGGTAGAGGTGTTGGAATATAGTGCTGGGAGCGAAGAGCCATAGTGTCAGTATTGGCAATGCGTGAAAAGGGGATTCCAAGTGAGTCCGTTATTCCGTGTTAATCCCTTTGAAAAGTTGGTATGAACTTGGTCTTTCCGAATCAAGCGGGTGAAGCTGGGTTTTATTGCGTAATTGGTTGGGTATTTGTGGATGCAATGAGAAATGGAAGTATATGTCGCATTAATCGGACAGTTAGAACCGATGGATTACGAAGGTTTTGCATTGTGGAAGTTTCTACCAATATGTGAAAAGTAGAAGAGTTGAAGTTGGGGCGTTATATATTCAGGGTATAAGAATTGGATAAAGCCGAGGAGTTGAGATCAGTGTGGTTCGAAAAAGGAAAGTGTGTTTGCGTTTGACTTATGGCGTGCTAAGTGTAAGTGGGGTTGCTTGCAAGGGCAAGTTACATGATGAAGAAACTCGTGTCTGTGAGTTGTGGGTGATGTCTATAGTTGACGACGTGTTATGTTAGAGAGTTGGGTGAGTATTTGGTCGGTGATGCATGTTGTCGTGGTGTGACTTCGGCAAGGAAGTTGATGTAATCGAGGGGTAAATCTGATGATTACGTACGACCATGTAATGATTAGAATGGCTTGGATAATCGAATAGTACTATTTTAGTTAGATTGAGAATTATGAGTCATTAGTCCCAAGCGGTGATAAATGGAAGTTACCAGTCTCGCATTGGAAGACTGTGAACCGATTCAGAAAGAAATGGAAGTTAAGACCTAGACTTATCGGGCCTTTGCGACCCCGAAGCGTGTTGGAGAGGTGGCTTATAAATTGGACTTATCGGTAGACTTGCGAGGAGTTCACCCTGTTTTCCATGTATCCAACCTGAAAAAGTGTTTAGCAGAAAGTGATGTGGTGATACCGTTAGAAGATGTTCAAATAGATGAAAGGATAAGTTTTGTAGAAGAACCAGTAGCGATTTTGGATCGTAAAGTGAAAAAGTTAAGGAATAAGGAAATTTCCATGATAAAGGTTCAATGGCAATTTCATAAAGGACAAGAAGCGACTTGGAAGTTAGAGTCGGTTATGAAGAATCAATATCCCAGTTTATTTTAATAAAGGAATTCCGGGGACAGAATTCTTTTGAGGGAGGGATATTGTAATAACCGGGTTAAAAGTTAGCAATCGCAAAGTTAGGATGGAAAGTGGTCAAAACCCAATTTTAGGGGGCTTAAGTGAAAATGTTTATTATAAGAGTTTAACCTAGGGTCTTGTGTTACTCATTGGTAGCGGCTAAGGGATTTTGGGGAGGAAGCAGAATCGCCATTTGAAGAGGAAAGTCAGAGAAGAATTTTCTAAGGATTTCTCTCAAGGTAACACTTCTCAATCCATCATCTTCATCCCATTTTCCTTTGTTGTTACTGTGTCCTTGTTATTGGGTGGGATTTGATAGATTGGAAATGGGGTTAGGAAATAGAAATTGGTTTCTTCAGCACCTGGTTTTATTCAGGGAAGATTTGGTGTTGAGTTTTGGGGGGAATCGATTAAGGAGGCTATACCCGATTTCAAGCAAAGTATGTAATCAATTTGAGGATTGATTGAGCGAAGGTCTGAGTATTTTGGGGCTCGAGAACCCATTATCGCCCCCGGGCGAATTCTCATACCGGTCGGAAGCAGTATCGGTCAAGAGGGAATCCCGGTCGAGACCATTACCGGTCAAGGGGGGGTTCCGATCGAGTTCAATACCGGTCAAAAGGGAGAGACCCGGTCACTGTTCTCTTGCCGGTCGGCCAAAGGGAAGGGTCGGGCCCGGGTTAGTTTTGGGCCGAAGCCCATGTGTTTTGTTGGGACTGCATTATTGAGTTCCAATTTATCGGAGGTATCAGCCCATCTTCGGAATTCTAGGATATCTTGGTCTCGAGTCGTTAGGTGTGTGAATCGATAATGTTATTATTTTGGTTTACCGATCAATGCTTCCTTTATAGATTTCGGTTCGGAGTTTTAAAGGTAGACGAAAAGCTTTGAGTTAAGGGAAGTCAGGTGAGTTTTTCTAAACTAAACCTTTTGATGATGAAAACATGTGAAGTTTATTTTAAACTTTGAATTAATTATGATGACATGATTTTATTAAATTGTTCAAGTGTGTTATAAATTGTTGTTGTTAAATGTATGCATACATTATTTGTGGGTTATGTGACCTAAGTCGGGGAGTGTGGCCCGCCTACTCGTGACGGGGAATGTGGCCCGTTTATGTCGTTGGGGGCTTGTCCCAACATTAAGGCAGCGCGAGTTAGATACATCCTCTTTGACGGTCGTGTGGTCCGTAGCGTGTTTTATTTATGTGCCATTATTAAATGTTGTTTATAATTCTGGAAAGTATATGTTGTTGCTTAACTGTAGAGGGAACTCACTAGACCTATGGTCTAACCCTCGCTCTTTCAAAACTAAATCTTTTCAGGCCGTCGTGAGTTAGACAGGACAACTAAGGGCAAAGAGAAGGCTTAGCGGGGCGGATAGAAGACCATTGCTTAGTTATTCTTGTTGATCTCAGTTGTGTATAGGTTGTTTACAGCAAACCTTAATTTTCTATTGTAAGTTTGGGACCGTTTCGGCTTGGAATAATATTAAATGTTGGTATTTTAATATTAAGAATTAATCTGTTTGATTATTCTGGTTGGGCTGTTACATGTTATAACCAAGGTTCTAAATGGCATGAGGCGTGGCGTGGCGGCGAGGCCAAACCTCAAGCCTTGGGAGCCACGGCGAAGCCATGACGTTTTCAAGGCGTGACTTATGGCGTCAAATTTCTATTTCATATATAATATTATATATAAAAACATATGTTTTGTAGTGTTACTCAGTGAGTCAATAGTAATAGGGAAGTTAAATTAGGTTGTATATATAAAAAACTTGCAAAATAAGACATTAAAAACGTAAAGAAAATCAAATATCTCATTACAATAACCGCGCATTAGGCCATGGCGTGCCATGGGCTTAACGTGGCGTGACACACAAGCCTTGGTGCCATGGCACGCCATGACGGTTGTGCGACGAGTTTTTTAGAACATTGGTTATAACATCAAATTGGTTTTGTTTGTTATGACATGTTAATGATTATCGATATTCAAAAAGGGAAAAATTGAATGTTATGCGAATAGAGTAAAATGCAGAAGACAAATTACTTGCTTATTATCGTAAACCGGTTGATGTTAAGATGTTTAAAAAGTATATAATGCAACTCATTATCAGTAGCGAATATACATGATCCACTGTGGATATGCACATCAACGCATGCACATTTTTTTAAAATATGATAATGGTAATGTATATAAAAAAAGAAAAATGTGTGCGTCTCATGAACTTTAATTCATTATGAATATACAACGGTTGCTCCAAGGTTTTTGCGGAGTTGATGTACTTTGAAGGTGGATCAAAATCCTGCAAGGTCGTCTGATGACTTGTTAGTCAAATTCTACCGTTTCAAGGATTTTTTTTTAAGTTTTCTAGTCGATTTCGAGGAAAAAATTTTTCGCGTTTTTTGGTTTATTTTGGAGGACTTTTGGGTTTTTTGGCTATGTTCTCATGTATTTTTCAATATCCTAAAGCACCTCTAAAAATTTCGTTAATAAACCTTTCATATCAATTTTTTTGAGGTTTTATTCATTATGCCAAAATAATCAAGAGTAATTTACAATAAAAATGTTGAGTTTATTGAAACGGTGAAGAGTGGTTTTGGAATATTATTCTAATAGTTGTCGAATGGCAAATAAAATATTTATTTTTTGAAATACCAATACATTTTTTTCGGAAAATCTCCATTTAAATAAAATAATGTTCAAGATGTATTATCACTACGAAATTGACAGCTTTTTCCGTCAGATAAATCCGCCAAAATTCCACCGGAAAAATGTATTCTCGACGGATTTTCGGTCGGAAGGCGCCGAAAATACATTTTTTCGGCGGATCCATCCGTCGAAAATTAGTCTGAATTTTTTAAAAATAATTAACCGAAATAATTGTTTTTCTATTTAAAAACAATTAATCCTACCAATTTTTGGCGGATTTTCAGCGGTTAAATCTGCCGAAAAGTTTTAAAATCTTTATTTTTTTTTAAAGGAAGACAGGTATTTTCGGCGAATATTTTTGACGGATAAATTAGCCAAAAATAATTAATTATTTTAATTATTATTTATTAATTATTTGTTTATTTATTTAATTAATTATTTTCGGAGGATTTATCCGCCGAAAATCCGCCAAATTTTTTTAAAAATAGAAACAGGAAAAACCTGTTTTTTCATTAAAAAATGCCTGCTAAAAACCTGTAAAAACCTGTTGAAAGCTGTAAAAACAATAAAACTGCCAAAAACTGTAAAAAACATAAAATACAACTAACTTGTCATAAATTAAGGTCCTAAATCTCGATACATTGTTCAAATATTGTTCCAAAATACGTTCCAACAACAAAATTCAATAAATTGTTCAACATAAACAAATATCTCATCACATGGGTGGCGGTGGCGGTAGCGGTGGCGGTGATGGGGGCTGGGACTGATAGAAACGTCATACCATTTCACACATCTCCTCGTATTGGATATCACGTCTCGTTACTTCCGCTCGACATGCCTCTTCCTCCACCGCACATCTCTCTTCCCGCTCCATCAACTCCTAAATTTGGGTCCTTAGATCCTCAATTTCCTATAAAATAAAAAAGGCGTTAGAACAAGTTTAACATAAATTATAAAATAAATTGATAAACCTCATTTAATGAAATGTGGTACACACCTGTCGGGAAGAAGAAGAAGCACCACCCTGTGAGGTTGTCCCAGTCAAGATCGCGTTGGGATCTGGGTTATACACCCGCAATTTTCGGTAAGTAAAGGTTACCCGGACGTTTTTGCAACTTGAAAATGGTGGGATTTAGGTTGGGAAAACATTATTTAAAGTCCCTAAGAGTTTCGGGGGTGTTGGCATAGAGAAAGTCGAGTTTCGGGGCTCCCGACTACAATGACCAGCGGCTATGACATGGTCATAGTCGCACTGGCAAAGTAGCATGCAAGAAAGGGTGTTCTGGATCACTTGTGCGACCATGCCATGCGACAATGCCGTGGCAAAGTCGCATGGCAATGTAGCACAGCGGTACCAGAGCTTAAAAATCGGGTTTTCAGCCTTTCATCTTCATTTCTTCATAACTTTCTCATTTCTACTTCATTTTTGGTGATTCAAATTGCTATGGTTTCGTATTTGAGAGATGTTCAAGGATAGATTGTTAGTTTTGGGAAGATCCAATAGTATATGGTGGTGGAGTGGAAGCAAAGATCATGAGTTCATCATTATCACCCCCATCTTCAAGAAATTTGGGGTTTTCTAGGTTTTCACCAAAACCTAAGTGGTGAGTTGATCCTCCTAGTTTGTAAACTTTATTATGAGTCATAAATTATCTATTGATGACTTCCTAGTGTTTATGTTTCTCAAATTTCGGTTTGGAGGATTTTGAGAAAAGTTAGGTCAAATTAGGGTTTTTGGCCAAAATGGAGATTTTGATACAAGATATTTGGGGAACGATTCTATATGGTTGAATATGAATATTTATGGTTGAAAATTTATGGATTTAGGTTTCTGGAGTTTTTGGCTCAAAGATCCAAGTTTCTTCAAAGGAGCTCAAGTTGGGGTAAAATCTAGATTTAGCCTAAATCTAGCAAGGTGAGTTCAAGTTGTTTTGTGAAAACGTTGTACATGCCAAAATGCTTATTTTAAAGTGTTTACATGAAATTATTAACTGTTGGGTTATTTGATAAATCTTGATTAGTTGAAGTGTTTGGTTTTATAAACTTTGTAAAACACCCACATTTGGGGTTTTGAGCATTATGCAAAGAAAACATACACATTAGTATTTTAATGGTTTACTTCATGAAATAGAGTTTGAGCATAAATGCATTTTATGGTTTGTTTTAGATAAGTGTTGATTTTGTGTTATGGGATGTTTTTGAAAGAATAAATGATATAACCCACTTGGAAAACGATTTGTCCCAATCTAAACTACGTTGGAGTTGTTTATATATATTTTGGAGTATGGTTTTACATAATGTGGGTCGTTTACATTTGATTTCACTTTATGATTTTCAACGTTGGGTTTTTGGGTTTGTTGAGTTTATGGCTCGGTTTGGATTTTTTTGGGTTTTTAGGACACTTGTCCGATTTTAATAGCTCAATGTAGAGCGTTTGGTTATGATTTGCATCTACTGCATCATATTTGAGAGTTACATGTTTTGAATGCGTTAGTTCATTTGTTTTGAGTCATGTAATGTTTAGTTAGTGCAATGGATCCATAGGCACGGTGTTCTTTAGTCCCGTTTTGGACGAGTTAACCACTTTGGCATGGAATAGGCATCGGGTCACCTTGGTAAGTAAGGTGTGGACCTATATGGTCAGGCAGCGTCCCATGGACAGTAAGGTGTAATTCCCTTGTGCATAAGTTCCCGTTTTAGAACTGGGTTCCCCTGTTTTGGAACTCTCAAGAATAGACCTAGAGGGGTTGACTTGATGTTTTCGAGCGATAAACTTAGAGGAGTTTAGCTCGGTATGTTTTATGGGTATAACCCATATGTTTTGGTTTCCTACAAAGTTATGTAACCTACTTTTGTGTTCCGTCACATATCATGTAATCGGGTCTCCCCCGTCATCGCAAGGTGTTGTTTTGGTTATGGAGTTTTATAATCCATGTTTTCAGTGACGTTTTGAGTATGGATTACTATCCATGTTTTTGGGTTTTGCATACTGAACTTTATCCATGTCTTTGGAGTATTTTGGATGATAGAGTTATCCACGTTTTCGGTATTTAATTAGTAAAGTGTTAGTTTTGTATTACACGAGTTTTGGGTTTGGATTTATATTCGGAGGAATGTTTTGTTTTATGATTTTAATCACGAAAAGGGTGAATGATGAAAAATAGATTGTTTTAAGATTTAATGTATTTCATTTTGGTTGCCTTCAAATTTAAATGTATTGCATTTTGGAAATCATGATTTTAAATAGCATTCATAAAGTTATTGCTTTATATATATCTATGTAAAACTATTGACTTCACTAGGCGTTAAGCCTAACCTTTTATTTGTCGACATGTGCATCAGGTTCCAGTTGGGGTTTGGTTCTAGCAGTGCTACGAGGAGTTGAGCATTAGATTTACACGAGAGTAAGTAGTTTGGTGAAGTCTTCCGCAGTTGGAGATAGTGACTGTTATTGGGTTTTAGTGGCACCTGTCCTTATTATAGACTGTTTACATAGAATGAAATGTGTGTATTGAAGTTAAATATTAAACTGTGATTGTAGATGAATTACTTATCGATGTATTTAGAAAATTTTAAATTAGTTGCTATTTCCGGATTTGAGGGTGTTACAAGTTGGTATCAGAGCATCAGTTTGAGAGAATTAAGTGTTGATTTTGGATACCTAGACTTAAACTAGCGTTTTTAGGTGATTGAAAGAGAGAATTGCACCATTTGGTACTTGAAGTTTGGATATTTTGAGGTTGATAGAGTCGCTAGAAACGAGAAACTCGTCGAGGGTAGCAAGGATGATCATGTACGGTACGTTTATAATTGCATCTAGCCAGTGTTGTGGTGAACCTACATGTTACATGTGTATACTTGAACTGCCTGTATATAATGACCGTTGGTGTAGTGTGAAAGTTTCTAAGCGAGTAGCCAATAGAAGAGTTGATGTTTATGGCATTGTCATTGTCATTTGGAGTGATGGTTAAGTATGAGTAATACATTAAGTTGACCATTTTGAGTCGGGGTTATTGGTTGAAATTAGAACCATAGGCTTGATAAAGAGACTCTATTTCAAGAAGAGATTGTAAGTTAATCATATTGGTGCGATTATTGCTTTAGGATGTTTGATGCATTCGGTTGTCGATAGCGTGGATAGGAAATTGGGAAGCGTGGACCTAGGATGCCGAGAGCCGACCAAAATTCATGCACGAAACTTGTTTCTAAAATATGTTTGCATCAATTGTTTCTCATGTTCTCAAATCATAAGGGAGTAGAATTACGAAATTTTGGGAAAAAGGTTTAGCATACACGAGATTTTAAACCATGAATTTAAATATGCATAAAATTGTTTTATTGCATACGATTGTAGACCTTGTTGAGATTTTCTTTATCCTTGTTTTTGTCGAATGATATTTTCGGATATTGTAGTGTTTGTGATTCAACCTTGTTTAGAGTCTCGTGCAAGTAACTGCGATTTATGACCTTGACATGGGATCTCCTCCACGTATGTTAAGGTCCTAGAGAAAAAGTTATTCCCATGTTTTGATGTTCGAGTTTTATAGAAAATTTTATACCGTGTGAGTTTTGTTGAGTTTTATGAAGTATTATTTTATGACATTTTCCTACGCATTAGTGTACTTTGAAATGCGTAAGTTTTAACTTCATTACGTGTAAATTTACGAGTATATTAGGCGTCGCGTCTCATGTAAATTTTGTTGAAAAGTGTCACTTTATTCTACTTTGTGATAAAAGAGAAACTCTTAGAATTTTAACATTTTTAGACATACTGTCGTTTTATACTTTATGTTGTGAAATGGAAATTTTGGCATCGTTTGGTTTTAGCGTTGATGAGTTTTATGAAAAAAAAAATCAGTCGAGTCATATGGAGTTTTATTTTACGACAGTTTGCATCACGTAGATAAAACTTTGGAAACGCATATACTTGAATTGTTGTGTGTGTTAACTCATGAGTCCTTGTTTAACATTTTCGCATCATGCGGGTTTTGCACATGTCTTTTCGCAACCGTGAGGGACGTTGTAATTAGGGACTAGAGGAGTCCTTGGAATTTGACGTGTCGGATGATCCGACTTGTGGTTTCAGTTTTGAATATGTGCATGCACGAATAATTGAGGTAATAGATTCATGTTTTTCCAGTTAACTAAGAGGTGATCTTCATGTTTCGGTAATCCTGCGGGGTAAGGCCTTGTGTGAGTATCTGCGCCTGGTTGGGTCTGACTTGATGGGTTTCTTGGTCGTTTGACGTCGTGCTACTTATTGGCGGTGTGCCATCTTTGTGGGTTTCCGGGAACAAGGGAATTATTGTGGTCCGTTTGTTAGGGACGTAAGATTTGGGAATACTAGTCATCTGTTAGGTGTCAACCTTAATGCGACAACATTTCTGGAATGAAGTATTGGGCGGGATGCTCACGTTTTTGATGTCACCATTTTGATATTAGGCGTCGATTCGTTTCGTGAAGTCAATGAATCTTGGAATGTTTGGGAGTATCCAGATTAGATAATGAGAAAAGTTGACCTATTGGTGGTGGAATTTAAAGGAAGATTAGATGTTGGTAATTAAGTATTGATGTGTATAAGCTTTCCTGACATGGTAAATATCTTATCATGGAATGTTTGAGGTTGGAAGTAGATCGGAGTTGAGTGATAGTCGGATCTGCATTAACCAACTACATGGAGAGGGTATTGGTATGCCTCGAAAGGACGACCTTGTCGATATCAAAAACCGAGTATTAAGAATTTAGAGGATTCTTTGGAGGTTGATGTCGAACTTGGGTTTGGGTTCAGAAGTATGTTGAGCTAAGGTGTATTGTTCAATGAGAAGTTGAGGTCACAAACTACTCTTAAGGTAGTAAGTGTCACCCAAGGTTGGGACCGTAGTCTTGTGGGTAAAGACTGCTTTAGTGAGTTAAGTGTTCACTCTGATATAAGTGTAATGTACCCAAGGGGGCTGCTGTCGTGAGTATCAACATAAGGATTATGGAAGTGGTTCTGGAAAATGGATTAGGGACAATCTATCCTGCGGGCAACATTAAATGGGAAACTAGATTTCGATGACGAAATCTCTTTTAAGGTTGGGAGGATTGTATCACCCGCAATTTTCGGAAAGTAAAGGTCACCCGGACATTTGTGCAACTTGGAAATAGTGGGATTTAGGTTGGGAAAACATTATTTAAAGTCTCTAAGAGTTTCGGGGGTGTTGGCATAGAGAAAGTCGAGTTTTGGGGCTTGGTACAGGCCCGACTACAATGACCAGTGTCATAGTCGCACTGGAAAAGTAACATGCAAGAAAGGGTTTTCTGGAGCACTTGTGCGACTATGCTATGAGACAATGCCATGGCAATGTAGCACAACGGTGCCAGAGCTTAAAAATCGGGTTTTCAGCCTTTCATCTTCATTTCTTCATAACTTTCTCATTTCTACTCCATTTTTGGTGATTCAAATTGCTATGGTTTCGTATTTGAGAGATTTTCAAGGATAGATTGTTAGTTTTGGGAATATCAAAGAGTATATGGTGGTGGAGTGGAAGCAAAGATCATGAGTTCATCATCATCACCCCCATCTTCAAGAAATTTGGAGTTTTCTAGGTTTTCACCAAAACCTAAGTGGTGAGTTGATCCTCCTAGTTTGTAAACTTTATTATGAGTCATAAATTATCTATTGATGACTTCCTAGTGTTTATGTTTCTCATTCGGTTTGGAGGATTTTGAGAAAAGTTAGGTCAAATTAGGGTTTTTGGCCAAAATGGAGATTTTGATACAAGATGTTTGGGGAACGATTCTATATGGTTGAATATAAATATTTATGGTTGGAAATTTATAGATTTATGTTTTTGGAAGTTTTTGGCTCGAAGATCCAAGTTTTTCCAAAGGAGCTCAAATTGGGGTAAAATCTAGATTTAGCTTAAATCTAGCAAGGTGAGTTCAAGTTGATTTGTGAAAACGGTGTACATGCCAAAATGTTTATTTTAAAGTGTTTACATGAAATTATTAACTGTTGGGTTATTTGATAAATCTTGATTAGTTGAAGTGTTTGGTTTTATAAACTTTGTAAAACACCCACGTTTGGGGTTTTGAGCATTTTGACAAAGAAAACATACACATTGGTATTTTAATGGTTTACTTCATGAAATAGAGTTTGAGCATAAATGCATTTTATTGTTTGTTTTAGATAAGTGTTGATTTTCTGTTATGGGATGTTTTTGAAAGAATAAATGATATAACCCACTTGGAAAACGATTTGTCCCAATCTAAACTACGTTGGAGTTGTTTATATATATTTTGGAGTATGGGTTTACATAAAGTGGGTTGTTTATGTTTGATTTCACTTTATGATTTTCAACGTTGGGTTTTTGGTTTGTTGAATTTATAGCTCGGTTTGGATTTTGTTGGGCCTTGGGGACACTTGTTCGATTTTAATAGCTCAATGTAGAGCGTTTGATTATGATTTGCATCTACTGCATCATATTTGAGAGTTAGATGTTTTGAATGCGTTAGTTCATTTGTTTTGAGTCATGTAATTTAGTTAGTGCAATGGATCCATAGGCACGGTGTTCTTTTGTCCCGTTTTGTACGAGTTCACCACTTTGGCACATAATAGGCATCGGGTCACCGTTGTAAGTAAGGTGTGGACCTATACGGTCGGGCAACGTCCCATGGGCAGCAAGGTGTAATTCCCTTGTGCATAAGTTCCCGTTTTGGAACTGGGTTCCCCTGTTTTGGAACTCTCAAGAATAGACCTAGAGGGGTTGACTTGATGTTTTCGAGCGATAGACTTAGAGGAGTTGAGCTCGGTATGTTTTATGGGTATAACCCATAAGTTTTGGTTTCCTACAGAGTTATGTGACCTACTTTTGTGTTCCGTCACATATCATGTAATCGGGTCTCCCCCGTCATCATAAGGTGTTGTTTTGGTTATGGAGTTTTATAATCCATGTTTTCGGTGACGTTTTGAGTATGGATTACTATCAATGTTTTTGGATTTTGCATACTCAACTTTATCCATGTCTTTGGAGTATTTTGGATGATAGAGTTATCCACGTTTTCAGTATTTGATTAGTAAAGTGTTAGTTTTGTATTACACGAGTTTTGGGTTTGGATTTATATTCGGAGGAATGTTTTGTCTTATGATTTTAATCACGAAAAGGGTGAATGATGAAAAATAGATTGTTTTAAGATTTAATGTATTTCATTTTGGTTGCCTTCAAATTTAAATGTATTGCATTTTGGAAATCATGATTTTAAATAACATTCATAAAGTTATTGCTTTATATATATCTATGGAAAACTCTTGAGCTCACTAGGCATTAAGCCTAACCTTTTATTTGTCGGCATGTGCATCAGGTTCCAGTTGGGGTTTGGTTCTAGCAGTGCTACGAGGAGTTGAGCATTAGATTTACACGAGAGTAAGTAGTTTGGTGAAGTCTTCCGCAGTTGGAGATAGTGACTATTATTGGGTTTTAGTAGCACCTGTCCTTATTATAGACTGTTTACATAGAACGAAATGTGTGTATTGAAGTTAAATATTAAACTGTGATTGTAGATGAATTATTTATCGATGTATTTAGAAAATTTTAAATTAGTTGTTATTCCGGATTTGAGGGTGTTATCTGGGTGGTACCCGAAACCAAACAGACGACCTTTCTTCGGTCTCCCAGCAACCTCCTGCCACAACTCAGTAGTATGAACTAGCAGATAATGGCTAGGATCATCGTCGTACTTCTAGCTGAGGCTTGTCGAATACCCACCCTGTGGTTTTACAAAGTACGTACAAGTCAATTTCGACAACATAACGACTGTAAATGGGACGTACCCAACTAAGTTAAACAATCTTAATGTTTTCCCAACAAATGGCAACCCAAACTATATATATATATATATACACACACACACATACGAATAGATGCAATTTGAAACTCAACCCATGCATATAGAACAAATAGGGTTGGGCTTGTGCGCATAAAATCTTTAAATGCACCCGTTTGACTGTCTGGAAGTCAAACCATGCATACAGAAGAAAGATGGGTTGGGTTTGTGCGCTTGAAAGCAATAAGGGCACCTATTAGACTATTTGAAAGCCAAACCATGCATATAGAACATATAAGGTTGGGTTTGTACGCTTGAAAGCTCTAAGTGCACCTATTAGGCTATTTGAAAGCCAAACCATGCATATATAACATATAAGGTTGGGTTTGTGCGCATAAAGGCCCTAAGTGCACCTATTAGGCTATTTGAAACCCAAACCATGCATATAGAACAAATAGGGTGGGGTTATGCGCATAAAGGCCCTAAGTGCACCTATTAGGCTATTTGAAACCCAAACCATGCATATAGAACAAATAAGGTTGGGTTCGACATCATAACGACTGTAAATGAGACATACCCAACTATGTTAAGAAATCCTAATGTTTGCCCAACAAATGGCAACCCAAACTAGATAGATATATACATATATACACACTAAGATAGAGTCTTACGGTATAAAAATCCTAATGTTTGCCTAACAAATGGCAACCCAAACTAGATAGATAAAATTTAAAGTTAAACATGAAATACTTACCGCAACCCGACTACACCTCGATGTCACATAATCCTCGGTGGATGAAGATGAGGTATCTGATCCCAACCGCGTCTTCTTGTGGGTATGATCGAAGAGCTCCAAACCCGACGGTGGCATACCTTTTACTTTGGTCTACGAAAGGCAAATAATACAAACATGTGTTAATTATAACATATTAAATAACAAACTACTAAAGCAAGCAATGGTTAATTATAACATTTTTAATGTCCTACCAAACGAGCCGATGTCTCTCCGAACAAGATCGATCCATTGCAATGCTTGGATATTTCGCCATCCACCAGCGTCATTAGTTTCTCACGCGATACCACAGAAACCCCCTTCCAATGATCGTTATTCCATCCATCGATCATCACGATCCAGTTCGGCGGGGAGACCCAATCGGGGGGGGGGGGAATGGCTTCAACAAGTTCATATCTCAGTTGGAGTCGTTCTCATCATAGGGTCGCCCATTATCCACGGACAACTTGGCGGATCTCTTCCGGGCGAAACTCAGGTTGTCGTTGTATTGTTTCCCACACTTTCTCTCCCAGATATCTTGCATCCGGGCATCGAAAGAATCATCCCACGTGTAGTAGCCCTATACGTACAAGTTTAGTTATTCTTAAGTTGGAAATAAAACTATCAAAGATAATAATTATGTAAATATACAATCCGAACCTGAAAAAGCTCAAACATCTTGTTCCTCATGTCAATAGGAATGTGGGACCAAGTACGCCATGCACCAGTCAAGAAGTTCCGATTTATCCTCGTGGCCATGTGGCTCGCCTCGTAACAATTCCATCTACATAAGGAATTGAATTAATATCCATACAAATAACAATTCATTTTATCAACAAGTTTATAAAAATGAATTTACTCATTGGAGCAAACATCATGAGGTGCTAGCTGCCTCCTATGTGTCGGGAGTTGTTCCGGAGCAGCGATGCCACAGACATTACAGACGCCTCATCGTCTGGTTGTGCCGAACCGCTACTAGAGGCTCAGGTTGTACCTCAGCTAGGAGTACCTCGTCTGGACCCAGATGCACGCGGGACACGCGGCGCACGCGACATTGTCTACAAAGCAATGTTAGAAAGCATACAATAGTAATTAAAGTATTCAAACTATTAAAGCCCAACTGATCCATTAAAGCCCAATTGGATCCATTAAAGCCCAAAGTGAATCCACTAAAACTCAACTGGATCCATTAAAGCCCAAGTGGATCCATTACAGTCCAAATGGGTCGATTAAAGCCCAACCGATTCAATAAATCCAAATGGATCCATTAAAGCCCAAATGGGTCCATTAAAGCCCAAGTGGATCCATTAAAATCCAATTGGATCCATTAAAGCCCAACATGAACAATTAAAGCCCAACCAATCAATAAACACTCATGTGGATCCATTAAATCCTAAATTGATCCATTAAAGCCCAATTGAATTTATTACAGCACAACTGGATCCATTAAAGCCCAAATGGGTCCATTAAAGCCCAACTTGATCCATTACAACACAAGTGGATCCATTAAAACCCAAGTGGATCCATTACAGCGCAAGTGGATCCATTACAGTCCAACTGGATCCATTACAGCGTAAGTGGATCCATTACAGCCCAACTGCATCCATTAATGCCCATCAGGAACCATTAAAGCCCAACTGGATCCATTAAAGCCCAATTGAGTCCATTAAAGCCCAAAGTGGATCCATTAAAGCCCAAGTGGATCCATTAACGCCCAAATGGGTCCATTAAAGCATAAATGGAACCATTAAAGCCCAAATGGATCCATTACAGCCCAACTAGGTCCATTAAATCCCAACTAGATCCATTAAAGCCCAATTAGATCCATTATAGCGCAACTAGATCCATTAAAGCTCAAATAGGTCCATTAAAGCCCAACTGGATCCATTAAAGCGCAAGTGGATCCATTACTTCTCAATTGGGTCCATTAAAGCCCAACTGAATCCATTAAAGCCCATTTGTATCCATTAAAACCCAAGTGGATCCATTACAGCGCAAGTGGATCTATTACAGCCCAACTGGATCCATTAGAGCCCAACAAGATCCATTAAAGCCCATGTGGATCCATTAAAACGCAAGTGGATCCGTTAAAGCCCAAGTGGATCCATTAAAGCCCAGATGGAACTATAAAGCCTAACCGATCCATTAAAGCCCAATTGGATCCATTACAGCACAAATGGATCCATTAAAGCCCAAATGGGTCCATTAAAGCCCAACTGGATCCATTAAAGCGCAATTGGATCCATTACAGCACAACTAGATCCATTAAAGCGCAAATGGGTCTATTAAAACCCAACTGGATCCAATAAAGCACAAGTGGATCCAATATTGGCGGCCAAATGGGCCTGATCCGGCTCGGTCCGACCGGTTAACCGAAGCCTGGCCCGGTGTTTGACCAATCCGATCAGGCCCGACCCGATGAGTAACCAGTTAAGAGCTAGGAAATCGTGACCGGTTAAGCATTTTGGAGGATTTGGCGGCCCGGCCAGATCCGGCCCGGGAACGGTTGATAGACCGGGTAAGAGCCCGACCCGGCCCGGCATGATCCGATTTTTTAAAAAAAATAGCCGTTTTTTATTGCCGTTAGTTACATTTATGTGCCCATTTTTTTTTGACCGTTTTTTTGCCAAATAACCCCCCAAAAACTCTATAAATATTGTGTAGAGTATGTAACCACACCAAGTTACAAAATGCAAAAAACACATACAATTCTCATTTCTCGCTATATTCGTTTCTCACAAGTTCTAATATCTCTAGTCTCAATTCTCATCTATTTTCTATATTTCTTGTCCAAAATGGCCGGTGAACAACACGACAAACAAATTGCCCAATTTATTGTCGAGCATGGACGAAAAGCCTCGGTTTGGTAGCCTCTCACATTACGACGATGATGAAGCCTACGACGTCGACAACCTTGATGATACAACGGTTGTTGACCGACTTGAAAAATACGGGACTCTTCACTACAATTAATGGGGTGACGAGAGTTTGGATGTTTAATAAGTGTTTTTTTATAATTGATGTAAAAACATTGAAAGTATATATAAAACGTATTTTTAAAATGTATTTGAATGATCCAATTTTATTTTTTAAAGTTTATTAATTGATATAATTAAAAGTGAATTACACTGGTGGTCCCTATAGTTTGTTAAAATTTTGGATTTGGTCCTGAAATAAACTATCTACATTGATAGTCTGTGTCTTTGAATCTTGTGTCTTTGTCATGTCTTCCCCTCATGATGATTAGGAGCATCCTGAGCATCATGTATATTCAAAGACTAACCGAATGAGTGGCAAAATATCAGATAAAACGTTTAGTAACCAAGATGGGGTAATCAACTAACACATATACACAATAGTATATGTTGTCACAACAATTAAAAATAATTGTGTGGCCTATTTTCAAAGTTGATAATGATGTATCTCTGATAGGAGTTCCAATTATCACTGAAGTAAAATATTAAAAATTACTTCTCAAACTGTTCTGGCAATATCACAAAGATATGCAATTGGAATCACAAAGATTCGTGTAGGTGTGAAAGAAATATAATCACTTATATATGGCTCAAAGATTGATTCAACCTGGGACGCATGTTAGAAATCAATAGACACGGTGATATGAATATGAAGTTCAGATACCGGAGCTGAACTCTTTCTTTTTCAATATCTAAGACCTCCGAGTGAGGAATAGATAGATTATGTGCTAAATCTCCGTGAATATATGAAACAAGTATCTTTTGTGAGATACTTGAGTGGTTAGGTGGGGTGACACGAGTTATCGATACTTGGTCCATATCTGTTTCAATATCCATCTCCAAAGAACGAGAATGAATAAATTGTGTGGTAACCCGGATAACTGACTCGGTTTGGTAAGGACCAATAATTCTTTTATGTCCTGTCACATCCTCACCATATTCTTTTCACTTCGAACTCATCTATCAATCTAGACTCCTCACTGATATCTATAAATTGGATGTGTTTCTTGGATAGGTCCTTCCAGTTTTGGATTAACCATAGAAACATTAAAAGCCCTAACACTCCTTTAACTCGCCAAAATAGAACATTTAAGTAAACATTGAAGTACGAGTCCTGAACTAGTTTGTTCAAAGGTCAAAATGAAAGTTATGAAATATGGTACTCCCCTCAAAAGTGGCATAACCCTTGAATGTATTCATGTGACATGATTAATCTGAATTAAATCACACATGACATGCCTGCAAAACAAATTAGAGTGATTTTGGTATCCATGCTTTGATGGATACTTGATGGTTAGATGACTTAGCTTTGAATCTATTAGATTGAGGATTGGGGATACTATAAGTACCATACCAGCTATTGACATTCCTTGAATCCATAAAGTCACTCTTTCCATAATGAGTGCAACAGATTTTCACTCGGTTTAGACTGATCAGTTTACCTGTATAATAGGCCTAAGTAGGTGAATCAGTCTTGGAAATATAAGACTTTGTATCAACTACTATAGGAGAATCATGAGGCTTATTTCCATCACTGTCTTCTGTAGTTGATTTCTTTCTCTAAACCATTTTGACTTTTCGAAACACTTGATTATCTGTATTATTAACAAGAGAATTATTGAAACGATTGGAAGAGCGAATTTGATCTTTTGAGAATTCATTTGATTTGACAAAATTCATCTAATAAATGGTTGTAGAAGTTGAACTTGAATAATAAGGAGACTGAACAATATTATCGGGACTAGCTTGTTCAGATAAATCAGCTTTGAAGTTGATTTCTTCAAGTTTCTTGACTTTTGCGGATAAAATATTTCTTTCTTCAAGAATTAAATCAATTTGTTTGTTTAAATCATATTTTACCTTCTATTCTTTTAAAATCTCTGTTGCTAATCCAAATAAATTATTTGAAAGCTTATGAATTTCAGTTTCGAAAATCTTCCTTTCACTTTCAAAATCCTTTTCTATACTGTTACGTTTATCAGATATCTCTTTAAAAATTGCAACATTCTTCTTTTCGAGCACTTTCTTTTCACTCTCAAAAGATTTTCTATCTTTCTCAAAAGTATCTCGCTCAATTATCAAAACATTTTCAAAATCAGAAATCTGTTTTGAAAGTGCAGCATTGTTAAGTACAAAAATCTTTCTTTCCTCGAAAATCTTCTTTGAAAGATCAAGAATCCTTCTCTCAAAATTCTTCTTCTCATTTAAAAAATTAACTTTTTCTTGTTAAAAAATGGAAAGTCTTTTTTTGAGCTCAAAATTTTCACTCTCCAACACGTTTCCTCTATCTTCAAGCGCCATGTTTTTCTCTTCTTTGTCTTCAAAATCTGCAACTTTTTGTTCAAGTTTAGATATTTCGTTTGAAGCTTCAGCACATGTCGGATCACTTCTCTCCATATCAACTTCTCTTTCAAGATCTTAAATCTTTTTTTTAAAGAATCTATTTGGTCAGCATACATACGGTAATATGAACCATTTCTTGCTGCCTTTTCAAGTTTAGAATTCTTATCCCTGAGCCAATCATTGGTTTTCGGTAAGGCACACATGTCTTTATACGTTTGGCTTTCCGATCTCAGATTGTCTAGGTCTGACTGAAGATAAGCTTTATCAAGCAACAATTCCTCCAGACACTTATTATTATTATTCTGTAACTGTGTTTCAAGAACTTTAATCTTTTCTTTAAGATTGGTGATTTCTCGTTGAGACTTATAATAAGACATTGTTACATACTTGTATGATTGTAAGACGATTGCGATTTGATTAAGAAAGGTTTAATGGAACGAAAGACACTCAAGAAAAATTATCAAACACAGATGAGTAAACACTCATTATTGGACAAAACACAATTAAAACAGAGGAACAGGGTTGAGGAACCGGATCCGGATGTGAAGCCAAATTGTTGCGACAGGGTGAGGTGAACCCGGGTTGAGAGCTTGGACCGGGTCCGGGAGACAGACTGGATCCGGGAGGTGGACGGAAGATCGGGTCCGGGTGAGCCGGGTGGCAGCGGCCGAACAGGGAGAAGGCCCGGGTAGGAGGTACCCGGGTAGAGGAAAATCGGGAAGGGGGTCGCGCCTAGGGGTGAGTAGAACCCACCCAACTCGAGATACCCGGCCCGACCCGACCCGAATTTAGGCCTCCCACCCGATATCCGCTATATCCGAACCTGAAATGCACCGATCCGAAATTAATATCGGGTATAGTAGGATCGGGTTGGGTACCCAAATCCTAAACCCGTCCGACCCGAATATCCGAACTCCTTTTAAATTCTGTGTTTTTTGATTAAAAGGTCACCGATCCGAAATTAATATCTCACTTCGCTTTGCCTCTCAGCCTCTCTCACTTCGCTCTGCCTCTCTCACTTCGCTCTGCCTCTCTCACTTCGCTCGCATACTCTCGGCTCTCGCTATCTCGCACGATTCATCGTCTGTCTCTGTCTCTCTGATCGTCATCGTCTCATCGCTTCATCTCCTCCGACGAGCCACTCTCCAGTCCACTGAGGAGAGGCTCCAGCGGTCCAGACACTGTCCACCGGCGACGACTACCACTGTACACTCTCTACTCTCTATTTTGGGTTTTTGATTCGTAAGCACTTTTGATTCTAATGGTAGCTTTTGTTTAAAACTGGATATGATTTGGTTTAGAAACATTTTTGGTCAAATTTTCAAGTGTTGAGTTTGAATTTTGATTAAAAAGTAAGTTCCTAAGCCTATTAATCCACTTTGATTGTTCATTTGAGATGATGAGATATCTGTTTGTGGCGGTTTGGGTTTCGATTTGAGAACATAGATATGTTTGAGTTTTGATTTCAGATGACCTAAACCCTAATATCCGAACCCGACCAGAACTCACCCGGAAACGAACACCCGATATCCGAAATACCCGAACCCTTTTCGGTCGGATTTCGGGGCTCCTACCATCACCCGATATCTGATCGGGTTTTGGGTTTTCGGCCCCGACCCGACCGATGCTCAGCCTTAGTCGCGCCCAGGTGAGGGTGGACCTGGGTGAGGGTGGACCCGGGTAAGGGAGGACCCAGGTGAGTAATTGACTGAGACCCGGATTTAAACTTAATCCGGGTTCGGTAAAAAAGTCGACTATTCTGCTAAGGAATTGGATCTAAAAAGATTTAAGAACCCTAATCACTTTTAATCAATAAACTAACACCACAAACACTTACCCAACTCGATTTTGAAGCAAAATATATGAATTTTGATCAAAAATTGAAGAACTTCAATAACACAGACCAAAATTACCAGATTAACAAAAACTGAAATTACACTTCGATACTCCGAATTAGAACACGATATTTTGCCAAAACCTTAAACTAACTCAGCGAATGGGACTTGAATCAATCGAACTCAAATATTTTGCAAAAAAATAAATAGCCCAGAACTCAAGAACAAGAGTTGTCGACCGAAAGAAAAAAAATGAGAAAAATTGATACATTTTTTAATCAAATATTCGTCTTTTTGCTCTAATACCAATTGTGGATCCCAGTTTAATCAAGTAACAATGTATGGAACGATTAATCTTTATTGAATGATTGAAAGAGGGTTACAAAAGGATTGAATGATGAACAAACCCTCTCTCTAATCTCTCTGAAGTGCACGACTCTCTCTGATCAACTCTCCTTTCTAACCCTAATCTCATATTAAACAAAAAATTAAATACTTAGGCCTCTAACAACCAAGGCCTAAGCCCATTACACAAATAAGCCCATTAACAATAAAGGCTTTTATAACTCTTTAAAACAAATAAATAAAATCTCTATAAATCTTTATATAACTTTCTATTTAATAGGACATTTATGGTCCTAACAACTATTTTATATTCACGCCGAAAACTGCTTGAACTCACTAGGCATTAAGCATAACCCTTTTTATTTGTCGGCATGTGCATCAGGTCCTTGATGGGGTATGATACTAGCAACTCCGTGAAGAGTTGAGTACCAATTAGAGGCACGAGAAAGATATAGCTATTGAGTGACGTCTTCCACACTTTGGAGATGGCGATTGTTAATGAGTTTTAGTAACACCCGACCTCGATATAGTCTTGATATAAGGCTTAGTTTACCTATTGTTGATGTTATACCTAGTTTTGTTAATCAAGTTACTTGAAGTACTGATTTAGTGAAAGAGATTTATCTTTTATGTGATGTTTTATTGAAAATTTTAAATTAGTCGTTTTTTCCAAATTTGAAAGTGTTACATAACAAGTTTTTTAGTACAATTTTAAAATAAAACATCTTATTAGCTATTTTATATAATACTATTTTAAAAAGTGTCTTATAAATACAAATGTCTTATAAAAGATGTGTTTATAGGACACATGTCAAAAGTGTCCTATAAAATAGCTAATATGATGTTCTATTTTTAAGGTGTCCTAAAAAGTTTGTTAAAACCCCAATAAGCATCCTATAAACTTATTACAACACTTATAAGTAAAACACTTTATCGTTTGGTCCTAAAAACTTATGTCATATATAGCAGTCTATTAGTACACTTAAACATTGTTGGCGTCCTATAAGACCGATTTTGTTGTAATGTGAGTATATGAAACAAGGAAAAGGGTTTGCGACAACTTATAAGGTTGATTTTTTTTTGTAAGGGTATCCTGGGCCTATGGCCCAGACTAATCCCTGACAATTAGGGCCTATGGCCCAGCTGCTAAAGCGTGCAGCCCTGAAATTATCCTCAGTGGCCACAAGTGCTGCTAGTGGGGCTCGAACCCGGGTTAAGCGCTATGAACTCCCCAAGCCTTTACCACCACGCCACAACCCTTGTGGTAAGGTTGATTGTTTTTTATCGACACTTTTTTTTATACAAAAAATCAATAAAAAGATAGTATAAATCTATAGAGTTAATTATTGATTTGGTCCTTATGTTTTGATGTTTTTTCTGACTAAGGTCCCTTTGGTATATCTATTACGAATTTGGTTCTTTTGATATATATATATATATATATATATATATATATATATATATATATATATATTGTTTCTACTTTGGGGTGTGTGTATATATATATATATTGTTTTTACCTTTTTTAATAAGAAAAAGACAAAAAAAAATAGACAAAAAGACTAAAATGACCCTTGATTTAACTGAACTAACGGATTTATTTTAACGGTATTAATCAGAAGGACCATGACCATAACAAATTCAATACCACAGGGATCAAATCCATAATAAACATACCATAAGTATCATAGTAAGAAAAATATCAAAACACATGGACCAAATCCATACTTCCTCCTATTTTTTTGTAAAGACGAAGAAAGAAATTTATTTTCTCCTATTTACTATGGCGACGAAGAATCAAATTATCACTATATTTATTCCTTTTTTCAAAGTGCAGGATAACCCTAAGGAGTTGTGGGTTTTTTCTACCAATTGGAGCCCTTCTTTCACCACCCCCATGTGGATAGTCTACAAGGTTCATAACTACTCTTCCTACATGGCACTTACCTAGCCAACACATAGATTTGGCTCTATCCAAACTTTTCTGGTCCACCCCAACATTTCCCACTTGTTCGACTGTTGCTGAATAGTTTTTGGATATCAAACGGACCTCCCCATAAGGTAACTTCAATATGGTCGATTTCCCTTCTTTTGCAATCAGTTTCGCTTAATTCACTCAACCTATACGTATACATAAAAAGAAGATGTTTGGTTGATAATGTGACATCACCTTATATTAGTATTCTAAAATATTGAAGTGTGGTGTTGGTTTGATCATTCCACATTACTGATGAGATGATGGGTTGGAAGAGAGATGTGAATATATAAAAGAAGCAGGAATAGGGTTGTGGCACATTATACCTTGATGTGGCACATTTAATATTAAATTTCCATTATGTTTCCCTATATCAAATCTGTTTCATCAGGTTTCACTATATTAATTTTTTGTTTCATTATATCAGGTTTCACTATATTAATATTTTGTTTCATTACATTTTCATTATGTTTCACTATATCAAATTTGTTTCATCAGATTTCACTATATTAACATTTTATGTTTCATCAGGTTTCACTATATTAATATTTTGTTTCACTATATCAAATCCATTATGTTTCACTATATTAATATTTTGTGCCTGGAGGTAATATTGAAGATTTCATATGAATATCAACTTTCATTCATTGGATGAATCAATCACTGATTCATAAGAATAAAAAAAAAAATTTGATTTGTAGCTTGCGTATAAATCAATTTGTGTTTACCCAAATTAAATGTTTCATGTTTAAATTAATAAATGATCAATATTACCATATATAAAATACATAGGGGTGGAATCGGTACGGTACCGACTTTTTTTTGCCAATACCGTGTACCAACCAATTATAATTGGTTTGCAAAATCTTATACCATGTACCAACAAATTGTAATTGGTACCGACTTAATTGGTACCGACTTTTTTCGGTTGGTACATGTTGGTACCGGTTTTGTACCAACTTCATGTTATATATACGAAATAAGAAAAAACTAATTCAAAATGCGCTAATGGTCAAACAAAAAAGTTGAATGTAGCATTGTTTAATATTTAATACATGATCAATTGGGTTTCTAATTAGGTTTTTCACTTTTTTGGGCCTTTAGGCGATAAGGTGAAAACTAAAAAAATTAATAATTTTAAAGTCAAAATTAATAATAGCATTGATTAATAAAAATAATAATTAATTAAATTATTAAAAAAGTCGGTACCACGGTACTACCATGGTACACAACATTTAATACCATGTACCAACCAAGTTCGAACACTTGGTACGGTACAACCAGCCGATTTAATTGGTACCGATTTAATTGGTATGGCTGGTACACATGTTGGCTGGTTTGGTTTGGTACAAAATTGTCACCCCTAAAAATACTAAAAATTAAATAAAAAATATTATAATAATAATGACACTTACCATATATATTACGAAATTATGTAAAAGACTAAAATAACCTTATCAATTAAAAATAAAAATAAAAAAAGGAAATTCAATGATTGGTTAATTTCGGTTTCCAAAGTTTCCAATGTAATATTGGTTTCCAATGTAAAAAATATATTGTCTTTCTAATGGATAAATAATGTAAAATAATTTGGTGCAAAAATGATGTGCCCGTTTTTGAGATGTCTTCAAAAAATGACATATTAAAAAATTCGTAAGTTTTATGTTTCATAATATATTTAATACTAATCACTAATAATATAATATATTAGTTAATAAAAACTAGATGTTAAAAATAAATAAAGAATAAAATATATTAATTAATAGACTTTTTACTTGGGTTATTATAAATTTTAAATTTGTAAAACTAAATACGAATTTTATAAAATGTCTACACTTTTTTTGGAACGGCAATTGATATTTAGATTACCAAAGCAAAAGTTTACCAAGAGTTACAACAGAGCAAGAGACTAGGCCCAACAAAACAACAGACCAAACAACGCCAAAAAAACAAAATCAAACAACACGAAACAAAGCACCAAGATAAGTGAAGACGAACTTTGTGGGCAACAAACTGCCCCAGCTGCAAAAGGAGTCGGGATTATCCAATTAAGCACCCCAAAATCAGTCCCGGACATCCCCGAAACGCCCCCACGTGTAGCCTCCTACTCGATCTTAGATGCAAATTTTTTGGAGCATGACTAGACAGTATGTGACTATCGATCACAAGACAGCAGTGATCCCCGAGGTTTGTTTGCGAGAATCAAACACCCACGAGGGCAGTAGCCCTTCGATCACAGTCGGTCACACCACGACAGCTACCACAGTGCCCGAATAAGCACCGAAATGGTGACAACACCAGTCGCCCCACAAGCATAAAGGACAGGACTCGACGACTGTGTACTAGGCTACGACATCGATCCATATCCACCCCTGTGGCAGCATCCGCACCATGCCTGTAACACCCCGAAATTTGGGAATTTGTGTAAAGAATTAAGCTTTTGTCAAGGGTTTAATGTATAAGTGGAATAAGTTTCAAGTTTAAGATTTATAGCATTGAGATCGCGAGTTAATAGTTCGTGTGCCAAATTTTGGGTTCGGTACCATGCTCGCGATAGTGACTTGGTGTCACTATCCAAGTCACTATCGCGAAGGCACAATCGCCGGGGGTTTGGGACCCTCAGTACGTCTTGCGCGATACTGCCAGGCGATAGTGCCTTGGTCACTATCGCGGTGTCACAACCGCACCACTTGTACCGAATGGTGTGTGGGTCGGGCGATTATGCCCCGCAACAGTGACAATGTCACTGTCGCCTTGTCAATATCGCCGACGGAGGATTTGGGTATAAAAAGGTAAGTCGCGAATTTTAGGTCTTTTATCTGATTTTGAAGTTGAAGACTGCGTTTTTCTCTCTCAAAACTTGGTATGTTCCATCTCCAAAACCTTCCATTGTTATTAATGCATCCTACCAACCAAATCTCTTGACCATTAATGATAATCTAGGTATTATTAAAGTATTCTTTGTTAATATTCAAGTCTCCTCAAAGATCTAGTCTTATCTCCTCATTTCTAGTTCTTGGTATTCTATGGTTGAAATATAATCCAACAAGGTGAGTTCATTCTCTTTACAAAACTTTATACATGTCAAAATGTGGGTTTTTAAACATCTAAACATCTCCATCTTTATATACTTGTCTTGTGTGGATTTTGTATCACACCTAACTTTTGGAGATTTTGGGGTTTTATGATAGAAGTATGGTTATGGGGTTAATGAACCTTTATGTTGAATTAATGGTATATTTGTACATGGAAAACTTGTTTACTTCAATTTTGGTTTAAATATTTGGGATCCAAAATTAGGGTTTTGAATTATTGATTGTGAAATCAACGAATGAGAACTTGGAATATTGGAATTAAAGTATGGAAATGTTATTCATGTGACAACTAGGAATCTCTTGGTAAATTATGTGAGATATCGCATGGAGTCTTACACTTGTTATTATCTTAGTTAGTAGGTTAAATGTTGGATTGTCCGGTTGGCCTTATTGGCTTTATGTGGCATATTTGATTTCAGTTGGGATTCATGACACCATATTTGTTGTAACATTTTGTCCGACGTTGGGACATTAGTTTTCCACGTCGAAGAACGTTTAGGCATCGAATTGGGTTATAAGTCCTACGTGCTAGTATTACGATATTTGATGAAGAATTCAACGTAAGGACCCTATATGGTTGAAGTTGACTTTCCGTGGGTGTACGTTTAAATCTACCGAGCCTAACATCCCTTCCGTGTACTTTCTATGTGTATTGGTTTTATTAACTTGTCAAGTAGCTTACTCTTGTGTTCCGTCACTTGTGTTAGTAAGAGGGTCTCCCCCGTTAACCCAAACGGTATATGTTTATGGTAAAGAGTATTATCATTATTATTATAAATTCATTTTGCTTACATTTGTTACTGATGATTTCTAAATTCAAATGTTTAATCTCATTAGGCTTTAGCCTAACACTTCTTCTTAAAATGACATGTATAACAGGTCAATCTAGCGGTGGGATTCGTTGGGAATGAGTGGCCGACTTTGGGGTCGAGAGCGGTCTTTTTGGAGGATTTATTTGCCGATACAATGATGATAGTGGACACATATTTTGGAAGGATAGCGACACCCGACCTTAATCTTTCTTGTCTAAGTTAGATTATTAGGTTGTCGGATATTATTCTTCATTTGGTTTAGTTTGTAAATGTCACAACCTTATTTCCCATTTCGGGATGATACATTGGGATTGAATTGTTTGGTCATAACTTATTCAGGTTTATTTACTTTATAGCCGTCATATTGCCGAATTTTCGAATTTTTAATTTCCTCTAGAATTTAGGGTGTTACAAGTTGGTATCAGAGCAGTAGTTTAAGTGAACTAGGTATGAATGTAGAATACCTAGACTTAAGTTGTGACTTTCCGTTACGATTGTGTGAGAATGGGTAGAACTCTTAAGATAGAATGGTCTTAGAGTCGACGGAAATTACCCTAATTGAGAATTGTGGTAATGGTGATGAAATTTTTTACGTGATTATTTTTGTTTTCCATTGTTATGATGATTAATGAATGTAATAGTACGTTTCCTTGTCTATAATTCTTATAATCTATATCTCATCTATGTTCTCGCATATGTGTGGCAGGCAATGGTAAATACTCGGAATCGGTCACAGGGCCAAGAGGAATCAGCATCTACGACCGACCACCCTAGAGTTACAACGACGGACTTACCCCCACGGCCGCAAAATGTTTTGGGCGGAGGGCCCGAGCATGTGCCCCGTCGCAACATCGTCTCATCCGAACCAATAATGGAAGAAGTGACCCCGGAATCAAGGATGATGGATCGGATGATGTAAGTCAAGAATGCGGCGATGGCCCAACAACAAGAAATGTTCCTAAAGCTACTGGAGAACCGAGATACTAACAACCGCAGGCATGAGGCGGTCGCGGAGAACATTTTAGTGGCGGGATCCGGGGGTACGGGACCCAAAATTCCCATTAATGAGACCGCAACCCCGAAAGCAAGGCAAGTGGCGAAAACTTGCACCTTTAAGGCTTTCCTTGGTTGCCGACCGCTGGAGTTCAAAGGTTCAGATGATCCGATTGCTTGTATGAATTGGATTCGAGAGATGGTGTTACGCCTGTGAAATTTCTGTAAGTTTTATCATTCCGCTACTTGTCCAATTTGCCTCACATGCTATTTATGTGCATTATAAGTCCTACTTGTTGATCGTTTAGTTCGGGATCCTTTTCACAATCGAGAACGTTGAAAAACTCGAAGCCCGTGAGTCCTGGGCGATAGTGCCACGCGACAGTGACATGGTCACTGTCGCTGATGTCAAAGTCACCAACACCTGTTGGTCCGCGGTACGAGCGGGGCGATAGTGCCCGGCGAGTTTGCCATGGGCACTATCGCGGGGCAATCTCGCAGGAGTTGTACCGTAAGTGCCCCGAAGTAGGCGACTATGCCCAGCGATTTTGCCCGGGGCATAGTCGCGTGGTCACTATCGCCGACGGCCACTAAAGTGATAAAAACGGGATTTTTTTGCCTCTTTTCTCATTTAATACACTTCCAACTCATTTAATACTCTTTCAAAAGCTCTCTCAACACCAAGACCGATTCTAGGGTTTCTCTAAGTCCCACCTACCTCATTTATTGCTCAAATTAAAGTGTACCAACCAAAGATTCAAGCTAAGAACATAAATCACCACCTCCATCATCATCTCCTTCAATAAAATCAAACTAGGGTTTGGGGTTTTTATCAAAACCCATTTTGTGAGTACATTCTTCCCATTTATGCTTACTTGCTTTATGTAAACCATTATTTATGTTATTTTAACTGTTTGCACCATATTTGCTAAGATAAAACATTGGGAACTTTTGGGCCAAAACTAGGGTTTTGACATTGTTGGAATATTAAGAAATATGACAACTTAAAATAGTAGGAAATTATGTTTTATGAGTTATTTGTGTACCATGGAGTATGTGAAAATTAAATGAGGAAAAACATATGATTGGGTTTATGACTTGAAAGTAAGTTGTGTGAGTCTTGATCTAAATGGACTAATAATTCTTGGTTATGTGAAAGATTATGATAAAGTGTTTAAATTGTTGAAAGGCATTTAAGATTACTTGAAAGGAAATGTGGGATAGATCTATTTGATTTATCTTGTAATAACATGATGCTATATGAGATTCGTGTCTTTGGGACTTATAGTAAAATGCAACTTGTTACGTTGGTGAATCAAGTATAGTTTGGAATGATGAGATCCCAAGGTATAGATCCATGGATAGGGTTGAACTTAGTAACTCTTTAGGATAAGGCTCGGAATGAGTTGAAACCATATTTACATAGAACTATACATTCATGGATAGAGTTGATGTTCTAACGGCTATAGATTCATGGATAGAGTTGATGCCGGTAAATAACAAATCCGACTTTGTGATCCACATGGGTTGTGACCTACTATTGTGTTCCGTCACAACTTATGGTGGAACGGGTCTCCCCCGTGTCGCATGGGATTCGATGTTGAAGGATTCCTTATTATCACAATTATACTTATTGTTAAATGTTCATTTATGCCTTACTTCCTTGCTATTATATATCCTTGAATGTTCTCACTTGGATTCAAGCCTAACACTTGTTTGTTTTGGTGTTCATATCAGGTTCGGTTAGAGAAGGGATGGACAAACCTTGAGTGGAGAGTCAGGGCGACATTTTTGGGGACATAGCATTTGACAAGATATAGTGTCGTCTTTACCAATTATCGATATTTTGGGATTAGATGACAACACCCAATTATAATCTAAACTAGAATTATCTTAGATTAAATAGGTTGTTGCTCCTCTTTCCATTTCTTGTGTATGAATTTGTAAACACTTATACTCTTCCCCCTTTCTTTCGGGGTGATGTCATTTGTGAAACTTTAATGCTTACAAATTGTCACATGTTTTAATTCTCCTCAAATTGTAAACATATTATTGCAAAGTTTTCAAGTTTTTGAAACGGTTAGATTTTAGGGCGTTACAAGTTGGTATCAGAGCATTAGCTTAAGTGAACCAGGCTCAATCATAAGATGTCTAAGATGTCTAGACTTAAGCTGGAATTATTAAGTTGTGATTTGTGAGGATTGGTTAGAAACAGTAGGATGGGACAGTCTTAGAGTCGACGGAATTGCATGAATTTCGAATTATGATCATGGTAACGAGAATCCTTGGGTATGATGTGTTCATAATTGCACTTATCTAATGCCATTATGAATATATTGTTACGTGAGCATGCTTGATTTACTAATGTCATAACGATTGATGAGTGTATTGGTACGTTCCCTTTATGTTTCGATCGAATCTCTTATTTTCTCTCGTTCTTGTGTGGCAGCCTGTGTCCATCATGGTGAATACTCGAAGTCGACCGATAGCGGAAAAGGAAGTGCACGAAGATAACACATCCATTCCGAATTCGGTGAATAGAGCGGTGAATGTAGTCCCTCCTAATATGTCGTTGATATTTACCGGAGAGGTGGAGCATATGCCTAGAGTGGAGTTGGCATCCACAAACCTGGTTATTCGCGAGGCCAACCCACAAGGCGATATGATGGCCAGTGTCATGCAGTTGGTGACATCGGCTATAGAGAAGGAACATGAGGCTTTCCTGAAGATGTTGGAGGATAGAGATGCTATTCTCAGGAGGCCGGAAGTGGTTGCCGAGAATGCGGTAGACGGTTCGGGAGGTACTGGAAACAGGATCAGGACGGAAGAGCACGTGGTTGTCGGTGCTCATATGGGCAAAAAGAGTTGCTCCTACAAAACCTTCCTTTGTAGTAAACCACCCGAGTTCTCAGGATCCGATGACCCAGTTGATTGTATAAACTGGATTCAGGCGATTGAGCAAGCTTTTGGTTCTAGTGAGTACGGGGAAGAATTAGAAGTAAGATTCGTTTCCCAAATGCTAAGAGGCCAAGCACATCGATGGTGGAACGTCACTAGGTCTACCCTTGATATTGTTATTCTTGCTCAGTTGTCGTGGGATACATTCAAGAAGAAGTTGATGAAACAGTATTGCAATGAGAGGGAGATGGACCGGATTGTTGATGAGTTTCGGGCCCTCAAGAAAGGTAACATGTCGGTGAGAGATTATTCAAGGAAGTTTGTAGAAAAGCTTGATCTAGTGGGACATGCGGCCCCAACTGAAAGCGATAAGGTGAAGGCGTACTTGAAGGGGTTGCCAACGGACATGATGTCTATGATTCGCAATGCCAAACCCTCTACTCTCCGTGAGGCCATTGAGGAGGCCAAGGTCATGGAAGATGTTTACGCTCAAATCCACGAAGAGAGGATCGGGGTGACTGAGAAGAGGAAATGTGAAGGCAATTCTTTGCCCTCCAAGAAATCGCGAACTTTCAACAACAACTTCAATAGGGGGACCGAGCCTAGGCGGGAAACTAGGTGGTGCCCGAAATGCCGAAACAAACATTTCGGTCCGTGTACCTCTAGCGGGATGAACTGTTTCAAGTGTGGGAATCCAGGACACATTCACGAGAATTTCCCGACCCAAGGAGTCATATGTTATGAATGCAAGGAACCGGGCCACATTCGAAGTGAGTTCCCGAAGTTGAAAGCGGGAGGGCCGCTAGTGAAGAAGGAAAACCCTCCAAGAATTCCCGGTCGAGCCTTCCAGATGACAACCGACGAGGCCAAGGCGTCCACCGATGTGGTATCGGGTACGTTTCTCCTAAACTCCGTACCTGCTCGTGTGTTATTTGATTCTGGTGCTAGTTTCTCTTTCGTATCTGAGTCGTTTCGTCAAAAGCTTGCTATGCCCACTAATAGTCTAGAGAACGCGTTAGTGGTAGAGATAGCAAATGGTAGTCAAGTTCTAATCCGCGATGTTATGAGGAAATGTACTCTCGGAATCGAAGGGAAAGAATTTCCGATCGATTTGATGCCGATGATTGTTGGAGGTTTTGATGTGGTGATCGGTATGGACTGGTTGGCGAACAATCATGACGAGATCGTATGCTCCAAGAAACTAATCCAACTTCCCGATCCTAGTGGGGATGTGATTTATGGCGAGAAGAGGAAAGGTGAGGTGGCAATCATCACCATGGCTAAGTCACGCAAGTGCTTGGTGAAAGGATGCTCATCTTTCCTAGCCTATGTGATCGACGCCAAGCCTGAGAAATTAAAACTTGAAGATGTGAAGATAGTACGCGAGTTTCCCGACGTATTTCCGGACGACTTGCCCGGGTTACCACCCGACCGTCAAGTGGAGTTCCGGATCGACCTCGTGCCAGGAGCGGCTCCTATTGCTAGAGCGCCTTACCGGTTGGCGCCATCGGAGATACAATATATGATGGCTCAACTCCAAGAGCTTTTGGAAAAGGGTTTCATAAGGCCGTGTTCGTCGCCTTGGGGAGCTCCGGTCTTGTTTGTCAAGACAAAGGATGGTACGATGAGAATGTGCATCGATTACCATGAGTTGAACAAGGCAACGGTGAAGAAAAAGTACCCGCTTCCAAGGATAGACGAGTTGTTCGACCAACTCCAAGGAGCGGGGTGTTTCTCCAAGATCGACTTACGTTCGGGATACCACCAAGTGAAGGTGAGAGGATAAGACGTCGCAAAGACGACCTTTAGAACGTGTTATGGTCATTATGAATTCCTCGTAATGTCGTTTAGCCTAACGAACGCACCGGCGGTCTTTATGGATTTGATTAATAGAGTGTGCCGACCATTCCTCGACAAGTTTGGCATCATATTTATTGATGACATACTCGTGTATTCCAAAAGTGAGTTGGAACACGAGCAACACCTTCGTGAAGTCCTAGAAGTGATGAGGAAGGAAAGTTTGTACGCCAAATTTTCCAAATGCGATTTTTGGCTTGAAGAGGTGCAATTCTTGGGTCACGTTGTCACTCGAGACGGAGTGAAAGTGGACCCCTCTAAAATTGAAGCCATGATGAATTGGGAGCCTCCCAAGAGTCCGTCCGAAATCCGAAGCTTCTTGGGTTTGGTGGGCTATTATTGGAGATTCATCCAAGAATTCTCCAAAATCGCTTCTTCCTTGACGACTTTAACTCGGAAGAATGTGAAGTTCGTTTGGACCGAAATGCAGGAAAAAGTGTTCCGGACTTTACAAAAGAAGTTGTGTGAAGCTCCCATCTTGTCGCTACCCGAAGGGTCGGAAGACTTCGTGGCCTATAGAAACGCTTCAAAAATGGGATTAGGATGCGTGTTGATGCAAAGAGGCAAGGTGATCGTCTACGCCTCGAGGCAGCTCAAAATTCACGAGAAGAATTATCTTACCCACGATTTGGAGTTAGCGGCGGTGGTGTTCGCCTTGAAGCTTTGTTGCATTACCACTATGGCACGAGATGTACACTCTACACGGATCATAAGAGTCTAAAATATATCTTTGATCAAAAAGAGTTAAACATGAGGCAAAGGCAGTGGCTCGAGTTGCTCAAGGATTACGATTGTGAGTTGCTTTACCACCCCGGTAAGGCGAACGTAGTGGTCGATGCGTTAAGTCGGAAGGACTATAGCGGAAGCATTCGGACTACCCTTTCAAGAATCGAGTTAGTGTCGAGTCATATTGAGAATATCAAGACATCCCAAGTAGAAGCCTTGTTGGAAGAAAGTCTCAAAGATGAAGTTATGACAAAGCAACGTTTGCTATTAACGGAAGATAGCCATGGGGTAAAGTTGTTCAACGGTCGTATATGGGTGCCCAAAGTTGGGGGCAACCGAGAGCTACTTCTTGAGGATGCCCACAAGTCCAAGTATTCCATTCATCCAGGGAGTACGAAGATGTACAGGGACTTGAAGTTACATTATTGGTAGCCGATAATGAAACTTGATGTGGCGTGTTACGTAGAGCGTTGTGTGACGTGCTTACAAGTTAAAGTCGAACATCAATGACCGTATGGGAGTATTCAGTCCTTAGAAATCCCCGAGTGGAAGTGGGAACATATTACCATGGATTTCGTGACAAAGTTGCCTAAAACTCTTCGAGGTCACGATACCATCTGGGTAATAGTCGATCGGTTGACTAAGAGCGCTCATTTCTTGGCTATGCACGAAACCTTACCGATGTACAAGTTAGAAAAACTCTACATCGATGAAGTGGTCTCGAGGCATGGGGTGCCCTTGTCGATTGTGTCGGATCGCGACAGACGGTTCACTTCGAACTTTTGGGATGGCTTTCAGAAGGAGTTTGGTACGCGAGTAAAGTTGAGTACGGCTTACCATCCACAAACCAACGGTCAAAGCGAGTGAACGATCCAAACGCTTGAAGACATGCTAAGGTCTTGTGTCATCGATTTTGGGGGTAGTAGGGACTCTCACCTACCTTTGGTGGAGTTTGCTTACAACAATAGCTACCACTCGAGTATCGGAATGGAACCATTCGAGGCATTGTATGGGCAGAAGTGTCGAACTCCCGTATGTTGGATGGAAGCGGGAGAAAAGCAATTCGCCGGACCCGAAATTGTGCAAGAGACGGCTGATAAAGTTAAAGGCATTCAGGAACGGTTGAAAGCAGCTGAGGATCGACAAAAGAGCTACGCCGATAAGAAGAGGCGACCGATGGAGTTTCAAGTGGGCGACCGTGTGATGCTTAAAGTATCACCATAGAAGGGCATTATCCGGTTCGGAAAACGTGGGAAGTTGAGTCCTCGTTTCCTTGGACCGTTTAAAGTGCTCAAGTGTGTGGGCTTGCAAGCCTACCAACTGGAACTTCCACCGGAAATGAACGAGATTCACAACACGTTTCATATTTGTTATCTTCGGAAGTGTTTGGCAGAATAGGAAAACATCATTCCCCTTTCGGAAATAAGAGTGGAGGAGGGTAACCGTTGCATTGAGGAACCTGAAGCCCTTTTGGAGAGAAAATCCAAGAAACTCCGTCATAAAGAAGTCACCATGGTTAAAGTCCAGTGGAAGCACCACCGGGGAGTCAACGTGACTTGGGAAGCGGAGGAGGACATGAAGTGGAGATACCCTCACCTATTCGCTCAGGTTTGATTTCGAGGACGAAATCATTTCCAAGTTGGGGAGGATTGTAACGCCCGTGAAATTTTTGTAAGTTTTATCATTCCGCTACTTGTCCACTTTGCCTCACATGCTATTTATGTGCATTATAAGCCCTACTTGTTGATCGTTTAGTTCGGGATCCTTTTCGCAATCGAGAACGTTGAAAAACTCGAAGCCCGTGAGTCCTGGGTGACAGTGCCACGCGACAGTGACATGGTCACTGTTACTGATGTTAAAGTCGCCAACACCTGTTGGACTGCGGTACGAGCAGGGCGATAGTGCTCGGCGAGTTTGCCATGGGCATTATCGCGGGGCAATCTCGCGGGAGCTGTACCATGAGTGCCCCGAAGCGTGCGACTATGCCCGACGATTATGCCCAGGGCATAGTCGCGTGGTCACTATCGTCAGCGGCCACTAAAGTGATAAAAACGGGATTTTTTTGCCTCTTTTCTCATTTAATACACTTCCAACTCATTTAATACTCTTTCAAAAGCTCTCTCAACACCAAGACCGATTCTAGGGTTTCTCTAAGTCCCACCTACCTCATTTTTTGCTCAAATCAAAGTGTGCCAACCAAAGATTCAAGCTAAGAACATAAATCACCACCTCTATCATCACCTCCTTCAAGAAAATCAAACTAGGATTTGGAGTTTTTATCAAAACCCATTTTGTGAGTACATTCTTCCCATTTATGCTTACTTGCTTTATGTAAACCATTATCTATGCTATTTTAACTATTTGCTCCATATTTTCTAAGATAAAACATTGGGAACTTTTGGGCCAAAACTAGGGTTTTGACATTCTTGGAATATTAAGAAATATGACAACTTAAAAGAGTAGGAAATGATGTTTTATTAGTTATTTGTGTACCATGGAGTATGTGGAAATTAAATGGGGAAAAAGATATGATTGGGTTTATGACTTGAAAGTAAGTTGGGTGAGTCTTAATCTAAATGGACTAATGATTGTTGGTTATGTGAAAGATTATGATAAAGTGTTTAAATTTTTGAAAGGTATTTAAGATTACTTGAAAGGAAATGTGGGATAGATCTATTTGATTTATCTTGTAATAACATGATGCTATATGAGATTCGTGTTTTTGGGACTTATAGTAAAATGCAACTTGTTACGTTGGTGAATCAAGTATAGTTTGGAATGGTTAGATCCCAAGGTATAGATCCATGGATAGGGTTGAACTTGGCGACTCTTTGGGATAAGGCTCGGAATGAGTTGAAACCATATTTACATAGAACTATAGATTCATGGATAGAGTTGATGTTCTAACGTCTATAGATTCATGGATCGAGTTGATGCCGGTAAATAACCAATCCGACTATGTTCTCCACATGGGTTTTGACTTACTCTTGTGTTTCGTCACAACTTATGGTGGAACGGGTCTCCCCCGTGTCGCATGGGATTCGATGTTGAAGGATTCCTTATTATCACAATTATACTTATTGTTAAATGTTCATTTAGCCCTTACTTCCTTGCTATTATATATCCTTGAATGTTCTCACTAGGATTCAAGCCTAACACTTGTTTGTTTTGGTGTTCGTATCAGGTTCGGTTAGAGAAGGGATGGACAAACCTTGAGTGGAGAGTCAGGGCGACATTTTTGGGGACATAGCATTTGACAAGATATAGTGTAGTCTTTACCAATTATCGATATTATGGGATTAGATGACAACACCCAATTATAATCTAAACTAGAATTGTCTTAGATTAAATAGGTTGTTGCTCCTCTTTCCATTTCTTGTGTATGAATTTGTAAACACTTATACTTTTCCCCCTTTCTTTCGGGGTGATGTCATTTGTGAAACTTTAATGGTTACAAATTGTCACAGATTTTAATTCTCCTCAAATTATAAACATATTATTGCAAAGTTTTCAAGTTTTTGAAACGCTTAGATTTTAGGGCGTTACAGATGGAGCAGGCTTTCAGATCAAGTGAGTGTGGAGAAGGCCAAAAGACAACATTTGGTTCCCAGATGTTGAAAGGGGCGGCCCTAACGTGGTGGAATGTTTACTCCTCTTCAATGGACGCCATGGTATTGGCTAAATTGAGTTGGTCGACCTTTAAGAAGAAGTTGATGGAAGAATTTTGTAATGAGTTGGCCATGGACCGAATAGAGGAGGAATTCCAAAATCTGACGAAGGGAAACTTGTCATTGAAAGAGTACAACTGCCAATTTATGGACAAACTGGGTCTGGTGGGATATCTGGTCCCGACTGAGAAAGAGAAGATCAAGGCTGTACCAAAGGCTTACCGTCCGAGATGAAGAACTTGGTACGAGTATCTAAACATCTACTCTCCGAGGGGCAATCGAAGAGGCACAGTTGAGAAAAGAAGATGGGAGGGGAGTTCGATACCCTCCAAAAGACTGAGACCATTCAACAACAATCAACGGGGAGTCGGCCCTAGACGGGATGTTCCATGGTGCTCCAAGTGTCGGAGCAAACATCTCGGCCCTTGTAACTCGGGGTCTGAATCGTGCTTTAAATGTGGAAATCCCGACCACAACTTCCGAGATTGCCCGATCAGAGGACAAATTTGTTTTGGGTGCAAGGAGTCGGATCACATTAGGAGCGAGTGCCCGAAGGCGAATACAGGTTTCAGCGGAGGAAATAAAGTGGAACCTCCGAAAGCAACAGAGAGAGCGTTCCAGATGATGGCTGAGGAGGCAAAGGCATTGACGAATGTAGTGTCGGGTACGTTTCTCCTAAACTTCGTACCTACATGCATTTTATTTGATTCGGGGAGCTAGCTTTTCGTTTGTGTCAAGTTCTTTTTCTCCAAAGTTATTCGTACCTACTACTAGCTAAAGGATGCCCTAGTGGTAGAGCTAGCGGGTGGAGATCAAGTAGTGGTTTGGGATGTCCTTAGGGGTTGTAAGTTGGAAATCGAAGGGAAGGAATTCCCGGTTGACTTGATACCTATGGTTATCGGAAGTTTCGACGTGGTCATTGGAATGGACTGGTTAGCGGATAACCATGCCGAGATTCTTTGTATGAAAATTTTGATTCGAATTTTGACTTCGGATGATGAGTCTATGACCGTGTACGGCGAGAGGCGAAAAGACGAAGTAGCGATCATCAGTATGATGAAGACATGAAAGTGTTTATCGAAAGGATGCTCATCCTTTTTGGCGTATGTTATAGACGCCAAACTCGAGAAGAAAAGGCTAGAAGACGTAGAAGTGGTAATAGGATTCCCCGATGTGTTCCCGAATGACTTTCTTGGTTTGCCACCCGATCGCCAGGTGGAGTTCAAGATTGATCTAGCACCGGGAGCGGCTCCGATAGCCAGAGCTCCATATCGTTTGGCCCCGTCAGAGATGAAAGAGATGATGGGTCAGTTACAAGACCTTCTCGAGAAGGGTTTCGTGAGATCGAGCTCGTCACACCGTTCTTGTTTCTGAAGAAGAAAGATGGAACCATGCGGATGTGCATCGATTATAGAAAATTAAATAAGGTGACCGTAAAGAATAAATACCTACTCCCTAGAATTGATGACTTGTTTGACCAACTTCAAGGATCGGGTTGTTTTTCAAAGATTGATCTACGTTCGGGTTACCATCAAGTAAAGGTCAAGGAGGATGACATTCAGAATACCGCTTTTAGGACACGCTATGGTCACTACGAGTTTTTTGTGATGCCCTTTGGCTTGACTAATGCCCCGGCGGTGTTCATGGACTTAATGAACCGCGTGTGCCGACCTTTCCTTGATAAGTCGGTCATTGTGTTCATTGACGACATTCTCATTTAATCCAAGGACGAATCTGAGCACGCGCGTCACCTTCGTGATATTTTGGAGGTTTTGAGGAAGGAGAAACTTTATGCGAAATTTTCCAAGTGTGAGTTCTGGTTGAAGGAAGTGCAGTTTTTGGGGCACGTGGTCACGAAAGATGGAGTGAAAGTGGATCATGCGAAGATAGAAGCTATGATGAATTGGGAACCTCCCAATAGTCCATCCGAAATCCGAAGCTTTTTGGGATTGACGGGTTACTACCGAAGATTCATCCAAGATATCTCCAAGATTGCTTCTGCATTGACCGCCTTAACCAAAAAGAATGTGAAGTTCAAATAGACCGGATCTCAAGAGAAAGCTTTCCGGACCTTGCAGAAGAAGTTGTGTGAAGCCCCGATCTTATCCTTGCCGGAAGGGTAAGAGGATTTTATAGTTTATAGCGATTCATCCAAGATGGGTCTTGGGTGCGTACTCATGCAAAGGGGAAAGGTGATTGCCTACGCGCCGAGACAACTAAAGGTGCGCGAAAAGAATTATCCCACTCATGACTTAGAATTGGCGGCGGTAGTGTTCGCGTTGAAGTTGTGGTGACACTATCTCTATGGCACGAAGTGTACTTTGTACACGGACCACAAGAGTTTTAAATACGTCTTCGATCAATAGGAACTTAATATGAGACAAAGAAGATGGTTGGAGCTACTCAAAGACTACAACTGTGAATTGCTTTACCATCCGGGTAAAGCAAACGTGGTGGCCGATGCCTTGAGTCGGAAAGAATATAGTGGAAAGCTCCGATCCAAGCTCGCAAGAATCGAATTAGTATCGAGCCTCATGGAGAAGATCAAGGCGTCACAAGCCGAAGCCTTGTTGGAAGAGAATCTCAAAGACGAAGAGATGACCAAGCAACGACTACTTCTGACCGAAGATAGCCAAGGGATAAAATGCTTCAATGGGCGTGTTTGGGTGCCAAATATTGGAGGGAGCTGAGTACTACTTTTGGAAGATGCGCACAAGTCCAAATACTCCATCCACCCGGGAAGCACAAAGATGTATAGAGACTCGAAATTGCATTATTGGTGGCCGGTTATGAAATTAGATGTAGCACACTATGTAGAGCGGTGTGTGACTTGTTCGCAAGTGAAGGTCGAGCACCAACGACCTTATGGGAGTATCCAATCATTAGAAGTACCCGAGTGGAAATGGGACAAGATTACCATGGACTTTGTGACCAAGCTACCAAAGACTTTGGGGGGTAACGACACCATTTAGGTGATTATTGACCGTTTGACGAATAGTGCTCATTTTCTGGCAATGCGAGAAACTTTGCCAATGGATAAGTTGGCAAAGCTCTATATTGATGAAGTAGTCTCTAGACATGGTATACCTTGTCTATGGTCTCCGATCATAATAGTCGGTTTACATCGAGATTTTGGGGAGCTTTACAACAAGAATTGGGTACGCGGGTAAATCTGAGTATGGCATACCACCAACAGACTGACGAACAAAGCGAAAGGACAATACAAACTTTGGAGGACATGCTTAGATCTTGTGTGATCGATTTTAAATTTGTAAAACCAAATACGAATTTTATAAAATGTCTATACTTTTTTTTGAACGACAATAGATATTTAGATTACCAAAGCAAAATAGTTTACCAAGAGATACAACAGAACAAGAGACTAGGCCCAATAAAACAACAGACCAAACAACGCCAAAAAAACAAAATCAAACCACACGAAACAAAGCACCAAGACAAGTGAAGACAAAGTTTGTGGGCAGCAAATTGCCCCAGCTGCAAAAGGAGTCGGGATTATCCAATTAAGCACCCCAAAAACAGTCCCGGACATCCCCGAAATGCCCCCACGTGTAGCCTCCTGCTCGATCTTAGATGCAAATTTTTTGGAGCATGAATAGACAGTATGTGACTCTCGATCACAAGACAGCAGCGATCCCCGAGGTTTGTTTGCGAGAATCAAACACCCACGAGGGCAGTAGCCCTTCGATCACAGTCGATCACACCACGACAGCTACCAAAGTGCCCGAATAAGCACTGAAACGGTGACAACACCAACCGCCCTACATGCAATAAGGACAGGACTCGACGACTGCGTACCAGGCTACGACATCGATCCATATCAACCCCTGTGGCAGCATCCGCACCATGCCTGTAACACCCCGAAATTTGGGAATTTGTGTAAAGAATTAAGCTTTTGTTAAGGGTTTGTTGTATAAGTGGAATCAGTTTCAAGTTTAAGATTTATAACATTGAGATCGCCAGTTAATAGTTCGTGTGCCAAGTTTTGGGTTCGGTACCATGTTTGCGATAGTGACATGGTGTCACTATCGCGAAGGCATAATCGTCGGGGGTTTGGGACTCTCAGTACGTCTCGTGCGATACTGCCAGGCGATAGTGCCTTGGTCACTATCGCGGTGTCTCAACCGCACCACTTGTACCGAATGGTGTGTGGGTCGGGCGATTATGCCCCGTGACAGTGACAATGTCACTGTCGCCTTGTCACTGTCGCCGATGGAGGATTTGGGTATAAAAAGGTAAGTCGCGAATTTTAGGTCTTTTATCTGATTTTGAAGTTGAAGACTGCGTTTTTCTCTCTCAAAACTTGGTATGTTCCATCTCCAAACCTTCCATTGTTATTAATACATCCTACCAACCAAATCTCTTGACCATTAATGATAATCTAGGTATTATTAAAGCATTATTTGTTGAAGATTCAAGTCTCCTCAAAGATCTAGTCTTATCTCCTCATTTCTAGTTCTTGGTATTCTAGGGTTGAAATATAATCGTACAAGGTGAGTTCATTCTCTTTACAAAACTTTATACATGTCAAAATGTGGGTTTTTAAACATCTAAACATATCCATCTATATATACTTGTCTTGTGTGGATTTTGTATCAAACCTAACTTTTGGAGATTTTAGGGTTTTATGATAGAAGTATGGTTATGGGGTTAATGAACCTTTTTGTTGAATTAATGGTATATTTGTACATGGAAAACTTGTTTACTTCAATTTTGGTTTAAATATTTGGGATCCAAAATTAGGGTTTTGAATTATTGATTGTGAAATCAACGAATGAGAACTTGGAATATTGGAATTAAAGTATGGAAATGTTATTCATGTGACAACTAGGAATCTCTTAGTAAATTATATGAGATATCGCATGGAGTCTTACACTTGTTATTATCTTAGGTAGTAGGTTAAATGTTGGATTGTCCGGTTGGCCTTATTGGCTTTATGTGGCATATTTGATTTCAGTTGGGAGTCATGACCCCATATTTGTTGTAACATTTTGTCCGACATTGGGACATTAGTTTTCCACGTCGAAGCACGTTTAGGCATCGGATTGGGTTATAAGTCCCACTTGCTAGTATTAGGATATTGGATTAGGAATTCAACGTAAGGACCCTATATGGTTGAAGTTGACTTTCCGTGGGTGTACGTTTAAAGCTACCGAGCCTAACATCCATTCCGTGTACTTTCTATGTGTATTGGCTTTACTAACTTGTCAAGTAGCTTACTCTTGTGTTCCGTCACTTGTGTTAGTAAGCGGGTCTCCCCCGTTAACCCAAGCGGTATCTGTTTATGGTAAAGAGTATTATCATTATTATTATAAACTAGAAGCGTACTCGCGCAATGCAGCGAGATACATCACGATTTTAATGTTTCATTTTATTTAATTTTTTTTGTTGATTTACATTACGATCTTGGATGGTTTTGAAAAAGTTACAATATTTTTTTATAAATTTGTTTAATTCAGGCTTAATAATATAATGTTTTTATATAAAAAAAATTAAGTACTTTGTTAGAATTCAATTATTATCTTATATATTTTAATGACATCTAGAAAAAATAACCAATTACATATTTAATAATATAATTAAAACAAATTTATAGTAATATAATATATTAATTAATAGTGATACATGGAAATGTCTGCATAAAATGAAGGTTCTGCACTTACCAAATTAATGGGTGTTAGAAATCTGCAGTAGTAATATGTATCTTGTGCTTTGAAACTTGTAAATTAAGATATTTTTAAAATATTGTATAAAATGATGGTACCTTGTGCCTAATAATTTGTATTTAAGAGTTTTTTATCCGTGTTTTATAATATAGTATAGATTCATTTTACTTACGCTTGTTACTGATGATTTCTAAATACAAATGTTTGATCTCACTAGGATTTAGTCTAACACTTCTTCTTAAAATGACATGTATAACAGGTCAATCTAGCGGTAGGATTCGTCGGGAATTAGTGGCCGACTTTGGGGTCGAGAGCGGTCTTTTTGGAGGATTTATTGGCTGATACAATGATAATAGTGGACACATATTTTGGAAGGATAGCGACACCCGACCTTAATCTTTCTTGTCTAAGTTAGATTATTAGGTTGTCGAATATTATTCTTCATCTGGTTTAGTTTGTAAATGTCATAACCTTATTTCCCATTTCGGGATGATACATTGGGATTGAATTGTCAGGTCATTACTTATTCAGGTTTACTCACTTTATAGCTGTCATATTGCCGAATTTTCGAATTTTTAATTTCCTCTAGAATTTAGGGTGTTACAATGCCTGCTGGACCCGACAGATCTTTTTCGTGATCGGTACTTCAGTCCACCACCGTCTCAACCCCCGCGCGCCTACCCAACTGCCCATCATGCATCAAACCTCGATTGAGACATGTCACCCCATCTCGATCAAAACTGTCGTGCCTCCAAAACCACACTATCTATAGACCTGAGTCCTTCTTCACGCGATCCACGATTAGTCCACAGTCATACCCGTAGCAGCTCCAAGCTCGAACAGTAAGCAATCCTTTGGGAAATTCCAGTGCTGAATCCGAGACCACAGCCCCGTCCTGCACTTCGCTACATTCGTTCCACGCACACAACCCAAATCGAACTAAGGAATTAATCGTAAGAACCTTCCTATGTTCCATGTAATTTGCAGAAGTCATACCTTCCAACCTCTGTATTTCAATTGTAGCAGCCTACCCATTCCCTTCCGATATTTTCACACAGATCATTCTAACACGAGTTAGGATTCGATCCATTATACCCAATCGCAAGCTAACTGTCTATCTTTATTTGTGATCCACTCAAAGGCTTTTAACTGGAAGTCGAACAAGCGTTCCGATGACTTTTCCCTTTTTTCGCCGAACACTATTCTATTAATGTCCGCCCGAATGAGGTACATCAAACACCAGCTTACCGCTTCCCATCTACTTGCTCCTTTCAAATTGCCACCCAACTGCGTCGCTATATCAAACAAGTCAACCACCGAACCAACCGAACCCGTATCCAAGTTCCACCATCTTCCGACTTGTTGCCACAATATTTTCACCTCCTTACAATTTATTAACACATGATCAATCGTTTCTACCCCATCCCTACACCGAGGACATAGAGTAGAATTTAAATCTATGCCCAGATTATCCAACTTCACTCTTGTTGGAATCCTACCTAATCTCACTCTCCATAAGAAAATGGCGATCTTCTTTGGAACCGCCTTATTCCACTTCGTCTCCTCTCCCATCCACTTGCCTTAGATTTTTTACCGAAAACTCATCATTGCTATCCAATCTCCATCTCACACGGTCTTTACCATCTCTTTTTGGTGTAACATTTTGAAAAAGCTCACATAAATTCTCAAGCTCACCAATCTCCCTTCCCCTCGGCTCCCGTCTCCACGCCCACTTCCACACCCACTTATCATATCTCCATTCCCCTCTCTCTAAGACCGAGACCCCTTTAGATGACTCGAGTTGATAAAGACGCCGGTATGTCTCTTTTAAATTACAAAATAAAATTGGTCAACCTTTTATATATCTTAATCAATTACTAATAACTTCTCAAAAAAATAATTATCAAATTAAATATTTTATTAAAATATTTATCAAAGTTTTATTATTTATAAAATAAATTAAATATAACATATATTTATCAACTTTTCTGTAAATACAAAAACATTTTTTAAAATTTTTACATTTATTTTTTGGCGACTAAATATATTAGACCATAATAATATGAACATAATTATAAGTAATCAATATTTTACAACTAATAATTTAAATTGATAAATTAATTTTAATTAATAAATAAAAATTAAAAAAATAATAATAATAGTAGATATAAAAAAAATGGATAGTAAGATATGATAGTAGATATCTATCTGGATGTATTCTATTGTTTATTTGTTGTATAAAAAGTTAGAAGAAAAACATGTGGAAATGGGGCCATGACACGTGAACTTGTTCTTTAATTTATTAATTTTGAGTAAATTTATTATTATTATTATTATTATTATTATTATTATTATTATTATCATCATCATCTATACTATCTATACTATATTATAAAGATGACATAAAAAACTCTTAATTACAACTCACTAAACTTTATGTACTATCATTTAAAGCTATCTACTTAAAATCTCTTAAAAATAATTACTAAAGCTTAATGTACTACCTGTAAAACTTTTAACTTTAATTAATATATTTCATCTTTATCCCCCAAAATCATTATCTCTAATCCCTAAACCCTAAAATTATGAAATTTGAATTTTGATAAACATAATCAAAACATGATAAACATCTCAATTTAAATATAAAAAATTTAAAATATATAAGATAATTAATTAATTTTAACAAACTACTTAATTTTTTTTATATAAAAAACATTATATTGTTAAGTCTAAATTAAACAAATTTATATATAAAAAATCATTATCACTCAATAAAAACCATCCAAAATCGTACTGTAAATCAATAAAAAAACAAAAAATAAAAATAAACATTAAAATTGTGATGTATTAAACATTATGTACTATTATTTAATGTTAATCTACTTAAAATCTCTTAAAAAACAATTAATGAAGCAATATGTACTACTTTTAAATGTTTTTAACCCTAATTAATAAATTTCATCATTATCCCCCAAAATCCTTATCTCTAATCCCTAAATCCTAAAATTATGAAATTTGAATTCTGATAAACATAATCAAAATAGGATAAACATCTCAATTTAAATATAAAAAATTTAAAATATATAAGATAATTAATGAATTTTAACAAACTACTTAATTTTTTTTATATAAAAAACATTATATTGTTAAGCCTAAATTAAACAAATTTATATATAAAAAAATCATTATCACTCAATAAAAACTATCCAAAATCGTACTGTAAATCAATAAAAAACAAAAAACAAGAATAAACATTAAAATCGTGATGTATCTCGCTGCATTGCGCGAGTACGCTTCTAGTATTATAAAGATGACATAAAAAACTCTTAATTACAATTCACTAAACTTTATGTACTATCATTTAAAGTTATCTACTTAAAATCTTTTAAAAATAACTACTAAAGCCTAATTTACTACCTGTAAAGCTTTTAACCCTAATTAATATATTTCATCCTTATCCTCAAAATCCTTATCTCTAATCCCCAAAGCTTAAAATTATGAAATTTGAATTCTGATAAACATAATCAAAACATGATAAATATCTCAATTTAAATATAAAAATTTTTAAATATATATGATAATTAATGAATTTTAACAAACTACTTAATTTTTTTTATATAAAAAATATTATATTGTTAAGCCTAAATTAAAAAAAATTATATATAAAAAACCATTATCACTCAATAAAAACCATCCAAAATCGTACTGTAAATCAATAAAAAACAAAAAATTAAAATAAACATTAAAATCGTGATGTATTAAGCATTATGTACTATTATTTAATGTTAATCTACTTAAAATCTCTTAAAAAACAATTAATGAAGCAATATGTACTACTTTTAAATGTTTTTAACCATAATTAATAAATTTCATTTCTTATCCCCCAAAATCTTATCTCTAATTCCCAAATCCTAAAATTATGAAATTTGAATTCTGATAAACATAATCAAAACAGGATAAACATCTCAATTTAAATACAAAAAATTTAAAATATATAAGATAATTAATGAATTTTAACAAACTACTTAATTTTTTTTATATAAAAAACATTATATTGTTAAACCTAAATTACACAAATTTATATATAAAAAAATCATTATCACTCAATAAAAACCATTCAAAATCGTACTGTAAATCAATAAAAAACAAAAAATTAAAATAAACATTAAAATCGTGATGTATCTCACTGCATTGCACGAGTACGTTTCTAGTTTCTAGTTATTATTATTATGCAAATGATGGCCGTGGGGAAAATCACATCAGTTCCCTGGCCCATGCCGGATTGTTTGATATTTCCTTTTCACATTTATTGGTATGTGAGTCAGGTAGAGGTAGAAGGAGTATGTGAGTAATGAGTGGGTAGGGATAACAATTATTCGTTTTATTCTCAAGTTTCACTTCATTTTGATTATAATATGTATTATTGACGAGTTAAATTTTTAAAATTATTTTTGTTATAATTTTACTAGAAACGTACTCGCGTAATGCAGCGAGATACATCACGATTTTAATGTTTCATTTTTTTTTGTTTTTTTTTGTTGATTTACAGTACGATTTTGGATGGGTTTGAGAAAGTGATAATGTTCTTTTTATAAATTTGTTTAATTTAGGGTTAATAATATAATGTTTTTTTATATAAAAAAAATTAAGTATTTTGTGAGAGTTCAATGATTATCTTATATATTTTAATGATATCTAGAAAAAAATAACCAATTACATATCTATCTATCTATACATATAATAAATAAGTAACTAGAAGAGCACATGTCGTCTTCTGGTGAACCCATTTTTTTCATTTTCTCGCCTAAACATGTATCTGGACGTATTTTACATTATAAGTTCATTTAACTCATCCACATTCATTCATTCTTAAATCTTTCCTTAATTCGATTTTTTTAATTTATACATTACATTTACTACCCTTATAATTAGGTATTTAGTTACTTTTAATCTCTTATTTTTTTATTTTTTATTTTAAACTCTTATCATATAAACATAAATAATGTGTATGAACTAAAATGCATTAAAAACATTTTTGTTTTTTTACAAATTATACTATTGTAATCGCTTCGTCAATACCTTCGAAATGAGTCCAATATTGAATATTTTTGGATTTAATTATATTATTAAATATCATAAATATATACGAATTAATGTGTCATGATTAGTATGTGATTTGTTGAAATTAGTATAGGATTTGATACAAATAATCACTAAATTGTCGTGATTTTCTTTTTGCAATTTCATATCAATTTTATTTCAAAGTTGAATTCCTTCAACGAATTACAATTCTATCAAATTTAATTCTGTCAACTAAACACCCTTAGAATTATCATAAGACATTTAATTACTTGGAAAAAAAGATATCACTTATCAACTGTCTTTTGGATTATGAGTTCGAACCTTAGTATAGTATATTTAATTATTTATATTTTTTTAATCATGATTATATTGTTCCCTCTAATTTTAATTGAACTACATAATATCAGTTATCAACAGATGGTTAGGTAATAATATTTTCAAAATCAAACTGTTATGCTTCCCTTCAATTCACTTTAAATTAATATTTCATAATAGTTGATTTGTTTATAATTATATAAAAAAGTTTGATTGATATTATTACAAAATATAAGTATACGATTGATATAGATATTTAAGGCGTCACGATTACCAAGTCACACTATCTTACTGGATGAATATAAAAGGGCTAAGAATCTTACCACGGTTAGCGCTTACCGGGTAAATTGTACATACAATGCCGTTTTGGTGGACTAAAATCATACCCGTTAAGTAAGTGATGTGTGATTTTATCGATAAGCGCTTAACGGGTAAGTGTTCGGGTAAACGACACCTTAATCAAGTGTTTTTATGTATTTTGGCTAATTTGTGGATGATTAAATACCGATCTTATCGATTCAAAACTTAAAAACTCACATGATTTTGTATTTTATTTTCTTATGATTATCTTCTAGCAAATCTTTATACATAGTTAGTTAAAAAGCTTGACATATAATCAATTAATCATCATATTCAACCAAATATATTCTCTTTTCGTTTTAAAAAAAATATTTTATAAAGTTATTTTAAGCAAAATAACATATCCAACCTCATAGTTTATATTTTTTTATTTTTCGAAAAGAAATGTTTATTATAAATTTATAAATGTTTCCATTTTATCTAGATTAACTTATAATATATATATATATATATATATATATATATATATAGAGAGAGAGAGAGAGAGAGAGAGAAGAATTAAAAATTAAGAATTACATTATGGTATATCTACCTCAAGAGTTATACTTTTACAATTATCTTTAGATACATACGTACATATCTATACTTAAAAAAAATTCAAAAAAAAATATGGTGTATAGTAATTCCCAAAAAAAAGGGATTTACTTTTATGTTTAAATTCAAATTACTGATATAGTTTCATTTCTAATTCAAAAAGAAAATTACATCATTTGTGAAAACTGCCTAAAACAAGAACATTTTGTAACCAGTTGCAAAAAATCAACCATGAATGGAAAAAAGTTTGGAAAAGTAACATCGTACTTTCGATGATTATTCATATCTGTAAGATAAGTTTTCTGGTATAATTTAATTTTTTTAAATTACCCCGTGTAATACACGGGATCAAACCTAGTTTAATAATATAATTAAAACAAATTTATAGTAATATAATATATTAATTAATAGTGATACATAGAAATGTCTGCATAAAAGGAAGGTCCTACACATACCAAATTGGTGGGTGTTAGAAGTTTGCAGTAGTAATATGTATCTTGTGCTTTGAAACTTGTAAATTAAGAGATTTTTAAAATATTGCATAAAATGATGGTACCTTGTGCCTAATAATTTGTATTTAAGAGTTTTTTATCCGTGATTTATAATACTAGAAGTGTACTCGCGTAATGCAGCTAGATACATCACGATTTTATTGTTTCATTTTACTTTCTGTTTTTTGTCGATTTACATTACGATTTTGGATGGTTGTGAGAGAGTGATAATTATTTTTTTATATAAATTTGTTTAATTTAGACTTAATAATATAATTTTTTTTATAAAATATTCTGTAAGATTTTTTAATTATATTTTAGATTTTTTATATCTAAAATATGCTGAGAGTTATTTTAGGGGAGTTAAAATGGTTAGAGATAATGATTGAAAATTAATGAATAGCATTAAATATAGTACATACAGCTTTTATGGCTGTTTTTTAAGTAATTAGCATTAAACAGCGGTACATTAAGCTTTAAAATTTGTTTTTAAGAGTTTTTTATGTCATATTTATAATATAGTATAGATAGTATATATATAGATAAAATTTAAAATTTAAAATTTAAAATTTAAAATAGTATTTAATTTAGTATTTTGCATACGATGGTGATGAATCCACGATTTTTTTTTATTAGTGCACATTTTTTTGTTTCATTTGCAACCCTTAAAAAGGTTGCAACCCTTGCAACCCACATCTTAACTGTCGGATTAATGATCGGCGGTTACAATAGATATGGGACCCAATATTTTTAATTAAAAAAACAAAAAAATAAAAATAAAATAACCGTCGATCATGATTTCAACGGTTAAGATGTGGGTTGCAAAGGTTGCAACCTTTTTCAGGGTTGCAAAATATCCTTCCACTATGTATATGTGTATATATATATATATATGTATATAGTAAATTAATTCCCGGTCCATGTGTTTTGTTGATATTTTGGATATAGTCCTAAAACGCGTTTATTACACTGGACGTCCCTGTGGTGTGCAAAAGCACATGCAGAAGGTCCCTCCGTCTAACGAAGTCTATTGACACAGTTAACTCAAAGTGTTTTTTGTCTTTCTACACCTGTTTTTGTCTTTTTCCTAATAAAAAATAAAAAAAACAAATTAAACACACCATACAACCACCCCTACCCCCACTACAACCCTCAACCCCCCCCCCCCCCCCCCCCCACACCACACACACACACTTTCTTCTTCTCCTTCTTCACCCGTCGAATCCACCCGACCTGCAGAAACTTCATTTGGAACCATTTTCACAACCAGTCACCAACCACCACTGGGAACTCAAACTAGAACCATCTCGAACTCAAATCTAGACCATCGATTAACCCATCTCAAACTAAAATCTGAAACCCATCAATGAACCCATCTGGAACTCAAACAATGGAACTTGAATCTGGCACATAATAAGGAATTCCACTTCCATTCTTGCTTTTGGTTCATAATTTGGAACTTGTATATATGTCTTTGATTTTGATTTTGATTTTTTTGTTTGGTTTGTTTGTGCACCTATGGGATTGTGATGAAAGGGGAGAGGTGGGGGGAAAGGGACTGGTTTGTAGTTTTAGGGAAAGAGGAGTGGGGAAGAGGACAAGGTTGCAGGTTGGTGGTGGGAGGTTGTCATTTGGGTTGTTGGAGGGGTGGTGGTGGTGAACCAGTTAAAAGAAAAATGTGAGGGTAAGACGCAAGACAGGAAGGGATTTCAATGATAGGTGCAATGGTATTAGCTGGAGACGAAGCATTTTCTGACGAGCCTGCTCTGTCCTCGTTTTGCCTCCCTTTACTCCACCTCTCTGTCTCCAACAACCACTCATCCTTTCCATCTCCGACAATTTTGAACCCCCAATGAACAAATGGTAGTAGTGGTTGCGACAGTGGTATTTTACGATAATCAAATAATAGAATTAGTAATGTTCATCTAGGTTGGGTTTATTCTTTTTCGGTGAACAAGATTCAAGGATCGGTTTGGGTTTGGGTTTCTTCATCTCAACTCAACCCCTAATCACCAAAACTCAACCCCTAATCACTAAAACTCAACCCAAATCAACCCAAATTCAAACCTACACCAATTTTCATGGTTGCGAGTTTTGAGAGCTAAGAGGAGAGTTTTGAGAGCTGAGAAGTGAGTAGATAAAGTTGTGAGGTGAGGATCGTTGAAGAAGAAAGTCTGGGGTTAGGGTTGTAGTGGGGGTAGGGTTGGGGGTATGGTGTGTTTAATTTATTTTTTAATTTTCATTAGAAAAAGACAAAAAACAGGTGTAGAAAGACAAAAATACCCCTTGAGTTAACTGTGTTAACAAACTTCGTTAGACGAAGGGACCTTCTGTGTGCGTTTTTGCATACCACAGGGAGGACCAGTGTAATAAATGCATTATAGGGACTATATCCAAAATATCAGCAAACCACAGGGACCGGGATGTAATTTACTCATATATATATATATATATATCTATAGATAGATAGATAGATAGATAGATAGATAGATAGAGAGAGAGAGAGAGAGAGTGAGAGAGAGAGAGAGAGGAGAGGGTGGGTTCAAACGAGGACAATGCCAATTTAAGAAAATAAGAGGATAAATCTCAACCACTTGTAAATAAAAACAAGGGCTATAATCGCAGGTGGCAAAGTAATTTATTGAGTTGAAACCCAACTTTCCACCTTGGGAAATAGTTTTTAGGGGTATAATGGGAACAAATCAAAAGTATTAAACCAATTAAATCACAAGGCGTAAAAACAGGGATAATCATATCCCTATCATATCTTTGACCAAATCACTTCCCAAAAAATTTCGATTGATACCTGTTATGGATTGATGATTTGCTTCAAGTTTATCAAATCACATCTTCTCCCATACGACTCCATTGATGTAATAACTTCTAAACATTTGCATCATTCAAATTAGGTTACACAACAAAAACGTTTGGAATCTCAACAATGGATGCTATAGGTATGGCTTTACTACTCTATCTTCCAGGCCTCTGTCCGATTTTGGTTTATTGAATGTAAACCCTAGAGTTTCTTGTAACAACGGTTTTCTGATTTTCATTGAAGGACTACGAAAAAGTAGTATCTTGCAAAAAAAGTCAGGCATTGGAAGCTTTAGAAACACCATTGAAGACCCATATATGTTTGTTTTGTGATAGTTTAACTATTGTCATTGATGAAGCAAGCAGGTAAACATTTCAATAGTTTTAAAATATTACTGATATATATTTGTTTTGTTGTCTTGGTATTTAATACTAGAATCATATGTGATAGTTTGATTATTGTCAATATTGTTTTTACATTTGTTAGTATGCTTCATGATCATTTGTGATTGACAAATGTTATATTGTGCATGTAACATCCCAGGCCAACCGTACCAGATATTGTCTGCTTTGTCCATACACCCGGACTCACAGTTTTAAAACACGTCTAGTAGAGGGGGTATCCAGTCCCTTATAAGGCAACTTTTGTTCCCCTCCCCAACCAATGTGGGATCTTACAATCTTCTGTAACATCCCAGGCTAACCGTAGATATTGTCCGCTTTGTCCACATACCCGGGTTCACAGTTTTAAAACGCGTCTAGTAGAGGAGGTATACAGTCCCTTATAAGGCCATTTTTGTTCCCCTCCCCAACCAATGTGGGATCTTACAATACACCCCTTTCGGAGCCCAGCGTCCTCGCTAGCACACTAGTCCGACTCACGGCTCTGATACCATCTGTAACATCCCAGACTAACCGTACCAGATATTGTCCGCTTTGTCCACACACCCGGACTCACGATTTTAAAACGCGCCTGGTAGAGGAGGTATCCATTCCCTTATAAGGCAACTTTCATTCCCCTCCCCAACCAATCTGGGATCTTACCCTGATACCATCTGTAATATCCCAGGCTAACCGTACTAGATATTGTCCTCTTTGTCCACACACCCGGACTCACGATTTTAAAACGCTTATGGTAGAGGAGGTATCCAGTCCCTTATAAGGTAGCTTTCGTTCCCCTCCCCAACCAATGTGGGATCTTATAATCCAACCCCTTGAAAGCCCAACGTCCACGCTGGAACACTAGTGCGGTTCCCGGCTCTGATACCTTCTGTAACATTCCAGGCTAACCGTACCAGATACTATTTGCTTTGTCCACACACCCGAACTCACGGTTTTAAAATGCGTCTAGTAGAGGAGGTATCCAGTCCCTTATAAGACAACTTTTGTTCCCCTCCCCAACCAATGTGGGATCTTACAGTGCATATCTTATTCAGAAATATAATTTGTACTATAGGTGATAGTTACATTTGTTTAGGATGTAACACCCCGAAAATCTTTATGTAAAAAGTTCTCAAATCTCCATACGTATAATTGATCGATTAGGAAATACCCTATCTAGTCCTTTCGTTGTGGGTCATTTAATCGTGTATCTTGCATTTCGTGTTTATTATAAAATGTCTAAAGCGTGGATTCAAGTTTACTGAATTAACGGTACTCGTGTAGAGGTATACAGATATATATAAATATGTGTTATAAATGTGGATATATATATATATATATATAAATACACGTATATATGTAAGTGTAAGTAAATGAATTCACGTATGTGCTTGGTAATGTGATGAGCTTGGGCTTAACCTTGGGACTTCGGGAACGCATGAACCTACAATAGACAAGGACTTCTTAGTTTTGGAATCTGGGACGCCGAGATTCGATCAACAGCCTAGGGGGGCAGTGGCGACAATGCCCCTGGCAAAGTCGCATGGTCAATGTCACAGGTAGGGAGGATGGTTCTGAGTTTTGAGCGAATTTTCCAGTGGGCAAGGGCCATGGTGCGACTATGATCGGCGACATTGCCCAGGGCATAGTCGCAGGGTCAATGTCGCCCACGTGTGGGGTGAGTGCAGTCATTAAATCGGCCAAGCAACCCAAACAACCCTCTCTTCTTCTCACTTGTGCGATTTTCAGACTTCTCCCATAGGTAAGATCGACTTTTTCTCTCTCTTCTCTCTTTCCCTCTCATCCCTCTTCATTAATGACTCTTAAAAACCTAACCCAACATTTATTGTTTTCCCATTAAGATTGTTGAGCACTAGTGTAGAAATCTTGGGATTATAAGAGCTTCAAGTTACTTCCAAGTTCACACAACAACCTAGGGTTTCCCCTTTACCAACCCTAATAGGTGAGTTTATACATTTTAAATGCTCTATTACTCATTGCTATTTGCAATATCCTTACATTACATGTTCATGTCATTAAATTGAGATTTGTAACCTAACTTGTAGAATTTCCAATTTTATGGACCCTAAAAGGGTGAGCATGTCTAGTAAACCTTAATAATCTCTTCTATAATAACTAAATGAACATGGATCTTTGTTATCATGGTTGTATGATGAGTTCATAAGGAAATCCTTGTTGTCATGATTTTGATCTAACTGCTGATAACTTTATGAGAATATAGTATGAGTAAAATAAATCTTTGTGACTACATGTATGAGATTATGAGGAACGTAGTGCCTTGAGGAGTAAATATGAACTGTTAATTACATGAAGCAAGGAAGCGTATAAACGGTTATATATGCCTAGTAAATGTTGATCACCTGATAAGAATTGTGAACACTACTCCTTGTGCACAAGGAGGTAGTGTATATTTGGACCTTGTAATAATCATTGTGGGTTACTAGCGAGTAGGCAATAAGGGGTCTTGGACCCTTGAGGTGTAACTCGACAAGATACGGATAGGCACTAATGGCCCGTAAGACCTTGAGGTGTAACTCGAAGGAGTAGGCAATAAAGGCAGTAAATATGGATATGAGGTTGTGATTTCGTCATGGCATGGGAACTAAGACCGGGTCATGAGGTGTAATCCACTAACATCATGGGTGAATCCACTTCCGCGTAAACGTCACCTCGATTGTAGCGGGTCTCCCCCGTATTTCAAGAGTTATCTCTTGTATGTTGGCATTCAGGTACGAGATTAAAGTTGCGGTGGAACCAGTAATAGTGAGGAGATGGAGTTCGGCAACCCAAGGCTTGTTTTAATTAAATATGTTATTATTGTTTCTGAATTATATGATTTATAATTTCTCACTAGGCTTCGTCCTAACACTTGTTGTGGTTGTTGCTTCCTCACAGATCTTACTCGTGGAGGAAATTAGGATGTCAGGCTTGTCATCCGGGCACGTAGGAGTTCTCGAAGTGCCGGCCTTTTTGGGGGATTTTTGTGAAGAGTGATTATAGAGATTTCGCAACAACCGTATTAATCTAGATGTGAATCGGTTCTAGATTAAGTAGGTTGTTGTAATATCGTCGTCCCATTCTTTATTGCAAAACTTCATAGTGCAAACTAACCCTCTTGTTATGGGTTTATAGTTGACTTGAATTTTAGATTTTACTCTTTTGGAATTTAATATTTACAGGGTATTTTGGTCTTTCGTATTTTAGACGTCTTATTGCCAAATTTTCGAATTTTGTTTCAGTAAATTTTTAGAGTGTTACATAAAATAATATATGTTGTGATATTTGATTTATAATCATTTGTGATTCACAAATGTTGTAGTATGTATATTTTCATAAATATAATTTGGGTTCATGGGTTTCTTGTTCATATTAGTTCTAATCATGTGTGATTCACAATATGGTAATATGCATGCGTGTTTGATTCATAACGTGATTTGGGTCCGATATTCATGTTGTTAGGAAACCAGCGTTCCAAATGTTGCTAATCATTCATTATTGTATGATTATGAGAAACTAATCATTTGTGATATTGGTAACATAAACACATTTTGGGGTTTAGTATTGGGTCTACTGGTGTTATTATTTGATATAAAATAATTGGCATGTTCATATGATTTCTAATAATCTCGTGATTGATAAAATGTTATAATATGCATATTCTTCATATGATTTATATGAGTTTAATGGCGTTCATATTTGATATACCAAAATGTTATAATATGCATATTGTGCATATGTTCATATGAGTTTAATGGTGTTCATATTTGATATAGCATAAATGCATTTTCATGATTTATATCATATGTGATTCACAAATGTTGAAACATGCATATGATTTATGTTGTTTGATGCAGAACAACACTGTGAGGTATAAAGTACTTATCAACGATATTGCCTTCAAACCATAACATTATGAGGTGTAAAGTGATCACGCAGGCGGTGGATTTTGCAAAGTTGGATCCTAAGCTAACTGCCAGGATCGAATTCTTAACAAGAATTAATTCTCAGAAACTAATATCAAAGAAGTTGCGGAAAAACACTTTGATATTTAACAAAACAGTAACAACACAGAGTATGATTATCAAACTGTAAACTTGTATTAAATGCTTGAAGCTACAAGATTACACACTCAGCCTCAATATTGATGAACAGGATCACCAATACGAATTCTACTTCTCTAGAATTAGGATCTATGCCTTGAGGTTGATTTCTCTCAAAAAAAAAATTATCAAAAGACTATTTTTATCTATTCTATTCATTCTATACATATACTGATCAAAAGATAATTACAAAGAATAAACAAATCTTCAGCATATCTTCTATGTATATCTTCTAAGTATATCTGTAGAATATCTTCAGAATATCCAGCTGTCATACATTCCATCCGGATCTCTTTAGCAGCATTAACTTCTACCAGCAGTATTAACTTCTACCAGCAGCATTAACTTCTACCAGCAGCATTAACTGTAAGCAGTACTAACTACTAGCAGTACTAACCATGCTCAGCAGCATTAATATCCTCAAGCAGTACTAACTTTGAACTAGCAGTACTAATTTTGTTAAGCAACATTAACCATCAACTAGCAGCATTAACTAGAAGTATTAACAGTTTTCTTCTAGAAGCATTAACTAGAAGTATTAACAGTTTTCTTCTAGCAGCATTAACTAGAACTAGCAACATTAACCACAGAAGTAGTAACCATGATGAATATTAACTTCAGAAGTAGTAACCATGATGAACTAGAAGTAGTAACCATGTTGAACTAGAAGTAGTAACCATGTTGAACCATCCTTGGCATATTTCAGACCCAACAATCTCCCCCTAACTTAACTTTTCAAAACTGAGAAGTTAAGTTCTTCAACATAGGGTCTTTATGATAATTTCAAAACTTTCTGCAATTACTAGTTTTTCTTGATTCAGTTTCTGCTGTTATCTTCTTTTCTGTTTCTGTAGTTAATGCTTTATTTCAGCTTCTTCACTTATCTCCCCCTCAAAATAAGATTTCATATCAAATTGATTTTCCTTCTCATGTCTTCTCAAGTTCAGTTGTTTAAGTCTCCCCCTTTTTGAAATAATCATGATCTATGCTCCTTTTCATCTCTTTTATCTCCATAATTTGATTGTGAACTTTCAGACAAATTTTACCAAGTGTATCCATCAATTCTTTGTAGTTAAATCTGTCCTCACCTTCTTTAGGTGTGTTTACCACCTTTGAAGGATCCTTGGATCTTTTAGTAGAGATCTTCTGCCTAGCAGAAGCACCTTCTACTCCCTTGGTTTCTTGGCACCTGGGACCTTTAGATAATTACTCATCTAAAGTTGCCATGGGGAAGGTCTTAGATATGTTCACACTGTCCTGTCCTGCACTTTGTGCAAAGTCAGTAGTGTGAGCCTTACAACCCATATGCTCTTGCATCTCCTTATTGAGCACCTTCTTGAGGTTGGGAGACACCCCTATGGTTTCCCTTTGGATATTCTCTAAAGGAGAATTCTCCCTTAGAGGGCTTAAAGGCTTAGGGGATTCTGGTACAAGAAGGGAAGGAGCCTTCTTTACCTGTTTTCTCTTGTAAGTATGGGTAATTGGAGAGGTTGGTTTTATAAGAATGGACTGGGAAATTGTTTTTGAGTGAGAAGGTTGGGCTTGGCTAGCAGTGGGATGGTCTAATGAGGGCCTTGACCCTGCTGCCATACCTTCTTGATTGTGGGACATCACCATCATTGTAGAGAACAATGGTGTGTCAACTCCTTCCGAGTCCTTAGCAGATCTCTTCATGATTGAAAAGACCTTGCCCTTAGGGGTTTTAGGTACATATATCTCATTAAAATGAGGTATGTCCGTCAATTCATTATTAAGTACTTCTTGTACAAACCTTGGATACAGATAAAAGCTTTTTGATTGATATCCAGATTTGACATTAAATCATTGAAGATCATTTTTAGGTATAGAAAACTTACATTAGCAGTAGTAACACTTATCAGCAGCATTAACACAGACTGGCAGTAGTAACACATACCAGCAGCATTAACACAGTCTGACAGTATTCACTGAACTAGAAGTACTAACTACCTTTCAGTATTAGCAAACTGAAACACTTACAGACACAAGGTTAGTAGTACCATATACCATAAAATTTTCAAAAGTTACTTTACCTTTTGAACCTATACCTTTTTCACTTTTCTTACCTTCTGCTGGATCAGAAGTAACATGTCCTCCATCAAATCTTTTAAAGAATTTGAAGGCAATCCATGTTCCTTGTTATGTGCCAAGAGCAATCATTATCTTCATTCCAAATGCTCTTCCTCTTGAGCTTTTGATTGCCCTGCACACTTGATAAATCAGTTAGTCTTTGATGGAACCCAAGCCAAAGTGGTCTTGGGTTGTCCTTTCTCATTTATATAATCTGTCAGTTTGGTCTGAATGAGTTGTTTAGGAATCTCATGGCTGGAATACTTTGTCAAGATTATAGGCTTTGCAACATTAATACTAGTAGAAGCACTATCCTTGTTAGCAGTAGTATTGGTTGCATCAGCACTATTTCTGTTAGCAGTACTATCTGGGATAGCAGTACTAACCTGTTTCTTTACAATTGGAACCCAAACTTGAACAAAGTTGTTTGCTTTCTTTGTCTTTAAATTACTCCTTGGCTTATTTGGAGCATTTTTCTTTGTATTAGCAAACTTGTTCTGAGCATGAGACTTTAAAGGTGCTCTTTTCTCAGCCAATTGATTCTTTCTTTTATTCCTATAACCAAAAGAGTTTTGTGGTTTTCTTTGAAAAGTGGCTCTTTGGTTGATAGGGTTGAAATAACAGTGTTTGGCAAGATGATTCAATTTGCCACAGATAAAACAAGGTTTTGGTCTATTGATTTTATTCAAATCAACCCCTTGTTTTTGTGCCCACTGATTATTCCAGTTTCTCTGATTTCCCCTTGGTTTATCATGTTTTTGGGGCTTAGATTTATTGCAAGAACACTGTTTGCAAGAGACAGGATTCACAACTGTGGTTTGCTTATAATGGACCTTCTCAGACTTTCCCTCAGTCTTCTCTATGTCCTTAGATTTGACCCAAGTCTTTCCACATCCCTCATTGGTGATAATGTGATTTTCTAGAGGAATCTCACCACTCCCAGTGTTCTCCTTACTCTTTTCACTAGAGTTCTCTTCTTCAGAGTCTGTTTCAACCACCACTTTGTCTAAAGGATCTACCTTAGTGGCTCCAACAGGCAATTCCTTCCTATCCTTGGTCTCTAGTAAGTTTGATATAGGAGGAATGTAATTGTTGTTGTATGGTGGTGGTGTGGTGTTATAGCCTATTCCTCTTCTAAGTTTGTCACGGATTTGAGTTTGGAGCAAAGAGTCCATTGCTTTAGAAGCATTGGAAAATTTCTCAATATCCAGCTTGGCTTTCTCAAACTCACTCTTTATCTTCTCATTCTCCTCTTTAGACTTTTTCAGCTGAAGTTCTAGGTCATTCTTCTCCCACTTCCAGTAATTTGTATCATAAGAATGTTGAAGTTCATTGGCTTGGAAAACTTTAATCTGTTCCTCAAAACTCTCAACAATTCTTACATAGTCTTTTATATCTCTCTCTAATCTTTTAAGGTCATCACTCATTGTCTGGTTGTGATCCCTGTACCTTTTAACAGTTTCCATACAAGTTTTAGAGCAAAGATTAGACATTACCTCTGTGGGGATTTCTGTGCTTGAAGAATCTGAAACTTTAGCCATTGATGATTTCTGATTTCAAGGAAGAATGATGATTGCAGGTTTCTGAGAATACTACCTCTGATACCACTTGTCAGGATCAAATTCTTAACAAGAATTAATTCTCAGAAACTAATATCAAAGAAGTTGCGGAAAAACACTTTGATATTTAACAAAACAGTAACAACACAGAGTATGATTATCAAACTGTAAACTTGTATTAAATGCTTGAAGCTACAAGATTACACACTCAACCTCAATATTGATGAACAGGATCACCAATACGAATTCTACTTCTCTAGAATTAGGATCTATGCCTTGAGGTTGATTTCTCTCAAAAAAAAAATTATCAAAAGACTATTTTTATCTATTCTATTCATTCTATACATATACTGATCAAAAGATAATTACAAAGAATAAACAAATCTTCAGCATATCTTCTATGTATATCTTCTAAGTATATCTGTAGAATATCTTCAGAATATCCAGTTGTCATACATTCCATCCGGATCTCTTTAGCAGCATTAACTTCTACCAGCAGTATTAACTTCTACCAGCAGCATTAACTTCTACCAGCAGCATTAACTGTAAGCAGTACTAACTACTAGCAGTACTAACCATGCTCAGCAGCATTAATATCCTCAAGCAGTACTAACTTTGAACTAGCAGTACTAATTTTGTTAAGCAACATTAACCATCAACTAGCAGCATTAACTAGAAGTATTAACTAGAAGTATTAACAGTTTTCTTCTAGCAGCATTAACTAGAAGTATTAACTAGAAGTATTAACAGTTTTCTTCTAGCAGCATTAACTAGAACTAGCAACATTAACCACAGAAGTAGTAACCATGATGAATATTAACTTCAGAAGTAGTAACCATGATGAACTAGAAGTAGTAACCATGTTGAACTAGAAGTAGTAACCATGTTGAACCATCCTTGGCATATTTCAGACCCAACACTAACAAAAAAGATGATACAAGATGCATCAAAAACCAAGATTGCAAGTCTTGTTAAGATCTGGATTATTGATAGTCGTTTTTTTGATAAATGGCCAAGTTGTTGAACAATTCACTTTTGGGATATTATTTCATCTTATGAAGACTTAGCATTAGAATGTTGATAAAAAAAATAGCTTATTTGCTTAGTTATGGGGATAATGATGTGGTGTGTTTGAAAAGGTGTATATATATATATATATATATATATATATATATATATGAAACTTTTGGCAAATATTGTTATATTAAGCACTGTAAATCATGTTAATTTGGGTATTAGTATGTGATCAACTATGATTTTGATTGCATGAACATGGTAGATAAAAGATGTCCAATTTATTCATAGTGCAATCACGCATGATTATGTAGTGCATAATACAATTAAAAATTCTATCAAATTTCTTCATAGTACAATCATATATGATTATGTGATGCATACTACACTTAATATTTTATCTAATTTTTTCATATTACAATCACTTATGATTATTTGATGCATAACACATAAACATTCTGTCCAATTTCTGCGTAGTACAATCATATATGATTATGTGATGCGTAATACACTTAAACATTTTTGTCCAATTTCTTCATAGTACAATCACGTATGACTATGTGATGCATAATACACTTAAAGATTTTGTCAATTTATTTATATTACAATCACAATGATTTTGGAATGCAAACTACACTCAAACATTTTATCTAATTCCCGTACAACATAATCATATATGATTTTAGTATGCAACCCATACTTAAACGTTATGTCCAACTTTTGTATAGTATATATATATATATATATATATATATATATATATATATATATATATATATGAGATTAAATCTTATTAATTTGCATATAAATTAGTATTGTATGCATATGTATGATTATACAAATAACAAAAAACAAACCAAAAAAGTTATACAAGTCCGATATGATATGCCCGAACAATTATAATCAAATTAATATTATTTCATCAATCATCCGATTAATCGGACATTCCATTCTTCATTGGGCAATTGCGGGAGTCGTGAGAGTGAGTTCATTACATCCTCTATACTTCTACCTGTGTCACACATTCTTTATAGCTCGCTTGCACGCACATCCACTGTAATAAGAACTTCGAAAAGTAAATCACAAACGTATGTCACATTCTCCTAAGAGCAACACACCACATATAGTTATATAAATATAAAAACATTATGCTGAAAGACATCTTAATTAAAAATCACATGTGATTGGATATAAAAGATAAACATTCTATTCAATTACTATAATCACATGTGATTTAGTGATGCAAAGTATTAAGAACATTATGACGAATTAATGTTATAATAACATCATATATGACTCTGTGGTGGATATTATAAATAAACATTTCGTCCAATGTGATTATACTTGTTGGTCCCAATAAGTAAAGAAGAAAGTAAAACAAGTATTGTAGAAGGGGGGGGGGGAGTTGAATACAATACACAAAATTTCACTTTATTTTTAATTCTTTTATTGATATCACAATCAAGAATTACACATAGAAAACTATAAAGATTGTTGCGGAAAGAACAGATAAACTATTCTAACAATTTTTTCACAAAGTAAAACTAGAACACAACTTTGAAATCACGTAATTTAAAAGCTAAGAGGATGAGAAAATGAGGTTGCCAACTTTCTTGAGTGCACTGAGTTCTCTTGTAAAAGTGTGGCTTGCATGGAGGAAATATTCACCTCTATATAGTACCTTATGCATTGAATGCAAAGGAAACTTGTCAAACTGAGATTGGATCCTTGAGATTTTCTTTAGTAAGAAATAAGATATTTGAAATGACTTATCAAGATACAAAGAAGACCTTTGTACCTTGATAAGACAATATCTTATTAAAATATATTTGCCATAAATTTTTTTGAGATCTTTTGGAGAAGGTCTCCATCAATTCAGAACTTAGGTGAATATCCTCTATGCAATAGAATGTTCCATTCCTTTTGACAGAAGGATGTTGGAGAGAAGGGGTCTAGTCAAATCATGTTGATTTGACTACTTAAGATACTAGCCGAACTTGTGATGTTTTCGGCAAGGAAGTGTCTGCCGACATGTTTGGAAAGGAACTGGCAGAGAGGAACCTGCCGACCAAGCATACACCAATCGACAGGTGTTCAGTCTGCCGATAAATGAACACATCTTCGACAGTGATAGCTTAGTGATTATGAAGCTTGTCTTGATCCGCATCAGAGGGCATACTTCTTTTTGAGTTCGGTTGGTCTTCGATTTTACCGATCTTTTGAAGCACAACTAAGATATTACAAAGAAACTTAAAATAAACCAAGTATGGAGATATACAACATGTTACAGATATGAAATAGCAAACCGAAGGGGAAGTCATCTTCAAATCCTTGATGACCCAACAATACTATAATCACATGTGATGTATGGTTGCATACTATACATAAGCATTATGTCAAATGTAGCCATAGTAAAATCACATATGATGAACACCTAGAAAAAATATTATGTACTAAACATTTCAAAAACTAGAAAGTATGAATGATCTTCATACAATTACCATATAATCATATTTCAAAAACCGGTACGTATGTAGTCTTCCTAAACAATATATTTTAATAACTAAACTAAAAATAACTTTCCAATAATCACATGTGATTATTAATTACATTAACTTGTATGTTGTTATTTCATCATCATCAAATTCTCTAAACCTAATGTCTCTGAAAAATATTAGGGGTGTTCGCGGTCTGGTTTGGGCGGTTTAACCCCTCAGACCACAAACAAAACCGAAAGTGGCGGTTTATTGATTTTTCAAACCGAGCGGTTTGACATCAAGTGCCCAGACCGGTCAAGTCGGACCACGGTTTAGGCGGTTTGGTTGACCGGTTTAGGCGGTTTGGGCCTTTTAGTGGGCTTTAAAGTTCAAACATAAAAACATATAAAACTTTGAATCTTAAAGGCTAATTGGCTTGAGTCCACTTGAAATAAAGAACAAAGTTCACAACAAAATAACAAAGTCCACAAAAGTTAACAAAATATACCAAGATAAAACACTAAAAAAAAGTAATATGCAAAGTGCAAATAAAATTCACGACTTCACTTCTTCATTTTTCCGTTATTTGTATTCCACAATCCATAAAGATTTCAATTTGTTAAAATACGTTAGGTCTTTTTGTATATACTTGGACATTTGGGTTTTATATAATCTATTCTTTATAATAAAGGTATATATAAAAAAATAAAAAATATATATTTATATATTTGGCGGTCGGTTTGGTCCAAACCGCCCAAAAGAACCTCCAGACCGCAGACCAGACCGGACCGCACGGTTTGGCAATTTTCCAGACCAGACCGGATCGCCAGACCGCTCAAACCGCCAAAAACGGTCCGGTTTGACTTGGTTCGACCGGTTTAAGCGGTCCAACGGTTTTTTTGAACACCCCTAAAAAATATCATACTAAAAAGAAGTAATCAAAATAATGAACACTCATCTAAATTAATCTTTGAAAAATAACAAAATAAACAAATTGTTACCTTCGACTTAAGCTATTACTGTTTCACCAACGAAATCACCATCGCTTTCTTGGTTACCATGAAAATCATAACTATTAAACTGATTCAGTGGAACCAATTCAAAAACCAAAGGTGTATCATCCTTTACTTTGCATCCAATCAATTGATCTAATGGCTCCATTGAAGGCTGTGAAACCAATATCTCTAAATCTTTAGAGAGAGAAAGTAGAGAGAGTAATATGGAAGCGCAAAGTATGAATTCAATGAATAGTGCGTGTGTTTCTTACAACAAACCAAGACCAAAGGGACTTAAATACCCTTGATCAGATACAACACTGATAAGCTCTAAACACAGTATTTGACGAAGTCCTATAAATACAATGATTACTATAAAATCAGACCTAACAATCTCCCCCTTAGTAATCATTGGCGCTTTGGTCTTCAAAAATGATCTTCTAAATCAGCACGGACCAAAAAAACGACTTTGTGAAGCTTTCTGACTTTTAAGAAAAAATTTCGTCTCAGCATATTTCAGATAAAGTAGTCTTTACTGTCTTGAGCTCTAGACGATACACCTCTTTTGAATGATCTTGAATGAACTGTGGTGTTCGGAGCAGAAACAGCAAAAGAATTTGTTGTAGCTGAGAGAATAGAATCTTTGAGCGAATCTTGATCAGCAGATACACATTTGAGCTCTTTGTCTCTTTAAAATCTCCTTGACTTCTCTGATTTCTCCCCCTCATGACCTTGATTAACTGGTTCAACTAGGTCATGCCAATGTTGGAAACGAGACAGCTTAAGATCTGCAAAATCAAAGAAACAGAGAAAATAGAGGAGGTTTGCGCTTCATGTTGGATGCGCAAACCAAGATTTGCATTTCATGTTGGACGCGCAAACCAAGGTTTGTGGGTCATGCTGGAAGCGCAAAGCTGACTTAGAAATTTTTTTACCTTTTGAAACCCTTTTGACTCCCCTACACAAATGCACTATATATGACAATTCAGATTAGCATTCATATAAAGAAAACAGATACTCCCCCTCAAAACCAGATATAATCTTTGAAATACATTCTCTTTGTTTACTCCCCCTTGAATAATGCATAAACCCATTAAAATATATTTATGAGAACACAATGATCAAATATTAATGTAGAAAGAAAAATATACTGAATGTAAATTTTGAAACAACTAAACATATAAAATTTTAAACACTAAACAAATTAAATTTTACAGAATAAAATATTACAATTTTATCAATCATTTGAAATCAAATATATGTTGTAGGATACAAGAACAAGTTTCATTGCATATCAAGTTAAGACATGTTCAGTTTCAAAAACTTCCAGCAATCTATTCAGTGTGCTCACATGCAAATCTTCTATTAGCTTCAAGAAAATGCAATTCTAAAAATATTATAGAGAACTTTTCATGTACTCACACTAAACCATCAAGAATTAAGATATTAATAAATTTACAGATTTATCGCAACTCAAACATATCACCAAGTATCATGATATGTGTGCTCATTGGTATCTTTTAGCATTGTGCACATTGGCATCTTGACATGAGTGTGCTTTTTGGCATCTTTTAAGCGCGTGCACTTTGGCATCTTTTAATCAAAAAATTGATTAAGTAAAGAACATGTCGTAAACGTAACTTTCTATCTGACCCTATTGCAGAATTTGGGTCAGCCGCTCCCAGACCAGTTGACCTTAGGGGACTAGGTGTCAAGCACCCCTTGGAACTTACTCTCCCAGATCAGAAAGGCTACGTCGACATATCCTAAACCCATTCATACCAGTAGAACATGACTTTCGATCTGGTTCTATTGAAGGATTTCTGTTCGATCACTCCCAGACCAAATGACCTTAGGGGACCAGATGACAAGCATCCCGAGGAACTTACTATCCCAAACCAGAAAGGCCACAGGTACAAACTTTTAAACTCAGAGATTTCGGTATTTTAAGAATTTATTATTCATCTCAATCACTCAGATCAACGTTTAAATGCTTAGCCCATATTTTCATTCCGATCTATAATTCTGATCATTTAAGTAGTCTAAGCAAAGTAAACTATAAAAATTCCGAATCACACAACTTTAAAGCAGTAATAAAAGTTTCAAACATGTTGCTGACTTTTCGACTTTTGTAAGACTTGAAATTTGACCATATAAAAACATTAATATAACCAAAAGAACTTGAAAATTTATCCTAAACACATATTTTATTCAAAAGAAAGAAAAAATGTAAAACTTTTACTTTATAGACTAAAATTTGTAAAGATTTAAACTTTTAATGATATTTAGTTGGAACAAAATAAAATTCAACTATTTCATCTTTTACATTGAAGAAAATAAATTTGTGTCTCATATTAAAAGAAAATTTTGGGTAATACAAATTCATGAGATAGATAAACAAGCTCAGATTCTTGAAACATTGAGAAAAACTAGAATAACATCATTATCAGGGATAAATGCAGCGGAATTAAAATTGATGTACTCACAGTATCTCATTAAGTCAGAAGCTTAATCATTGAAGAACGAGTTCTAAACTGTTGTGTTTAGAAGTCGATGTCTATGAAGTACGGGTTCTGAGCTGAAGTACTCAGAAGCCAAAATCTTCTTACTCCCCCTTAATATGTGATGCCTGCAACTTTGAATCAGATAAAGATTTGGGTACCCACTTGAATTTGGGCCCGTGTTTGTTAGTTGCAGTTCTTATGGGGAAATATTTGTTAGATTTAACATTTAAAGCACGAGGAATATCATCAGAAAAATATGCACAATCATCAGAAGAGAAAGCATAATCATCTGAACTAGAATCAGAAGACGAATATGAGACATTTTTGGAAATTTGAAACATTTGCTTTATAGAGTATTTTGAAAATTTATTACAATAAGCAAATGAATCACTATTGTAAAGTTTGTCTACACATCGATCTCCATCAAACATAGAATCAGTTGATGGCCGCCTAGCTCTCCAGATTTGCTTCTTTGACCGGCTCACAGTCCTATCTGAAAGAATAGTATTGGAAGAATTAGAATTGTCAGTAAGAACTGTATCTCGTTTCTTCGACTTCTTTGACCGTCTTCTTTTACGCTTGGGTTTATAATATTGATCATTGAGCGTAAAAGAATTATCAAGGATTTTAGACTTAATATTTAAATTAGAAGAAATAAATTTATCCAAGCAACCAATCTGATCAACTAATAAATCTGAATTTGCCTCGGAGTCTGAATTGTTTTGAGAAAAGATTTTAAAATTTGAAATTTCCTTTTTATATTCATTAGAATCAGAAGATATGCTAGAAATGGAATCTGATTTTTGAAAAAATAAATGTTCTTCAAGACTAGATGTCATGAAAGAAAGAATAATATCAGATTCAATTTTCTTCAAATTATTTTGATCTTCTATCTGATCTTCAAGATCTATGATTTTTCCTTCTAATATTAACGGAGGAGTATATTTCTTTAAATCATAAATGATTGAAGAAATATTTTCCTTATCAGAATCAGGAGCATATGAAGGAATAAAATCATCAGATATTGAAGATTTGATAGAAGATATATCATTTAAAACTCTTCTTCCCCTTCTTGATTTTTCAGGAAAATATTTTGCATTTTCAGACGTATAAACAAAAGGAATTTCATTTTTCTTGTTATTTATCCTTTTCTCATTTTCGAGATCTAACATTTCATTTTCACTAGTCCAATGAAATTTAAACTGTGGACCATAGTGTGCAAGAGTTAGATATTCGTATTTATATAAGGTGGGAACTTCGTCTATCACTTTGTTTAAAAATTGAGGATTATCAAAACCAAGTCCCCATCTCTGTTTTAAAGCCTCTTCACTCCTCGGCTTGTTCATATAGATTGTTTGTTCAGATTGGTTTCTTTGATAAAGCTTTTCTTCTAACTTAATTATTTTATCAGAAAACTCATCTTTTAAAGTAGTCATTGATGTCAAAGATTCAAGATAAGTCTTGTTAAAATTTTCCAAAGCATCCAATTTCTTTTGAAGAATGTCTTTAGTATTTTCTAAAATAGATTTTTCATCCTTCAAAGAAATTTTCAGCTTTTCAATTAAACCTGACTTTTCAGAGTTTAAAACTTTTTCAGATAAAATTTTAGAGCGCAAATCAGATAAAGCATTAATCATGAAATCCATCTGAGAGGTAATAAATTGGTAGTCAAATTCAGAATATACCTCATCCTCATCTGTGTCAGAATCAGAATCGTCTGACTGGTCATCTCCAACTAAGCACATCTGAGCGATCTCTACGTTTGAAGCTTCATCATCGGAATATTCCAGCCAGAATTCTTCTTCTGCCAGCAAAGCTGTTTCATTCTCTCTTTTCTCAACCAACTCCAATTTCCTTCTGTAATAAGCTGAGTCCTTAACTTTCTTTGCTCTACACTTCTTTGAGATGTGACCCGGCTTTCCGCAGTTGTAACAAACAGCAGTCTTTGGCTCGGGTACTTTTACTTTAGGACCAGAAGTGAAGCGAGAAGAGTTGGAACCCGATCTAGGTTGGAACTTCTTCTGATAGTGTTGGGAGAGAAGGATCATAGCTTTCTGTAAGGCCTCTCCATCGTCATCAGTTGACCCGGTGTAAGCGTTATCAGACAACGCTTGTTCATTCAGTTGCTTTGTGAGAAGAGCAACCGGATCAACTGTTTTCTTGTTCTTTTTTATCCAGCTTGGCCTTTTTCTCTATCACCAAACTTTCATCAGTCAGCAAAATCTCAAACATTTCTTGGATTTGGATAGTTGAGATTTTGACATCGTTCCTCAATTTGTGGCATGATTTATTCCATTCTAGTTGCAATATGTTAAGGAACTTCAGATTTGTCTCAAGCTCAGACTTTTCAACTTTTATCTTCCGAAGATCATTGATTACGGCACAAAAACGGTCAAACACAGCTTTCAGTGACTCCCCGTCCTTGGCTTTGAATTCCTCAAAATTATTCATGTATCGAGTATGCCTGAGTTGAGTAGCTACTGAAGAACCAAGCATAATCTTCTCAAGCTGTTGCCACATCAGGTGAGGATGAGTTTTGAAACAGTCAACCCTGTTGTATACGGAGTTTGGCAAGGCCAACATTAGATTTGCTTTAATATCCCGATCAGCTTGATAAGCAGTCAACTCATCATTAGTGTACTCTTTAGTAGACTTGAATAATCCAGAAGCCAATTTGGGTTTGTCGAATGGTCCTTCAGATAAAATGGTCATCATATCATTTCCATTCTTTTGTCGTTCAATAAAGTTCAAGAACCGATCTTGCCACTGTGTAAACTCGTTTTCATCGATCAGTACTGGTGGACGAGTTTCTGTGCCCAATGACATCATGAGGTCACTCGTGTAGAACTGAGCTTGAAAAGCAAATTTTGCAGAATCCATATATGAGAAAAAAAAATTCCAGACTCTTTTTTTTTATATATATATCTAAGACAAGGAGACCCGCAAACTGGAGGTTTGCTTTTGTAGTGGGGAACGCAAAGTATGATTTGTGTATGCAGAGGGAAACGCAAACTGAGCTTTGCGTGTGAAGTGAGAGCCGCAAAGTTCAGCTTTGCGTATGATGCTATAGCCGCAAAGTTGAGTCTTTCGGGTGACCGAGGGAACGCAAGATAGACTTTGCGGGTGCCGTGAGGAACGCAAGGTGGACTTTGCGGGTGCCGTGAGGAACGCAAGGTGGACTTTGCGGGTGCCGTGAGGAACGCAAAGTGGAACTTTGTTTTACTTTGATGAATCGAGAACACTGACTTTGCGGGTCACTGAAAATACGCAAACTTATGTTTGCGGATGTAGCCTGAAACACACAATGATCTTTACGGGTCCAACGTGAACCGAAAACCTGAGACAAAAAAAGAAAGTTAGTAGAATATGCAAATCAATATGAAGCATGTGCAAAGTATGATGAATGAGGCGCAAAACAACATGATAGAAACGCAAAGAATCATGAATGAACCGCAAACTTACAGAAAATCAAATATAACAAATAAGATCGATTAAAACACTGAAATTCAAACAAGTAATTCACACAATGATAATCGAAAGCAAATTTCTTACTCAATTCATCTTATAATTTCGATTAAATCACACTGAAACTCAAAAACTTGAATGGAACAGTTCGAAGAACACGAGTTTCCAGAAAACATAAAAACGCAAAATCAAGAATCAAATCAATGTTTTTATGCAAAATTATGTGTAACAAATATGATCGATTAACACAAACGAGAATAAACAATACAATTTCGCACAGATTCAAACACTAACAGTTCCAAATTTTGTGAGAAATCAAGAAAACGAGATTTTCTTGAAAAATTCAAGAAAATCAATCAAATTTTCGATTTCGATCACTAATTCAGATTCAGAATAACAATCTCTCAATCCTCTCAAGATCTAGCATGCTCTGATACCAATTGTGAAACCAAGATCTCTAAATCTTTAGAGAGAGAAAGTAGAGAGAGAGTAAGATGGAAGCGCAAAGTATGAATTCAATGAATAGTGCGTCTGTTTATTACAACAAACCAAGACCAAAGGGACTTAAATACCCTTGATCAGATACAACACTGATAAGCTCTAAACACAGTATTTGACCAAGTCCTATAAATACAATGATTACTATAAAATCAGACCTAACAAAGGCACAAACAGGGTATGAATTACTAATATTTCGCTTGAAAAGTAGCCGAATTCTGATCCAGTATATGTTACAAAAAATCGAAAATTGGATGAAGAGATGAAGACGACATATAATTCGGTTGATTTGAATTTGATATTGTGATCCCACAATTTTAGGAAGTAAATACTATCCAAAATTACTCAATTGAATAAAATCACGTACATACCCTTTTACTATTATTTTTGGAATAACTTATTTTCAGAATAATACTTAAAATTGATTGGCTAAGAAGTGTCCTTTTATTTTCTTAAATAGTTAGAATTCTCATTTGATCATTCTCCTCTCTCTCTCTCTCTCTCTCTCTATATATATATATATATATATATATATATATAGTGGAAGGATATTTTGCAACCCTGAAAAAGGTTGCAACCCTTGCAACCCACATCTTAACCGTTGGATTCATGATCGACGGTTATTTTTTTTTAATTTTCTGTTTTTTTTTAATTAAAAATATTGGGTTCCATATCTATTGTAACCGCCGATCATGAATCCGACGGTTAAGATGTGGGTTGCAAATGAAACAACCCCTATATATATATATATATAGGGGTGGATTCAAAAGAAAATTCATCTTTCATTATGCACATGAGGACAAATCTTAACCATTGATCAAAACTTAGAAAACTAATCAATTATTAATATATAATAAGGTTATTTGAGAAGTGATTAAGGACAAAATTTTGAATCAACGCTTACCTTGTTTGACTTTTTATTTTATTTTTTAATTAAAAAAACTTTTACCCATTAAACTTTAAAATAAATTATCTTAAAAATTACTAATATTTTAATCAAAGAAAATTACACAAAAAAAACGAAAATTTCATATTCTTTGATATGACATTCATCTTGATATAGTTTTTATTTTCGTTTTAATCGTTTTTTACGTGAAATACTATATATGTGTTATATTCATTATGAATATGCATGCACGTCCTTGGGTGTTCACATTCAGTATGAATAACAAAGGTGAGCGCTTATTCACTATTCATGATGAATAATACACTATTCAGGATGAATAGTACAACATTCAAGATGAATAGTACAACATTCAAGATGAATAGTACAACATTCAGGATGAATAATACACAAATTCATGATTCATGTATTATTTATTATGAATCGTGTATTATTCACCATGAATGTTGTATTATCCATCCTGAATGATACATTATTCATGATGAATAATATATGAATGAATGGCGCACGCTCTTTTGTTTCCCACTTCACAACCGAAATTTGGTTTAATTCATTATGAATATGTATGCGCATCCCCGGATGTTCCACATTCAATATGAATAACAGATGTGAACGTTCATTAATTATTCATGATGAATAATACAATATTCAGGATGAATTACACAACATTCATGATAAATAATACACAAATTCATGAATCGTGAATTATTCACCCTGAATGTTGTATTATTCATCCTGAATGATATTCATGATGAATAGTACATGAATGACCCATGAAGATGTGGAGACGTGATGCGCTCTCTTTTGTTCCCCGGTTCACAACAAAATTACTCGATAGGTTCTCGATTCGTCTTGATGGTTGTTGGGTTACTTTGTTGAAGAACCGCGATGTCTTACTACGTCGAATAAAGTGTTGAAGAAGGTGATGTCGAGTTACATACTTACGGTGTCGAGATGTTGTACAGACTTGAACGTACATAAATATTCATAATAAATATAACACATATATAGCATTTCAGGTAAAAAACGGTTAAAACAAAAAAAACTATATCGAGATTGATGTCATATCGAAGAGCACGAAATTCTCGTTATTTTGATGTAATTTGTTTGATTAAAATATTAGTAATTTTTAAGATAATTTATTTTAAACTTTAATTGGGTAAAAGTTTTTAATTAAAAAAGAAAATAAAAAGTCAAATATGGTAGGCGTGAGTTTAAATTATCTTTCATTTTTACCCCTAACCATTTTAAAATTAAAAACTCTATTTAATATGAGTTGTTGGATCAATAGAGATGGAGTGACTGAGATTTGTTCTCACGTGCACAATAAAAATTGAGTTTTAATTTGAACTTTCCTCTCTCTCTCTCTCTCTCTCTATATATATATATATATATATATATATATATATAACTTTCCATGATATGTAGTTATATATTGTGGAATGTGGACCATATCTATGGGGGGAAATTGGCTGAAATAGCCATATTAGACCATAAATTGCACCTCCTAGCCATTTCTCCCCCGGTTTTACGAAAATAGACCGAGGTCCGCTATAGCGGACCTGCAGGTCCGCAATGTCAGGCTAAAGGACAAAAAAAAACGATTCGACCTGCAGGTCCGCAATGTCAGACACGTGGCTTTACCCTGGAACCCCTAATCCAGATCCGCCATTGCAGACCTAGGCTAGGTCCGCAATTCTGGCATATTTTTTTGTTTTTTTCCCACTTTTGACGTACGATCAGGAACCGTGAAGTTTTCTATAAGATCAAGAAGCTTGGAAGAAGAAAGATCACTAGATTTACAATTTGAGAAAAAAATGAGTTCTCAAAAAGTAAAGTTACGTATTTTGGGTGGAGGTTACTTTGAAAAAAATGGTCATGAGTGGGATTATTTTACTGATCGACCGATGGTTCGCGCCATGGTTCCGGCAACTATCACGCATCAAAGGTTGGTTAATTATGTTCGAGAGAAATGTGGTATGGATTCTATTGTTGGTACCATCAAAATTATTTACAAATATTCTGGGCAAATCGTTGAGTTGAGAGACAATGTCGATGTTTCATGTTTCCTGCAAAATGCTATGGCTTTAACAAATCCGCCAACACTTTACGTTTACGACGATTACACGATGGCGGGCGCCAGCAACGTTGGTGATGGTTCGAATACCAGAGGCGCTCCTGATATGTATGCGGAGCAGAATCAAACATCTTATAGGCCTCAGTTAGATTCGACTTTTCTTCATGAACATGGTTATGGTATGAGTCACTATAACCCCGATGTTGTTCCAGAGACAGAAGAACCGGTAGACGAACGAGAAGATGAGGAATCCGAGGAAGAATTTCATCACGACCCCGATGAATCTCATGTTTTTGATCTGGGTATTTCTGATGTTGATACGGATGAAGAAGGAGAAGAAACTTCTGAACCCAGTCCTGTTAAATTATATGGTGGGATAAATGATTTCTTTGGTATGCCCCCATCCCTTCCAGAAGACCTTCATCACACCAAACGAAGCACCCGTACATTATAACCGTAGTACAAGAGTGAATCTAGGGGATGTTTTTCAAACGAAAGACGAAATGACCCTCGCTATCGGCAGAAAGATCCTTGAAGAGGGTTTCCAGTTTAGAGTTGAAAGATCTTCAAAATCCCGATACGATGTAAGATGTGTGCAGGCTAACTGTAAGTGGCGTATTTATGCGGCGAACATACCGAATACCACTATGTTCCACGTACGAATTATGAAAGACGTACACACTTATTCAAGGACCCAGATGCATCCCAACCACCGTAACGCCAATAGTAGAGTATTGGGACACATAATTAAGCCTAAAGTGAGTGATGAAAGCCGGAAAATACGTGGAAAAGACATTGTGAACAACGTGAAGTTGGACATGCACATAAGTATCTCGTATTGGCAAGCTTGGCGTGCGAAGGCTTATGCGCTAACCCTGATTCGTGGTACGCCCCAAGAATCTTTTAGCCAACTCGCTGCGTTCTTCTTTAATATGGAGCTTCATATTAAACGTTTACCTTGCAGTCATGCAATCGCCGTTGCAAGACATGAACGGTGTATAAATGTCATCCACATGGTATCGCCTTACTTCAAAGCGGACAATTTTCGAGCCACATACTCAGAGCTCATACATCCGCCTGGGCATCCTGATACATGGGTTGTTCCAGACACTCCGCTTATGACCGTTAAACCACCGGCCTACAAGAAACGCGCTGTTAGACCGAGTAACCACGATCGTATCCTATCTCGTGGTGAGGAGCCCACACCAAGGAGATCTACTCAATGTGGGCTAAATGGACATACTCGGACTCAATGTCAGGCGCCTGCCCCAGTTTATCCTCGAAGCCAAAGAGCATCTGGTAGCCACACTACTCAACCAATGTCTACCGACGATTATGGAGGCACTTATAGACATCAGACTTTTGATTTAAACGTTGATCTGAACGAGTAATAGTGTATGTAATGAACGTATTGATTATAATAAATAATGTTTGTATATCATAATAGTAACAAAATGCTCCACTTTATTACTTAACCCAATGATAGAACCGAGCAACGAAAATTTAAACAAAGTTGGGAACATGAACATTCAAACACAAGAGGATAGAACCAAAAGGTAAACTAGTGTCCCTTTGGGTAGAGAGATTTACATCTAATGATCAAATCATCCTTTTCGTTGATCATGTCCTCTATGCGGGGATAGTTTTCTTTGATACTCTTTATTTTGTTCTCGTCTTCCCTGATCTCTCTTTGCACCACCATCACCGTCTGCTTCTTACTCTCTACGATGGTCTCTAACTCTTTCTGCTCGACCCTGTTATTCCGCCACAGTTCTTTGAGGTTAGAAAGCTCTATCTGTGCTTGTCGTACGGATTCCCTCATCTCCGCCGGCATCCTTTGAGAAGGTGGATGGTTACGAATGGGGGGGGCCTTCGTATTCATGTGTCTCTACATACATCCAATATGCCTCGTCAAATTGCTCTTCCTCCTCTTCTGTTATTGGGAAATCGGCTGAAGTTATTCCTAACTTACTCCACTCCTCATCCGTTTGAGGTGGTTTCCAACTTATCCGTGAACTTCCAGCCATGTAAGGATAAACTTTTCAATCACTCTGGTGGTTTCCAATTCAACCATGGGGTACTTATAGTCTTTCAGGTCCTCCATTGCGGAGGTGCACGAGGTCCGCAATGGCGGACCTGCAAGATTCGCCTGCAGGATTCGCCTGAAAAGGTGCAGGTTTATCTTGAACAAATTTAGATCCGCAATTGAATCTATGTCCGCAATGGCGGACCTGCAAGATTCGCCTACAGGATTCGCCTGAAAAGGGGCAGGTTTATCTTGACCAAATTTAGGTCCGCAATTGAATCTATGTCCGCAATGGCGGACCTAGAACTAGTTTTTTGGCTATAAATACTCACCTTATTTCCAACTTATAAGTCACCCCATCCACACACCATTTTTCATCAGCTAATATCTAATGGCCGAAAACCGAGCCTCTTCTTCAAACCCCCCCTCTTCACAAACAATGCCGGAAAGGATGAGACAATCCGTAGAAAAAGCTGAGGCGAGGATCGTGGAACTCAGTCAAAGGTGGAAAGAAATTCTGTCCAAGAAGGAAGGGTACTTGAGAAGGATGGACGAAGACAGGGAAGAGATAAAAAGATTGAAGCAGGAGATAAAAGATAAGGAAGACCGTATTCGTTACGACAACGAACGAGCGAACAAGTTTATCCAAGAGTTTGCAGTCATGTAGGCTGAGATAAACGAGAAACAAAATTGGATTGATCAATGTAAAGCACTTTATCCTTAGATGGTGCTACTGTTGTTTGTTTATGTTTTGTACCTGTGATTTCTATTTAAGTGTTTCGTACTTGTCCGATGTTCTACTTTGTTCATGAATAAAACAATTTCATTTTGTGTGTGTTTTGATGAGTTTAAAATGTTATTACTGTCTTTGTAATGTTGTTTAAAATGTTGAGTTAAATTTGTAAAAGATGTATAATAAGTATTGCAAGTAAAAGTAACGTGCTCAATAAAAATTAGTTTGTACAGAATGTTACATCTTAAAACTAGGTACTACATGTCATCCTGTCCAGTCTCCCTCAAAGACCATATAATATCTGTCATCTCCTGCCGCCACCGTTTGCAGTCTACGGATGTATCAGTGCTAGCTGGATGTCGCCCATCAACCAATTCGGAGATAAATTTACATACCCATGGACCACAATCTCCAGTAGGTCCGGTCTGTTGTGGCACATCCACATCGTATTCCCAAGTGTGGGAGGAGATAAACCTAGCCATGCGAGGACTTTCACCAATGTCCATGAACAATTGCGGCATCTTTAAAGAAAAAATTTTCATCATGTTTACGAGTGGTTCCTGCAAGGTTGGTATCTTGAGACTGTCGTATATGGTCACCACCATGGAATCCATATCGAAGTCCCCAAGCAACCAATGTCTATTTACTATACATATGGGCATGAACACCTGAAACATAAAAAGTTAAATGTTTTTCATGTCAATTATATAAATCGATAATTTCTTAAATAGTAAATATGTAAACTTGTTTCCATACCCGTGACATGGTTCCCCACGCTGGAAAACCACTATCCCGCTCTTCACCATCACACTGTCCGTGAAGATATGAAAGATCGTCAGTCGTATTGATGTAGTACATGAAGTCTGGGAGCACAATCGTCCAATTAGCATGGAGAGGGCGTGCCGCCAGGTGAAGTCGCACCCATAACTCCACGTGCTATTAATAAACAATTACAAGTGGTGCATTAGATACAAATTATTATTAATAAATTTGTATTACTAAAATAAAATATTAAGCCACTAACCTCGGTTTCAAAATATCCACCATCTTCCAACCCCAATAGTTTTCCCCAAAATGTACGAGATACGGGACGAAGTGGTATATATCTAAGTTGCAACTGAGAAGGCAACGTCTCATCCCGATACATGCTCTCCACCAATGCAGAGGCCTTCCCATTTTTGGAAGCCGCCTTACCTTTCCCTTTCTTCTTTTTGTGAACTGGGGGTGTAGAATCAGGAGGGGCGGTGTATGGAGAGACCTGGAAATAGGAGGGATTTCGTATACGTGCCCCCCTCCCAAGGTTCTCCTGCGGAGGTGGTCTCGGAGCCATGGAGGTAGGCGGTCTATGAGATACGGTGGGAGGCGGTCTAGGAGTATAAAACTGGGGACTATTGTACACCCCTCCCTCCCGAACCGCCCCACCCATAAAGGACGGCCCAGGCATGTCTGCGCCAAAAATACCGAACACCCCTGACATGTCTGGCCCACCCGTACCGGCCGTATCTGATACTCCCTGCATAACGAAATAAATAAAGAACGGTACAATATCATAGAAAAAAACAAGTTAAATGTTGGTCCCGAAGGTGCTAAACAAGTTTGTAGAAGGGGAGGGGTTGAATACAAATACAGAATTTAAGGTTTAATAAATTGTTTATTGATAAATCAAAATACAATTTACAAGTTTGTTGCGGAATAAGATTAAGACAGACTCAATCTAAACAAACTTAAGAAACACTAAGATAATTGCACAAGAAATTCAGAGAGTGGGAGATTAAGAGATATAGAAAACAAGGGTTTCTATATGGAGTTCAAGGATTGAGCACCCTTTCAGATGAAGGGGTGAACTTCCTATTTATACCCTATGCATTAAATGCGTGGCAGGGTACTATACACGTGGCGTTCACAAATTGGCTTTGGGAGTCTGAATTTTGGGAGACATGCTTTCGGCCGGGTTATGAACAGTGTAGTTGACAGAGTTGTTATACGTATGGTGGCAGAGACATGTCCGTTCTGACACATAGTACTAGTTTGTGCAAGGATAGACAAAAGGAAACTTGAGTCATAGTACTAGTTTGTGCAGAGATAGAGGTTCAGCTATCGCTGAAGCTTTTCCTCATGTTCCTTCACGTATTTGTAGAGTTGTCTTTGCTTCACTGATATCCACATCAGGTCACTAGTAGACTTCTCTTTGTTCATCAGCTTCATCTTCGATTCAGCTATGAACATATGTTGACGCGAGACTTGTCTTCAGGGATTACGTTTGGCTGTCTACTTCTGAAACTATCAGTGATAACTGAACAGACTCAGTCTGATCACTGATAGTAAAACACTAATACATAGAAATGTTTATAAGAAAGACTATCAGCGATAACTGAACAAATTCAGTCTGATCGTTGATGGTGAAACACTAATACATATTAAAACGTAATTTTCACTAAGTATAGAAGAGGGTCTTTATCAAATCACTGAGAGAGTTTGGATCAACAATCTCCCCCTATTTGATAATGACAAAGTAACTGAAGAAAATTACTTTATAATTCAAAATGATGGAATAATCAGGACTCGTAACATACATGTACCAATTACTATTTTGAGGGATCTTTTACAGCACTTGATGGAGTTAAGTACTTCACTGAAATTTTCATTAAACCAAGAAAAGAATTACAGGGAATGAAAAATTACAAGTACAAGTGATGTACTAACTGCTGTAAGTTAAACTAATAGATTACAAGTAAGAAAACTAATCTATCAGCTATCTAAAGAAGACTTAGGAGGATTGATCATATACTCAGGTATTTCTTCTCCTTTCTGTCTTCGTTCCAAAGATTCTTGGCTGATAATTTCTTTAATTTTCTCAGCAGCAGGGAAGAAGTCACACCATAAGCATAAGAGATCCTTGAGATGATTCAGAGGACAGATAGGAATCTCAGAGACTCTTTGAAATCTGAGTTCCTCATCATCATCTCTGAAGAATATTCCATAAGGATTGTCAATTACTTGACCAGCTTGGAAAGGACCACCAGGAGGCAGAGATAAATCCAGAACTGAAAGATCGGGAGAAGGACCAAACAGTGCATCTCTTGAAAATTTGATAGAAGTTTCATTCCTGATGATGGCGACGTCTTCAGAGGAGGAGGACCCAATTCTTCTCTTGAGTTTCTTGGGATTGGGAGGGATAGGAGATGGCAGATTTAGTACAGAAGTGACTCTGTTGATGAGAGCTTCAAGAAGTACTTCAACGTAGCCTCTGTATGTAGATTTCGATTTCTTCAGTGCATCCCAGAATTCTATCCACTCTGTAAACCCGAAGCCTTCAAGTTTGGAAACATACATAGCTTTCTGGGTTCCATCCTCTCTGGTAATCTCCATGGTCACTGAGAGTTGATCCTTCTTCTTGCGACCAGAGATAGTCACGGCTGTTATTGGAAAAAGATCAGAGCGATAATCCATCTTCTGTTTACACCATTCGATAGACTTATCGTTGATCTCTTGTTCTTTGGAGCGTTCCTCTTCAATTTCTTTCAGCAGTGCAGCTTGAACTTTCACAGGCTTTCTTTTCAGCTTTTTGTCCTTGACTTGAGAAGATTGAATCTTTAAAGCGAGTTGGGCATCTCGTCTGCATTTAGCAAACAGTTTCTCAGCTTTGGCAGATTCTTCTCGTTCAGCTCAGTGAGGAAGTCGAGCTCTGAGAAGGATGTTTGAAGAGGGATTTTCAGCCGTTGACTTTCTAGTTGAGCGATCATTTCAACTCTTTTCTTCACCACTTTCTCTGACCATTGAGATGGTTGAGAGGGCCTTCCTGGATGGACCAGGGAATCTTCTTCTTCTTCTTCATCAATCTCAGCGATAGAGATTGGGATTATGTCTTCAGCGATAGTAGCTGGAATTATTTGTAGTTCAGAACCCTTAAGCAGGGGAGAGAACTATCTGGTCAGAAAATGAAAAAATTAGATTATTTTTAGGAAAGAAGAGAGATAAAGGCTAGAAAGAAACAGGGGTTGGATTTTTATAGAAAGATAAGGGAACAAGAGTAAGGCATACCTGAGAAGGATTCTCCTCAGGTAGTGATATCATCTTCAGGGTTCCCTCAGCAGATACACCTTTGCTTTGGGAAGGGGTTCCTGAAGATGTTTCTTGTCTCCCCCCTGCTTGGATAACTTCTTTCGAAGCTATTGCTGATGATGTGGCGGCTGAAGAACACCAGAGAGATGGATCTTCATCGTCATCATCATCATCAACTTGATGAGAATCATCCTCTTGATCTTCAAGATCAAGGTCTTCATCATCGTCTTCATCATCGATTATTTCAGCGATGGTGGGAGGGGCTTTATCAGCAGCTATCTCCCCCTCAACCTGAGAGGGAGTTTCCTTCAGTGGTTCAACAATGACTTCAACCTCCGTGTTTTCTTCAGCGTTCTTCTCCCCCTCTTTGTCATTATCACCGAGAGAGAGATCTTTGATAGGAGATGAAGTTGTTGCGGTAGCCAACTTCTGGACTTCAGCCTCCAGACCTGTGAGTCGTCCTTCAAGTGTAGGGATGTCGGACATAGCTAGATGAATGAATTCCACAGCTATAGTCAGGGCTGAACGATCATCTTCTGTAAATGATGGAGCAGGAACTGGAGCTGGTTCATTCAGCTTGTCAAGGACTTGCTGAAGAGTAGCAGTGCAGGAGTCAATCTTTGCAGACAGGTCATCATACTGCTGCTTGGATTCTTCCATGACTTTGACAATCGCTTCCTGAAGAGTAGCGATCTGAGAAAGGTCAGCTTTGGAGGCGCAGGTGGCAGTCAGCGTCTTCAGCGCATCGCCAGCTGTTTGAACAGCGCTGGTGGTGGTGTTGAGAGAAGCAGAAAGAGAATCCACCTTTGTACTCAAACTGTTGACATTGGTGTCAACAGTCGCCAGACTAGGACCTGAAATATAAGTTAGTTGTTGAGAAACAGGCTTATATGGAGAGGGGAGAGTAGTGTATAGGGTTATAGGATTACCTGAATTATCAAACATTTTGTAGAATTGCATGGATTCCTCAAACGAATGATGTTCAGGTCCTATGGGTCCAAACTGAGGAGTAGGGATAGAAGGAGGGTTAGAGACCAAAGAAATAGGACTAGAGATGGGGATAGAAGATGTAGGGATAGGGGTAGTTACCTCAGGTTGTGTTACTGTTGTTGTGACAGCGACCGAGATCGCTGGCACGGTTGAAGTGGTTGGAGCTGAGGATGTGGAGGAGAGACCCACGAAAGCATCTAAGGAAGTTTGTAGAGAAACATCCTTAGGTATAGAGCTAGAAGTAGCTTTCTCCTTGGTCATCTTGGCCTTCTTCGAAGGACCAAGGGAGCCAGTTGATGGTCGTTTTGAAGGGGTAGCGGCAGGGATAGCAGAAGAAGGAACCTCCTGCGTGGCCACTGAAGACGAAGAATGTAGGAGAGAGAGACGAGAGCGAAGTTCAGAGATACTTACCTCGTTGGGGAGCGTCTTGACCTCCAGTGATCGCTGACCCACTTTCGGAAAAGATGCATCCGAGTTGGTGGGGTAAGTGGTAGGGTAGAAAAACTTCAGGTACGCGCAGATGAAGCGTACGTAGGGAACTTTGGGATCCCTCTCGGTCTTCTCTATCTTTGACTTCAGGTCGTCAAAGATAGTTGTTGCGTAGTCGAAGTTACGTCCAGTGATCACTGAGTAAGCCATCTAGACCTGAACCTTGCTGGCTTGGTCCAGTGACCCACTCTTCCCACTCATACACTGAATGATGTGTGAGAAGAAGTAGTTGAGCTGGGAAGGCATCAGTTCCTTCTTCACGAGAGTAAGCTTCTTGTTTGGAATAGTAGTCCTTGGTTTAGGTTCCCAAGCGTATTCCATGGCATCCAAGAATTGGACGAGTTCAGTGTCAGTTGGCAATGAGTCATATCCATTCCTGGGCTTGTCAGGGAATCGAAGATCTTTCCTCAGGCCTAGGGCAGTCATCATCCCTGAGCCTAGTTGAGTGCTGAAGGAGATAGAAGGAACCTGTTCACCCTTCTTGTTGGTGAGAGAGGTTTCTTCAGCGGTAAACCAGAATTGCTGGAGTAGAGCTTTCGAAGGTGTGGGATCCACAGTGATAGCATAGGCAATGCAGGATTGCCTTAGAAATTGTGCAGCTTTCACCAGATGTGGGTACTTGACACCATCAAAGTCAAGGCGAGCAAGATGGTTGTTCTTTGGAAGCTCAGAATCAGTGATGGCGAACTTGACGTTCTTAGAGGCGACAAGTGCAGATTGAGACATTCTGAGAGTAAACAGATAGATGAATAGAAGAACAAGAACAAGATAGGATACAATTTTAGAGATTAAAAAGGTGTTCTTAAGATAGGATACAAGAACAAGAAGAAAAACCAAAGATTTTGAATGAAGAACAATCAAAATAAAACGGTTTTTAAAGAATAAAATAAAAAATGAAAGTGATTTTATGTGATAAGAATCTTATAAACCCATAATGGTAGACCATAAATGGAGTTTTATGTAAAAGGATTTAAGATAAGAAATCAAGAATAACCTGTGGATCTTTGAAGAGGATGATGCAAGGGCTTGAGAATGCTAGAATGCTTGAGAGAGAATTCTTGCTTAGAAAGTATTTCCAGAAAGCGTAAATTGATAGAATGGAAAAGTATTCCTTTTATATGTGAGAGAGAGGAGAGAGAGTGTGAGAGAAGCGGGAAAACAAATGCACATCATGACATGGACACGTCCCACGAAGTTGATTGGATAGAAGAGCAATGGACGAACGTGTCAGAAAAAGGCATGTCGTGGATTGTCGGTTCAAATGACGTCATAGTTTAAGAAAGAGACTGTTCATTTGTCCATTTTGAATTTATCACTGAAGAAAAATCAGCAATAGAATTTTCTTTTTGAAAGTATCCCTGAAGAAAAGATAGGGATAGATTTTGTTTTAAATGGATCACTGAATATAAATATCAGTGATAAATTTAATTTCAAAAAGCTTTTAATCATTTGAAGAAAGATTCAGTGATTAAGATTTTTATTTTTAAAAAATATCTCAACTGAATGAAGATTCAGTTGTAGGGATTGAGAAAATATACCTGAGAGTCAGAATATTTATCAGAGAGAATGATGAAAGGGGAACTTTTGATTACTGACGCAATACATGAACGCTGAAGAATTATTCTTCAAGGTTCAGCATTCCAAGCTCACTGATGAGAAAGTTGAACCTTGTCTCATCAAGAGGTTTGGTGAATATATCAGCAAGCTGAAAGTCAGTAGGGATAAAGTGAAGTTCAATATCACCATTCATCACATGATCTCTGATAAAGTGATATCTGATCTCTATGTGTTTTGTCTTTGAATGTAGCACTGGATTATTTGCTATAGCGATAGCACTAGTGCTGTCGCAATAGATAGGAATCTTTGACAACGGAAGGTCATAATCTAATAGTTGATTTCTCATCCATAAGATTTGAGAACAACAGCTTCCAGCGGCTACGTATTCAGCTTCAGCTGTGGAAGTGGACACAGAATTTTGCTTCTTGCTTGTCCAACTTACCAGCTTTCCTCCCAAGAGTTGACATCCACCAGTGGTACTCTTTCTGTCAAGTTTACATCCTGCAAAATCACTATCAGAATAACCAGTTAGATCGAACCCTGAGTCTTTGGGATACCAAAGACCGAGGTTAGGAGTTCCTTTCAGATATCTGAAAATTCGCTTTACAGCGATCAGATGAGATTCCTTGGGTTCAGATTGATAGCGTGCACATAAACAAGTAGAGTACATGATGTCAGGTCGGCTTGCTGTGAGATACAGCAGGGAGCCTATCATTCCTCTATAGGCAGTGACATTAACAGGTTTTCCAGAAGGATCTTTGTTAAGTGTCAGGGGTGGTGCCATAGGAGTTTTCATCGCTGAAGTTTGAGTAAGATCAAACTTCTTCAGCATATCTTTAACATACTTACCTTGGCTGATAAAAGTACCTTTGTCAGATTGTTTAATCTGAAGACCAAGAAAATATGTCAGCTCACCCATCATACTCATTTTATATTCTTTCTTCATTCTTTCAGCGAAGCGAGTACACAGAGATGGGTTAGTAGAACCAAATATTATGTCGTCGACATATATTTGTACAAGAATTATATGACCTTTTATCTTTCTGAAAAATAACGTATTGTCAATCTTGCCACGTTCAAAATTTTCAGAGATAAGAAAAGATGAGAGAGTGTCATACCAAGCACGAGGGGCTTGTTTTAGACCATAGAGAGCCTTATCCAATTTATAAACATAATTTGGATGCTTAGGGTCATAGAACCCTGGTGGTTGTTCTACATAGACTTCTTCATTTAGCTTTCCATTTAGGAACGCTGATTTTACGTCCATTTGATACACAATGAAATCTTTATAGACTGCATAAGCTAAGAATAGTCGAATTGCTTCGAGCCTGGCCACAGGGGCAAAGGTTTCATCATAGTCTATGCCTTTCTCTTGTCTGTATCCCTGAGCAACAAGTCGAGCCTTGTTGCGGGTTACAGTTCCATGTTCATCTAACTTGTTTCTAAACACCCATTTGGTTCCTATTACAGTTTTATCAGATGGTCTAGGAACGAGATTCCAAACTTTGTTTCGAGAAAATTCAGTCAGCTCTTCTTGCATAGCGCTGACCCAGTTTGGATCTCTGAGGGCATCATCAGTCTTCTTTGGTTCTATTAAAGAGAGAAAGTTTACAAAGAGACAGATATTACCTAAGCTTCGTCGTGTCAGAATACCTGCATCTGGATCACCAAGAATTTGATCTATTGGGTGATCTTTGGTCCATCGCTGAGCAGGAGCATTATTGCTTAACTCAGAGGTTGGATCAACAATTGGAATGTTTGCTGATGAGGATGATTGAGGTTCATCAGCGGTTAACTGTTGAGTAGATTCACTAGAGAGGTTTTCAGACGAAGGCAGATTTGATGGTAGGAGTGTGTTTAGAGGTTCAGCTGAAACCCATGAGGTGGATTCAGCGGTAGGATGTATAATGTTTGGATCATCATCAGCGGCTGGAGGATCTGAATGCTGATGGTTTGGAAAGGAAGGTTCAGTTTCTCTATAGTGAGAAAGCATCCAAGCATTTAACTCTTCATTGTCAACGATTGGTTTGGAGTTCGCTGAGCGAGTTTCATCAAAAGTGACATGAATTGTTTCTTCTACGGTTTGTCTTCTCTTGTTGAAGACTCTGTAGGCTTTGGAGATGGAGGAATATCCTAGAAATATTCCATCATCAGCTTTTGGGTCGAACTTTCTAAGTTGATCTCTGTTGTTTAAGATAAAGCACTGACAACCAAAGATATGAAGAAAGCTGATAGAAAGCTTCCTTCCAACAAAAAGTTCATAAGCTGTCTTACCAAATCGCTTTATTATCAGCGATCTGTTTTGAGTAAAACATGCAGTGTTTACAGCTTCAGCCCAAAATTGAGTAGGGAGATGAGAATCGCTGAGCATTGATCTAGCAGCTTCTATGATCGTTCTGTTTCTTCTTTCAGCGACTCCGTTTTGCTGAGGTGTTCTTACTGAAGAGAAGTTGTGAGAAATTCCCTTATTTTCAAAGAAATTGTTCAGGGAACTATTCTTGAATTCAGTTCCATGATCACTTCTTATTGAACGAACAGTAAGATTGTTCAGCACTTCCATCTTTTTCACAAAAGATATTAGTTCTTCTGGAGTATCACTCTTACAGCGAAGAAAGATAACCCAGGTGTAGCGAGAATATTCATCTACAATGACAAGTGTATATTTCTTTCCAGCTATTGATTGGATGTTGACAGGGCCAAACAGATCCATATGTAAGAGCTGAAGAGGACTTGTCACTGAGGAAACTTGTTTCGACTTGAAACTTGCTTTTGTTTGTTTTCCTTTTTCACATGCTGAGCAGAGAGATTCTTTGGCATATGAGTGCTGAGGAAGACCAGAAACCAGTTCCTTAGATGAGAGAGAATTCAGGGTTTTGAAGTTTAGATGAGAGCCTTTTATGCCATAGCCAGTTGACATCAGAAGAGGCCTTAGAAAGAAAACATAAGTTATCAGTGATAGTAGAGTCCATATCTATTACATAGACATTTTCTCTGCGATGACCACTGAGAGCAAGTTTTCCTTTTTCATCTACCACTGAACATGCTTTCTTAGAAAAACGAACTTCGTAGTCTTTGTCACATAGCTGACTGATGCTTAGAAGGTTGTGCTTCAGTCCATCTACATAAGCGACTCTTCGAAAGGTAGTTGTCCCATTGCTAAGGACACCAAACCCTCGGGTAAATCCTTTTCCATTTCCACCAAAAGTCACAGAGGGACCTTTCTCTTCCTTGTATTCAGTGAGCAGGTTTCTTTGTCCAGTCATATGACGAGAACATCCACTATCAAGATACCAGATGCCCTTTGATCCCTGCATACATAAGGAAGATTAAGCATTGTTTGGTACCCACTTTTCAATGGGTCCTTCAGAGTTAGTGGATAAGGAAGGTTCAACTGTCTTCTTAGTAGATGAAGATTCAGCTTCAGTGGTAATCTTCACTTTGGTTAATTTCTTAACCTTAGTGGTATTTTTCACCTTGGTTGATTTTTCAACCTTGGTGACCTTCTCAGCTTTAAAGGCATTTTTCTTCACTTTGGCTATTTTATCAGATTCAGTGGCAGTTGGACATTTACTTGCAATATGATCAGTAAAACCACAGTGATAACATTTTCTGTATCTGAAAATGGTTTTAGGACCAGAAGTAGAAGGTTTTGCAAGTTTAAGATGAGCAGGGCCAGGTCCAAGAAGACTTTTCTCTTGAGATCTGGGAGGAATTTTCATTTCTTCAGATCTCGAAGGTTTAAGGTCAATCTTCAGCTTTGGAGGACAGAGATCAAAGATTTCTATCACAGAGCTAGAGGATTGCTTAGCTGAAGGTTTAGAAGGAACTTTCAGCTTTGCTTTCCTGGTTGCCTTCTGAGGAAGGAGAATGGACTTTCCTTTATCCGTAGACTTAGTGTCTTTGGATTTTTCCTCAGGGATGGGATTTGAAGAAGAACAGGGATAGAATTGATTATAAGAAGTGTCAAAGAAAGAGGTGACAAAAGTTCCAAACTTAAGCGAGGAACTCTCTTCCTTAGGATCGTCCTGAGGTGTCCAAAAACCAAGACCAGTTTTATCACTATCAGGAGTTTGAGCATTTATTATCTCAGAGATCTTTGTTGATGATTTGCACCATTTTTCAACATGAGCCTTTTCTGTTTTTAGAGCAGCGATGGCTTGTTCGCGTTCAATGCTGATGATTTCATTTATAATGACTTGATCTTTCAACTTTTCTTCTAAAAGATTTAGTTCTTTGATCTTTTCATGACATTTCTCTAGCTCTTGAGTTAAATGAACATTTTTATTCTCAGCTTGAGTTTTGTCGTTTAGGGCATTATAAAGGTCAATTGTCAGCACATCAACAACGCGACTTCTCTCAGCTTCAGGCAGAGAGGGATTTGTAGAGATAGATACCTGAGATGATATGTAGCTCATAGAAGGTTCAGATGGTTCTTCCACTTCTTCTTTAATCTCAGCCATGAGGCAAAGATTAGCGACTTCTTCATCAGAAGATGATTCTTCTGATTCATCCCAGTCGTGTTCTTCAGCGATGAGACCTTTACCTTTTCGCTGATAGCTTTTCAGCTTTTGATATTTGTTCTTCAGCTTTTGGTATTTGTCATCACTGAATCTTCTTGAGGTAGAAGGTTTGAAGACCTTTTTCGACCTGCACTCACTAGAAAAATGTTCAATCTTTTCACAGTTATAGCAAGTGGCAGTAGCCTTATCAACCGGAGTTGATTTTGGCTTTTCAGTAAGAGAGAGAGGTTTACTTCTTCGAAAGTTGCTCTTTCTTGCAAATCTCTTAAAGGAGTTTGTCAAGAGTGCTAAGGACTCATCAAACTCTGAAAGATCAGGGTCTGATAGATCCTCAGATTCAGAATCTAACTCAGTGATAGTGAGAGTAGATCGCTGAGATGGAATTATATCTGAAGAGACTAAAGCAACAGGAGTGCTTTTAGAGTCTTTAGAATCTTTTACAAGATTCTTCTTTAGGAGATTAGATTGCTCATAGTTAAGCAATATTCCATATAGAATGCTTAGAGAGAGAGTATGTAAGTCTTTTGTCAGCTTAAGACATATTGAATAACTGTCCCAGCTTTCAGGAAGACATTCCAAGAATTTTGTTAGGACCTCAGAATTAGAATAGGTCCTACCAACAGTTCTTAGGTCAATGATTAGGCAGTTAAATCGCTGATGAACGTCAGAAAGAGATTCATTCTTACCAGCGATAAAACTTTCATACTGTCTTACCAAGTTAATCTTTCGAGTCTCTTGGATTTCAGTGGTGCCCTCATATTGAACACATATGGTTTCCCACATTTCTTTAGAAGTTTTCAGATGCATGATGGAATGGAAAACTTCATCAGGCAGAGCCATCGATATAATGGTCTTTGCCTTTGCATCTATGCCTACCTTCTTTTTATCTTCATCACTCAACTGTCTTATTTCCTTAATGACATATCGTTCAGGGACAACTTCAGTGGTGGTAGTAGCGGGAACCGCAGCTATAATTCTAACAGGTTCATAGGGTCCGTTTTCTATATATTCAGGTATAGTAGGAGAACCTATATCTTCAGTGGTGGTAGATTCGGCTTTTCTTCATGAACATGGTTATGGTATGAGTCACTATAACCCCGATGTTGTTTCAGAGACAGAAGAACCGGTAGACGAACGAGAAGATGAGGAATCCGAGGAAGAATTTCATCACGACCCCGATGAATCTCATGTTTTTGATCTGGGTATTTCTGATGTTGATACGGATGAAGAAGGAGAAGAAACTTCTGAACCCAGTCCTGTTAAATTATATGGTGGGATAAATGATTTCTTTGGTATGCCCCCATCCCTTCCAGAAGACCTTCATCACACCAAACGAAGCACCCGTACATTATAACCGTAGTACAAGAGTGAATCTAGGGGATGTTTTTCAAACGAAAGACGAAATGACCCTCGCTATCGGCAGAAAGACCCTTGAAGAGGGTTTCCAGTTTAGAGTTGAAAGATCTTCAAAATCCCGATACGATGTGAGATGTGTGCAGGCTAACTGTAAGTGGCGTATTTATGCGGCGAACATACCGAATACCACTATGTTCCACGTACGAATTATGAAAGACGTACACACTTGTTCAAGGACCCAGATGCATCCCAACCACCGTAACGCCAATAGCAGAGTATTGGGACACATAATTAAGCCTAAAGTGAGTGATGAAAGTCGGAAAATACGTGGAAAAGACATTGTGAACAACGTGAAGTTGGACATGCACATAAGTATCTCGTATTGGCAAGCTTGGCGTGCGAAGGCTTATGCGCTAACCCTGATTCGTGGTACCCCCCAAGAATCTTTTAGCCAACTCCCTGCGTTCTTCTTTAATATGGAGCTTCATAATCCTGGTACATTCACGAGAATAAAGACAGATAGTACAGGACGTTTTGAGATGTGCTTTGCTGCCCTTGGTTGCTCGGTACGTATTTCCTAATGTTTTTACAAAACCAGTATATTTTTTTGCATTAATATATATTGTCTTTAATTTTCTAATGTCTAAACCACCTAATTTAAGTAGATTCGGTCATTTCTGGGACACTTGCGTCGTGTCCTTATAATAGACGGCGCTCATTTGAAGGATCCCTACTTGGGCACAATGTTCTTAGCCGTTGCTATGGACGCCAATAACCAAATTGTTTCGGTCGCCTTCGGAGTTGGTAGGTCTGAGAGTGGGGAGGCGTAGACTTGGTTTTTGACGATGTTGAAGCAATGCATCCAAGAACCGGAAGGGTTGGTGTTCATATCCGACAGAGCTTTATCCATAAGCCAAGCTATCAACACAGTGTTCCCAAATGCCCATCATGGTTTGTGTTGTCGCCATTTCCTGATGAACGTAAAAAGCAGGGACAGTAGGGCCAAGTTTCGGAAGGCTATGTTTTGGAAGACGTGTAAGGCGTACACGGAAGAGGACTTTGAACGTAAAATGCAAGCTCTACGCCGCGTTATACCTGTAGGAGCACCACTTATGGATTCGGTTGGCAAGGAGAAATGGTCAAGGGCCTATTTCCCCGGAGCGCGCTACAACATAATGACTTCAAACAGCGCCGAGTCGGTCAATGCACTGTCTCGTTTTGCTAGGAATCTTCCTATCGTGTCCCTTATGGATTACTTCCGAGAATTCCAACAAGACTGGTATTCAATTCGTCGCAACAAAGCGGGTTTTCATAGTTACACTTATACACTGTTCATGACGTTTGTAACAATAATTGACAACATATTTACAAGATTTTAATCTTTCATTTTTTTGCAGCGACATGGGTAAATGCTCTCCCCCCAAAAATAGAAGTAATTGTTAGAAGGAGACAGTTGAAGTCAGAAAGGTTTATTGTCCATGAAATAGGTCATGGTCTATACGAAGTTCAAGATTTCCGTAGGGACGCGAAAGTGGATTACCATCGTTATAGTTGCTCTTGTAGGAAATGGCAGATCTCCGGTTTACCTTGCAGTCATGCAATCGCCGTTGCAAGACATGAACGGTGTATAAATGTCATCCACATGGTATCGCCTTACTTCAAAGCGGACAATTTTCGAGCCACATACTCAGAGCTCATACATCCGCCTGGGCATCCTGATACATGGGTTGTTCCAGACACTCCGCTTATGACCGTTAAACCACCGGCCTACAAGAAACGCGCTGGTAGACCGAGTAACCACGATCGTATCCCATCTCGTGGTGAGGAGCCCACACCAAGGAGATGTTCTCGATGTGGGCTAAATGGACATACTCGGACTCAATGTCAGGCGCCTGCCCCAGTTTATCCTCGAAGCCAAAGAGCATCTGGTAGCCACACTACTCAACCAATGTCTACCGACGATTATGGAGGCACTTATAGACATCAGACTTTTGATTTAAATGTTGATCTGAACGAGTAATAGTGTATGTAATGAACGTATTGATTATAATAAATAATGTTTTGTGTATCATAATAGTAACAAAATGCTCCACTTTATTACTTAACCCAATGATAGAACCGAGCAACGAAAATTTAAACAAAGTTGGGAACATGAACATTCAAACACAAAAGGATAGAACCAAAAGGTAAACTAGTGTCCCTTTGGGTAGAGAGATTTACATCTAATGATCAAATCATCCTTTTCGTTGATCATGTCCTCTATGTGGGGATAGTTTTCTTTGATACTCTTTATTTTGTTCTCGTCTTCCCTGATCTCTCTTTGCACCACCATCACCGTCTGCTTCTTACTCTCTACGATGGTCTCTAACTCTTTCTGCTCGACCCTGTTATTCCGCCACAGTTCTTTGAGGTTAGAAAGCTCTATCTGTGCTTGTCGTACGGATTCCCTCATCTCCGCCGGCATCCTTTGAGAAGGTGGATGGTTACGAATGGGGGGGGGGCTTCGTATTCATGTGTATCTACATACATCCAATATGCCTCGTCAAATTGCTCTTCCTCCTCTTCTGTTATTGGGAAATCGGCTGAAGTTATTCCTAACTTACTCCACTCCTCATCCGTTTGAGGTGGTTTCCAACTTATCCGTGAACTTCCAGCCATGTAAGGATAAACTTTTCAATCACTCTGGTGGTTTCCAATTCAACCATGGGGTACTTATAGTCTTTCAGGTCCTCCATTGCGGAGGTGCACGAGGTCCGCAATGGCGGACCTGCAAGATTCGCCTGCAGGATTCGCCTGAAAAGGTGCAGGTTTATCTTGAACAAATTTAGATCCGCAATTGAATCTATGTCCGCAATGGCGGACCTGCAAGATTCGCCTACAGGATTCGCCTGAAAAGGGGCAGGTTTATCTTGACCAAATTTAGGTCCGCAATTGAATCTATGTCCGCAATGGCGGACCTAGAACTAGTTTTTTGGCTATAAATACTCACCTTATTTCCAACTTATAAGTCACCCCATCCACACACCATTTTTCATCAGCTAATATCTAATGGCCGAAAACCGAGCCTCTTCTTCAAACCCCCCTCTTCACAAACAATGCCGGAAAGGATGAGACAATCCGTAGAAAAAGCTGAGGCGAGGATCGAGGAACTCAGTCAAAGGTGGAAAGAAATTCTGGCCAAGAAGGAAGGGTACTTGAGAAGGATGGACGAAGACAGGGAAGAGATAAAAAGATTGAAGCAGGAGATAAAAGATAAGGAAGACCGTATTCGTTACGACAACGAACGAGCGAACAAGTTTATCCAAGAGTTTGCAGTCATGTAGGCTGAGATAAACGAGAAACAAAATTGGATTGATCAATGTAAAGCACTTTATCCTTAGATGGTGCTACTGTTGTTTGTTTATGTTTTGTACCTGTGATTTCTATTTAAGTGTTTCGTACTTGTCCGATGTTCTACTTTGTTCATGAATAAAACAATTTCATTTTGTGTGTGTTTTGATGAGTTTAAAATGTTATTACTGTCTTTGTAATGTTGTTTAAAATGTTGAGTTAAATTTGTAAAAGATGTATAATAAGTATTGCAAGTAAAAGTAACGTGCTCAATAAAAATTAGTTTGTACAGAATGTTACATCTTAAAACTAGGTACTACATGTCATCCTGTCCAGCCTCCCTCAAAGACCATATAATATCTGTCATCTCCTGCCGCCACCGTTTGCAGTCTACGGATGTATCAGTGCTAGCTGGATGTCGCCCATCAACCAATTCGGAGATAAATTTACATACCCATGGACCACAATCTCCAGTAGGTCCGGTCTGTTGTGGCACATCCACAACGTATTCCCAAGTGTGGGAGGAGATAAACCTAGCCATGCGAGGACTTTCACCAATGTCCATGAACAATTGTGGCATCTTTAAAGAAAAATTTTTCATCATGTTTACGAGTGGTTCCTGCAAGGTTGGTATCTTGAGACTGTCGTATATGGTCACCACCATGGAATCCATATCGAAGTCCCCAAGCAACCAATGTCTATTTACTATACATATGGGCATGAACACCTGAAACATAAAAAGTTAAATGTTTTTCATGTCAATTATATAAATCGATAATTTCTTAAATAGTAAATATGTAAACTTGTTTCCATACCCGTGACACGGTTCCCCATGCTGGAAAACCACTATCCCGCTCTTCACCATCACACTGTCCGTGAAGATATGAAAGATCGTCAATCATATTGATGTAGTACATGAAGTTTGGGAGCATAATCGTCCAATTAACGTGGAGAGGGCGTGCCGCCAGGTGAAGTCGCACCCATAACTCCACGTGCTATTAATAAACAATTACAAGTGGTGCATTAGATACAAATTATTATTAATAAATTTGTATTACTAAAATAAAATATTAAGCCACTAACCTCGGTCTCAAAATATCCACCATCTTCCAACCCCAATAGTTTTCCCCAAAATGTACGAGATACGGGACGAAGTGGTATATATCTAAGTTGCAACTGAGAAGGCAACATCTCATCCCGATACATGCTCTCCACCAATGCAGAGGCCTTCCCATTTTTGGAAGCCGCCTTACCTTTCCCTTTCTTCTTTTTGTGAACTGGGGGTGTAGAATCAGGAGGGGCGGTGTATGGAGAGACCTGGAAATAGGAGGGATTTCGTATACGTGCCCCCCTCCCAAGGTTCTCCTGTGGAGGTGGTCTCGGAGCCACGGAGGTAGGCGGTCTATGAGATACGGTGGGAGGCGGTCTAGGAGTATAAAACTGGGGACTATTGTACACCCCTCCCTCCCGAACCGCCCCACCCATAAAGGACGGCCCAGGCATGTCTGGGCCAAAAATACCGAACACCCCTGACATATCTGGCCCACCCGTACCGGCTGTATCTGATACTCCCTGCATAACGAAATAAATAAAGAACGGTACAATATCATAGAAAAAAACAAGTTAATTGTTGGTCCCGAAGGTGCTAAACAAGTTTGTAGAAGGGGGGGGGGTTGAATACAAATACAGAATTTAAAGTTTAATAAATTGTTTATTGATAAATCAAAATACAATTTACAAGTTTTTTGCGGAATAAGATTAAGACAGACTCAATCTAAACAAACTTAAGAAAACTAAGATAATTGCACAAGAAATTCAGAGAGTGGGAGATTAAGAGATATAGAAAACAAGGGTTTCTATATGGAGTTCAAGGATTGAGCACCCTTTCAGATGAAGGGGTGAACTTCCTATTTATACCCTATGCATTAAATGCGTGGCAGGGTACTATACACGTGGCGTTCACAGATTGGCTTTGGGAGTCTGAATTTTGGGAGACATGCTTTCGGCCGGGTTATGAACAGTGTAGTTGACAGAGTTGTTATACGTATGGTGGCAGAGACATGTCCGTTCTGACACATAGTACTAGTTTGTGCAAGGATAGACAAAAGGAAACTTGAGTCATAAGATTTGTGATCGATTGATCGCTGAGTATCTCTTCTTGCAGAGATAGAGGTTCAGCTATCGCTGAAGCTTTTCCTCATGTTCCTTCGCGTATTTGTAGAGTTGTCTTTGCTTCACTGATATCCGCATCAGGTCACTAGTAGACTTCTCTTTGTTCATCAGCTTCATCTTCGATTCAGCTATGAACATATGTTGACGCGAGACTTGTCTTCAGGGATTACGTTTGGCTGTCTACTTCTGAAACTATCAGTGATAACTGAACAGACTCAGTCTGATCACTGATAGTGAAACACTAATACATAGAAATGTTTATAAGAAAGACTATCAGCGATAACTGAACAGATTCAGTCTGATCGCTGATGGTGAAACACTAATACATATTAAAACGTAATTTTCACTAAGTATAGAAGAGGGTCTTTATCAAATCACTGAGAGAGTTTGGATCAACATTAAACATTATCCGATTGATAAGACTTACCGCCTGCTGGTGGGAAGGGGAAAAAGCATACGATGGATCGGGTATCCTGGGTGATGACATCCAGGTGTCCACGCTCGCGGCTCGCTGTGGTGGACGAGCGGAAAGCTACGTACAAATACCAATTGTTAATAAGTGTAAAATTAAATACATAATTAAAACTAAATACTTACATGCCACTGTTGAATCTCACGGTACATTTCCTGCATATGAGTATACATATCCTGTTGACCACCCCGCCACACATTTATTTCATTGACAGAACCCCTCTAAACGATCTGTCCTTCCCTCCACGGTGGTCAGGCGATCCCAATATGCAGTATAAGGATCACTAGATGGCATGCTCATATGGGGGGACTCATGCTGGGATGCCTGAGGGATCTATGGGCCAAAGGTCCCCCCCACACTAGGGTCGTGGTGGAAACCAGCATCGTGGACACCATCACCTCCTTCGTCGTCATTATCATCGTCGTCATCGTCGTCATCGTTGCCATCATCACCGTCACCGTCGACTCTTGTCCTCTTTATCTCCTGCTCCTCCAACCCCTGGAAAAATCGGTGGCTAATCTGATACCACTGTAATGCCTCCTCCGCAGGGGTAGCCATAAGAAGGCCAATCGGTGCCCGACCAGGCTAATGTTCATAATCTATAATGTTAGATTTTAACATTAACATAATTAATATTTTAAGTTATTTAAAAATACGTACCTGGGACACATCAAGAATAAACGTGTCAAGGATAATCATCCTAGTCCAACGAACACGCCTAGGAAGCCTGTCATGCCTCGTAAAAAACCGGGAAGCGGCAGGAAATGTCTCCAATATCCAAACCTAGGAGTTACAAGTTGTTAAAATATGGAATGTCTCTAATATCCAAATTTTAAGTTATTTAAAAATACGAACCTTGAACGCATGTAAAAAGCTGGTAAGTGTCAACTTCGGCTGCTCCGGTGTACGTTTTCGGATGGCACCGGACATCTGTTGAACGGTGAGTTCCCAGACATAGGAACCCCAAGGAAATCGGTTAAAAAACCAAAAACCCTGTGCTACAGTAAGCACGGTGGCAGAAACAGGTTGTACGGGTTGTCGACCAAGAAAGAAGACCTCCACCATCATCATCAAGCAAACACGGACAGCATCTTCGTCCGTAAGCCGATCTCCATCTCCCAGTGATAAAAATGTATGATCTAACCGGCGAATCGTCAACCTATCCACATCACCGAAAACCCGATGGATAAAATCCGAGGACCTCTGCGCCTGCCTCGCTGACAGTGACGGAATCTCACCAAAGCGGAGTCCTTTCACGAGGCAGAACTCCTCCCGCCCAAATCTCAGGCTATGTTCTCCAACCTCAAAGAACATATTATGCTCTACATCATTCTCCGGGAAAACCTCCAGCCGTAAAACGGTGTGCATGAGTAATGGGTCATAGGAGTAGTCCTCCAACAACAACCAATCACCAAGCACTGTCTGGCGAAAGATCTCCCGCCTTCGTGGGCTTAACCTACTCTTAATATGCTCAACCACAGTCAACTTTGACCTCAACGTCAAACTAGGTGCCTGAATTGTCAAATATTAAAGTTAAAGGACCTCAAATGTCAAAGTATAGGGATATAAAGTGTCATAAATAGATGTTAAGGATCCTAATGTGGGCGTTTTTAAAGTTTAAGGACCTAAAGCGTAATTTATTAAAGTTGGAACATAAATTATCCTAAACTAAGGTTTAGGGACTAAAGTGTCATAAATTAAAGTTTAGGGACCTAAAGTGTGATATTTTAATTTTAGGGACCTAAAGTGTCATATATAAAAGTCTAGGGACTTAAGGTGTCATAAATTAATGTTAAATTATCTAAAGTGTCAAAAATTATCTAAAGTGTTACAAATCATCTAAAGTGTCTAAATTATCTAAAGTGTTACAAATTATCTAAAGTGTCTTAAATTATCTAAAGTGTTACAAAATATCTAAAGTGTCTAAAATTATCATTAAACGAAAGTCTAGGGCCTAAAGTGTCTAAAATTAAGGCTTAATGTGTATTTCAAATCTAAGAACCTAAATTTATAAGTTAATTCTTAATTATAAACTACAAAAATCATATTCAAATAATGTTAATAAACATTAAACATACATAGAATCAAAAAGAAACTAAATTTATAACTTAATTCTTAGTTATAAACTACAAAAATCATATTCAAACAATGTTAATAAACATTAAACATACATAGAATCAAAAGAAAAAAAAAAGCAAAAAAAAAAAATGCAGGTCCGCCAGGTCCGCCATTCAGGCGGTGGCGGACCTGATGCGGTGGCGTGGCGGAGGTGGTGCAATGGTTGTGGCGGAGGTGGTTCTTTGTCGTTTAGAAGACTTACCTTTGGTGCCATTGAATACACGTGTTGATTTGGGGAAGCACGAACCGAGATCCGACAAAAAAACCGACCTTAACCTTGATTTCCTTTGGATAAGGGGACCATCAGTTTAAACAAAGGGATCGATTAATTTAGGGTTTATAGACAAAATAAAGGCAGGTCCGCAACGGTCAAATAGCGGACTTGCATGGTCAAATAGCGGACCTGAGTTAGCGGTTCGGATGAAGCCACGTGTCTGACATTGCGGACCTGCAGGTCCGCTATAGCGGACCTGAGCTCGAATCGTTTTTTTTTGTCCTTTAGCCTGACATTGCGGAGCTGGAGGTCCGCTCGGTCTATTTTCGTAAAACCAGGGGAGAAATGGCTAGGAGGTGCAATTTAGGGTCTAATATGGCTATTTCAGCCAATTTCCCTATCTATGGGTCATGACTAGAGATTTACAAAAAAAACCCAACCTTAAAAACTTGATTAGAGCGATTTTTTCACGGTAGGTCCAAGTCAATGCCCGACATGAAAAAAAAACTCGGTTAAATCCAAAAAAGTTCAGCTCGAAAAAGCCCGACTTAGCCATTTTCAACTCCAAAACCCTGATTGATGACTTTAATTGTTGAAATTGGTTTCATTTTAACAAATTAAAATAGGGAAAGGTATTTGAAAACACAGTCGCCCTTGTAGTCAAAAAGAAGAAGAACAAGGCGACTGTATATGAATCAGATGAAGAAGATGAAGGTTGTGCAAACTCAGAATCAGATGAAAATGATCAGCTGAAGCAAGCAATGATGATGCTGACTAGTGCCTTTCAGAAAAGGTTCTATACAAAGCCAACATCAAATAATCAGAGATATTCATCTGGTCCGAACAACTACATTCATAAAGAAAGGATTGAAGGTAGCAGATACGAACGGAAGAGATTTGATGGGAGAAGATTAGAGGAGAGGAAACCAGAAGAGAGAAGGATTCAGTCGGAAGGAAAGAGGATTGAGGAGAGGAGGCCAGAAGAAAGGAAATTCAAAGCTGAAGGATCAAGTCAGCCAGAACCGCCTACATGCTACAACTGTGGCAAACCAGGTCACTTTGCCAAAGACTGCCGCAGATCTAAAGTCAGAAATTTAGACTATTACAAGAACAAGATGCTTCTTGCAAAACAACAAGAGGCAGACAAGGCATTGATGGCTGAGGACGAATACTGGCTCGATCACTCAGATAATGAAGAAGAGGAGGTATGTAATCTTTCTGATTTAGAATTCATGAATAAAATGCATGCCATGAGTATGAAACAAAGAGAGTTAGAATCTAATCCTAAACAAGATAATGGTGTCATGACAGACAAAAACCAGTTGATACAGAAACTTAGCAATGAAATTGCTGAGAAGAAAGTATTAATTGAGGTTTTACACAAAGAAAATGACACCAATGCTAAGGAAAAGACAATAATTCTAAAAGAGAATTCTGATCTTAAATCTCAACTACTAAAAGGTGCAGTAGATATTTTTGAGCTTAAAAAGTTGCATGCTTCTTGTACAAAAGAGAACTTTTCTTTGTTAGGAAAACTAAAAAGTTTGGAAGAGAAGTTGTATAAAATGGGTCAAACTGAACAGACTATTTTTCTAAACAAACCCAAAGAGGAGATAGAGAGATGGGGAATCGGTTATAAGAATCCTCACTGTCTACAAAAGGGGATGTCTGAAGTTCCAGGACTTTATGATCATCTTAATATGCAATTAGCCCGCAGACTCCCCGCGTTTAAAACCTTTTGGACTAAACTGTCAAAAGAGGATGAAGCCAATGAAACGGAAAAACGGATGAAATCAGCTAAAGTTCATCTTCCATTTTATTATGCGAAGTTGAATAATAGTTATGATGATAACCCAATATATAAAAAGAAGGAACCAATTTCAAGTGATTTCTTTCCCAAGTTATTCTGTAAAGGAAATGGAGGCGAAGCCTATCAAAGGTAAATTATATGTCCATCCTCTCGTTTTAGAACGTAAAATTTCTGAACTCGAGACTTCCTTATCAGATGAAAGACTTATGATAAATATTGAGCAAAGCGTTTTTACAACCGTGTTTTCAAATACTGTTCTTTCAAAACCTTCAAACTCTAAGGAGATGTCTGGTTCATCAAATAAAGGAATTGATTTTTTGAACTTTGACGGTAGTTCAGATGATGGTTCCAATCTCTTTGACTTTAATACACAACTTCCCAACCATTCATTTTTTGTGAAGAAAACTTTAAGAAAAACCAGTAAGCCTATGATCAATGCAAAATCAACGAAAGCTTTCGTTGATAAATCAGTCTCTGTGAACGCTAAGAATACTAAAGGTAAGAATTTATCTCAGCATTCACAGAAACCGACCACTGCTGGTAAATCAAAGAAGAAGCACTTGTTTGTTGCTCCAAGGTCTAACTCACCAGCTTTACATATTTCAGATATGAGCAATCAAAGGCCAGAAGCAAATTCTTTGTGGCAACCCAAACGAAACCTTGACAAGACCGTCTTAAAGTCTAGTAGTGTTAATTGTAATAAGACTTCGCTTACTAAAGATGTTGTAATTGTTGATATTGCTGTTTTGAACCCAAAACTTTCTGTTTCTCGTAAACAATATACAATGAAGCAATTATTTCAGTTATCTTTATCTGCTGGAAAGTCTTCTTTTTATGATAAACATATATCTATCTCTTGTCAAGATTCTGAAGATTGGTTTGGAAATTACCATGTGCATTCACCTCATACCTATTCTTCACATATTTTTCAAAAGAAAATAGGATCCAATTTGAAATGGATACCAAAATCTTGTGCTAACACAGCAGGACCCAAATTCCAATGGGTACCTAAGGCGAAATCTGTGTTGCAGGCACACAAAGCTTAAAGAGAAAGTGACTTCTGATTATGTACAGATCAGGACTCGTTCTTCAAAGTCAAAATAGGTTTTTGGATAATGCAGTTCAAAACCCGAACATCAAAGACAAAATAGGCTATTGAACAAATCAGTTCAAGACCCGCACTTCGATGATCAAAGTGTAGATTCCAATGTTGTCATATACAAATCTAAATTTTCTTATTTCTCTTATGCAGACCAGTCATACATGGTTCTTGGACAGCGGTTGTTCCAAGCACATGACAGGGCAAAAAGAGATACTGTCCAACTTTAAAGACAAATTTTGTGGAACAGTAAGATTTAGCAACGACCAGTTTTCTCCAATCATGGGATACGGTGATGTACAACATGACAATGTCACTATCAAGAAGGTGAGCTATGTAGAAGGCTTACGACACAACTTGTTCAGCATAGGCCAGTTCTGTGACAAAGACTTAGAGGTCAACTTCAAGGCCAAAAGATGTTTCGTTCGCAATGAAGAAGGCGAAGAACTTTTGGTCGGTAAACGAGAATCATACCTCTACACAATCAATTTATCAGATGTCCAGACTGACAAGCAAGTTTGTCTACTATCGAAAGCTTCGATGCAACAATGTTGGTTATGGCATCGACGTCTTTGTCACCTCAACTTTCGGTACATCAACGATCTGGTCAGTGGAAAGCTCGTCAAAGGACTTCCGGAACTGAAATACGAAAGAGAACATCTTTGTGCAGCTTGTGAAAAAGGGAAGATGAAGAGGGCACCTCATAAACCGAAGCCTGAACCAAGTGTCGGTCCAACAATACTACTTAACAAGTTCTAAGAAACAACAACACATTAAGGATTACCAACCTGTATTGAATATAGCAAACAATTACAAGGTTGAATGATTAAGCTTGAATGTGTTCTCTATGTTTTCTCTCAAATACACCTTGATGTGTGTGTTTTTGTGTGTGATCTATGATCTGATTGTGTTAGAGAGATTGAGAGAGCACAACTATCAAGTGTGTTTAACACACTATCTACAACTTGCAAGAGCAAGTTGTAATATTTAAACAATAAAACTAACAACTAAATATCTAGATATACAATATCTAGATATTATATAGCTAACTAAGTTACTAGAAGCTAACTAATAACTAACTAAACTAAATAAATAACAAAGTTAACTAAATATCTAACAAACTAGATATTAAGTTAACTATTACAATAACAAATAATTACATTGAATTACATTGACATTTATTACAAATAGACATAGACTTTATTATCGAGAGTCGACGTTCCGGCTTTAGCTTCAGATTGCGATCTTCAGTTTGGATGATCTGGAATCTAATGAGACTGTGGTCTAACAATCTCTCCCTTTGGATCAAGATCATTTAATAAAAAGATTTATCCAATTCAGTCTTCTTGTTCAGCTCAGAAGATGCAATCTCTTTCTCTAAATTCAGCATGTCTTCAATCTAACAATCTTCCCTTTTGAAGAGTAGACGTGATTCTTGAAACATGTGATCTTTGCCATTTCTTGTGTAGTCATTCTCCCCCTTTTTGATGTTAAGTGCAACGACTTCATCAAAACTTGTGGTAAGAAATGTCAATCTGACGGTTAGAGCCCCTGATTCGTCAATTCATAAGAGATTCATCTAGATCTTTGCAAATCCAGACAAATTAGATGTGTAACACCTGAAATCAACTAATGAATCAGTTATCATGCCTGTCAGTAACACTAAGTCACTGAGTGTAACGAATACACATTGGAAAGGAGCTGTTTTGATGTTGACTCCCCCAGGGCTTCCATCTAATCATCGAAACACCACAAAGGTTATTTCTATAAACGTTATGACAAAGAAACGAATTCCTTGTGTGTTTGTGCTTGTGTTTGAAAGAATTAAGCACGGATGATTGCTTATTGGCTCAAAATTGTGTAAATCACTGAGACAACAGTAAGTTAAACACAGACTCAATGTGCGTGATTGAAGTGCGAAGGTGGGGCAGACTTCCTTCTTTTCAATATCCAGATTTTCCGAATGAAAATCAGATAGCATATGTGCTGCATCCCCTTTGAAAATGAAACATTTTCTTTTTGAGAAGAAAATGAGTAGATGGTGAGGTTTGATCAAGAGTTGGCGTGGGTTAGTTGCCTGTTTCAATAATGATCACCAAAGAATTGTGAATCACTAGAATTGTGGCTACCCGGCTCAGAAAAAGTTGGTGTAGACTTGTGATATTCTTTTAACTCTGTTCTCACACGCTCTTTCTTTTAAACTTTTTGCTTTCTCTAATCACACTCATTTCTTTTCTATTTTCACACTCAATCACTAAGGATTAACTTCTTGGGTAGAAATCACTGGTTAAGGTGATTCCATAGAAGTTGTGTTAATACCTAGCACAATGATTCGTTGTTTTCCTATGATGCATGTGATGCTCAGATTGGTGAACTTTGTCAGTTAAAGCACAATTTAGATCATGAAAATATTTAAAGTACACTCCCAAAATATAAAATGTGATGAAAAATCGGGAAGTGGTTTGAACATTAAAAACAATGTTTTCTTATGATTGAAAGTTGTCCTTCTTTCAACCATATGTGAGATGAAGATAAAGGTTTATACCTTAACGAGTGATCTTTCATCTCATGAAGCTAAGCGTAAAGTCATAAACATATGAACTTGTAAGCTTCTCTCAAAAATTCTGCAAAAGTCTAATGTCAAGTCAAAGTAATAATTATTCACTTATATTGAAAAGACAAAAAGCAGTAAAACTTTTAAAGTACGAGTTCTGATCAGAAGTAATCAGAAGTCATATCCGTACTCCCTTTTTGACTTGAATAGCTCCCCCTAAAATCTTGCATTACAAAAAAATTTGGCATTAAAAGGTACATGCAATATTTTATGAGCTCCTCCTCGAAGTAATATTGACCAGATATCAATTTCTTCTCATACTCCCCCTTGGATCATGAACAGAATGTTAACTTGCAGATAGCAATCAGATTTAAGAATAAGATAAGGATGAAAAAGTATATAATTTGAAAACTTTTATAAGTAATTACTGGTTATACTTTGAGATTTAGCATACCAAGCTTCGAGACTAGAAAGGTAAACCTCTTTTCGTCTAAAGGTTTGGTGAACAAATCAGCAAGTTGATACTCAGTCTTTACAAAGAAAAGTTCAATTGTTCCTTTCTCTACATTATCCTTGATAAAATGATACCTGACGTCTATATGCTTTGTTTTCGTGTGTTGAACAGGATTCGCCGTTATTGCGATGGCGCTCTTGGAGTCACAGTAGATCGGGATCTTGTTGAAGTGGAAACCGTAGTCGCGCAATTGAGTTCGCATCCATAAGACCTGAGAACAGCAGCTAGCAGCAGCTACATATTCTGCTTCGGCCGTAGAAGTTGAAACACAAAGTTGCTTCTTTGATCCCCAACTTACTAATTTGTCACCGAGGAACTGCACATGTCCTGACGTGCTCTTCCTGTCTAACATACAACCTGCATGATCTACATCTGTGTAGGCTGTTAGTTCAAAACTAGTATCTTTAGGATACCACAGACCAAGATCTGCAGTGCCCTTCAGATACCTAAAGATGCGCTTCACAGCAGACAAATGGATTTCTTTAGGATTGGCCTGATATCTTGCACATAAGCATGTTGAAAACATTATATCTGGCCTACTCGACGTAAGATACATTAAAGAACCTATCATCCCTCGATAAGTCCTAATATCAACAGCCTTTCCCGAAGGATCGGTGCCAATTTTAGTACCTGGTGCCATTGGGGTACCAATCGGTTTTGAATTTTCCATTTGGAACTTCCGAAGAATATCCCTAATGTACTTTGATTGACTGATAAAGATACCCGTAGAAAATTGTTTGACTTGCAATCCGAGAAAGAAATTCATCTCTCCCATCATGTTCATCTGAAATCTAGACACCATAAGGTTTGCGAAATTCTTACAGTACTTAGTATTTGTAGAACCAAAGATAATATCATCTACATAGATTTGAATTAAAATGATATCGCCTTTTTCCTTTTTAATAAACAAAGTGGTATCCACCGTACCTTTGGAAAACCCAGACTTGACTAGAAAATTAGAAAGGACATCATACCAGGCTCGAGGTGCTTGTTTCAGACCGTAGAGTGCTTTGTCGAGAATGTAAACATGATTCGGCTTCTCTTGATTGACAAAACCCTCTGGTTGAGAGACGTAGACTTCCTCCTTCAGAATTCCATTTAGGAATGCTGTCTTCACGTCCATTTGAAAGACCGTGAAGTTTTTGTGGGCTGCGTAGGTTAGAAACATTCTGATTGCCTCTAATCGCGCCACAGGAGCATATGTTTCGTCATAGTCTATTCCTTCCTCTTGTCTGTATCATTTGGCTACTAGTCTTGCCTTGTTTCTGATGACGGTACCAGCTTCGTCTTTCTTAATTTTGAAGATCCACTTCGTACCTATAATGGTTTTACCTTGAGGTTTCGGTACGAGTCTCCAGACTTTAAGTGCATCGAACTGATTTAGCTCTTCTTGCATTGAGATCACCCATTCTGGATCAGCAAGAGCTTCTGATACTCTTGTTGGCTCAATCTTGCTCAGAAAGAAGTCATGCATGCACATGTTCATTGATGCTGACCTAGTTTGCACCGGTTTTGATGGATCGCCTATTATCTGGCTTATCGGATGCTCTTTGGTCCATTTATGTTCATGAGGCAATGGATTATATGAATGTATGTCAATTGTGTCATCTATAAATCCACTTGTACCTTCTTCGGTTTGTTCATGAGGAGTGATTTCAGTTGAAGTGGCAGGTTCAGAAGGCTCAGCAGGTACAGCTTGTTCTGGCTGTAGATTGATCTGTACAGAACATCCTACTGTTTCAGCTACTTCTGTCTCGTTCTGATTTGTCACTTCTTCAACTGTTGGAGTCGGCATTTGAATTGTTATCTCTTGTTGAATCGGGGCATTTGATTCATTTGGAACATCTGAACTGGTTGGATGAGTAGACGTTAAGTCTTCCATCCTGTCAACCACAACAGATTTCTTTACATTAGATCCGAGATATTCATCATAAAACAATTCAAATAATAAATCTAAATCAGATAAATGGTTAGTAGAAGTTGATGCTTCATCTGATTTATTCTTTTGAGATGCAGGTTCTGGACTGAGATGCCCAGAAGCTAGTACTCCGGTTATAACGGGTTCTGAACGTTGTTGTTCGGAAGCCATTTCTTCATCAAAGGTGACGTTGACGCTTTCAATCACCGTCTTTGTCTTCTTTAGATAGACACGATATGCAGTCGCTGTTGAGGAATATCCAATGAAGATTCCTTCATCTGCCTTAGCGCTGAACTTGTTGAGATTCTCCCTATCGTTTAGTACGAAACACTTACATCCAAATATATGGAAGTATTTGATTGTCGGTGTTCTGTTGTTGATCAAACCGTAAGGAGTCTTCTTGAATCTCCGATGTATCATGGAACGATTCTGTGTGTAGCACGCGGTCGAAACAGCTTCTGCCCACAAAAATAGAGGTAAGTTGGAATGACTTAGCATAGTACGAGCAGCCTCGACTAGCGTTCGATTTCTTCTTTCAACTACTCCATTTTGTTGAGGCGTTCGAGCAGCAGAGTATTGATGTGAAATCCCAACAGATTCGAGATATTCTTCAACTTTGTTGTTCTTGAACTCTGTGCCGTTGTCTGTTCTTAGAATCTTGACCGGTTTCTGCAGATTCACCTGGGTCGTTTTCAGGAATGTAATGAGAACATCAGGTGTCTCATCCTTTGAACGAAAAACTTGACCCATGTGTATCGCGAATAGTCGTCCACGATCACGAGTATGTACTTCTTGCCACCTAAGCTTTGAGTGCGCATTGGACCGCATAGATCCATATGAAATAACTCTAAAGGAGCATTTGTACTTGGTTCAGGCTTCGGTTTATGTGGTTCCCTCTTCATCTTGCCCTTCTCACAAGCTTCACAAAGATGTTCTCTTTCATATCTTAGCTCCGGAAGTCCTTTGACGAGCTTTCCACTGACCAGGTTGTTGATGTATCGAAAGTTGAGGTGAGAAAGACGTCGATGCCATAACCAACTTTGTTGCATCGAAGCTTTCGATAGTAGACAAACTTGTTTGTCATTCTGGACATCTGATAAGTTGATTGTGTAGAGGTCTGTTTCTCGTGTACCGACCAAGAGTTCTTCGCCTTCTTCATTGCGAACAGAACAACTCTTGGCTTTGAAGTTGACCTCTAAGTCTTTGTCACAGAACTTGCCTGTACTGAATAAGTTGTGTCCTAAGCCTTCTACATAGCTCACCTTCTTGACAGTTACATTGCCGTGTTGTACATCACCATATCCCATGATTGGAGAAAACTGGCCGTTGCCAAATCTTACTGTTCCAGAATATTTGTCTTTGTAATTGGACAGTATCTCTTTTTGACCTGTCATGTGTTTGGAACATCCGCTGTCCAAGAACCACGTATGACTAGTCTGCATAAGAGAAATTAGAAATTTAGATTTGTATATGACAACATTGGAATATACACTTTGGTCATCGAAGTGCGGGTCTTGAACTGATTTGTTCAAAAGCCTATTTTTGATCTTTGATGTTCGGGTTTTGAACTGCATTATCCAAAAACCTATTTTTGACATTGAAGAACGAGTCTTGATCTGTACATAATCAGAAGTCGCTTTCTCTTTATGCTTTGTGTGCCTGCAACACAGATTTCGCCTTAGGTACCCATTGGAATTTGGGTCCTACTGTGTTAGCACATGATTTTGGTATCCATTTCAAATTGGATCCTATTTTCTTTTGAAATGCATGAGAAGAATTGGTATGAGATGAATGCACATGGTAATTTCCAAACCAATCTTCAGAATCTTGACAAGATATAGATATATGTTTATCATAAAAAGAAGACTTTCCAGCAGATAAAGATAACTGAAATAATTGCTTCATTGTATATTGTTTACGAGAAACAGCAAGTTTTGGGTTCAAAACAGCAATATCAGCAATTACAACATCTTTAGTAAGCGAAGTCTTATTACAATTAACACTACTAGACGTTAAGACGGTCTTGTCAAGGTTCCGTTTGGGTTGCCACAGAGAATTTGCTTCTGGCCTTTGATTTCTCAGATCTGAAACATGTAAAGCTGGTGAGTTAGACCTTGGAGCAACAAACGAATGCTTCTTCTTGGAATTACCAGTAGTGGTCGGTTTCTGTGAATGCTGAGATATTTTCTTACCTTTAGCACTCTTAGCATTCACAGAGACTGATTTATCAACGAAAGCTTTCGTTGATTTTGCACTGTTCACAGGCTTACTGGTTTTTTCTTAAAGTTTTCTTCACAAAAGATGAATGGTTGGGAAGTTGTGTATTAAAGTCAAAGAGATTGGAACCATCATCTAAACTACCGTCAGAGTTCAAACAATCAAGACTTTTATTTGATGAACCAGACAAATCATTAGAGTTTGAAGCTTTTGAAAGAACAGAATTTGAAAACACGGTTGTAAAAATGCTTTGCTCAATATTTATCATAAGTCTTTCATCTGATAAGGAAGTCTCGAGTTCAGAAGTTTTACGTTCTAAAACGAGAGGAGGGACATATAATTTACCTTTGATAGGCTTCGCCTCCATTTCCTTTACAGAGTAACTTGGAAAGAAATCATTTGAAATTGGTTCCTTCTTTTTATATATTGGGTTATCATCATAACTATTATTCAACTTCGCATAATAAAATGGAAGATGAATTTTAGCTGATTTCATCCGTTTTTCCGTTTCATTGGCTTCATCCTCTTTTGACAGTTTAGTCCAAAAGGTTTTAAACGCGGGGAGTCTGCGGGCTAATTGCATATTAAGATGATCATAAAGTCCTGGAACTTCAGACATCCCCTTTTGTAGACAGTGAGGATTCTTATAACCGATTCCCCATCTCTCTGTTTCCTCTTTGGGTTTGTTCAGAAAAATAGTCTGTTCAGTTTGACCCATTTTATACAACTTCTCTTCCAAACTTTTTAGTTTTCCTAACAAAGAAAAGTTCTCTTTTGTACAAGAAGCATGCAACTTTTTAAGCTCAAAAATATCTATTGCACCTTTTAGCAGTTGAGATTTAAGATCAGAATTCTCTTTTAGAATTATTGTCTTTTCCTTAGCATTGGTGTCATTTTCTTTATGTAAAACCTCAATTAATACATTCTTCTCAGCAATTTCATTGCTAAGTTTCTGTATCAACTGGTTTTTGTCTGTCATGACACCATTATCATGTTTAGGATTAGATTCTAACTCTCTTTGTTTCATACTCATGGCATGCATTTTTTCATGAATTCTAAATCAGAAAGATTACATACCTCCTCTTCTTCATTGTCGGAATCAACTTCAGCAGATGATTCTATCTTGCCCATCAAGCACATGTTGACGGCTTCTTCTCTATCTTCATCATCTTCTTCTTCATCATCTGAGTGATCGAGCCAGTATTCTTCCTCAGCCATCAATGCCTTGCCTGCCTCTTGTTGTTTTGCAAGAAGCATCTTGTTCTTGTAATAGTCTGAATTTCTGACTTTAGATCTGCGGCAGTCTTTGGCATAGTGACCTGGTTTACCACAGTTGTAGCATGTAGGCGGTTCTGGCTGACTTGATCCTTCAGCTTTGAATTTCCTTTCTTCCGGTCTCCTCTCCTCTATCCTCTTTCCTTCCGACTGAAACCTTCTTTCTTCAGGTTTCCTCTCCTCTAATCTTCTACCCTCAAATCTCTTCCCTTCATATCTGCTACCTTCAATCCTTTCTTTGTAAATGTAGTTGTTCGGACCAGATGAATATCTCTGATTATTTGATGTTGGCTTTGTGTAGAACCTTTTCTGAAAGGCACTAGTCGGCATCATCATTGCTTGCTTCAGCTGATCATTTTCATCTGATTCTGAGTTTGCACAACCTTCATCTTCTTTATCTGATTCATATACAGTCGCCTTGTTCTTCTTCTTTCTGACTACAAGGGCGACTGTGTCTTCAATTACCTTTCTTCTTTGTCTCTTCTCATCCAGAATTTCATCCACCTCTTCTTCATTTTGATGGAGGGTTTCATACACCTCGTGAAGTGGAATCTCATTCAAGTCTTTAATCTGCTTCATCTGACGAGCAAATCTTTTCCATTCAGGTTGAAGAATACTAAGGAATTTGATATTCAGCTCATTTTGAGATTTGTGAACTTTGTTCTTGCTAAGTTCATTCAGCAATGTCACAAACCTGTCATAGGTTTCTTCTAATGTTTCTCCCACCCTGCCTCTAAATTCTTCATAGTTATTTAGGCAGTTGGAGATCTTCAGCTGATTTCCAATTTTTGGAACCAGCATCATTTTCTCGAGCTGATCCCACATTTCTTTACCTGAAGCCTTGTAACTGTCAATCTTGACGTATATTTCATTTGGGATCCCCTGTAAGATGTATGACTTTGATAATTTGTCGCCTTTGGCTCTTCTGAGGTTATCATCTTGTAGCTCGTGATACTTCAGTTCAACCTGAGTAGGCACGTTATCAATTACACGAGTCGTCATTGGTGGTGTCATAATCCCTTCTTCAATAGATGTTCTGATATAATCACCCAGCTCGTGTCTGTCAATGAAGTTTAGAAACCTATCCTTCCACTGTTCGTATTCTCCTTTGAAGAGAACTGGTGGCTTGGTGTCAGTTCCTATTGCAAGGGCTTCTCTGGATGTCATGCTGTATTGATTAAGAGAAAACTGTATTGATTATAACCGTTAATCCAAATAAAATTTGGTCACACAAGAAATTTTGTCCCCCTAGGCAGACTTAGCACGGGGGTCCCGCTAAGTCTCAGAAAAAATCTATTAAAGACCCTATTACAGTTTCGAAAAAATCTCAGAAAAAAATTCTAAGTATGGAATAGGGAGAAATGCGGGTCTTAGGTATGCGGGTCTGAGCTTTGAACCGAGAAGTTGAGGAATGCGGGTGCTTTGGGACCCGAGTTGTAAGGAATGCGGGTGCTTGAGGACCCGAGTTTTGAGGATTGCGAGTGCTTGAGGACCCGAGTTGTTGAGGAATGCGGGTCAAGTGGGAACCGTAAAGTAAGAAATGCGGGTTATGTTGGAACCGCAAAGTTGAGGAATGCGGGTCACTTGAGACACGCAAAGTTGAGGTATGCGGGTCACTTGAGACACGCAAAGTAGAGAAATGCGTATGTAGTTGGACCCGCAAAGTTGAGAAATGCGGGTTATTCAACCTCTGGAATGCGGGTGTTCGTCCTGAACTTCAAAAATTCGACTAAATCTTTGTTCCTGCAATGATTAGCACAACCAAACACTACCAATGTGTCTAGAATCACTTCTAGAACTGAATGTAAGCACTCGATCTCACTAAAACACTCTTTTTCGAAATAAGATCGATGGCACAGTAACTTACCCACTTCGACTGTTTTCACTTAAAATCACCAAATTGGAACTCGATTTAAGCTTAATAATGAAATCAAATAGCAACAACTAGATCTAGCATGTAGTACGATCACAACCTGATCGATTCTAACACCTAAAACACTCAAAATCACAAAATCGAATTTTGTTCAAGAACACAGGGTCGTTTTTCTCATAAACTTGTTTTTGATCTTAATCAGGCGCTGATACCAATTGTCGGTCCAACAATACTACTTAACAAGTTCTAAGAAACAACAACACATTAACGATTACCAACCTGTATTGAATATAACAAACGATTACAAGGTTAATGATTAAGCTTCAATGTGTTCTCTATGTTTTCTCTCAAATACACCTTGATGTGTGTGTTTTTGTGTGTGATTTATGATCTGATTGTGTTAGAGAGATTGAGAGAGCACAACTATCAAGTGTGTTTAACACACTATCTACAACTTGCAAGAGCAAGTTGTAATATTTAAGCAATAAAACTAACAACTAAATATCTAGATATACAATATCTAGATATTATATAGCTAACTAAGTTACTAGAAACTAACTAATAACTAACTAAACTAAATAAATAACAAAGTTAACTAAATATCTAACAAACTAGATATTAAGTTAACTATTACAATAACAAACAATTACATTGAATTACATTGACATTTATTACAAATAGACATAGACTTTATTATCGAGAGTCGGCGTTCCGGCTTTAGCTTCAGATTGCAATCTTCAGTTTGGATGATCTGGAATCCAATGAGACTGTGGTCTAACACCAAGTACAAAAGCTCCTTTAGAGTTATTGCATATGGATCTATGCGGTCCAATGCGCACTCAAAGCTTAGGCGGCAAGAAGTACATACTCGTGATCGTGGATGACTATTCGCGATACACATGGGTCAAGTTTCTTCGTTCAAAGGATGAGACACCTGATGTTCTCATTACATTCCTGAAAACGACCCAGGTGAATCTGCAGAAACCGGTCAAGATTCTAAGAACAGACAACGGCACAGAGTTCAAGAACAACAAAGTTGAAGAATATCTCGAATCTGTCGGGATTTCACATCAATACTCTGCTGCTCGAACGCCTCAACAAAATGGAGTAGTTGAAAGAAGAAATCGAACGCTAGTCGAGGCTGCTCGTACTATGCTAAGTCATTCCAACTTACCTCTATTTTTGTGGGCAGAAGCTGTTTCGACCGCGTGCTACACACAGAATCGTTCCATGATACATCGGAGATTCAAGAAGACTCCTTACGGTTTGATCAACAACAGAACACCGACAATCAAATACTTCCATATATTTGGATGTAAGTGTTTCGTATTAAACGATAGGAAGAATCTCAACAAATTCAGCGCTAAGGCAGATGAAGGAATCTTCATTGGATATTCCTCAACAGCGACTGCATATCGTGTCTATCTAAAGAAGTCAAAGACGGTGATTGAAAGCGTCAACGTCTCCTTTGATGAAGATATGGCTTCCGAACAACAACGTTCAGAACCCGTTATAACCGGAGTACTAGCTTCTGGGCAACTCAGTCCAGAACCTGCGTCTCAACAAACTAAATCAAACGAAGCTTCAACTTCAACTCACCATTTATCTGATTTAGATTTATTATTTGAATTGTTTTATGATGAATTTCTTGGATCTAATGTAAAGAAATCTGTTGTGGTTGAAAGGATGGAAGACTTAACAACTACTCATCCAACCAGTACAGATGACTCTATTGAATCAAACGCCCCGATTCAACAAGAAATTACAATTCAAATGCCGACTCCAACAGTTGAAGAAGTTCCATGTGATAAAGAGACAGAAGTAGCTGCAACAGTAGGAGATTCTGTACAGATCCATCTACAGCCAGTTCAAGCTGTACCTGCTGAGCCTTCTGAACCTGCCACTTCAACTGAAACAATCAATCCTCATGAACAAACCGAAGAAGGTACAAGTGGATTTATAGATGATACAATTGACATACGTTCATATAATCCACTGCCTCATGAACATAAATGGACCAAAGAGCACCCAATAAGCCAGATCATTGGCGATCCATCAAAATCGGTGCAAACTAGGTCAGCATCAATGAACCTGTGCATGCATGACTCCTTTCTGAGCAAGTTTGAGCCGACACGCGTATCAGAGGCACTTGCTGATCCAGAATGGGTGATCTCAATGCAAGAAGAGCTAAATCAGTTCGATGCACTTAAAGTCTGGAGACTCGTACCGAAACCTCAAGGTAAAACCATTATAGGTACGAAATGGGTTTTCAAGATAAAGAAAGACGAAGGTGGAACCGTCATCAGAAACAAGGCACGACTAGTAGCCAAAGGATACAGACAAGAGGAAGGAATAGACTATGACGAAACATATGCTCCTGTGGCGCGATTAGAGGCAATCAGAATGTTTCTAGCCTACGCAACCCACAAAAACTTCACGGTCTTTCAAATGGACGTGAAGACAGCATTCCTAAATGGAATTCTGAAGGAGGAAGTCTACGTCTCTCAGCCAGAGGGTTTTGTCAATCAAGAGAAGCCGAATCACGTTTACATTCTCGACAAAGCACTCTACGGTCTGAAACAAGCACCTCGAGCCTGGTATGATGTCCTTTCGAAGTTTCTAGTCAAGTCTGGTGTAACACCCGCTATTTTGGGGTTGGGTGAAAAGTTGACTATTACCCAAAGTTCAAGGGGGTAAAATGTAACTTGGGTTATATAAATATATTTCAGATTTCAGATATTTTCTAAAAATATCACAATCTGATTTCTTGAGAAATCAGAGAGAGAAAGAGAAGGAAGCAGGAGATAAGAGGTCGATCGTTTTCTCCAAATCAAGGTACGAATCTAGCTTAATGCTTTGATCTGAATGCTTTTAGCCGTATAGAATCTCGTTGTGAAGGTTTTAAACCGTTCCATTATGAGATATGAGTATTTCTCATTTTTGGATCTGGGTTCTGTCGATCTGTTCTTGATGAACAAGACGATGGTCGATTCGACCGATGGTCCTTTGACCGAGGGGTCCTTCGACCGAATAGTCGTTCGACCGGTTGGTCGTTCGACCGGTGTAACCTAAGACCGGACATCGTGTTCGACCGGTGGGTCGTTCGACCGGATGGTCGTTCGACCGGTGTGTCCTTTGACCGGGATTGATTGTTCGACCGGGGTGGTGTTCGATCGGTTGGTTGTTCGACCGGTTTTGGTACTCGACGGGATCAGTGTTTTGGCAGTGTGTTTTGTTCTTATTCCTGAGTTTTAAGTCATTAAGTTGTCTTTATTTTGGCTTACCGATTATCGGTGTTGTCATAGGTAGCAATCGTCAGAAGCAGGTTATAATCAGGAAGAAATCTGAGGTGAGTCCTTTAAGCTAAATCGGTCTGTATTACGAATGCTAGGTGATAAATGTATTATTTGAAATGTGGAAAACCTGGTTTCAAAGTGACGTATTATCGTTGGAAATTGCCTTCTAAAGATCTCACATTTTCAAGAATCACGATTTATAGAATTGAACCGTTGTTCATATGAATTGCCTGCATATCTGATTTAATATGAATATGCTCTAAAATGACATGTTTTGGCTTTGAGTCTTAGTGCAATGGATCCATAGGCACTGTGTTCCTATGTCCCCTGTTTTGGGCATTTGGTTCACGTTTAGCACGGGATAGCCATCGGGTTGCCATGATAAGTAAGGTGTGGGCCTATACGGTCGGGCAGCGTCTCATGGTGCAGTAAGGTGAAATCCCATTATGTGCTTGAGTTTCCCCCTATTTTGGGAGCTCTCAAGGATAGATCCAGAGGGGTTTACTTGAATGTTTTGAGCAACAGATCTAGAGGGGTTGAGCTCGTTATGTGATTTTTGGGTATTACTTATACCATGTTTAATCACTAATGGTTTATTGGATTTCTTGACTTAGCTCATGGCTATACTACCGCGTGGCACCAATTGGGTTTAGTACTCTCTTTTATTTAGCTTGTTCTCACTAGGCGTTAGCCTAACGCTTGCTCTTGGTTGTCATGTTGGCAGGTTATCTTAGCAGTGGGGCTCGTCGGGACTGAGGGAGCAACCTTGGGGTCGTGAGAGATTCTTTTGAAGATTCATTTTGGAAGTATAGCGACACCCGTCCCTAATCTAGATATTTTGTAGATTAATAGGATGTCGTTTTATACTTCAGTTATCTACCTAAATATTGGCTACTCTATACCCGTTGGGTTGTTTGTGTAATGAAATTGTCACACCTTATTCCGCAAGTTAGTCTATTGCCGAATTGTTTCTTCGAAATTTTATTTCCGCAGTTTCTAGGGTGTTACAAGTTGGTATCAGAGCCTTGGTTTAAGTGAACTAGGTATGACTGTAAGATGCCTAGACTTAAGCTGAGACTATTAAGTTACGACTCGTGAGATGGGGTAGATCTTGTAAGATAGGATGGTCTTAGGGTCAACGGAAAATTGCACAAGTTGAAAGTTGTAACGATGGTAATAAGCACTCTTGCGTATTATACGTTCATAATTTCACTTAGCTAACGTTATTATGAAAATGTCTTACGTGCGCATACTTAAATTACTGTTGTTATAACGATTGATAAGTGTAGAAGTACGTTCTCTGTGTTTTCCGTAATCCTTATCCCGTTCTTTTGCATGATTGCGTTCAGCAGAACCATGGTTAATACCAGGAGTCATCCGGAAGGCCAGGAGGCCGACATACCTACGGCCGACCATCCGCTGGCGACCGTAGTGGGGGAAACGTTACATGTGAGTAATGTGCTGGGTGGAGGACCCGAGCATATTCCTCGACGAAATTTGGAGGCTGATGAGCCTATTATAGAAGAAGTGACGGCCGAGACGAGAATGATGGACCGTATGATGTTGGCCATGAACAGGGCCATGGCTCAACAGCAAGAAGTATTCTTGAAACTTCTTGAGGACCGAGACGCTAACAACCGTAGGCACGAAACGGTTGGCGAAAATGTGATTGTTGCTGGATCCGGGGGTACCGGACCTGTAATTTCCCCTGTGGTAACTGCAACCCTAGGCATCAATCGAATGACACGGACTTGCACGTTCAAGGCTTTTTTGGGTTGCCGACCACCAGAATTTAAAGGCTCGGACAATCCCTTAGATTGTATGGCCTGAGTCCGAGAGATGGAGCAAGCTTTTCGCTCAAACGAATGTGGGGAGGAACAGAGGGTGATATTTGGTTCCCGACTGTTTTAGACCAATTGTCTTGGTCTACCTTCAAGGAGAAACTGCTAGAGGAGTACTGTAACGAGCGGTCGTTGGACCGAATCAAGGATGAATTCCAGAATTTGAAGAAGGGAGGTATGTCTGTGAGGGAATACAGCCGTCTCTTCATGGACAAGCTAGGCTTTGTGGGACATCTGGTCCCGACAGAGAAAGATAAGATCAAGGCTTACATCAAGGGTCTTCCATCGGACATGATGTCGATGGTTCGTGTGACGAAGACCTCCACCCTTCGGGAGGCAATGGAAGAAGCTCAACTCATGGAGGATGCTTACAGTCTCGGCATGGATCAGGGTGGTCACCAAGTCGATAAGAGGAAGTGGGAAGGAAGTTCAATGCCCTCAAAGAAACCCTTTTATGCCAACAACAACGCTCAGCGAGGAACTGATCCTAGACGCGATGCCAAGTGGTGCTCCAAGTGCCGAAGTAAGCATTTCGGTCCTTGCAACTTTGTTCCCGAGACGTGCTACAAATGTGGGAAGTCGGGTCACACGTTTCGAGATTGCCCTCTCAAGGGACAGGTATGTTTTGAGTGTAGGGAACCGGGGCACGTAAGGGCGGAATGCCCGAAGCTCAAGACTGGGGGATTTAGCGGGAAGAAGATGGAACCGCCGCGGTCGACTGGAAGGGATTTCCAAATGTCGTCAGAGGAAGCTAAAGCATCGACCGATGTGGTGTCGGGTACGTTTCTTCTCAATTCCGTACCTATGCGTGTGCTATTTGATTCTGGTGCTAGCTACTCGTTCATATCTGATTTGTTTTGTCAAAGGCATGCTATGTCTAAGAGTATGCTAGAGATTGATGTTGTGGTAGAAATAGCAAATGGAGGTCAAGTTCTAATTCATAATATCCTTAAGGATTGCATCTTAGAGCTTAAGGGGAAGAAATTTCCCATTAACTTATTACCAATGCAAATTGGCGGATTCGACGTGGTGGTGGGTATGGACTGGTTATCTAAGAACCAGGCCGAAATTGTATGTTCCAAGAAAATGATCCGTTTACCGGTGGCAAACAGAGAAGCGACTATAATCTACGGCGAAGGAAGGAAAGGCGACGTGGCGGTTATTTCAGTAATCAAAGCTAGGAAATGTTTGGTGAAAGGATGTGTATCTTTCTTGGCTTATGCCATCGATACCAAACTCGACCAACGGAAATTGGAAGATGTTAGGGTGGTGCGCGAGTTTCCCGATGTGTTTCCGGAAGACTTGCCCGGGTTTCCGCCCGATCGTGTTGTGGACTTTCGTATTGACCTCATTCCAGGAGCGGCTCCGATTGCTCGAGCTCCTTATCGTTTGGCTCCTACCGAAATGCAAGAGATGGTGGTTCAACTTCGAGACCTTCTCGAGAAAGGTTTCATCCGACCGAGCTCGTCACCGTGGGGAGCTCTGGTTCTGTTTGTCAAGAAAAAGGACGGTGCAATGAGGATGTGTATCGACTACAGGGAACTGAACAAAGTGACGGTGAAGAACAGGTATCCACTTCCAAGAATCGACGACCTGTTCGATCAACTTCAAGGAGCAGGTTGTTTCTCAAAAATTGACCTTCGGTCGGGGTATCACCAAGTAAAGGTAGCAAAGAGCGACATCCCAAAGACGGCATTTAGAACTTGCTATGGGCACTACGAGTTTCTGGTGATGCCATTCGGCCTAACCAACGTACCGGCGATATTTATGGACTTGATGAATCGAGTGTGTCGACCGTTCCTCGACAGATCAGTAATCGTGTTCATCGACGACATCCTAGTTTACTCCAAGAACGAAGAAGAGCACGAACAACATCTCCGTGAAGTATTGGAGGTGTTAAGACGAGAAAGACTCTACGCAAAGTTTTCAAAGTGTGACTTTTGGCTTCCAGAAGTTCAATTTTTGGGACATATAGTTTCAAAGGAAGGAGTCAAGGTGGATCCCGCAAAGATTGAGGCAATGACGAATTGGGAACCTCCCAAGAATCCGTCTGAAATCCGAAGTTTCCTAGGTTTGGCAGGATACTACCGGAGATTCATTCAAGATTTCTCGAAGATAGCCTCGTCGTTGACGATCTAGACCCGGAAGAACGTGAAATTTGTGTGGACCGAGAGGCAAGAAGAGGCGTTCCGCACCTTACAGAAGAAGCTTTGTGAAGCTCCTATCCTATCCTTACCAGACGGGACGGAAGATTTAGTGGTGTACAGCGATGCGTCGAAGATGGGTTTGGGTTGCGTCCTGATGCAAAGAGGGAAGGTGATCGCTTACGCATCAAGGCAACTTAAAGTGCATGAAGTCAACTACCCTACTCATGACTTGGAATTGGCAGCTGTGGTGTTTGCACTGAAGTTGTGGCGGCACTACCTTTACGGTACGAAGTGCACTCTTTATACGGATCACAAGAGTCTGAAGCATATCTTTAATCAGAAAGAGCTAAACATGAGGCAGCGAAGATGGTTGGAGTTGTTGAAGGATTATGACTGCGAGTTGCTCTACCATCCGGGTAAGGCAAACGTGGTTGCCGACGCCTTGAGTCGGAAAGTCTGCGGAGGAAATTCTTGTGCTACCTTTGCACGGATTGAAGTAACTTCAACGCTTATTGATAGAATCAAGGAATCGCAAGCCGAAGCCCTGCTAGAGGAAAACCTCAAAGGAGAAGTCATGGCGAAACATCTTTTGTTGACCGAAGATAGTCGAGGGGTGAAGCTTTTCAATGGGCGAGTCTGGGTGCCCAAAATTGGGAGTAATAGAGAACTTCTTCTAGAAGATGCCCACAAGTCAAAATACTCCATTCACCCGGGAAGCACGAAAATGTATAGAGATTTGAAATTGCTTTATTGGTGGCCAGTCATGAAGCTCGATGTGGCGCGCTATGTGGAGCAGTGTGTGACTTGTTTGCAAGTGAAGGCTGAGCACCAAAGACCCTACGGAAGTTTGCAATCCTTGGAAATTCCGGAATGGAAATGGGAACACATCACGATGGATTTCGTGACAAAACTACCAAAGACCTTGAAAGGTCACGACGCCATTTGGATTATAGTTGACCGCTTGACCAAAAGCGCTCACTTCTTGGCCATGCGGGAGACGTTACCAATGGATAAATTGGCGAAGTTGTACATCGATGAAGTAATTTCCCGACACGGCGTACCACTATCTATAGTCTCTGATCGGGATAGTCAGTTCACGTCGCACTTTTGGGATGGCTTACAAAAGGAATTGGGTACACGTGTGACGTTGAGCACCGCCTACCATCCTCAAACCGACGGACAAAACGAGAGGACAATCCAGACGCTAGAAGATATGTTAAGATCGTGCGTAATCGACTTTGGGGGTAGTTGGGATACGCACCTGCCTTTGGTAGAGTTCGCGTACAATAATAGCTACCACTCAAGTATAGGGATGGCACCGTTTGAAGCATTATACGGTCGCAAGTGTCGAACTCCCGTATGTTGGCTCGAGGCGGGGGAAAAGCAGTTCGCTGGACCAGAAGTTGTACAAGAAACGGCGGACAAGGTCAAGGGCATCCGCGAATGTTTGAAAGCGGCCCAAGATCGACAGAAAAGTTACGCCGATAAGAAAAGACGGCCAATGGAATTCCAAGTGGGAGACCGGGTTATGTTGAAGGTGTCCCCTTGGAAGGGAATTATTAGATTTGGGAAGCGTGGGAAGTTGAGCCCCCGTTTCCTTGGACCGTTCACTGTGACTAAGCGGGTAGGACTTCAAGCTTATCAGCTGGAACTTCCTCCGGAGATGAGGGGCATCCATAATACGTTTCACGTGTGCTATCTACGGAAGTGTCTAGCAAAGGAGGAGAGTGTTATTCCACTCTCCGAGATCAGAGTGGATGAGGGAAATCGTTGCATTGAAGAACCTGAGGCGATTTTGGAAAGGAAAACGAAGAAGCTTCGTCACCGGTAAGTCACCATGGTCAAGGTTTAGTGGAAGCACCATCGAGGTGCTAATGTGACTTGGGAAGCAGAAGAGGACTTGAGGCGGAGATACCCTCACCTCTTCCCATAGCCGAGATTTCGAGGACGAAATCTTCTCCAAGTTGGGGAGGATTGTAACACCCGCTATTTTGGGGTTGGGTGAAAAGTTGACTATTACCCAAAGTTCAAGGGGGTAAAATGTAACTTGGGTTATATAAATATAATTCAGATTTCAGATATTTTCTAAAAATATCACAATCTAATTTCTTGAGAAATCAGAGAGAGAAAGAGAAGGATGGTCGTTCGACCGGTGGGTCCTTTGACCGGTGGGTCGTTCGATCGGATGGTCGTTCGACCGGTGTGTCCTTTGACCGGGATTGATTGTTCGACCGGGGTGGTGTTCGATCGGTTGGTTGTTCGACTGGTTTTGGTACTCGACCGGATCAGTGTTTTGGCAGTGTGTTGTGTTCTTATTCCTGAGTTTTAATTCATTAAGTTGTCTTTATTTTGGCTTACCGATTATCGGTGTTGTCATAGGTAGCAATCGTCAGAAGCAGGTTATAATCAGGAAGAAATCTGAGGTGAGTCCTTTAAGCTAAATCGGTCTGTATTACGAATGTTAGGTGATAAATGTATTATTTGAAATGTGGAAAACCTGGTTTTAAAGTGACGTATTATCGTTGGAAATTGCCTTCTAAAGATCTCACATTTTCAAGAATCACGATTTATAGAATTGAACCGTTGTTCATATGAATTGCCTGCATATCTGATTTAATATGAATATGCTCTGAAATGACATGTTTTGGCTTTGAGTCTTAGTGCAATGGATCCATAGGCACTGTGTTCCTATGTCCCCTGTTTTGGGCATTTGGTTCACGTTTAGCACGGGATAGCCATCGGGTTGCCATGATAAGTAAGGTGTGGGCCTATACGGTCGGGCAGCGTCTCATGGTGCAGTAAGGTGAAATCCCATTATGTGCTTGAGTTTCCCCCTGTTTTGGGAGCTCTCAAGGATAGATCCAGAGGGGTTTACTTGAATGTTTTGAGCAACAGATCTAGAGGGGTTGAGCTCGTTATGTGATTTTTGGGTATTACTTATACCATGTTTAATCACTAATGGTTTATTGGATTTCTTGACTTAGCTCATGGCTATACTACCGCGTGGCACCAATTGGGTTTAGTACTCTCTTTTATTTAGTTTGTTCTCACTAGGCGTTAGCCTAACGCTTGCTCTTGGTTGTCATGTTGGCAGGTTATCTTAGCAGTGGGGCTCGTCGGGACTGAGGGAGCAACCTTGGGGTCGTGAGAGATTCTTTTGAAGATTCATTTTGGAAGTATAGCGACACCCGTCCCTAATCTAGATATTTTGTAGATTAATAGGATGTCGTTTTATACTTCAGTTATCTACCTAAATATTGGCTACTCTATACCCGTTGGGTTGTTTGTGTAATGAAATTGTCACACCTTATTCCGCAAGTTAGTCTATTGCCGAATTGTTTCTTCGAAATTTTATTTCCGCAGTTTCTAGGGTGTTACATCTGGGTTTTCCAAAGGTACGGTGGATACCACTTTGTTTATTAAAAAGGAAAAAGGCGATATCATTTTAATTCAAATCTATGTAGATGATATTATCTTAGGTTCTACAAATACTAAGTACTGTAAGAATTTCGCAAACCTTATGGTGTCTAGATTTCAGATGAACATGATGGGAGAGATGAATTTCTTTCTCGGATTGCAAGTCAAACAATTTTCTACGGGTATCTTTATAAATCAATCAAAGTACATTAGGGATATTCTTCGGAAGTTCCAAATGGAAAATTCAAAACCGATTGGTACCCCAATGGCACCAGGTACTAAAATTGGCACAAATCCTTCGGGAAAGGCTGTTGATATTAGGACTTATCGAGGGATTATAGGTTCTTTAATGTATCTTACGTCGAGTAGGCCAGATATAATGTTTTCAACATGCTTATGTGCAAGATATCAGACCAATCCTAAAGAAATCCATTTGTCTGCTGTGAAGCGCATCTTTAGGTATCTGAAGGGCACTGCAGATCTTGGTCTGTGGTATCCTAAAGATACTAGTTTTGAACTAACATCCTACACAGATGCAGATCATGCAGGTTGTATGTTAGATAGGAAGAGCACGTCAGGACATGTGCAGTTCCTCGGTGACAAACTTGTCAGTTGGGGATCAAAGAAGCAACTTTGTGTTTCAACTTCTACGGCCGAAGCAGAATATGTAGCTGCTGCTAGCTGCTGTTCTCAGGTCTTATGGATGCGAACTCAATTGCGCGACTACGGTTTCCACTTCAATAAGATCCCGATATACTGTGATTCCAAGAGCGCCATCGCAATAACGGCGAATCCTGTTCAGCACACAAAGACAAAGCACATAGACGTTAGGTATCATTTTATCAAGGATAATGTAGAGAAAGGAACAATTGAACTTTTCTTTGTAAAGATTGAGTATCAACTTGCTGATTTGTTCACCAAACCTTTAGACGAAAAGAGGTTTACCTTTCTAGTCTCGAAGCTTGGTATGCTAAATCTCAAAGTATAACCAGTAATTACCTATAAAAGTTTTCTAATTGTATACTTATTCATCATTTCTTCATTCTTAACTCTGATTGATATCTGCCATTCTATCATATGTTCATGATCCAAGGGGGAGTATGAGAAGAAATTGACTTCTGGTCAATATTACTTCGAGGGGGAGCTCATAAAATATTGCATGTACCTTTTAATGCCAATTTTTTTTGTAATGCAAGATTTTAGGGGGAGCTATTCAAGTCAAAAAGGGAGTACGGATATGACTTCTGATTACTTCTGATCAGAACTCGTACTTTAAACATTTTTACTGCTTTTTGTCTTTTCAATATAAGTGAATAATTATTACTTTGACTTGACATTAGACTTTTGCAGAATTTTTGAGAGAAGCTTACAAGTTCATATTTCTATGACTTAAAGCTTAGCTTCATGAGATGAAAGATCACTCGTTAAGGTATAATTCTATATCTTCATCTCATATATGGTTGAAAGAAGGACAACTTTCAATCATAGAAAACATTGTTTTTAATGTTCAAACCACTTCCCGATTTTTCATCAAATTTTATATTTTGGGAGTGTATTTTAAATGTTTTCATGATCTAAATTGTGCTTTAACTGCAATAGTTAAACCAATCTGAGCATCACGTGCATCATAGGAAAACATGAATTTCATTGTGCTAGGAAATAACACAACTTCTATGGAATCACCTTAACCAGTGATTTCTACCCAAGAAGTTAATCCTTAGTGATTGAGTGTGCAAGCGAAAAGAAATGAGTGTGATTAGAGAAAGCAAAAAGTTTAAAAGAAAGAGCGTGTGAGAACAGAGTTAAAAGAATATCAAAACTCTACACCAACTTTTTCTGAGCCGGGTAGCCACCATTCTAGTGATTCACAATTCTTTGGTGATCATTATTGAAACAGGCAAATAACCCATGCCAACTCTTGATCAAACCTCACCATCTACTCATTTTCTTCTCAACAAGAAAGTGTTTCACATTTTCAAAAGGGGATGCAGCACATATGCTATCTGATTTTCATTCGGAAAATCTAGATATTGAAAAGAAGGAAGTCTGCCCTACCTTCGCACTTCAATCATGCACATTGAGTCTGTGTTTAACTTACTGTTGTCTCAGTGGTTTACACAATTTTGAGCCAATAAGCAATCATCCGTGCTTTCAAACACAAGCACGAACACACAAGGAATTAGTTTCTTTGTCATAACGTTTATAGAAATTACCTTTGTGGTGTTTCGATGATTAAATGGAAGCCCTGGGGGAGTTAACATCAAAACAACTCCTTTCCCATGTGTATTCGTTACACTCAGTGACTTAGTGTTACTGACAGGCATGATAACTGATTCATTAGTTGATTTCAGGTGTTACACGACACATTTGTCTGGATTTGCAAAGATCTAGATGAATCTCTTATGAATTGACGAATCAGGGGCTCTAACCGCAAGATTGACATTTCTTACAACAAATTTTGATGAAGTCATTGCACTTAACATCAAAAAGGGGGAGAATGACTACACAAGAAATGGCAAAGATCACATGTTTCAAGAATCACGTCAAAGACTGAATTCTTCTAAAGAAAGTAGATTGAAGACATGTTGATTTCAGAGAAAGAGATTGCATCTTCTGAGTTGAACAAGAAGACTGAATTGGATAAATCTTTTTATTAAATGATCTTGATCCAAAGGGGAGATTGTTAGACCACAGTCTCATTGGATTCAAGATCATCCAATATAAAGATCGCAATCTGAAGCTAAAGCCGGAACGTCGACTCTCAATAATAAAGTCTATGTCGTGTGTAATAAATGTCAATGTAATTCAATGTAATTGTTTGTTATTGTAATAGTTAACTTAATATCTAGTTTGTTAGATATTTAGTTAACTTTGTTATTTATTTAGTTTAGTTAGTTTTTAGTTAGTTTCTAGTAACTTAGTTAGCTATATAATATCTAGATATTGTATATCTAGATATTTAGTTGTTAGTTTTATTGTTTAAATATTACAACTTGCTCTTGCAAGTTGTAGATAGTGTGTTAGACACACTAGTTAGATTAAGTGTATCTCTAACAAATCTCTCTAACGATCAGATCAGATAACTTATCACACACAAACACACACAAGAATGTGTAAAAGAGAGAAAACATTGAGAACACATCAAGAGCTTAATCATTCAACCTTGTAATCGTTTCTATATTCAATACAGGTTGGTAATCGTTAATGTGGTGTTGTTTCTTAGAACTTGTTAAGTAGTATTGTTGGACCGACAGTATTAAAAAACTCAACGAACTTTTCAATTTTAAATAGTAAAGTCTATGAACTATTATTTTGAATGAAAAAACCATTGAACTTTTTTATTTTGAATGGTAAAGTCTCTGATTTATTTTAATAAATAAATGATAAAACTTTAAAAAATTGGTTATCTAAATTCTTTTAACAAAAAAAAAACTAACTTGTAACCGGCTAGAAATGTGTTAAAATAAAAAAATCTAAATCAGTTTACCATTCTCATACCATACGCCATTCAAACCCCACGTACACAATATCGCTCCTCCTCGCCCTTTCTCGTCGGCCAATCATATTCCTTTCTCCATACCGCTCCTCATCGCTGGAAGATGGATAACCTAAAAGGATTAAAAAGGGGGAGATTAATGGAAGAGGCCAACGACGGTAATAGAAAGTGGATGACGATGAGGAGACGAGGGGTGCCGAAGGGTTTGAATGACATAGGATTTGGGAACGGTAAAACTGATTTATGTTTTTTGTTTTTACTTTAAAACATTCCTAGTATGTTTTAGGTAGCTTTTTAGGATTAAAAAAGTGTAGGTAATCAATTTTTAAAATTTTGATAGCTTATTTATTAAAAAAAAGTTCAGTGACTTAATCATTTAAAATGAAAATTAATTAGTTTTTTTTTCATTTTAAAAAATAATTTAGGAACTTAATCAGGGGAAAATTTTATTGGGTTTTTTTTCCCATTAAAATATTACGACTCTTTAATTCTCTTAATCAAAATCTGAAATTGTTGGATAATAAAAGAAAAATTAAACTACAATTTTTATTGTTGTAGCTTGTAGAAATAACACTTTTTATTCTTATAGTTTTGAAATTATAAAATGGCCATTGTGATTTACAAAATTGTTTAGATTTGGTTCTTCCCTCTAACCGATATTAAAATTTAACATTGTGAGGGCATTTTTGTACTTTTATAGATTTTTTTTGTCTTTCACTCAATCAAAAACCACATGGACCAAAATTACAGTTTACTCTTTGATTGGATCAAGACAAAAAATGGGTAGAAACGACAAAAAATGCCACTCTTTTTACTGAATATTTTAAGGTTTTTAGAGAGAGACCAAATCCAAATTTTTTACAAATCACGATGGTTGTATTGTAATTTTAAAACTATAAGAACAAAATTGTGTTATTTTTAACAAACTATAGGGACCAAATTTGTAATTTACTCTAAAAGAAACTATAGTTAAATAGTTTAATTAGGTGTCGTTTATTTTTTAAAAGCTTTAAAGTCTGAAGTCTTATTTTAGTTATGATTAATAAAAAATTATGTGTAAAAAAGTATGTTTTAAAAAAATAAAAAACAACCCTTTAGTGTGATCTTTTGTTGTTTGATGTTTCTTATGTAATTTTAATAATTATTTATTTCTGCATTGTTATAAATTATCCACTTTCTCAATAAATTTTATAATCATAAATCATCTATAATGTGATTGTCATATATATATATATATAAATGGAATTTCACTTGCATTAAGATTTGCAATATATACATATTAGTTGTTTTTTCTTCATATTTTCCTTATTATTATAATTTAAATATATGTTGTTAGATGAATTATCTGTTAAATGTTTAATCTATATATGAATATGATTTAGTTTGCATTTTGGAGTGTGCACACACATACCGACAAACAAACAAGATAAGTGTTTGCGATTCTTGTTTAAAGAGTTTATAAACTTATTTCGTTGTGGTATCAGCAATAAGTCATTTTTAATGTTTGGATGAGAAAAAAAACTGTTTATATCGGTGTTAAACCGGTGAAAAGTAGTTTTTTATAAGTAATTTTGTGTGACTTATCAACTTATTTAAAACACCTTATGATTGTTTTTGTTATTTTACATGTATAAACAATCTCAAACACCCCTAAATTACAACTTATTAGCTTATTACATTTTGGTACCATAATAAACTAATCCAAACACTTTTTATAAAACCCAGTTTTTATCACCACATAAGTTGAAAAACACTTTAAAAAAACATAAGTTATTTTAATTAATCAATCCCAAACACCCCCAAAGTCATATAACTATTTTTTTCTATTTTTTAATGAAAAAAGTTTAGAAAAGCTTAACATTTCTATTTTAAATTATTAAGTCCTTAAAATTTTATTTTATTTTATTTTGAACGGTAATTTTTTTATTAAAACTAACAAGACGCTAGGGAAAAAAATTACATATATGAAATGGTGAGAACGAGGATTTGTAACCACCCCACTCAATTAACCTTAACCTTAACCTTAGGACTCCTATTAGTAATCCAATAATACGAATGAGTCACAATATTATCCCACAACACCGCCTTCTTGGGCTTAGGAGTTCTAAATAGCGTCCCATTCATATGAGACTAAGGGGCCGTTTACCCAAATGCTTACCCGGTAAGTGCTTACCGGTAAAAATTAACACTTTCACTTGCCTTCTCGCGTAATATTCTAGTTCATTTAACCGACATCGTATGCAACAATATACTTTGTAAGTGCTTACCCGGTAAGACTTGCCGCCCACACTTACCGGGTAAGAGTTTTGGTCATTGCCATCGTTCTTACCGGGTAAGATTCTCGGTAGTTGTAATGTTCATCCGGTAAGGTAAGTGACTTGGTAAGAGCTTACCGGGTAAGCGTTTATTAAACGGCCCCTAAATACAAGTTGGCTCCACTCTCTTCAACCTCAACAAGCTCAACCAGTCCGAGCAATCCGAATTAGATTTGAGAGCCGGAATATCTAATATCCACCACATGCCAATTTTCTTCCAAATATCTCGGGCCTTAAACTTTGTTTTGAATAAACAATTTGAATGATTAAGTTCTTGAACATTTTCTTTGAATGAATAAACTATCAAACTTTTAAAAATTAGTTACTTAAATTCTTTAAAAAAATAAAAATAAAAAAAATAAAAACTTTAACCAACTAGGAAGGTTTTAAAGTAAAAAAAAATCAATTTTATCTTTCTCAAACTCTGCCTCATCCAAACCACTCGCACACAACGACATCACTCCCCTCGCCGCCCCGATGTTGTTCGTTCTCCATACCACCCATCGCCACCATTGGCCTCTACCATCAACATCCCTCTTTTTTATATGTTTTTTTCTTTTTGTCGATCCTCACTCTTTTTTAATAAAAATTTAATGGAACACATATAGACAGGTAAAAAAGAGGAAATCGAAAAAGAAAAAACACAATTAAAATGAGGAGATCGATGATAGGGTTTAGGATGAACCGACGATTAGTGGGTAGGGTTTTGGGAACAATAAAATTGATTTAAGTTTTTCTACTTTAAAACATTCATAGTTGATTACAAGTAGTTTTTTTTGGGATTAAAATAATTTAGTTAACAAATTTTGAAAAGTTTGGTGATATATTTTCAAAAACAAATTTTCAGTAATTTAATCATTCAAAATAAGAAAATTCGATGACTTCTCTACTAAAAAAAAGTTTAAAAACTTAATTATTCAAAATAGAAAATTTTGGAATTTTCCTATTTTGTAATTTTGAAAGTTTAAATATATAATTGATAGTTACACGTTTTTGCTTGAATACAAAATTGAAATAAATATAAAGTTAGAGCATAACATTAAGGTGTCGTTTGTTTTTTATAAGGTATAAAGTCTGAAGTCTTATTTTAGTTATGATTAATAAGGGGTGGTGTGTAAAAAGGTCTGAACGATTCAGACTTAAGAGCTATTAAGAGTTTTTTTTTTTAAAACAAACAACCCCTAAAGGTTGCTTGTTTTTTTCAAAAAACCTCTTAATCGCTCTTAAGTCTGATTCATTCAGACATTTTTACACACCACCTATTATTAATCATAACTAAATCAAGACTTTAAACCTCTTAAAAAACAAACCACACCTAATTGTTATCTATTTTTGTCTTTAATCTAAAATTATCATTGTTGATATATGGGTTATTGCATTTGGTTATTTTAGCAAATCATTATTTCAATATTGAAGTAAAACACACATACACACACAGAAGAAAAAAAACTTAACTACAACGATTTTTTGTCATATTTGTATTTTGATAATTCATCTGAAATCATTTAATTTAATTTTTCTAAACAAATTATTTTTCAAAAAAAATAAGTACAATAATTTTAAAACATAATCATTGTCGGAATAGTGTGTTTTTAGTCTTAAGATATAAAAAATAATTTATTTGTCTTTTTAATGAAAACATATTTCTTACAATTAAATTTTGCTTTATTTTATATTATGTAAATTATTTATGCCTTCGTTTGCACTTTGCAGGGTTAACTTAGGGGGTGTTTAATTATTTGTGGTTTAATGAGCTTAATGACAAAAATAACTTATTCATTCAGATGTTTATTTGGAGTGTTTATTTGTAGCTTAATGGTTTATTCGTGCAGACAAAAGTGGTTTATTCGCTAAGTGGGTAAGGGAGGTGTTGTCCCCATTAAGCCAAAAATTTGACAATTCTACCCTTTAAAAAAAACTATCAGACATAACAATCGCTTCCTCCCACATACGCCTCCATCATCGTTGCTTTCCCTCTCACATACATCGCCTCCCACGTCGAACCTTCTCTCTCCGGCGAACCTCTCCTTTCTTCTACACAGTGCGACCTTCTCTATTCTCCGACGACATCGAATCCCTCTTCCCTGGTGCGAAACACTCTTCCCTTCTCTATTTTTCGGCGACATCAAACCTTCTTCCCTAGTCAACAAACCAGCGACATCGAAACCCTCTTCCCTCCATCGACGTTTTCTTTGTATTTATCCCCAAATGGGTTTGATTTTGGTTTGATTTTCGATTCTGGAAGTTGATGTTGTTCTTGGTTTTTAGGGTTTGTATCGAACCAAATCGATTCTAAAATCGATTCTAGAAGTTGATGTCTGAAAATCGATTTTGAAAATCCATTCTGGATTCTCGATTCTGAAAATCAATTCAAATCGATTCTAAAACCATTTCTACAAAAGCTAGCTTGATTTCTTTTTTTTTCTATGTTTGATTAATCTCCTGGAAATCGATTCTAATCGATTTTTATGTGTTTGTATATCAATTTCAACATGGAATTTTGCTTCTATGGACGTTCTCATCGATTTTTATGTGTTTGTATATTGATTTCTCCATCGGTTTCTTGCCATCTGTTGATTCAGAAAGATGCAGACAAGTACAAAGATGCATTCATTATCAAATTGGACATAAAACATATTGAGGGTAAAGTGATCATTTCTTTCATTCAGACTGTTGATTCAGAAAAAAAAGTAAACAACAACACTAATTTACCCGGACAGACAAATTTAGGGGATGTTTGGTTGGTTTTCTATTAAGTTCTGTATGGATAAAGTTGTCTGTGTGGATTAATTTGTCTGTATAGATTTAGAAAGTTTTTATTTGAGAGAGTTTTTTCATAAATGGAAGGAACGTGTTTTTTAATGGGAGTGACTGGTTTGGAAAAAACTTGGCTTTCTGCATAAAGCTCCTCCTTGAAATCTTACTGAATAAGCCACTTTCTATATCATTAAGCCACTACCAAACAGTCATATATAGCTGACTGAATAAACTGTGAGTCTCATTAAGCTCATTAAGCTGCTAACAAACAGGCTCTTATCCATACATGACTTAATGAAAAATTTGGTAAACAACCCCTTAGCTTACCATGCCATTGCTTAATGGTTGCGTTGTAGCGGAAAACTTTTTACAATACTTAACAATATGATCGTAATTTTTCGTTGTATGTTATCATATTTTCTAAAACTACGCATCGTGGCCCATGTTTGAAGGGAACCAATAGAGACTACTCAAGTTATTCACAAATCAAAGAATTCAATACAAATCTAAACTGATTTTACAAAATCAAAACGCATATTCTCCTGTCGACCTCGATCCAGCATTCGTGCCCGCATGATATGCGCTCAGACCCATATCAATCCAACTCTTGCAATGGTGCCGTCGTTTAAAAAATCAAAACTATATCTGCCTCTACCCACTTAATATCATTTTTCGTTCAAATAATTATAATTAAAATCAACTTTATAAAATATCCAAAATAATTTCCATCTGAAGACCACATGTCGTTTGTCCCTCTTTGCTCCAGTGAAGTCTATCCCTAGCACTTTGGGCCTACAATTTCTTGTATTTATTTATAAGAAAAATAAGAAATAAGAAACATCATTCATGGGTTTATTCATTTCTTTTTATTAAATTAAGAAAAAAAAACATAAATCAGTAATAAGATCAAGTTTATATGATCCTAAAAGAGTAAAAGATGTACAAAATTATGTTGACTAACTATAAAAAAGTTATTATTTTGTTATATGGTATAAATTTTTATGTGTATGAACATTTTGAACGAGATTGATCATGTAAATAATATATCTTTTATGCATCTTAAAACTTAATACCCTACCAAATTATCAATCACATGTGATTGCATGTGAAAGAGACTTTGCTCAACTTCAATGGCAGGAAAGTTGTAAAACTATTCCGAATAACGATACATAAAAATGATGCAAAACACTATGGAAAACAATATAAGTCGGTGTGTTTGGCATACACAATAGAATAGTAAAAAAAAATCACAGTCTCATATTTGATGTAACATAGTCCGTGATGGAACATGACTAGAGTGAGATAACAATGTATTTTATTTGTTCCACCAAAATAGATGGAACAGAAATCTGATAGGTTGAAAAGGATTGATATAGTGCTAAATTGTCCATGTGAAATTAAAACTCTAAACCTTTCACAATTATTTCAACTATTTACATCAGTCTTGTATCTGATACGGACCAAATTGATAGTTTGATACCCTAATCGAGAAGTATCAAAATATGTTTTTGAAAGATAGTTGTGTCTCAAAAAACGATAGTAAATATAAACTAGAGGAATTACTATGAAGTTGTCTGTCCTCTATTGTCACCCATACTCTCTATTTATAATATATTATATGGAAAATCTCCTTACAACTAAAAAGGTAATTATTTGAAATACTAAATCAATCTTGAATATGATATCGATCACAATCATTGTAATTTTTTCCTAAAATAGGTTGTCTAACCTTATCATACTCCACTCCTCAAAAGACACCTTGTCCTCAAGGTGGAAATCCATAAACTGGCTATTAATGATGTCAACATTTTCCCAACCACCTTCGAACATGGTGAAAATCCACATTGGGGGCTTCGACTTGCCTTGAACAGTGCCTTCAATGTTACAGTCATTCAGTATAAGCTAGGGTTTGGTTATAACACCACTCGTCGGCCCCCATATAGAATTCCATACGGAGTGACTTTTAGTTCACATACACATCCCCAATTATTTGTAGCCATTGTATCCCATGGATAACATCAATACATCCCAAATCCAAGGGTAGAAAATCCTCAAGTATCTCGACTCTTTGCAACGCTAGTAACAGTCCCCGACAGACCCCTCTACTATGATACCAATTTGATAGGAACCAAATTGATATTGAAATCGAAAAGTAAGAAAATGTCAAAGAGGAGTGCCATCTCTCCCAAGATTATAGTGAATAAGCTAGAGAAATTACTACAAGGTTGCATGTCCTCTAAAAACCTTCCTTACCATATTTTTTCCTGCCATATTATCGTCATCAACAAAATAAGAATATCAATAAAACTCCACAATGAAGGTTCTTACAAAACCTTACTTTCCATTTTTCTAATTTATAAAATATATTTTTATTTATAGATTATTATATATATATATATATATTATAAAATTATAAAAAAATTCAAATATAATTTATTAATTTTCACTTTTCAGTATTAATTTTAATTTGTTAATTTATATATATTTTTAACATATTCTGATAAACAATTAAACCATAAATATGATTTTATACTACAACTAAAAAAAATAGTAACATTACACAAATATTAATCTTTATAAAAGTAACACTGAATAATAAAAAGTAATATAGATCATTCGTAATCTCGATTCGACCAAATATGTTCAACTAAGTCGGAGCGGAGTTGATGATAAACTTGTATAAAAATTTATAAGAAACGAAAATAACACAAAATGAATACATATATATATATAAAAATTATAATAATTAATTTATATTTTTTTCTATCAATTTTAACTTATATGCTTTATAGATTTTGTAAAAGAAAATAAAATGATTAAGAAATAATATAAATAATAAAAAATAAGTGACCAAAAAGGAATGTATTCAAGATCTTGATTCTTATTCAAGCACATGAGTTCTAATAAAAACATGTGATTGAACAAGAACCTCTGTTTCATAGTGGAAGTTCTTATAAAAACCTCAACATAAACCTTCATTGTGGATGCTCTAATGTCATTTAGAATATATTATATGGAAACCTTATTTATAACAAAAGAAAGTAATTTGAAATACCAATCAATCTTGAATACGATATCAATCCCCCCTTTTGTGATCTTTTAATGAAGTTACATATAAAAATATTGATAGGTTGCTTTACTTTTTGGTTCTGTTATATATGTTGCTTAGCTTTTGATAATGTCGTTTTTGACATTATTTTGAATCGTAGATGTAACACCCCAAAAATGGGGCTAACAAAAATTTCCGGAAAATGGAAATTTGGTATGCATAAAATGCCAACGCATGAGCTCATACAAAAAGGGAACAATAAATGCCTGTTAATTACATGTTTGTAAAAAGAAGCAATAATAGATAACAACTTCCTAATCTAAGCCTTCCTAGACAAAGATTACGGTCGGTTGTCAACTATAATCAAAAGAGTTGTCTTCACAAATGGCATCCCAAAATGCTCACATGCTCACCACTAACGGTCGGCTAAGCCTCCTTGGCGCTTACGCCACTAGAACCTGAGATACATACCAACAATCAAGTGTTAGACCAAACGGGTCTAATGAATTGCATAAAAACATGGCATACATATATAAAGCATGTTCTGAACAATTATGACACTTCAATCACCAAAGTCCACACGGGGTCAAACATGGGGGAGACCCATTACACCAATGAGTTTTACCTCAAGTCAATGTACCTTGATGCTCACTCGCTTGAGCAACATCCCGAAGGCCCGGCACACTTGAAGACTACCTCCTAGGCATTACTCCAAATGGCGGAGGTCTAGGCGCATACCATTATAGTGGCACCTAAGACTACATCCTCCTAACACTTACTCATGGTTCGTTCTATGTACGTACAACGTCCGTCTCTATACACAATTTCATACCCATAAGATACATGTATAAGACTTCAACAATCCCAAGCATAATTTAGGTACAAAACTCTAAAATATGCACATACCCAAATATTATCCATAACTCATCAAAACACATGTCATCAAGCTTTAATACCAAGAATAATAACCTCGTCAATGTCCACAATAATAACCAAGACTATACTTCCAACAAACCCAAATGTAGCAGTTAGGTCAAACTTATCAGGTGATCAACTTTTATGTAAATATGAGATGTTAAGCAAGTAAATGTACAAGATATGTATCTCATTTGAAAATATTAAGAGAAAACTCACTATCTAGGGTTTTACACAAAACCCTAGAAAACTTGGATGAGAAGATGAGAGAGTGATGGCTTGAATGAGAGTTGAATGCCTTCCTTGAATGCTCTTCTAACACCCTTAAGCACCAATAAATGTCCCCAACTAATCTAGGGTTTTAATAAATGTTTGGTAGGTTTAGAGGTGGAAGAAAATCGCCCTATTTAGCTCCAAGCCGGTCCCAAAACGATTTGAGATGAGAAGTGAAGTCAAAATGGTCAAAGTTGACTTTTTATACCCTCAGACCCCGACGGCGACAGTGCCCGGCGATTGTGCCATTGGCACTGTCGCGAGGGCACAATCGCGCCAGGTACACCACTCGTGGTACATCCTACGCGACAGTGACTGGCGATTGTGCCCATGTCACTATCGCGAAGTCACTATCGCGCCGGCCCCCTGACCTCTCGGTACAAATCTCGCGATAGTGACCAGCGAATGTGCCCCAGGGCACTATCGCGCCATACCCCAGGGACATCGAAAACTTGACTCTTATGAAGGGGGCGATAAGACAACTATGATACAGCTAAAGCATAACATTTTCAATATATTTATACGCAATTATACTAAATTAAGGATTTCAAATATCGACATAATACCAAAGGACGATTGAAATACTTACCTTAAAATTCTCGGGTGTTACAGTAGATCGGTCCTTTCATTGCAAGTTTCCAAGTAAAATAGTAATCTTTAACGACTTTTTGTGAGAAAAGTACAGGTCTTAGGGGTTTTACAAAGCCACACAATTTGTGAGTCAATTGGAAGAGGAATTTGGCATTTTAGGCCATTTTTGGAAAAATTGCATTTGAGAAAACAGTGCTTCGCGCGAACCAAGGCGCGACTCCATCCGCGTAGTCGACCGCGCCAAACCCCTGACTGTTACGTTTTGTTCCTATATCAATTAGATTGAAGGGAGGCTGTGATATCACTTACCACAGAGAAAAGAGGCGATTTTTAGAGAGCTTTAGAGAACGATTTTGGAGGAGAAACATAAGATTGAAGATCAGAAGAAGGAGATTCGGCGTACGACGGGTACAGAAGATTGAAGAATTGCTTCTTAAGGGAGTTTTATTGTTTTAAATCTAAGAACTATGATTTGTCTTTCAAACATTTGTATTTCATTTCTACTTTTGAAGACCCCCGACATGAGCTAATTTCCTCATGTTGGGGGGTTGGTTGAATCATGAACAATTAAGCTTGTATCTATGTAGAAGCTTTGATTTTGGGTTTTCTGATTGATGAAACATTTGAGATTGTTCTTAATGCGTGTAATAGTCTGATCAACTATTGGATGATTTGTTAAATCTTTATCTCTTTTGTCTTGAATGGAATTGAGATAGAAATATGATTTTTCATTCTTGTTGTTATTAATCACTAAGCCTTTCAACTTATTTATGTGGAGATCGAGAGATAAAGCAAGGGTTTGAAAGGAATTCAATACAGCTTGATAAAGTGTTTTGATTTCATGATTATGCTTTTCATTGTTTAGTCCAATCCAAGTCAAGTATTTACATAGATGTGAATTTTATGTTCATGAGGATTCTAACCCTCCAACTCCTGTTTCTTATTCTTTTAAATCATTCCCAACTTTCCGTATTACCCTTATTTATGTGCCAAAGTGAATATTAACTTTCTCAACAACAATCCAACTTTTGTTAGTCTAATTAATAATTAATATAGTCATTGTGGTACTCAATACCAAGTTCCTTTGGTTCGATATTCGTACTTACGTACGTATTACTTGATTCGACACCGTACACTTGCGGTCTGATTAAGGGGGTGTAAACCCGCCTTATCAAGTTTTTAGGGGGGGTGTAAACCCGCCTTATCAAGTTTTTGGCGACGTTGCCGTGGAACTTGTTTTGTGTTGATATCACTACTAGCTATAGAGATTATTAGATTAGACATCTTTTATTTCCAGTTTGTTTATAATTATTTCATTTTCGAAGTCTATGGTTGTGTATCTTGTGTGTAGGTTGCTCTTTGGTTTATGCCAAGGAGGAGGCTTTTTAGAGATCTTGAACCTATAGACCCGGAAATCGAAAGGACTGTACGCCAGTTACGTAGAGAAGCTAGAAACTGCAACCCAAGGAGAATGGCCGAAAATGATGTGAATGGAGACCAACCGGGGCATAACCCACCACCATCACCAATGGGGCGAGTACCCATGAGGAATTTCGCTACTCCAACGGTGGCGGCGGCACAAAGAGGAGTGCAAGCACCAACGGTAGCTGCGAAGACCTTCGAGATAAGGCATGGCACCATCCAACTAGTCCAAGACAATCAGTTTGGAGGGTCAACATCGTAGGATCCTCACAGTCACCTCTGCTCATTTGAAAAAAATATGCAATACCTTCAAAATGAACGGAGTGCTAGATGATGCCATCAAGCTAAGGTTGTTTCCTTTCTCCCTCAGAGATCGAACGGCTACTTGGGAAGAAAATTTGCCACCGGGTAAAATTAATAATTAGGATGAGATGGTGTCTGCATTCTTGAACAAGTCCTTTCCTCCGGGCCGTACGACTCAACTCTTGGCGGAAATCACCCATTTTGCTCAATGGGACCAAGAGTCATTATATGAGGCATGGAATAGGTACAAAGCGATGTTGAAGAAATGCACACATCACGACTTACATGGGTGGATAGTGATTCAGACATTCTTTGGAGGATTACATCCCCAGTTCAAGAATGATATTACTGTTGCAGCTGGTGGATAGTGATTCAGACATTCTTTGGAGGATTACATCCCCAGTTCAAGAATGATATTACTGTTGCAGCTGGTGGATCCCTCGTGAACAAAACTTATGAGGAAGCTTGGGAATTGATAGAGAATTTGTCGGAACATAGCTACTCCACTCCACGATCGAGTGTTAGAAAGGTAGCTAGTGTTCACGACTCGGATGAACTAAGGCAGATTAAAGCACAGCTGGCCGCCATTACCAATCAACTGAAAGGCACATCTATGAAGAATCCAATGTCTAATGATGGGATACCAGATCAGTATTCACATTTTGACCCAACCGAACAAGTCAACTTCCTTCAGATTCGCAACCGACCTTGGAATGATCCTTTTTCCAACACATATAATGAAGGATGGAGGAAGCACCCGAATTTCTCATGGCGCCAACCATCAAATGGTCCAAAGGAGACCATGGGACAGCAACAACAACAATTCGGTAATAATTCTAACTTTGCATCTTCTTCCAATTCCAATAATGTGTATTGTCATCCAGGTTACAACCAAAGGAGACAAGAAGAAGGGAAAAATTCATAGAAGAAGTCGGGACAGGAAGAGATGATGATGAAATGTGTCTCAAAGATGGACACTACCATGGAGGGAATCACATCATCTGTGAGCACCTTAACTAACACCGTGAGTACGGTGAAGGCAGCGACTGATCAAAACACCGCATCTATTCAAGTCCTAGAGCGTCAAGTGGGCCAGATAGTCGAGTCATTACAGTCACGAATCCAAGGCCAATTTTCGAGTCATACGGAGAAAACACAACAGGAAAATTGTAATGCAATCCAATTGCTAAGTGGTAAAGAGTTAAGAGGAGATCCGACTAGAGAACCAGTGATAATAGATGAAAGTAAGGAGCCGGAAAAAGTTGATGAAGAGGACGAGGAGGCAGTTGATGATAACATCGATATGGAGAAACCGGATGCTAAGAAAAAGGGGAAAGAGCTAACGAAAAACCTCCGGTCCTAACTGTCTCAAAGCTCATAAGGACGATGTTAATTTTGCTAAATTTCTTGACGTTTTTAAAAAACTGCATATTAACATTCCTTTCGCATATGCCTTGGCACAAATGCCATCTTATGTGAATTTTTTGAAAGACATCCTCTCTAATAAGAGGAAAATTGAGGAGCAGGCTACCATGGCACTAACTAAAGAATGTATTGCCATCATCCAACACAAGCTTCCACCTAAACTGAAGGATCCAGGGAGTTTTACTATTCCTGTTCATATACGAAATTCTGAGTTTAGTTAAGCATTATGTGATTTAGGTGCAAGAATTAACTTGATGCCGTTATCTATTTTCAGGAAACTTGGACTTGGAGAGGTGCAACCCACAAATGTCACTCTACAACTTGTTGATAGGTCGATAAAGTATCCATATGGAGTGATAGAATATGTCCTCATCAAGGTGGAAAAGTTTTACTTCCCAGTGGATTTTGTGGTGCTTGATATGGATGAAGACAAGGAGATACCTTCGATCCTTGGTAGATCGTTCTTAGCCACGGGTGGAGCGTTGATTGATGTGAGTGGAGGAAAGATTACACTCATAGGTGGTGATGAGGAGGCCGTATTCATTGTATTTCGGGCGGCCAAACAGAAAATGGAGTCGAATGAATGCTACCAAGTGAATGCTATTGAAACAGTGGTGCGAGAGATTAGAGATTTGCTAGTGTTAAAAGATATGTTGCAGAATGCACTGACGGGAACTGATTCTGATTCAAGGAGCAAAGTTGTAATGCAATTAAATGCATTACCCAACTACAAGGGGCATCGCAAACCAGCAGTTGAGGATTTGGGAACACCAATCCCAAAATTTCAACCATCATCAAAAGTACCCCCTCAGTTGGAACTCAAACAGTTACCATCGCATTTAGAGTATGCCTATTTGGGTGATGGAGAGACATTGCCAGTAATCATATCAGCTCAATTAACTGCAGAAAATAAAGATAAGTTACTTCGAGTTCTTCGCGAATACCAAACTACAATTGGATGGACGATAGTCGATCTCAAAGGATTAAGTCCAACTTGTTGCACCCATCGCATCAATTTGGAGGAAGTACATCGACCATTTGTTTAACACCAAAAGCGGTTGAACCCGAACATGAAGGAAGTGGTTCGGAAAGAGATATTAAAACTTCTTGATGCTGGGATCATTTACCCAATTCCTGACAGCCCATGGATAAGTCTGGTACAAGTAGTACCGAAGAAGGGTGGTATTACCATAGTGAAGAACAAAAACAATGAATTAATCCCTTATCGGATAGTCACAAGGTGGCGTGTGTGTATTAACTATCGAAAGTTGAATGATGCTACCCGGAAGGACCATTTTCCACTTCCATTTATTGATCAGGTGCTCGAGCGACTGGCGGGGCATGAGTATTATTGCTTCCTAGATGGATATTCCGGATATAATCAGATATCAATCACACCGGAAGACCAAGCCAAGACGACTTTTACATGCCCCTATGGTACGTTTGCCTATCGGCGAATGCCATTCGGTTTGTGTAATGCTCTCGCAACCTTTCAGAGGTGTATAATGGTTATCTTCTCAGATGTGGTGGAACGAAGTATAGAGATCTTTATGGATGACTTTTCGGTGTTTGGGCTCTCATTTGATACGTGTTTAGAAAGTTTGGAGGTCGTTTTACGAAGGTGCAAGGAGACGAGTTTAGTGTTGAACTGGGAGAAATGTCACTTCATGGTGACGGAAGGAATAGTGCTTGGCCATAAGATATCAAAGGTTGGAATTGAAGTGGACAAAGCGAATGTGGCTTTAATTGAGAATTTTTCATATCCAAATTCGGTCAAGGGAGTCAGAAGCTTCTTGGGACACACCAGTTTCTATCGGCGATTTATAAAGGATTTCTCAAAAATTACTAAACCTTTGTGTTCATTACTTCTTAAAGATGCTAAATTTGAATTTACTAATGAATGCATGTCTGTTTTTGATAGGTTGAAGAAAGAGTTTATTTCAGCACCAATCCTCACGGCACCTGATTGGAGTCTTCCATTTACTCTCATGTGTGATTCGAGCGATATTGCAGTTGTAGCGGTATTAGTCCAAAAGAAAGACAAGAAGATGCATGTCATCTATTATGCTAGCAAGACACTCGATGAAGCTCAAATCAACTATGCCACAACCGAAAAGGAATTACTCGCAATTGTCTATGCTTGCAAGAAAATTCGGTCATATTTGGTCGGGGCCAAGGTGATAGTGTATACTGATCATACAGCTCTGAAGTACTTGATGGCAAAGAAAGATGCTAAGCCAAGACTCATCTGATGGGTGTTACTACTTCAAGAGTTTGATTTAGAGATTTTGGACAGGAAAGGGTCAGAAAACACAGTGGCCGATCACTTATCAAGACTCGAGGAGAATGGAGAGAAAGACAATTATATCATCAGTGATTCTTTTTCAGACAAGCAGTTGCTGAAGGTAAGTCATTCAGAGCCCTGGTATGCAGACTTAGTTAATTACTTGGTGGGGTAGGTCATGCCCTACAATCTGAATTCACATCAAAGGAAGAAATTCCTCTCAGATGTAAAGCACTATTATTGGGATGAACCGTATTTGTACAAGTTATGTGTCGATGGGATGATTCAAAGGTGTGTACCAGACGAGGAAAAGACCGATAGTTTGAACCATTGCCATGCATTAGAGTGTGGAGGTCATTTCAGCACAAATCGAACGCTGACAAAGGTACTACAATCTGGTTTCTTTTGGCCATCGATGTTCAAGGAAGTTCGGGAGTTTATTTCTCGTTGTGACCGCTGTCAGAGAGCTGGAAACATTTCTAAGAGGGATGAGATGCCCATGAAGGTATTTATAGAGGTTGAGCTATTCGACGTGTGGGGGATTGATTTCATGGGACCGTTTCCGAACTCATACCGTAATGAGTACATCTTGGTAGCAGTTAATTATGTTTCTAAGTGGGTCGAAGCAATCGCAACCCCCACAAACGACTCCAAGGTGGTGATCAACTTTCTGCGGAAGAATATTTTCTCACGGTTTGGAGTTCCAAAAGCACTAATAAGTGACGGAGGTAGTCACTTTTGTAATCGGTACCTTGACGAAGTCTTGAAGAAGTACTCGATGAAACATAAGGTCACTACACCTTACCATCCTCAAGCAAACAGATTAGTCAAGGTATCAAACCGAGAGTTAAAGCAAATCCTAGAGAAGACAGTAAATGCATCTCGCAAGGATTGGTCGATAAAACTAGACGATGCTCTTTGGGCCTATCGGAAATTTAAGACACCACTTGGGACCACACCGTACCGATTGGTATTTGGGAAATCATGCCATTTGCCTGTGGAGTTAGAGCATAGAGCATATTGGGCAATTAACCAGCTGAACATGGGGTTAGATGCGGCCGAAAGGAGAAGATTCTTACAATTAAATGAGTTGGAAGAGATCCGACTGGATGCATACGAGAATGCAACGATCTACAAAGAACGAACTAAGAAATTCCATGATCGCCAGCTTCGTGAAAAGGTAATTACTCCAGGTATGAACATTCTCTTGTTTAACTCACGTTTGCGCTTATTCCCATGTAAACTGAAGTCGAAGTGGTCAGGACCGTTCAAAGTGGTGGAAGTGTCTGCCTATGGTGTAGTCGAGCTTGCGAGAAACGATGGGCAGAAGTTTAAGGTGAATGGTCATAGAGTTAAACCCTACATCGGAGGTGAACCTACCAATACCTCAAGCGTGTACTTGGATGAGCCTAAGGAGTGACCATCGAGAAAGGTCGTGCCACGACACTAAATAAGGTGCTGGGTGGGAGGCAACCCACCGTAGGTTAGCTTTTATTTTGTTTTCTTTGGTTGAGATTTACGTTTTTATTCTAGTTTTACCTGAAGTAGCAAATTCGAAGAAGTTCTGAGCGAAGAGCAGAAAATACGGAAAATGAACAGTGTTTGGTGCGTCTGACCGCGCGGGTCAAGCCGTGTCACCATCCGTGTCGAGGTCTGTAGAGTTCGAGAATCCAGTGCTCCACGCGTCCCACCGCGTGGATGGATCCACGCGAGCGTCCGCGTCCATACCTTGTGCAGATATAAAAGAGGGGTTTTCGGCTTCAATTGTCAATCTTTCAAACCCTAACCCTCTACATAGTTGTTTTCTTTTCCAAAAATGCTCCCAAGGCCTAAATCGATCGTATCAAGAAGGTTTTTCACTCTATTTCACATTCTACCATCTCCCAATCACTCAAGGTATGTATCCCTTTCAATTTCTCACTTTTTCTTGGCAATATGTGGACACATGATGAAGGTACATGGAAATCCCTTCATATTTATGGAATATATGATATTAGTAAGTTCTTATTGAGATGAAGTTCAAGAATATTCATAGCTACTTGTATTGTGGGGGTTTTGCATGAAATTTGTGTTGGATTTTGGTATAATCATCTCATATCTTGAAAGAAATCTTTGTTGTTGGGTATGTGTAACCATATATGTTGAAACAAAACAAAAGGTTCCATCAAAACTTGGTTTCTTGGTTCCTTGCATGATTTATATCTTGCCAATATTAATTGTCAGATGCATGAACTGGTGAAAAATTGTGGAATGTGCTATAGTGATGATTTTTTATTGCATTTTGTGTGTGATGTGATGCTCATCCTTCTAACACCCCCTTCTAACTTTTGGTTTGGGGTGTCGTTTTAATCATCCACACAACACCCCAATGCAAACTTTGGTTTGGGGTGCCCCCGTTTTTGTTGAACTATAGTTAAACAAACCTAATCCAAATATTAGGTTTGGGGTGGCATAGGCAATAATGAATTCCTAATGGGTGGTTCTTTTCAGGCAATATGGTCCGTACAAACCCAGATACAGCAGGACGATGGTTTCACTACTACAACCTCAGCCGAGGTGAGCGCGAACACTAACCAAAGTGACCAATCATCGAGTGGACCAATGCCAAGAACTATTCCACAGACGCCCAATTCATTCGGAATGTGGGATGAAACTGAATGAGATACCTAACCAAAGAGTACAGGAGATTGCAGAGGAAAGGGGATGGCAAAATTATGTGGCCCAACCAGAGCCATATGATCCGACTTTAGTTTTAGAGTTCTATGCATCCATGATCCCACCAACATTTAACGAATACCATTCAATGTTGGTTGGGGATAAAGTAATTCGCTTATCGATGGACGCCATTTGTGCCTACTAAGGAGTTGTTGATCCAAACTCTCTCAGTGATTTGATAACGACCCTCTCCTATACTTAGTGAAAATTACGTTTTAGTATGTATTAGTGTTTCACCATCAGCGATCAGACTGAGTCTGTTCAGTTATCGCTGATAGTCTTTCTTATAAACATTTCTATGTATTAGTGTTTCACTATCAGTGATCGAACTGAGTCTGTTCAGTTATCACTGATAGTTCCTAAAGTAAACAACCAACGTAATCCCTGAAGACAAGTTTCGCGTCAACAGATGTTCATAGCTGAATCAAAGACGAAGCTGCTGAACAATGAGAAGTCTACTAGTGACCTGATGCGGATATCAGTGAAGCAAAGACAACTCTACTAATACGCGAAGGAACATGAGAAAAAGCTTCAGCGATAGTTGAACCTCTTTATCTCTGAACTTAGAGATACTCAGCGATCAAACGATCACAAAGCTTATGCCTCAAGTTTCCTTTTGTCTATCCTTGCACAACCTAGTACGATGTGTCAGAACGGACAAGTCTCTGCAATCATTCGTACAACAACTCTGTCTACTACACTGTTCATGACCCGGCCGAAAGCATGTCTCCCAAAAGTCAGTTTATCAAAGCCAATCTGTGAACGCCACGTGTAAAGTATCCTGCCATGCATTTAATGCATAGGGTATAAATAGGAAGTTCACCCCTTCATCTAAAGGTGTGCTTCATCCTTGAACTCAAGATAGAAACCCTTGTTTTCTATATCTCTAAACCCCCATTCTCTGAACTTCTTGTGCAACTATCTTAGTGGTTCTTAAGTTTGTTTAGATTGAGTCTGTCTTAATCTTATTCCGCAACAAACTTGTAAATTGTATTTTGATTCTTCAATAAACAATTTATTAAACTTTAAATTCTGTGTTTGTATTCAACCCCCCCCCCTTCTACAAACTTGTTTAGCACCTTCGGGACCAACAAGTGGTATCAGAGCAGTTTGTTTAAATCTAATAAACAAGATCTTGCTGTATACTCTTCCTTGCTATTCTAAAATGGCATTAAACACAAACACAAACTACTATGATAATGGTTCACTTTCTAAACCTCCTCGATTTAGCAGAGATAACTTTTCTCTATGGAAAAATCGAATGATGCTATTTCTTGAAGGTGCGGATCCTACTATACCTGAATATATAGAAAACGGACCCTATGAACCTGTTAGAATTATAGCTGCGGTTCCCGCTACTGCCACCACTGAAGCTGTCCCTGAACGATATGTCGTTAAGGAAATAAGACAGTGGAGTGATGAAGATAAAAAGAAGGTAGGCATAGATGCAAGAGCAAAGACCATTATTTCAATGCCTCTGCCTGATGAAGTTTTCCATTCCATCATGCATCTGAAAACTTCTAAAGAAATGTGGGAAACCATATGTGTTCAATATGAGGGCACCACTGAAATCCAAGAGACTCGAAAGATTAACTTGGTAAGACAGTATGAAAGTTTCATCGCTGGTAAGAATGAATCTCTTTCTGACGTTCATCAGCGATTTAACTGCCTAATAATTGACCTAAGAACTGTTGGTAGGACCTATTCTAATTCTGAGGTCCTAACAAAATTCTTGGAATGTCTTCCTGAAAGCTGGGACAGTTATTCAATATGTCTTAAGCTGACAAAAGACTTACATACTCTCTCCTTAAGCACTCTATATGGAATACTGCTCAACTATGAGCAATCTAATCTACTGAAAAAGAATCTTATAAAAGATTCTAAAGACTCTAAAAGCACTCCTGTTGCTTTAGTCTCTTCAGAGATAATTCCATCTCAGAAATCTACTCTCACTATCACTGAGTTAGATTCTGAATCTGAGGATCTATCAGACCCTGACCTTTCAGAGTTTGATGAGTCCTTAGCACTCTTGACAAACTCTTTTAAGAGATTTGCAAGAAAGAGTAACTTCCGAAGAAGTAAACCTCTCTCTATTACTGAAAAGCCAAAATCAACTCCGGTTGATAAGGCTACTGCCACTTGCTATAACTGCGAAAAGATTGGACATTTTGCTAGTAAGTGCAGGTCGAAAAAGGTCTTCAAACCTTCTACCTCAAGAAGATCCAGTGATGACAAATACCTTAAGCTGAAGAACAAATATCAAAAGCTGAAAAGCTATCAGCGAAAAGGTAAAGGTCTCATCGCTGAAGAACACGACTGGGCTGAATCAGAAGAATCATCTTCTGATGAAGAAGAAGTCGCTAATCTTTGCCTCATGGCTGAGATTAAAGAAGAAGTGGAAGAACCATCTGAATCTTCTATGAGCTACATATCATCTCAGGTATCTATTTCTACAAATCCCTCTCTACCTGAAGCTGAGAGAAGTCGCGCTGTTGATGTACTGACGATTGACCTTTATAATGCCCTAAACGACAAAACTCAAGCTGAGAACAAAAATGTTCATTTAACTCAAGAGCTGGAGAAATGTCATGAAAAGATCAAAGAACTAAATCTTTTAGAAGAAAAGTTGAAAGATCAAGTTATTATAAATGAAATCATCAGTATTGAACGCGAACAAGCCATCGCTGCTTTAAAAACATAAAAGGCTCATGTTGAAAAATGGTGCAAATCATCAACAAAAATCTCTGAGATAATAAATGCTAAAACCCCTGATAGTGATAAAACTGGTCTTGGTTTTTGGACACCTCAGGATGATCCTAAGAAAGAGAGTTCCTCGCTTAAGTTTGGAACCTTTGTCACCTCCTTCTTTGACACTTCTTACAATCAACTCTATCCCTGTTCTTCTTCAAATCCCATCCCTGAGGAAAAATCCAAAGACACTAAGTCTACGGACAAAGGAAAGTCCATTCTCCTTCCTCAGAAGGCAAACAGGAAAGCAAAGCTGAAAGTTCCTTATAAACCTTCAGCTAAGCAATCCTCTAGCTGTGTGATAGAAATATTTGATCTCTGTCCTCCAAAGCTGAAGATTGACCTTAAACCTTCGAGATCTGAAGAAATAAAAATTCCTCCCAGATCTCAAGAGAAAAGTCTTCTTGGACCTGGCCCTGCTCATCTTAAACTTGCAAAACCTTCTACTTCTGGTCCTAAAACCATTTTTAGATACAGAAAGTGTTATCACTGTGGTTTTACTGATCATATTGCAAGCAAATGTCCAACTGCCACTGAAGCTGATAAAGTAGCTAAAGTGAAGAAAAATGTCTCTAAAGCTAAGGTCACCAAGGCTGAAAAATCAACCAAGGTGAAAAACTCCACTAAGGTTAAGAAATTAACCAAAGTGAAGATTACCACTGAATCTGAATTTTCATCAACTGAGAATACTACTGAACTTACCTTATCCACTAACTCTGAAGGACCCATTGAAAAGTGGGTACCAAACAACGCTTAATCTTCCTTATGTGTGCAGGGATCAAAGGGCATCTGGTATCTTGATAGTGGATGTTCTCGTCATATGACTGGACAAAGAGACCTGCTCACTGAATACAAGGAAGAAAAAGGTCCCTCTGTGACCTTTGGTGGAAATGGTAAAGGATTTACCCGAGGGTTTGGTGTCCTCAGCAATGGGACAACTACCTTTCGAAGAGTCGCTTATGTAGATGGACTGAAGCATAATCTTCTAAGCATCAGTCAGCTATGTGATAAAGACTATGAAGTACGCTTTACTAAGAAAGCATGTTCAGTGTTAAATGAGAAAGGAAAACTTGCTCTCAGTGGTCATCGCAGAGAAAATGTCTATGTAATAGATATGGACTCTACTATCACTGAAAACTTATGTTTTCTATCTAAAGCCTCTTTTGATGTCAACTGGCTATGGCATAAAAGGCTCTCTCATCTAAACTTCAAAACCCTGAATTCTCTCTCATCTAAGGAACTGGTTTCTGGTCTTCCTCAGCACTCATATGCTAAAGAATCTCTCTGCTCAGCATGTGAAAAAGGAAAACAAACAAAAGCAAGTTTCAAGTCGAAACAAGTTTCCTCAGTGACAAGTCCTCTTCAGTTCTTGCATATGGATCTATTTGGCCCTGTCAACATCCAATCAATAGCTGGAAAGAAATATACACTTGTCATTGTAGATGAATATTCTCGCTACACCTGGGTTATCTTTCTTCGCTGTAAGAGTGATACTCCAGAAGAACTAATATCTTTTGTGAAAAAGATGGAAGTGCTGAACAATCTTACTGTTCGTTCAATAAGAAGTGATCATGGAACTGAATTCAAAAATAGTTCTCTGAACAATTTCTTTGAGAACAAGGGAATCTCTCACAACTTCTCTTCAGTAAGAACACCTCAGCAAAACGGAGTCGCTGAAAGAAGAAACAGAACGATCATAGAAGCTGCTAGATCAATGCTCAGCGATTCTCATCTCCCTACTCAATTTTGGGCTGAAGCTGTAAACACTGCATGTTTTACTCAAAACAGATCGCTGATAATAAAGCGATTTGGGAAGACAGCTTATGAACTTTTTGTTGGAAGGAAGCCTTCTATCAGCTTTCTTCATATCTTTGGTTGTCAGTGTTTTATCTTAAACAACAGAGATCAACTTGGAAAGTTCGACCCAAAAGCTGATGATGGAATATTTCTAGGATATTCCTTCGTCTCCAAAGCCTACAGAGTCTTCAACAAGAGAAGACAAACCGTAGAAGAAACAATTCACGTCACTTTTGATGAAACTCGCTCAGCGAACTCCAAACCAATCGCTGACAATGAAGAGTTAAATGCTTGGATGCTTTCTCACTACAGAGAAACTGAACCTTTCTTCTCTAACCATCAGCATTCAGATTCTCCAGTCGCTGATGATGATCCAAACATTATACATCCTACCGCTGAATCCAACTCATGGGTTTCAGCTGAACCTTTAAACACACTCCTACCATCAAATCTGCCTTCGTCTGAAAACCTCTCCAGTGAATCTACTCAACAGTTGATCGCTGATGAACCTCAATCGTCATCATCGATAAACATTCAAATTGTTGATCCAACCTCTGAGTTAAGCAATAATGCTCCTGCTCAGCGATGGACCAAAGATCACCCAATAGATCAAATTCTTGGTGATCCAGATGCAGGTATTCAGACACGACGAAGCTCAGGTAATATCTGTCTCTTTGTAAACTTTCTCTCTTTAATAGAACCAAAGAAGACTGATGATGCCCTCAGAGATCCAAACTGGGTCAGCGCTATGCAAGAAGAGCTGACTGAATTTTCTCGAAACAAAGTTTGGAATCTCATTCCTAGACCATCTGATAAAACTGTAATAGGCACCAAATGGGTGTTTAGAAACAAGTTAGATGAACATGGAACTGTAACCCGCAACAAGGCTCGACTTGTTGCTCAGGGATACAGACAAGAGGAAGGCATAGACTATGATGAAACCTTTGCCCCTGTGGCCAGGCTCGAAGCAATTCGACTATTCTTAGCTTATGCAGTCTATAAAGACTTCATCGTCTATCAAATGAACGTAAAATCAGCGTTTCTAAATGGAAAGCTGAATGAAGAAGTCTATGTAGAACAACCACCAGGGTTCTATGACCCTAAGCATCCAAATTATGTTTATAAATTGGATAAGGCTCTCTATGGTCTAAAACAAGCCCCTCGTGCTTGGTATGACACTCTCTCATCTTTTCTTATCTCTGAAAATTTTGAACGTGGCAAGATTGATAATACGTTATTTTTCAGAAAGATAAAAGGTCATATAATTCTTGTACAAATATATGTCGATGACATAATATTTGGTTCTACTAACCCATCTCTGTGTACTCGCTTCGCTGAAAGAATGAAGAAAGAATATAAAATGAGTATGATGGGTGAGCTGACATATTTTCTTGGTCTTCAGATTAAACAATCTGACAAAGGTACTTTTATCAACCAAGGTAAGTATGTTAAAGATATGCTGAAGAAGTTTGATCTTACTCAAACTTCAGCGATGAAAACTCCTATGGCACCACCCCTGACACTTAACAAAGATCCTTCTGGAAAACCTGTTAATGTCACTGCCTACAGAGGAATGATAGGCTCTCTGTTGTATCTCACAGCAAGCCGACCTGACATCATGTACTCTACTTGTTTATGTGCACGCTATCAATCTGAACCCAAGGAATCCCATCTGATCGCTGTAAAGCGAATTTTCAGATATCTGAAAGGAACTCCTAACCTCGGTCTTTGGTATCCCAAAGACTCAGGGTTCGATCTAACTGGTTATTCTGATAGTGATTTTGCAGGATGTAAACTTGACAGAAAGAGTACCACTGGTGGATGTCAACTCTTGGGAGGAAAGCTGGTAAGTTGGACAAGCAAGAAGCAAAATTCTGTGTCCACTTCCACAGCTGAAGCTGAATACGTAGCCGCTGGAAGCTGTTGTTCTCAAATCTTATGGATGAGAAATCAACTATTAGATTATGACCTTCAGCTGTCAAAAATTCCTATCTATTGCGACAGCACTAGTGCTATCGCTATAGCAAATAATCCAGTGCTACATTCAAAGACAAAACACATAGAGATCAGATATCACTTTATCAGAGATCATGTGATGAATGGTGATATTGAACTTCACTTTATCCCTACTGACTTTCAGCTTGCTGATATATTCACCAAACCTCTTGATGAGACAAGGTTCAACTTTCTCATCAGTGAGCTTGGAATGCTGAATCTTGAAGAATAATTCTTCAGCATTCATGCATTGTGTCAGTAATCAAAAGTTTCTTTTCATCATTCTCTGATAAGTATTCTGACTCTCAGGTATGATTTCTCAATCCCTACAACTGAATCTTCATTCAGTTATATAAAACTTAATCACTGAATTTTTATTCAAATGATTAAAAGCTTTTTGAAATTAAATTTATCACTGATATTTATATTCAGTGATCCTTTTAAAAGAAAATCTATCCCTATCTTTTCATCAGGGATACTTTCAAAAAGAAAATTCTATCGCTGATTTATCTTTAGTGATAAATTCAAAACGGACAAATGAACAGTCTCTTTCTTAACTATGACGTCATTTGAACCGACAATCCACGACATGCCTTTTTCTGACACGTTCGTCCGTTGTTCTTCTATCCAATCACCTTCGAGGGACGTGTCCATGTCATGATGTGCATTTGTTTTCCCGCTTCTCTCACACTCTCTCTCCTCCTTCTCACATAATAAAAGGAATGCTTTTTCCATTCTATCAATTTACGTTTTCTGGAAATACTTTTTAAACAAGAAAACTCTCTCAAGCATTCTAACATTCTCAAGCTTTCTGCATCATCCTCTTCAAGATCAACAGGTTATTCTTGACTTCTTATCTTGAATCTTTTCACATAAACCCCATTTATGGGTTTATAAGACTCAAATCTCATAAAATCATTTGTTTTGATTTTATTCTTTAAAAACCATTTTATTCTTTATTCAAAATCAATGGTTTTTCTTCTTATTCTTGAATCTTGTTCTAAGATAAACTGTTTTTCTCTAAAAATATGTTGATTTTCTATGTTTCTTTCCCCAAATAGAAACTAGCAAATCTTCTTTATTTTTCGACTAAACCTTTCTTCTACTCGTTTATCTACTCAAACAGAATGACTCAATCTGCACTTATCGCCTCAAAGAATGTCAAATTCGCCATTTCTGACTCAGAGCTCCCAAAGAACAATCATCTTGCTCGCCTCGAGTTTGATGGTATCAAGTACCCACATCTGGTGGAAGCTGCACAATTCCTAAGGCAATCCTGCATTGCCTATGCTATCACTGTGGATCCAACACCTTCGAAAGCTCTACTCCAGCAATTCTGGTTTACCGCTGAAGAAACCTCTCTCACCAACAAGAAGGGTGAACAGGTTCCTGCTATATCCTTCAGCACTCAACTAGGCTCAGGGATGATGACTGCCCTAGGCCTGAGGAAAGCCCTGCGTTTCCCCGACAAATCCAGGAATGGATTCGACGCCCTGCCAACTGACGCTGAACTCATCCAATTCCTGGATGCCATGGAATATGCTTGGGAACCCAAACCAAGATCTACAATTCCCAACAAGAAGCTGACTCTTGTGAAGAAGGCACTGATGCCTTCCCAGCTCAACTACGTCTTCTCACACATAATTCAGTGTATGAGTGGGAAGAGTGGGTCACTGGACCAAGCTAGCAAGGTTCAGGTCCAGATGGCTTACTCAGTGATCACTGGACGTAACTTCGACTACGCAACAGCTATCTTTGATGACCTTAAGTCAAAGATAGAGAAGACCGAGAGGGATCCCAAGATTCCCTACGTACGCTTCATCTGCGCGTACCTGAAGTTTCTCTACCCTACCACTTACCCCACCAACTCGGATGCATCTTTTCCAAAAGTGGGTCAGAGATCACTGGAGGTCAAGACACTCCCCAACGAGGTAAGTCTCTCTCAACTTCGCTCTCGTCTCTCTCTCCTCACTTCTTCGTCTTCAGCGGCCACGCAGGAGGTTCCTTCTTCTGCTATCCCTGCCGCTACCCCTTCCAAACGACCATCAACTGGCTCCCTTGGTCCTTCAAAGAAGGCCAAGGTAACCAAGGAGAAAGCTACTTCTAGCTCAATACCTAAGGATGTTTCTCTACAAACTTCCTTAGATGATTTCGTGGGTCTCTCCTCCACATCCTCAGCTCAAACCACTACAACCGTGCCAGCGATCTCGGTCGCTGTCACAACAACAGTGACAAAACCTGCGGTAACTACCTCTATCCCTACATCCTCTATCCCCATCTCTAGTCCCCCTATTTCTTTGGTCTCTACCACTCAGCTTGGACCAATAGGACCTGAACATCATTCTTTTGAGGAATCTTTACAATTCTACAAAATGTTTGATAATTCAGGTAATCCTATAACCTTATACACTTCTCCCAACTCACCAAATAAGCCTGGTTCTGAAAAATTAACTTATCTTTCAGGTCCTAGTTTGGCGACTGTTGACACCAATGTCAACAATTTGAGTTCAAAGGTGGATTCTCTCTCTGCTTCTCTCAACAACACCACCAGCGCTGTTCAAACAGCTGGTGATGCATTGAAGACGTTGACTGCCACCTGCGCCTCCAAAGTTGATATTTCTCACATCGCTACTCTTCAGGCAGCGATTGTCAAAGTCAGGGAAGAATCCAAGCAGCAGTATGATGATCTGTCTGCAAAGATCGATGCCTGCACTACGACTCTTCAGCAAGTCCTCGACAAGCTGAATGCACCAGCTCCAGTTCCTGCTCCATCATTTACAGAAGATGATCGTTCAGCCCTGACCATAGTTGTGGAATTTATTCACCTAGCTACGTCCGACATCCCTGCACTTGAAGGACGACTCACAGGTCTGGAGGCTGAAGTCCAGAAGCTGGCTACTGCAACAACTTCATCTCCACAAGATCTCTCCCTTGTTGATAATGACAAAGAGGGGGAGAAGACAGCTGAAGAAAACACGGATGCTGAAGTTATTGCTGAACCACCGAAGGAAACTCCCTCTCAGGTTGAGGGGGAGATAGTTGCTGATAAAGCCCCTCCCACCATCGCTGAAATAGTCGATGATGAAGAGGAGGATGAAGATGATGATGAAGACCTTGATCTTGAAGATCAAGTGGATGACTCTCATCAAGATGATGATGATGACGATGAGGAAGATCCATCTCTCTGGTGTTCTTCAGCCGTCACATCATCAGCGATAGCTTCGAAAGAAGTTATCCAAGCAGGGGGGAGACAAGGATCATCTTCAGGAACCCCTTCCCAAAGCAAAGGTGCATCTGCTAAGGAAACCCTGATGATGATCTCACTACCTGAGGAGAATCCTTCTCAGGTATGCCTTACTCTTGTTCCCTTATCTTTCTATAAAAATTCTACCCCTGTTTATTTCTAGCCTTTATCTCTCTTCTTTCCTTAAAAATAATCTAAATTCTTTTTCATTTTATGACCAGACAGTTCTCTCCCCTGCTTAAGGGTTCTGAACTACAAATAATCCCAGCTGCAATCGCTGAGATTGATGAAGAAGAAGAAGAAGATTCCCTGGTCCATCCAGGAAGGCCCTCTCAACCATCTCATGGGTCAGAGGAAGTGATGAAGAAAAGAGCTGAAATGATCGCTCAACTAGAAAGTCAACGGCTGAAAGTCCCTCTTCAAACACCCTTCTCAGAGCTCGACTTCCTCACTAAAGCTGAACGAGAAGAATCTGCCAAAGCTGAGAAACTGATCGCTGAATGCAGACGAGATGCCCAACTCGCTTTAAAGATTCAATCTTCTCAAGTCAAGGACAAGAAGCTGAAAAGAAAGCCTGTGGAAGTTCAAGCTGCACTGCTGAAAGAAATTGAAGAGGAACGATCCAAAGAACAAGAGATCAACGATAAGTCCATTGAATGGTGCAAACAGAAGATGGATTATCGCTCTGATCTTCTTCCAATAACAGCCGTGACTATCTCTGGTCGCAAGAAGAAGGATCAACTCTCAGTGACCATGGAGATTACCAGAGAGGATGGAACTCAGAAAGCTATGTATGTTTCCAAACTTGAAGGCTTCGGGTTTACAGAGTGGATAGAATTCTGGGATGCGCTGAAGAAATCGAAATCTACATACAGAGGCTACGTTGAAGGACTTCTTAAAGCTCTCATCAACAGAGTCACTTCTGTACTGAACCTGCCATCTCCTATCCCTCCCAATCCCAAGAAACTCAAAAGAAAAATCGGGTCCTCCTCCTCTAAAGACGTCGCCATCATCAGGAATGAAACTTCTATCAAATTTTCAAGAGATGCACTGTTTGGTCCTCCTCCTGATCTTTCAGTTCTGGATTTATCTCTGCCTCCTGGTGGTCCTTTCCAAGCTGGTCAAGTAATTGATCATCCTTATGGAATATTCTTCAGAGATGATGATGAGGAACTCAGATTTCAAAGAGTCTCTGAGATTCCTATCTGTCCTCTGAATCATCTCAAGGATCTCTTATGCTTATGGTGTGACTTCTTCCCTGCTGCTGAGAAAATCAAAGAAATTATCAGCCAAGAATCTTTGGAACGAAGACAGAAAGGAGAAGAAATACCTGAGTATATGATAAATCCTCCTAAATCTTCTTATAGCTGATAGATTAGTTTTCTCTTCTGTAATCTATTAGTTGTACTTACAGTAGTTAGTAATTTACTTGTAATTTTCATTCCTTGTAATTCTATTCCTGAATTAATGAAATTTCAGTAAAGTACTTAACTTCATCAGTGCTGTAAAAGATCCCTCAAAATAGTAATTGGGACATGTATGTTACGAGTCCTGATTATTCCATCATTTTGAATCATAAAGTAATTTTCTTCAGTTACTTTGTCATTATCAAATAGGGGGAGATTGTTGATCCAAACTCTCTCAGTGATTTGATAACGACCCTCTCCTATACTTAGTGAAAATTACGTTTTAGTATGTATTAGTGTTTCACCATCAGCGATCAGACTGAGTCTGTTCAGTTATCGCTGATAGTCTTTCTTATAAACATTTCTATGTATTAGTGTTTCACTATCAGTGATCGAACTGAGTCTGTTCAGTTATCACTGATAGTTCCTAAAGTAAACAACCAACGTAATCCCTGAAGACAAGTTTCGCGTCAACAGATGTTCATAGCTGAATCAAAGAAGAAGCTGCTGAACAATGAGAAGTCTACTAGTGACCTGATGCGGATATCAGTGAAGCAAAGATGTTGGTCCCAAAGGTGCTAAACAAGTTTGTAGAAGGGGGGGGTTGAATACAAACACAGAATTGGCAGGATAATTTACACGTGGCGTTCACAGATTGGCTTTGATAAACTGACTTTTGGGAGACATGCTTTCGGCCGGGTCATGAACAGTGTAGTAGACAGAGTTGTTGTATGAATGATTGCAGAGGCTTGTCCGTTCTGACACATCGTACTAGGTTGTGCAAGGATAGACAAAAGGAAACTTGAGGCATAAGCTTTGTGATCGTTTGATCGCTGAGTATCTCTAAGTTCAGAGATAAAGAGGTTCAGCTATCGCTGAAGCTTTTTCTCATGTTCCTTCGCGTATTAGTAGAGTTGTCTTTACTTCACTGATATCCGCATCAGGTCACTAGTAGACTTCTCATTGTTCAGCAGCTTCGTCTTTGATTCAGCTATGAACATCTGTTGACGCGAAACTTGTCTTCAGGGATTACGTTGGTTGTTTACTTTAGGAACTATCAGTGATAGCTGAACAGACTCAGTTCGATCACTGATAGTGAAACACTAATACATAGAAATGTTTATAAGAAAGACTATCAGCGATAACTGAACAGACTCAGTCTGATCGCTGATGGTGAAACACTAATACATACTAAAACGTAATTTTCACTAAGTATAGGAGAGGGTCGTTATCAAATCACTGAGAGAGTTTGGATCAACAATCTCCCCCTATTTGATAATGACAAAGTAACTGAAGAAAATTACTTTATGATTCAAAATGATGGAATAATCAGGACTCGTAACATACATGTCCCAATTACTATTTTGAGGGATCTTTTACAGCACTGATGAAGTTAAGTACTTTACTGAAATTTCATTAATTCAGGAATAGAATTACAAGGAATGAAAATTACAAGTAAATTACTAACTACTGTAAGTACAACTAATAGATTACAGAAGAGAAAACTAATCTATCAGCTATAAGAAGATTTAGGAGGATTTATCATATACTCAGGTATTTCTTCTCCTTTCTGTCTTCGTTCCAAAGATTCTTGGCTGATAGTTTCTTTGATTTTCTCAGCAGCAGGGAAGAAGTCACACCATAAGCATAAGAGATCCTTGAGATGATTCAGAGGACAGATAGGAATCTCAGAGACTCTTTGAAATCTGAGTTCCTCATCATCATCTCTGAAGAATATTCCATAAGGATGATCAATTACTTGACCAGCTTGGAAAGGACCACCAGGAGGCAGAGATAAATCCAGAACTGAAAGATCAGGAGGAGGACCAAACAGTGCATCTCTTGAAAATTTGATAGAAGTTTCATTCCTGATGATGGCGACGTCTTTAGAGGAGGAGGACCCGATTTTTCTTTTGAGTTTCTTGGGATTGGGAGGGATAGGAGATGGCAGGTTCAGTACAGAAGTGACTCTGTTGATGAGAGCTTTAAGAAGTCCTTCAACGTAGCCTCTGTATGTAGATTTCGATTTCTTCAGCGCATCCCAGAATTCTATCCACTCTGTAAACCCGAAGCCTTCAAGTTTGGAAACATACATAGCTTTCTGAGTTCCATCCTCTCTGGTAATCTCCATGGTCACTGAGAGTTGATCCTTCTTCTTGCGACCAGAGATAGTCACGGTTGTTATTGGAAGAAGATCAGAGCGATAATCCATCTTCTGTTTGCACCATTCAATGGACTTATCGTTGATCTCTTGTTCTTTGGATCGTTCCTCTTCAATTTCTTTCAGCAGTGCAGCTTGAACTTCCACAGGCTTTCTTTTCAGCTTCTTGTCCTTGACTTGAGAAGATTGAATCTTTAAAGCGAGTTGGGCATCTCGTCTGCATTCAGCGATCAGTTTCTCAGCTTTGGCAGATTCTTCTCGTTCAGCTTTAGTGAGGAAGTCGAGCTCTGAGAAGGGTGTTTGAAGAGGGACTTTCAGCTGTTGACTTTCTAGTTGAGCGATCATTTCAGCTCTTTTCTTCATCACTTCCTCTGACCCATGAGATGGTTGAGAGGGCCTTCCTGGATGGACCAGGGAATCTTCTTCTTCTTCTTCATCAATCTCAGCGATAGAGATTGGGATTATTTGTAGTTCAGAACCCTTAAGCAGGGGAGAGAACTGTCTGGTCAGAAAATGAAAAAGAATTTAGATTATTTTTAAGGAAAGAAGAGAGATAAAGGCTAGAAATAAACAGGGGTAGAATTTTTATAGAAAGATAAGGGAACAAGAGTAAGGCATACCTGAGAAGGATTCTCCTCAGGTAGTGAGATCATCATCAGGGTTTCCTTAGCAGATGCACCTTTGCTTTGGGAAGGGGTTCCTGAAGATGATCCTTGTCTCCCCCCTGCTTGGATAACTTCTTTCGAAGCTATCGCTGATGATGTGACGGCTGAAGAACACCAGAGAGATGGATCTTCCTCATCGTCATCATCATCATCTTGATGAGAGTCATCCACTTGATCTTCAAGATCAAGGTCTTCATCATCATCTTCATCCTCCTCTTCATCATCGACTATTTCAGCGATGGTGGGAGGGGCTTTATCAGCAACTATCTCCCCCTCAACCTGAGAGGGAGTTTCCTTCGGTGGTTCAGCAATAACTTCAGCATCCGTGTTTTCTTCAGCTGTCTTCTCCCCCTCTTTGTCATTATCAACAAGGGAGAGATCTTGTGGAGATGAAGTTGTTGCAGTAGCCAGCTTCTGGACTTCAGCCTCCAGACCTGTGAGTCGTCCTTCAAGTGCAGGGATGTCGGACGTAGCTAGGTGAATAAATTCCACAACTATGGTCAGGGCTGAACGATCATCTTCTGTAAATGATGGAGCAGGAACTGGAGCTGGTGCATTCAGCTTGTCGAGGACTTGCTGAAGAGTCGTAGTGCAGGCATCGATCTTTGCAGACAGATCATCATACTGCTGCTTGGATTCTTCCCTGACTTTGACAATCGCTGCCTGAAGAGTAGCGATGTGAGAAATATCAGCTTTGGAGGCGCAGGTGGCAGTCAACGTCTTCAATGCATCACCAGCTGTTTGAACAGCGCTGGTGGTGTTGTTGAGAGAAGCAGAGAGAGAATCCACCTTTGAACTCAAATTGTTGACATTGGTGTCAACAGTCGCCAAACTAGGACCTGAAAGATAAGTTAATTTTTCAGAACCAGGCTTATTTGGTGAGTTGGGAGAAGTGTATAAGGTTATAGGATTACCTGAATTATCAAACATTTTGTAGAATTGTAAAGATTCCTCAAAAGAATGATGTTCAGGTCCTATTGGTCCAAGCTGAGTGGTAGAGACCAAAGAAATAGGGGGACTAGAGATGGGGATAGAGGATGTAGGGATAGAGGTAGTTACCGCAGGTTTTGTCACTGTTGTTGTGACAGCGACCGAGATCGCTGGCACGGTTGTAGTGGTTTGAGCTGAGGATGTGGAGGAGAGACCCACGAAATCATCTAAGGAAGTTTGTAGAGAAACATCCTTAGGTATTGAGCTAGAAGTAGCTTTCTCCTTGGTTACCTTGGCCTTCTTTGAAGGACCAAGGGAGCCAGTTGATGGTCGTTTGGAAGGGGTAGCGGCAGGGATAGCAGAAGAAGGAACCTCCTACGTGGCCGCTGAAGACGAAGAAGTGAGGAGAGAGAGACGAGAGCGAAGTTGAGAGAGACTTACCTCGTTGGGGAGTGTCTTGACCTCCAGTGATCTCTGACCCACTTTTGGAAAAGATGCATCCGAGTTGGTGGGGTAAGTGGTAGGGTAGAGAAACTTCAGGTACGCGCAGATGAAGCGTACGTAGGGAATCTTGGGATCCCTCTCGGTCTTCTCTATCTTTGACTTAAGGTCATCAAAGATAGCTGTTGCGTAGTCGAAGTTACGTCCAGTGATCACTGAGTAAGCCATCTGGACCTGAACCTTGCTAGCTTGGTCCAGTGACCCACTCTTCCCACTCATACACTGAATTATGTGTGAGAAGACGTAGTTGAGCTGGGAAGGCATCAGTGCCTTCTTCACAAGAGTCAGCTTCTTGTTGGGAATTGTAGATCTTGGTTTGGGTTCCCAAGCATATTCCATGGCATCCAGGAATTGGATGAGTTCAGCGTCAGTTGGCAGGGCGTCGAATCCATTCCTGGATTTGTCGGGGAAACGCAGGGCTTTCCTCAGGCCTAGGGCAGTCATCATCCCTGAGCCTAGTTGAGTGCTGAAGGATATAGCAGGAACCTGTTCACCCTTCTTGTTGGTGAGAGAGGTTTCTTCAGCGGTAAACCAGAATTGCTGGAGTAGAGCTTTCGAAGGTGTTGGATCCACAGTGATAGCATAGGCAATGCAGGATTGCCTTAGGAATTGTGCAGCTTCCACCAGATGTGGGTACTTGATACCATCAAACTCGAGGCGAGCAAGATGATTGTTCTTTGGGAGCTCTGAGTCAGAAATGGCGAATTTGACATTCTTTGAGGCGATAAGTGCAGATTGAGTCATTCTGTTTGAGTAGATAAACGAGTAGAAGAAAGGTTTAGTCGAAAAATAAAGAAGATTTGCTAGTTTCTATTTGGGGAAAGAAACATAGAAAATCAACATATTTTTAGAGAAAAACAGTTTATCTTAGAACAAGATTCAAGAATAAGAAGAAAAACCATTGATTTTGAATAAAGAATAAAATGGTTTTTAAAGAATAAAATCAAAACAAATGATTTTATGAGATTTGAGTCTTATAAACCCATAAATGGGGTTTATGTGAAAAGATTCAAGATAAGAAGTCAAGAATAACCTGTTGATCTTGAAGAGGATGATGCAGAAAGCTTGAGAATGTTAGAATGCTTGAGAGAGTTTTCTTGTTTAGAAAGTATTTCCAGAAAACGTAAATTGATAGAATGGAAAAAGCATTCCTTTTATTATGTGAGAAGGAGGAGAGAGAGTGTGAGAGAAGCGGGAAAACAAATGCACATCATGACATGGACACGTCCCTCGAAGGTGATTGGATAGAAGAACAACGGACGAACGTGTCAGAAAAAGGCATGTCGTGGATTGTCGGTTCAAAAGACGTCATAGTTAAGAAAGAGACTGTTCATTTGTCCGTTTTGAATTTATCACTGAAGATAAATCAGCGATAGAATTTTCTTTTTGAAAGTATCCCTGATGAAAAGATAGGGATAGATTTTCTTTTAAAAGGATCACTGAATATAAATATCAGTGATAAATTTAATTTCAAAAAGCTTTTAATCATTTGAATAAAAATTCAGTGATTAAGTTTTATATAACTGAATGAAGATTCAGTTGTAGGGATTGAGAAATCATACCTGAGAGTCAGAATACTTATCAGAGAATGATGAAAAGAAACTTTTGATTACTGACACAATGCATGAATGCTGAAGAATTATTCTTCAAGATTCAGCATTCCAAGCTCACTGATGAGAAAGTTGAACCTTGTCTCATCAAGAGGTTTGGTGAATATATCAGCAAGCTGAAAGTTAGTAGGGATAAAGTGAAGTTCAATATCACCATTCATCACATGATCTCTGATAAAGTGATATCTGATCTCTATGTGTTTTGTCTTTGAATGTAGCACTGGATTATTTGCTATAGCGATAGCACTAGTGCTGTCGCAATAGATAGGAATTTTTGACAGCTGAAGGTCATAATCTAATAGTTGATTTCTCATCCATAAGATTTGAGAACAACAGCTTCCAGCGGCTACGTATTCAGCTTCAGCTGTGGAAGTGGACACAGAATTTTGCTTCTTGCTTGTCCAACTTACCAGCTTTCCTCCCAAGAGTTGACATCCACCAGTGGTACTCTTTCTGTCAAGTTTACATCCTGCAAAATCACTATCAGAATAACCAGTTAGATCGAACCCTGAGTCTTTGGGATACCAAAGACCGAGGTTAGGAGTTCCTTTCAGATATCTGAAAATTCGCTTTACAGCGATCAGATGGGATTCCTTGGGTTCAGATTGATAGCGTGCACATAAACAAGTAGAGTACATGATGTCAGGTCGGCTTGCTGTGAGATACAACAGAGAGCCTATCATTCCTCTGTAGGCAGTGACATTAACAGGTTTTCCAGAAGGATCTTTGTTAAGTGTCAGGGGTGGTGCCATAGGAGTTTTCATCGCTGAAGTTTGAGTAAGATCAAACTTCTTCAGCATATCTTTAACATACTTACCTTGGTTGATAAAAGTACCTTTGTCAGATTGTTTAATCTGAAGACCAAGAAAATATGTCAGCTCACCCATCATACTCATTTTATATTCTTTCTTCATTCTTTCAGCGAAGCGAGTACACAGAGATGGGTTAGTAGAACCAAATATTATGTCATCGACATATATTTGTACAAGAATTATATGACCTTTTATCTTTCTGAAAAATAACGTATTATCAATCTTGCCACGTTCAAAATTTTCAGAGATAAGAAAAGATGAGAGAGTGTCATACCAAGCACGAGGGGCTTGTTTTAGACCATAGAGAGCCTTATCCAATTTATAAACATAATTTGGATGCTTAGGGTCATAGAACCCTGGTGGTTGTTCTACATAGACTTCTTCATTCAGCTTTCCATTTAGAAACGCTGATTTTACGTCCATTTGATAGACGATGAAGTCTTTATAGACTGCATAAGCTAAGAATAGTCGAATTGCTTCGAGCCTGGCCACATGGGCAAAGGTTTCATCATAGTCTATGCCTTCCTCTTGTCTGTATCCCTGAGCAACAAGTCGAGCCTTGTTGCGGGTTACAGTTCCATGTTCATCTAACTTGTTTCTAAACACCCATTTGGTGCCTATTACAGTTTTATCAGATGGTCTAGGAATGAGATTCCAAACTTTGTTTCGAGAAAATTCAGTCAGCTCTTCTTGCATAGCGCTGACCCAGTTTGGATCTCTGAGGGCATCATCAGTCTTCTTTGGTTCTATTAAAGAGAGAAAGTTTACAAAGAGACAGATATTACCTGAGCTTCGTCGTGTCTGAATACCTGCATCTGGATCACCAAGAATTTGATCTATTGGGTGATCTTTGGTCCATCGTTGAGCAGGAGCATTATTGCTTAACTCAGAGGTTGGATCAACAATTTGAATGTTTATCGATGATGACGATTGAGGTTCATCAGCGATCAACTGTTGAGTAGATTCACTGGAGAGGTTTTCAGACGAAGGCAGATTTGATGGTAGGAGTGTGTTTAAAGGTTCAGCTGAAACCCATGAGTTGGATTCAGCGGTAGGATGTATAATGTTTGGATCATCATCAGCGACTGGAGAATCTGAATGCTGATGGTTAGAGAAGAAAGGTTCAGTTTCTCTGTAGTGAGAAAGCATCCAAGCATTTAACTCTTCATTGTCAGCGATTGGTTTGGAGTTCGCTGAGCGAGTTTCATCAAAAGTGACGTGAATTGTTTCTTCTACGGTTTGTCTTCTCTTGTTGAAGACTCTGTAGGCTTTGGAGACGGAGGAATATCCTAGAAATATTCCATCATCAGCTTTTGGGTCGAACTTTCCAAGTTGATCTCTGTTGTTTAAGATAAAACACTGACAACCAAAGATATGAAGAAAGCTGATAGAAGGCTTCCTTCCAACAAAAAGTTCATAAGCTGTCTTCCCAAATCGCTTTATTATCAGCGATCTGTTTTGAGTAAAACATGCAGTGTTTACAGCTTCAGCCCAAAATTGAGTAGGGAGATGAGAATCGCTGAGCATTGATCTAGCAGCTTCTATGATCGTTCTGTTTCTTCTTTCAGCGACTCCGTTTTGCTGAGGTGTTCTTACTGAAGAGAAGTTGTGAGAGATTCCCTTGTTCTCAAAGAAATTGTTCAGAGAACTATTTTTGAATTCAGTTCCATGATCACTTCTTATTGAACGAACAGTAAGATTGTTCAGCACTTCCATCTTTTTCACAAAAGATATTAGTTCTTCTGGAGTATCACTCTTACAGCGAAGAAAGATAACCCAGGTGTAGCGAGAATATTCATCTACAATGACAAGTGTATATTTCTTTCCAGCTATTGATTGGATGTTGACAGGGCCAAATAGATCCATATGCAAGAACTGAAGAGGACTTGTCACTGAGGAAACTTGTTTCGACTTGAAACTTGCTTTTGTTTGTTTTCCTTTTTCACATGCTGAGCAGAGAGATTCTTTAGCATATGAGTGCTGAGGAAGACCAGAAACCAGTTCCTTAGATGAGAGAGAATTCAGGGTTTTGAAGTTTAGATGAGAGAGCCTTTTATGCCATAGCCAGTTGACATCAAAAGAGGCTTTAGATAGAAAACATAAGTTTTCAGTGATAGTAGAGTCCATATCTATTACATAGACATTTTCTCTGAACATGCTTTCTTAGTAAAGCGTACTTCATAGTCTTTATCACATAGCTGACTGATGCTTAGAAGATTATGCTTCAGTCCATCTACATAAGCGACTCTTCGAAAGGTAGTTGTCCCATTGCTGAGGACACCAAACCCTCGGGTAAATCCTTTACCATTTCCACCAAAGGTCACAGAGGGACCTTTTTCTTCCTTGTATTCAGTGAGCAGGTCTCTTTGTCCAGTCATATGACGAGAACATCCACTATCAAGATACCAGATGCCCTTTGATCCCTGCACACATAAGGAAGATTAAGCGTTGTTTGGTACCCACTTTTCAATGGGTCCTTCAGAGTTAGTGGATAAGGTAAGTTCAGTAGTATTCTCAGTTGATGAAAATTCAGATTTAGTGGTAATCTTCACTTTGGTTAATTTCTTAACCTTAGTGGAGTTTTTCACCTTGGTTGATTTTTCAGCCTTGGTGACCTTAGCTTTAGAGACATTTTTCTTCACTTTAGCTATTTTATCAGCTTCAGTGGCAGTTGGACATTTGCTTGCAATATGATCAGTAAAACCACAGTGATAACACTTTCTGTATCTAAAAATGGTTTTAGGACCAGAAGTAGAAGGTTTTGCAAGTTTAAGATGAGCAGGGCCAGGTCCAAGAAGACTTTTCTCTTGAGATCTGGGAGGAAATTTTATTTCTTCAGATCTCGAAGGTTTACGGTCAATCTTCAGCTTTGGAGGACAGAGATCAAAGATTTCTATCACACAGCTAGAGGATTGCTTAGCTGAAGGTTTATAAGGAACTTTCAGCTTTGCTTTCCTGTTTGCCTTCTGAGGAAGGAGAATGGACTTTCCTTTGTCCGTAGACTTAGTGTCTTTGGATTTTTCCTCAGGGATGGGATTTGAAGAAGAACAGGGATAGAGTTGATTGTAAGAAGTGTCAAAGAAGGAGGTGACAAAGGTTCCAAACTTAAGCGAGGAACTCTCTTTCTTAGGATCATCCTGAGGTGTCCAAAAACCAAGACCAGTTTTATCACTATCAGGGGTTTGAGCATTTATTATCTCAGAGATTTTTGTTGATGATTTGCACCATTTTTCAACATGAGCCTTTTCTGTTTTTAAAGCAGCGATGGCTTGTTCGCGTTCAATACTGATGATTTCATTTATAATGACTTGATCTTTCAACTTTTCTTCTAAAAGATTTAGTTCTTTGATCTTTTCATGACATTTCTCCAGCTCTTGAGTTAAATGAACATTTTTGTTCTCAGCTTGAGTTTTGTCGTTTAGGGCATTATAAAGGTCAATCGTCAGTACATCAACAGCGCGACTTCTCTCAGCTTCAGGTAGAGAGGGATTTGTAGAAATAGATACCTGAGATGATATGTAGCTCATAGAAGATTCAGATGGTTCTTCCACTTCTTCTTTAATCTCAGCCATGAGGCAAAGATTAGCGACTTCTTCTTCATCAGAAGATGATTCTTCTGATTCAGCCCAGTCGTGTTCTTCAGCACTGAGACCTTTACCTTTTCGCTGATAGCTTTTCAGCTTTTGATATTTGTTCTTCAGCTTAAGGTATTTGTCATCACTGGATCTTCTTGAGGTAGAAGGTTTGAAGACCTTTTTCGACCTGCACTCACTAGCAAAATGTCCAATCTTTTCGCAGTTATAGCAAGTGGCAGTAGCCTTATCAACCGGAGTTGATTTTGGCTTTTCAGTAATAGAGAGAGGTTTACTTCTTCGGAAGTTACTCTTTCTTGCAAATCTCTTAAAAGAGTTTGTCAAGAGTGTTAAGGACTCATCAAACTCTGAAAGGTCAGGGTCTGATAGATCCTCAGATTCAGAATCTAACTCAGTGATAGTGAGAGTAGATTTCTGAGATGGAATTATCTCTGAAGAGACTAAAGCAACAGGAGTGCTTTTAGAGTCTTTAGAATCTTTTATAAGATTCTTTTTCAGTAGATTAGATTGCTCATAGTTGAGCAGTATTCCATATAGAGTGCTTAAGGAGAGAGTATGTAAGTCTTTTGTCAGCTTAAGACATATTGAATAACTGTCCCAGCTTTCAGGAAGACATTCCAAGAATTTTGTTAGGACCTCAGAATTAGAATAGGTCCTACCAACAGTTCTTAGGTCAATTATTAGGCAGTTAAATCGCTGATGAACGTCAGAAAGAGATTCATTCTTACCAGCGATGAAACTTTCATACTGTCTTACCAAGTTAATCTTTCGAGTCTCTTGGATTTCAGTGGTGCCCTCATATTGAACACATATGGTTTCCCACATTTCTTTAGAAGTTTTCAGATGCATGATGGAATGGAAAACTTCATCAGGCAGAGCCATTGAAATAATGGTCTTTGCTCTTGCATCTATGCCTACCTTCTTTTTATCTTCATCACTCCACTGTCTTATTTCCTTAACGACATATCGTTCAGGGACAGCTTCAGTGGTGGCAGTAGCGGGAACCGCAGCTATAATTCTAACAGGTTGATAGGGTCCGTTTTCTATATATTCAGGTATAGTAGGATCCGCACCTTCAAGAAATAGCATCATTCGATTTTTCCATAGAGAAAAGTTATCTCTGCTAAATCGAGGAGGTTTAGAAAGTGAACCATTATCATAGTAGTTTGTGTTTGTGTTTAATGCCATTTTAGAATAGCAAGGAAGAGTATACAGCAAGATCTTGTTTATTAGATTTAAACAAACTGCTCTGATACCACTTGTTGGTCCCGAAGGTGCTAAACAAGTTTGTAGAAGGGGGGGGGGGGTTGAATACAAACACAGAATTTAAAGTTTAATAAATTGTTTATTGAAGAATCAAAATACAATTTACAAGTTTGTTGCGGAATAAGATTAAGACAGACTCAATCTAAACAAACTTAAGAACCACTAAGATAGTTGCACAAGAAGTTCAGAGAATGGGGGTTTAGAGATATAGAAAACAAGGGTTTCTATCTTGAGTTCAAGGATGAAGCACACCTTTAGATGAAGGGGTGAACTTCCTATTTATACCCTATGCATTAAATGCATGGCAGGATACTTTACACGTGGCGTTCACAGATTGGCTTTGATAAACTGACTTTTGGGAGACATGCTTTCGGCCGGGTCATGAACAGTGTAGTAGACAGAGTTGTTGTACGAATGATTGCAGAGGCTTGTCCGTTCTGACACATCGTACTAGGTTGTGCAAGGATAGACAAAAGGAAACTTGAGGCATAAGCTTTGTGATCGTTTGATCGCTGAGTATCTCTAAGTTCAGAGATAAAGAGGTTCAGCTATCGCTGAAGCTTTTTCTCATGTTCCTTCGCGACCACCTCGGGATGACTTATGGGATATCTCCCGTTCAAGGAGTCGGGGTACATGATGTAACACCCTTAAATCTAGAAATAGCAACTTATTAAAATATTTACTAAATACATCAATAAATAAATCATCTTCAACCACAAATTATGACTTAACCTCGATACAACCATTCATTCTATACAAAAGTCTATGATAAGGACGGGTGCTACCAAAATCCCATAATAGTTACTATCTCCAACGTTGCGGAAGACTTCACCATCTACTTACATTTTGACAAAGCTAAGGCTCGACTCTTCATAGGATTGCTAGGACCAACTCCCAACCTTGAAACCTGATGCACATGCCGACAAATAAAAAGGGTTAGGCTTAACGCCTAGTGAGCTCAAGAGTTTTCAACATATATAAAATGATCGTTTAAAAGAAAGGATGCGGTTAAAATCGTAGTCCTTCAATATGATACGTCTTACGTGTGAAAACGACTCATTTTCTAATAATATGCATTTTAAACAAAGAACACAAATTTGGACGTTTTCCAAACCCAACCACTATAAAGATGATAATACCAATGTAAGCCGCCCATTTATAAATTAGCTTTAACCCAAAACTCACTCAAAGCGTAAATATAACTTGAACTCTCCATTTGTGAAGATACGGTTAAACTTTATATCCCAAGACACCCAAAACACGGGTGGGGCATAATACTCATCCCATAAAATTCAAGGGTAAAACCCAATAATACAAAACGTCACCGAAAACTTGGATAATAAAACTCAATACCCAGAAACAACACCTTTCGGTGACGGGGGATTCCCGATTCCATAAAATGTGACGGTCCACAAAGTAAGCCCATTTTATGTTGTTATGACTAGTCATATAAAAAAAAGTACACGCAAGAGATGTCAGGCTCAGTAGCTTTAAACGTACACCAACGGAAACTCGAGTTCAACCCCGTCAGGTACCTATGTCGAGCCCCTCATCTAATATCGTAATACTTGAGCACGAAGGACTTATACTGCACCCGGTACCTTAACGTGCAGCACGTAGGACTTACATCTCACCTGATACCTAACGTGCAGCTCGTAGGACTTACATCGCACCCGATACCTAACGAGCTTCATCCAAAATTGCCAACAAGGCTCGAAGTCGAGCTACCAAAACTGGACAATTGTCCAAAGACCCCAAATCAAATAAAAACACCAAGCCGCAGGCTTAGCAACCCATTGACCAATTGGTAAATGAAACAACTTATAATAAAACGCACTCGACCAACGGATATATAAACACCGCGACTAAAAGTAAGATTAGTTCAAAAGTCAACATTAGTTGAGGCAACCCATTTTCCAAATGAACTCATAACACAAAATATGCATTTTCCAAATTTAACTGTTAATAAGAATGAAATCATCAAATGAGACTATAAACATTCTTTCAAGTACCTCACCTAAATGTGCAAGTGATACTTTATAAAACATTCCATTTCATGAATGATGCATGAGACTCAACAAACATTTAAAACGTATTTCATTGACCAAAGATCTATTTATGAAATAAGACCTCAAAACACATTCATTTGTAACACCTTTATCAAAATGCCCAAACATCCCAAACGTGGGTATTATACAAAGTTTGTAAAGTTAAAATACTTCAAATAATCATAGATTAGTAATAACCCAATATTTGATAATTTCATGTAGAACACATAAATACTTTAAAATAGACATTTCGGCATGTACAACGTTTTCACAAATCAACTTGAACTCACCTTGCTAGATTTAGGCTAAATCTAGATTTCCCCCCAATTAGAGCTCCTTTGAAGAACACTTGGATTCTCAAGACCAAACTTCCAAAACCTAAATCCATACATAATCAACCACAAAGAATCGTTTCCCAAACCATCTACATGAATACCTCCATTACTACCGAAACCCTAACTTCCATAACCGAAGAGAATAGAAGATTACCTTAACCCAAGCTTGAATCCACCAACCAAAACACTTCTAGTTCACCAAAATGGTTACAAAACTCCAATCTATGAAAGGGAGAACAAAGGGTGGATGAAAACCAAGAAAACTTTGGGGAAGAAGATGAATAGTGAGAGATGAGAAGCTTACCACCACCAAATACTCTAGTATACTCCAATATACTTCCAATCTATTTCCATATCCTTGAAAAGATCTCAAAAACGAAACCGTAGCAACTTGAATCGCCCAAATCGGAGTTGAAATGAGAAAGTTATGAAGAAATGAAGTTTGGGGCTAAAAATCGCGATTTTAACACCCTGAAACACCCAGGCGATTGTGCCAGGCTATAGTGACCATGTCACAATCGCCGGGCACAATCGCTGAGATTGTACCGAGAGTTTTCGGTATCCGGCGACCTTGACAGGCGATTGTGACACTGTCACAATCGCCGGGCACTATAGCCTAGCGCGTACCGAAACTGTTTTGGCCATAACTTCTTCGTTATAGCTCCGTTTTCGCTCCGGAAAGAACCGTTGGACTCGTAATTGAATCCTTCATCCATATTGACTATAAAATACAGGATCCAAGTCCAAAATTAAATAACTTATTTTTCCTCGATATATCGGTTTCTGAATTAACTTGAAATGATATCTTTCAAGAATCGGGGTGTTACAATCCTCCCAACCTTAAAAGAGATTTCGTCCTCGAAATCTGGAACCACCAAACACCCAACATCACACTTGGAAAGATCGATTGATTTTCTATCCAAAAGGAATGCTTTCACTTAAACTTCACCTCAGATACAAACCCGATTACATTCCGGTTGAGGTTGTAGCTGTGTTTCTCATAACGTGCCGTTACAAACTAAACCTCAACGTTCAATATATTTCACCGATGTCAGGATGAACGTTGCGTCATTGATTAATCATTTTCTAAATCGTTCACTCTCGGTTGCCTCCCAACCTTAGATTTCTCATAATACCCCGAAAGCAACTTACGACCTTATCTAAACATTTCCATCAAGAATACCCCAATCCGAACTATTCCCTTAGATACTTCTGATTACGACGCATTAAGGTCTCCTCAAAATTTCATTTGTACTTAAAGTCCACCTCGACATTCCCACCAAATGTCTCCAAAATCATCATCACTAAAGAGTTATTGTCCTTTGACAAAATTTCCTAACGACTAGTTTGGTCTGAACCATCGCAACCTTTAAATCCGTTCCTCAAAGTTGACCCGGACACAATGTCTGCAAGTGCTCCCACACTTCTATAGTCCCGAGCATTATGTTTCCACCAAAAACATACCATTACGCTCTACAGGTAGTCGATTATCCCAAATCCCATGAATCCTCAGATTCCTACAGATCCACTCCTAATATTGATGAAGATGTCCTTCCAAGGCGCACCAATGCGTCCTTTAGGTAACTGGTTAACCCAAATTCGGCTATCACTCAACTCCGTTCTAACCCCAACCACACAACATTCCTTTAACAAAATCTTTATCACCATGGGGATGCTTATACCCATCGGTACTTAAACATCAACACTTAACCTTCTTTTAATTTCCATCACTGAAAGGTCATTATTTCCCATAATCCAACCGGAATACTTCCAAACATTCCAAGATCCATTGACTTCAAGAAAGCAATTTGACACCTAAGACTAAACGGTGACCTCGAAAATGTGGACATCCCGCCCACGATTTCATTCCAGACGGATCGTCGCACTATAGTGACCATGTCACAATCGCCGGGTACAATCGCTGAGATTGTACCGAGAGTTTTCGGGCTCCGGCGACCTTGACAGGCGATTGTGACACTGTCACAATCGCCGGGCACTATAGCCTAGCGCGTACCGAAATTGTTTTGGCCATAACTTCTTCGTTATAGCTCCGTTTTCGCTCCGGAAAGAACCGTTGGACTCGTAATTGAATCCTTCATCCATATAGACTATAAAATCTAGGATCCAAGTCCAAAATTAAATATCTTATTTTTCCTCGATATATCGGTTTCTGAATTAACTTGAAATGATATCTTTCAAGAATCGGGGTGTTACACATGACGATCATAGCGAGGTGTTGTCCTCGGCGTTGCGTAGGAGCGGCCGACAGAATTGGGTTCCAAAGGAAGATGAAATCAAGAAGAGCGAGCTCCGACCCGAAATTGCTTTATGGATGAAATTCCTAAAATGCAATTTAGTTCCTTCCACGCATGAAACCATAGTTGATGCTTACGTGGCGAAGATCCTCTATTGCGTCTAATTCAACCTACCGATGGATATAGGCCACATCATTCAGCTACAACTGATTGATGTTGCTTCTGACAGCAATACTACTGGTATCTTGCCTTTCCCTTCACTAATTACAAAGTTTTGCAGGGATACTGGTTGTGCGGTCGGACCCACTCTCTGACCACTCACACCCTTCGACCGACTCACTTACAATGCTCAAGTTGCGCGGCTGAATGATTTGATAGGCGGAATGTTGTTGCCAATGAGAAAATGGATATACCGGCTGGGGTCGATGACTTGGATGCCAATTATGAAGACGATGAGGATTATCACCCGACAGTTGACAATCGAGATGTAGCATTACCGACCGACATTCAAGGGTTGGCACGATTCTTCAACAACTGCTTTGACTTAATGGAGCAAAGGATGGAGCAGCGTTTCACAGAGATATGGCATTTGATCACGGGAGATCCAGATCCAAATGAAGCGGATCCTTCAAACCCGCCACCTGCCAGACGACAAAGGAGGTGACCTCCTAGTGCTTCAACATCTCGCCTCCGCACACATGAAGATTGAGGGTTGGTCAATTTCATTTTATCCTTTCCATTGAAACTTGTCTATTTACTTTGGATGACTATACTTAAACCGCATATTTCGTGTTTCCTTTTACTTGCATTTCATTGTTAGTAACATTGAGGACAATGTTGTGTTTGGTTTGGGGTTGTCTGTCGAATCTATCATTTTTTATCTTAGTGGATCGAGCAATCACTAAGATTAATGTTTAGAATGAACGATCCTTTTTCTTAAACCTGGTGTGTAGATTCGAAACACTAACTTTGAGAGGTGAATTTGTAAGGGATAATATAGCATTAAGATGAACTTAGGTGAATGCATGTAGCAGAGACATTAGTGGAGACCACCAGGGAGATTTTTAAGCCTTAAAACTGCTAATTTCGATTCTCAGAGACTAATTGTGCAATAATCAATACACTCTTCGTTTAGTCCTTTGGTAATCATTATAGTAGATCTCGCTATAATTTGTTTCTGTTATCAAAGACACTCATAGGAATAGGAAGTGAAGCTTTTGTCCTTTAACTCTACGAACCATAAGTGAAGATCCCAGGCATGATTGATGTTACTTTATTTTGTTGTTCATGAGAAAAATGTTGTACCTCAGCCTTTTGCAGCCTGTCATCTTCTACCCTTATGTGAAACTCAGTGGTAACCCCAGCGACAACTTCATTGAACTGTCCATCCATGGGGGTGCTTAGAAAGACAACTGGGTATAAAAAAATAAAAGAAAAAAATATCAAAATAAATAGTTGTGCAAGTCGATAGGCCTATCTAAAGGGTAAGGGTGGTGTAGTAAAGAAAATGCAAGAAAGAATTGAAGTGGTAACCCGTTGTTGTTTAACAGCATGCCTTAATTGCCAATCTTGTACCCTTCATTCTTAGCAACAACCATAACACTTTTCAACCTGTGAAAGACCTGGATCACCTTATGGAGAGTTTAGGAAGTGAGGCAGAGCAACACTACTAGTCCTATGTATTGGTAATAGATTCCTCCTGCGATCAATTTCTTTCGTACATTTGAGCGTTCTTCTTCAATCGTTTCTTATGCATGCTCTCGAAAACTTTTTTACTCAATTTCTAAAAGCATGGCAACAAGTGGTAAACATAGGGCTCGAGTGAAGAGAGAAACCAGTGAGGTAGGGTCGAGGGGAAATCCTCTCTGTGCATGTTTGACCTAGGATCATATTAGTGTGGTGTGGTCCCTGTTAGTTATTCTCTCAAAAGATTTGTTATCTAGAGTACCATAGTAAGGCTAGTAGAGGAGTAATGTGCTTTGCAATTAATTTCTTGTGATTGTTGGGTTGACTAGATTTTATTAATGATACACTCGACAACACGAAATTGCGATTGGTTGTTTTTAGTTTATTTTTCCGATGTTTTGCTTAGGGACAAGCAACGCTAGGTTTGGGGTTGTTGATAATGTCGTTTTCGACATTATTTTGAATCGTATATCGGTTCTTTCGTTGCAAGTTTCCAAGTAAAATAGTAATCTTTAACGAGTTTTTGTGAGAAAAGTACAGGTTTTCGGGGTTTTACAAAGCCAGACAATTTGTGAGTCATTTGGAAGAGGAATTTGGCATTTTTGGCCATTTTTGGAAAAATTGCATTTGAGAAGACAGTGCTTCGCGCAACCCGAGGCGCGGGTCCATCCGCGCGGCCATCCACGCGGGTTCTCAGACAGTGCCTTGCGCGACTCTCGGCGCAACTCCATCCGCACGGTCGACCGCGCCAAACCCCTGACTGTTACGTTTTGTTCCTATATCAATTAGGTTGAAGGGAGGTTATGATATCACTTACCACAGAGAAAAGAGGCGAATTTTGGATAGATTTAGAGGACGGTTTTGGAGGAGAAACACAAGATTGAAGATCAGAAGAAGGATATTCGACGTACGACGGGTACGGAAGATTGAAGAATTGTTTCTTCAGGGGGTTTTATTGCTTTAAATCTGAGAACTATGATTTGTCTTTCAAAATTTTGTATTTCATTTATGCTTTTGAAGACCCCCAACATGAGCTAATTTCCTCATGTTGGGGGGTTGGTTGAATCATGAACAATTAAGCTTGTAGCTATGTAGAAGCTTTGATTTTGGGTTTTCTAATTGACGAAACATTTGAGATTGTTCTTAATGTGTGTAATAGTCTGATTAACTATTGGATGATTTATTAAATCTTTAATTCTTTGAGAAAAGTATTTGAGATTTGTCTTATCTCTTTTGTCTTGAATGGAATTGAGATAGAAATATGATTTTTCATTCTTGTTGTTATTAATCACTAAGCCTTTCAACTTATTTATGTGAAGATCGAGACATAAAGCAAGGGTTTGAAAGGAATTATATACAGCTTGATAAAGTGTTTTGATGTCGTGATTATGCTTTTCATTGTTAAGTCCAATCCAAGTCAAATATTTACATAGATGCGAGTTTTATGTTCATGAGGATTATAACCCTCCAACTCATGTTTCTTATTCTTTCAAATCATTCCCAGCTTTCCGTATTACCCTTATTTCTGTGCCAAAGTGAATATTAACTTTCTCAACAACAATCCAAGTTTTGTTAGTCTAATTAATAATTAATATAGTCATTGTGGTACTCAATACCAAGTTCCTTTGGTTCGATACTCGTTCTTACGTACGTATTACTTGATTCAACATCGTACACTTGCGGTCCGATTAAGGGGGGTGTAAACCCGCCTTATCAGCTTTAAATATAGAATTTGTAAGGCTGTATTATTTCATCCTAACAGCTTATTGTAATATTTTTAGATAGAACACCAATTTTTTATCATTAAATTTAAAGTATTGTTAAGTTCCCTACAAGAACACATGTGCATCATAAAATATCCACTTAGTTATAGTGAATATGTTGTGCTTTTAGTCCTCTCTTTGCCTATAAAAAGGATCGAATACCATCGGTTTAGGGGTCGTTTACTAAACGCTTACCGGGTCATTTACCTTAATGGATGAAAAGGCAAGGGACAGAAAAATCTTACCTAGTAAGAGCGACGATAAGGATGGAGAGTCTTACCTGATAAGCTAGAGTAACGACTCCCGGTAAGCGCTTACCGGGTAAATTGTTGCATACGGTACCGTTTTGATGGACTACAATCTTATCCGGTAAAGTAAATAATAGCGTCAATGTTTTGCCAGTAAGCACTTATCGGGTAAGCATTTGGATAAACGGTCACTTAATCTATCATAAAAACAATTCATAAAGGGATCATAAGCATAAGGGATAAATCAAAACCCACATAATTCTACGATACCTTTTAATTCACACAAATGGCTTCAGATATGAATATACATGCTTATTAGATGTTCGGAAATATCGAATTTAAATACTTTATGATTTACCGTTGATATCACAACTTTATTTAGAAGTCGTGATCATCCTCGAAATAGTAGGATTATTTTGCTCATTACTGTTAAAAGAAGATTGTACATTATAATGCACGATATTTTATGTTTAGTTTTATTGCTTCATTACCGGTAAAAATGTGGCCATTGAGGTTTAATCAAGGCTGATGTTTTACAGTCATAATTTGCCAAGGGATTAGTCTAGGCATAGCCTATAACACCCTTCCCTAAAAAAAAAAAAGAGTTTTTCCACAAATTTTGGTTATTTCAGAGCATTTCCAATGTTAGAAGATGAATATGATTGAAGAACACGATGAATATGCTGAAGGTTTGAAACCTTGATATATTGATTGAGAGAAAACGTACAATATGAAAGTGAAAATTATTAGAGTAATCTAACCTAGACTACAAGATACAACATATATATACGAAGGCTAAAAGGGCTTGGGCCCTAACATGGGCCTGGGCCTCTATATACATTAACATCCCCCCCCCCCCTCAAACTCAATCGGGAGAAGAATGAGCCAGATGGAGTTTGGAAACAAGATCACGAAACTGTCCTGGTAAATGAGCTTTAGTGAAAATATCAGCCGGTTGATCAAGAGTCGAGATAGGAAGAAGCTGAATAGTCTTACGTGTCACATGTTGACGAACAAAGTGACAGTCAATTTCAATATGCTTCGTTCGCTCGTGGAAGACATCATTGTGGGCAATCTGAATGGCACTGTTGTTGTCACACCACAATGGAGTTGGAGACTGTTGAGGAGCCCCCATGTCAGAGAGAAGCCAGCGTAACCACACAAGTTCTTGAGCTGTATCAGCTAGCGCACGATATTCAGCTTCAGTACTGGATCGAGCTGTGAGAGATTGTTTCTTGCTTCGCCAGGAGATAAGAGAGTCACCAAGAAAGAAACAGTAGCCAGTAGTGGAACGACGATCAGTCATGTCACTGTCCCAATCAGCATCAGAAAAACCTCGCAAAGTCAATGATGAGGTGGATGGAAAATGAAGACCATGAAACATGGTCCCTTTTAAATATCGAAGAACGCGCAGGACAGCAGCATAGTGATCAGAGCAAGGTACAGAAATGAACTGACTAACAGTATGAACAGCATAGGCAATATCAGGTCGAGTCACTGTCAGATAGACAAGCGACCCTACTAGCTGGCGATATAAAGTAGGATCACGTAGAGGTGGACCAGCATTTGGAGCCAAATGAAGGTTGTGTTCAAGAGGAGTGGATGTTGTTTTGTTGTCAGTAATCCCAGTTTTCGAAAAAAGATCTGAGGTGTACTTGGCTTGACACAGATAAAGACCCGATGGATCAGAGAGAACCTCAAGGCCAAGAAAGTAGTGTAAAGAACCAAGATCCTTCATCTCAAAACAGGAGCTGAGAGATAACTTCAGATTGGCTATGCCTGTAGAGTCACTGCCAGTAATAATCATGTCGTCCACATACAGGAGAAGTAAGATTGTGCCAGCTTCAGTTGTCTGCATAAACAGTCCTGAATCATAGTTGCTGGGTGAGAAGCCCAAAGAGGTGACAGTAGAACTGAATTTCTCAAACCAAGCTCGCGGAGCTTGCTTTAGGCCATAAAGAGCCTTCCGAAGACGACAGACATGATCTTGTGGAAGACGAACGCCTGGAGGAGGTGTCATGTAGACTTCCTCAGATAAGTCACCGTTCAAAAAGGCATTCTTAACATCCATCTGAAAAAGAGGCCATTGTTTGGTAGCAGCAATGGCAAGAAGACTGCGAACAGATGTGACTCGAGCGACAGGTGCAAAAGTCTCCTCATAATCAATACCATACTCTTGATTGAAGCCCTTGGCCACAAGCCGAGCTTTGTACCGATCAATAGATCCATCCGATTTAGTTTTGATTTTGAACACCCATTTCGAACCAATGGGTTTCTTGCCTGGTGGTAGAGGGACAGAATCCCAAGTCTGAGCTTTGTCAAGAGCCTCAAGTTCCTCATCCATAGCTTTCTGCCAATCAGAGTTAGAGGAGGCTTCCTTGTAGGAAGTAGGTTCGTGATTGGACAGCAGAGTAGCATAAACATGATAATCACGAAGATGAGAAGGAACTTGTCTTACCCGTTCTGATCGTCTAACATTTTGAGATTGAGAAGTTTCAGGAGCCAAAGACTCAGCAGGTACCTCAGATGTTGGTTGTGCGGATGGAGCTGATGATTGACGGTGATCAGGAAAACTTGGAGAGGCTGACTCAGAGGGAGTTGGAACAATAGGTGGAGGAGATATAATGTCAGATTGGAGTGAGTCCAATGAGACAGAGGCATCAGTGAAAAACGGAGGTGTGAGATTAGGAGACTCACGAAACTTGGATATAGAGGAGAAAGGAACATGTTCCCAGAAGGTAACATGTCGAGAAATACGAAGACGTTGTGAGATAGGATCCCAGCAGCGATAACCCTTGTGCTCAATCCCATATCCAAGAAAGCAGCAAAGGCGAGAGCGAGGTTCAAGTTTGGTATGTTCATGAGATTGCAGTTGAACAAAACAAGCACTACCCCAAACTTTTAGGAGTTCATAGGTAGGAGTGACCTCATAAAGAGCCTCATAAGGAGACTTATTTTAAAGGATGGGAGTAGGGTGACGATTGATAGTGTAAACGGTAGTAAAAGCAGCTTCACCCCAAAAGCGTTCTGGACATTTCGCAGAGATGAGAAGAGTGCGAACTGTATCAAGAATATGACGGTGTTTGCGTTCAGCACGACCATTTTGAGGAGAAGTGCCAGGGCAGGAGTACTGAGAGAGAGTCCCCTGAGAGTGAAGAAAGGAGAGAAGGGATGACTCTTTGTATTCCATAGCATTATCAGCTCGCAGAATCTTTATGAATTTTGAGAACTGGGTGTGAATCATCTGAGCAAACATAATATAGATTTGAGGTAATTCTGAACGATGTTTCATAAGATATATCCATGTGAAACGGGTATGGTCATCAATAAAAATCACAAAATATCTAACACCACCCATGGATGGATGTGGTGCTGGTCCCCATACATCAGAATGAATAATATCAAAAGAAGAGGTGGAATTAAATTTATTCATTTCAAAAGGTAAAGCGTGATGTTTGCCAAGTTTGCAAGATAAACAAGAAATAGTGTCAGTTGATACACAATTTCCTAATACACCTAAATTAGCTAAGGACTTTATTCTAGCTAGAGATAAATGACCCAGGCGGGCATGCCACAGCTCGAGGGAAGAAGTGCTAGAGACCGAGGCAACAAAACTTGAAGAGGGTAGAGGAAGACGCAGGTAGACCACTTCAATCATTCGTCCAACTTTACGGCCGATTCCAAGGATCTGCTTGGTCTTTGGATCCTGTACAACACAACCAGAAGAATGAAATAAAATGATCAAATTAGATTCAAGAAGTTGTGCAATCGAAACTAAGCTCAGAGATAGCTTTGGAACATTCAGAACATCCGGTAATTGTATAAGAGGAGTGGAAACATTTCCACTAAAGATACCGGTAGACCAGTGTTGTCAGCAGTTCTTACTGACGTAAATTGCTGAGGTGGTTTCTTAGAGGCGAAACCATCAGGGCAAGGTGTCATATGATTGCAACACCCAGAATCAAAAAGCCATACGTTACCTGATGCAGCTGAGTGTGGAGAGTTCATACCCATAGCACCAGACATGATCTGTTCCATAAGTTCCTGATTGCGACGCATCAGTTCCATTAGGTCAGGTGAGGAGACAGACATGATCTGTAGAAGCCTCAGTATTAGCAATGGCAGGCCCAGCAACGACATGAGTCCGGTTCTGAGAACTAGTGTGCTTTGAGTTCTTCGGACAGTCAGTCTCATAGTGGCGCGGATGCGTGATGCCACACTTACGGCACTTACGGATAGGACAATCAAGAAGAAGATGAGCAGGAGAATGACAGAAGGCACATTCGGATGTGTTCGTCTTGCCCACAGATCTAGATTGATTGTTATTGGTCCATTTGCCTTTTGGCTTGGAATGAGACGTGTAGAGAACACTATCAGTAGCAAGCACTGGTGACCGCATGTGAAGACGAGTTTCTTCACTTAGCAATTCTGAGATTGCTTCTTCTAGAGTAGGTAAAGGCTGCCTATGAAGAAGTGAAGCACGAACATTCTCAAATTTATCAGTCAAGCCCATCAAAATGGTGATCAGATGTAGCTGGTTGAAGTAGGCGGTGAACTGTTGAGCGGTTTCATCAAAAATCTGAGGTGCTCCAAGACTGATATGATCTCTGAGAGACTGCATTTCAGAGATATAAGAATTGATGGATTGATCAGGAAGTTGACGTTTGCTCTGAAAAGTAGTCCACAGTTGATACTGATGAGATAGACCAGATGATGTATACCGCTTGGCGAGAAAATCCCAGAGACTTTTAGCTGTAATATAACCAAGGAACTGTTGGTTGATCTCAGGAGTAGTGGAGGCATTGATGAAGCCCAAGATACGAGCATTATTAATATCCCACTCGTTCATTCGTTTGGCAAAGTCAACAGCATTCTCAGTTGTTTCTTGAACTGGAGCTTTGGATGCGCCAGTAACATAGGTGTAAAGACCATAAGACTTTAACAGAATTGTCATATGGTGATGCCAAAGAATATAGTTGCTACCGTTGAAAACAACGGAGATGGGATTTGAGTGACTGAAATTGGTAGCCATGAAATAAGGAAAATATACTGAGAAACAGTATGGAAGACCGGAGAAAAGCTCGACCGAAGGGTGTGTTCGACCGGAGGAATGTTCGACCGAAGGGGGTGTTCGACCGGTGTGTTCGACCGGAGAATGTTCGATCGAAGGGGGTGTTCGACCGGAATAATGTTCGACCGAAGGGTGTGTTCGACCGGAGAAAAGTTCGACCGAAGGGGGTGTTCGACCGGTGTGTTCGACCGGATGAATGTTCGACCGAAGGGGGTGTTCGACCGAAGGGAAGTTCGACCGAAGTGATGAAAGATCGGTAGAAATTCGACCGGTGTTGCGGCTAGGGTTTCCAAAGATCGACCGATAAAGAAAAAACAAGAGGCGATGAACAGCGGCAAAGGCAAGAAAAACAGCGGCGATGAAACACGATGAACAGCAACAGCGACGGCGATGATTTTGACGATAAACAGTAAAAAACGCGATGAACAGTAAACTCGCGATGAACGGTAAACCTACAGTTTGAACCTCGCTCTGATACCATGTTAGAAGATGAATATGATTGAAGAACACGATTAATATGCTGAAGGTTTGAAACCTCGATATATTGATTGAGAGAAAATGTACAATATGAAAGTGAAAATTATTAGAGTAATCTAACCTAGACTACAAGATACAACATATATATACGAAGGCTAAAAGGGCTTGGACCCTAACATGGGTCTGGGCCTCTATATACATTAACATCCAACATCTATACTATAATCTTTTTAGAATAAAATATCAAAAATTAGAATCTCTAAAAATAATTACATCTAACTTCAACATTTACTCAATTTTAGCAATTTCAGCATTACTTATATTATTAATAATATTCTATAAATTCATCATTTAAATACACTTTAAAAAAACTTTATAAAAAATTATAACACATTCAGCCTATTGGCCATTGGTGGAAACAATTAAAATGATACATCACTCTCTGCGATATTAAGTTGTCGATATTTCTCCAAATTTAGATATTTTTAGTTTCTCTTTATTATTTTCTCTATTTTAATATACATTTTAACATAACTATTGAGACAAATATAATTTTTAATTCCCTAAAAATAAAATCAATAGGTGTCGTTGGATATGGTCTTAAAAACGTAGATTGGGCTTCTAGTTACAATAAATTCAAATAAACTGGATTCCTAATTGGGCATATGCTATTTTACTTGGGTTGTTTTTTCAGTTCGTCTTGATTTTAACTTTATTTAAGCTATTTTATAACCTATGTTTGCCTTGTTTAGTAAGTTCATATTGTTAATTGTGTAGATCTAGAGTTAGATTGTTATTAAGGTGGCGTTTGGTTTTTAAGAGGTCTGAAGTCTGAATTCTTATTTTACTTCTGATTAATAAGAGGTGGTGGTGAAGTCTGAAATCTGAATCAATAAGACTGTTTGTTTTTGTAACATCTGGATGCATGTTGAGAGAAAGGGTGGCATATGAAATGAGGTGGCGATAAGAGATTTTAAGAAGTTAGGTCACCACTTCTTATTTTAGATGTATTTAAGAGATATTAAGAGGTTCTGAGAACTGGAAAAAACAAACAGTCTGAATGTCAAAAGATCGGAATGATTCAGAATTAAAAGCCATTAAGAGATATTTTTAAAAAAAACAAACAACCCCTAACTGTTTTCTATGTTTAACATAATATAATCAAAAGCTTTTATTGTAATAGAGTCTCTGAAAAAATTGAAACGTAATAGTCTAAGTATTGGTGATGTAAGACCCTAACAGTTATGATATCATAATAGTAGCTTAAGTGATTAAGTTTTAAACTGAAAAAAAAATCAAAACATTATATATCCAAAGTAGTACATGACGAAGGATCATGTAAGAATTAGAGTTTATGTGAGAGGTGCAAGAAGAGATTTGTATCGTTGATCAGTTTTAATCAATGTTTTAAAAACCGCGTCGATCCGGCCGGTCGAACCGGTTGAACCGGGAACCGGGGAAGAGACCGGGTTAATTGCAACCGGGTTGATGCCAACTTATGACCCGAATTGAACCGGCCGGTTTTATTAAGAAACCGGTTGAACCGGTATCAAACCGGTTAACCCGGTAAAAAAAGTTAAAAACCAATAGTTTTGATGCATTTAACACTCCAATGTCTCAAGATCCATGATTTGGTTTGATCGTAATGTTTCGTTTTGATGTATTTGGATTGATGAAAAACTTATGCTTATGTGTGTTTATTTAATGTTTTTGGATTGATGTAAAACTTATTGTTATGTGTTCTTTTAATGTTTTTGGATTGATGTAAAACTTATTGTTATGTGTTCTTTTAATGTTTTTTGATTGATATAAAACTTATTGTTATGTGTATTTTTAATGTTTTAAGTTGTGGACATCAAATTGTTGGTTATATATATATAGAGAGAGAGAGAGTCATCTTATATTGTAAACCAAGTAAATCGTATAAACTATGAAACCCAATCCTATCCGTTGATCTTAGAAATGGACGGCAATGATGAAATCAATAAAAATGGAAAGGACGCGGTGGCATTTTTGGTAATTTAATACGAAACAAGGGCACGATGGAAAGGACCGAAAATAAGAAAGGGTAAATGGGGAATTTTGGTTTCGTCGTTTAGATTAGGAAAGAAAGAAGAGGGCGAAAACTCAGGGATCTTCCATAAACGAGAAGATCAAGGTCCGTGAAGCAAGGAGGTAAAATCAAATTTGGTTTCTAAGAAATTCAACAATCAAGTTACAAAATCAGTTTCATAATACAGATTGTTTCATATGGAATACATAAAATAACACAACACACACCAAAGATCACAACAACAGTTTCATATGGTTGATCCATTCTATTGATTTAGTTTCGTAACACATAATTTCACATATGGAATACATAATAAATAGCACAAGACACAACAAATCTCACTAATAATAGTTTCATATGGTTGTTCCATGCTATTGATTTAGTTTCATAATACATAATTGCTCATAAGGGGATACATAAAAATAACACAAATAGGGTGACTAATACAAGTTTCATAAGGTTGATCCATGGTAATGACTTAGTTTCATAACACATAATTTCTAATATAGAAATACAAGTACAAGTTTCATAAAATAACACAGCAAACAACGAGGCTCACAAATACAAGTTTCATATGATTCTTCCATGCTATTGATTTGATTTCATATAACACAATCAATGGAAAAAACGAATTTCTACTATGGAAATACAAGTACAATTTCATATGATTCTTCCATGCTATTGATTTGATCCATGGTAATGACTCAATTTCATAAGTTTCGTCCATATTGCATAGAAACAAATAAACAATCAATGGAAAAAACGAAAAAAGGAAAGCAATAAAATCGAATATTGTAATTAGCATATTAAAACGGCAGTTACATATCTTTTCCTAAAATAACGGCCAACTGTGAAAAATAGAATAATTTAAAAAAATAAGAATAATGACTATAATACCCTTCACGCAATTAAATTAATAAAACAAAATCAAGGGATGAGATTAGTTTACAAAGTTAACATTTTAAGGTTGGTTTACAAAAGAAGGTGGGTTTATATATATATATAGGGTGCGTTTCTTTTGCAACCCAAGCAACTTGTACAAACTATGTAAACCACTATATTATGAAACAATAGATATATTTATGGATAATGATTATGATTCATTAAAAATGATTGTGATATATATGGAAAATGTTAAGTTTATTCATTATAATCATGATTTTAAATTAGGAAATATTAAGTTTATTCATTATAATCATGATTTTAAATTAGGAAACATAATAAAATCATATATTTATTAGACTTGATGAACGGTTAAGATTGGTTTGCATAGTTTGTACAAATTGTTTGGGTTGCAAAAGAAACGCACCCTATATATATATATATATATATATATATATATATATATATATAGTTTTGGTTCATTTGAGAAATGGTAAATATATGAGAAATAGAGAAGTAATCCTAGCCATTCATATGGTCAAGATCGGATTTGACTAGTCAAATATTGCGGCTTTGACCGGTCAAAAGTTGCGGCTTTGGCTGGTCAAAAGTTGCGGCTATCCCAAAAATAGAAGAAAATTTTCGTAAATTTTACAAAACACACGGGTTGTGTTCATATATGAACATGTATAATTCACATATGAACTATATGTTCATATATGAACCAGTGCAATTTACAACTGAACACTTTTAACTGATTCATATATGAACCTTTGTGATTCATATATGAATCTGTATGAATCACAAAGATTCATATATGAATCAGTTGAACTAATTAACAGATTCATATATGAATCTTTGTGATTCATACAGATTCATATATGAACTCATCCCGTGTATTTTACGAAATTACCCCTCTACTTTCTATAGACCACACAAGGAATTATCCGGTGCTTCGCGGTCAAAGCCGCAAATGTTGACCAGATGAATGGCTAAGATTACTTCTCTATTTCTCATATATTTACCATTTCTCAAATGAACCTCTCCCTATGTATGTATGTATGTATGTATGTATGTATGTATGTATGTATGTATGTATGTATGTATGTATGTATGTATGTATGTATGTATGTATGTATGTATGTATGCAGGAAAATGAAAATTACATAGAAACTTGAAACCGGGTTGACCCGGTGGTTGAACCGTGAGTCCGTGACCCAGTCACCACACCGGGTCAACCAAAAAACCGGTTTTTAAAACATTGGTTTTAATTAGTGTTGATCTAATAATTATTTAGATTAAGTCACAAAATAACTAATGAATTAGTATAGAAGGGTATTTTTAATTGATCTTCAATTACGATTAATCCAAGGGTGGAGATCGTTTCTTACCGTTCTCCCGATAACTACTATCCTTACTAGAAATCAACTTAGGCCTTGTTTGTTTTCTTAAAAAAAGCTCTTAAGAGCCTCTTATGTCTGTGTTGCGACCTTTTCGTGTTTACACCTTTTTTAAAATGCAAGAAAATAGATCTCGACGCAAGTATACATCTTAATCTACTGCCGTCTGTTAACAAGTAATAATGGTACAAAGTACCGAATATCGATCCCACAGGGAAGCGTGGAAAAGTTCTCCTCAAAAGTCGGGTCTGTAAAAGCGAGTTTCAGATGGCGAATTCGAAAACAATATTTTTTTATTGGGGGTTTTGATTAACACTACTGAACAATTAATTAAAAAGAAACACACGGTACAATGCTCTGTTGGGATAAGATGAATAATTGGTTAAAATGATGAGACCGCATTCCTTCGTTATCTTAAAGTTGATATGTTATGTAACTTAAAATAAGTCGGTATACAATAAACCAGTTGTCAATTGATTAATTGCAGTCCACCATAAAATATAACTTTAATTTAAATAACGTCGGACAATCATACGATACGAAACACCATTTTAACTTTTATCAGTCTCGGTCCCAGCTTAACTCTGTACTGATTCTAAATATAACAGAAGCAGAAATGTAAATGTAAATTTAACTAAAATAGGTGGTTGGCGTTTTCAAACAATCAACGATTAAAAATCGTAGGAGTGTTGTGCCCTTAACCTTTCTAAAAGAGATGGTCGGCGTTTTCAAACAATCAACGATAAAAATCGTAGGATTGTTGTGCCCGTAACTTCTCTTTGGACAATGAAATAAAGTTGCGTAAACTAAAAGACTGAAAGTAAATAACGGAAATTAAATTGCAGAAATTAAATGACGGAAAGTAAAAGACAAAAGATTAAAGTACATAAATTAAATTGCAGAAATTAACTTGCGGAAATTAAAATGCGTTAAAATAAATAACGGTAAAGTAAAATGAGAATTATAAAGCTAAGACGGAATAAAAATTGAAGATGGAAAATCTTGTTTCAAATGTGAGATTTGAGCTTGAAGATTTCATGACTTTTTATCGCCGTAAAGGAAACTAACTAACGTGCGAGTGATTTTTATAAAGTTGGAAACATAAAACAGATTTAATAACTACAACAAACCGTGAACCAACAAAAGTTGGGAATCCGAAATTATTTTCCGGACTTCCGATTTGTAATAGAACTAAAGCCGTAATGAGACCAAAATAAAAACCAAAGCGTATCGAACCAACGAGATTTTTGGATTGTAACGAGAATACGTGCAACTTACACAAAATGATCACGAGATATCGTAACTTGAAAAGGAGAATAACTTATATTTATATATTTGAGAACCAAATTGAATCATGAGCCAATGTTTTACCAAACACTAATGGCTCAATTCTTCAATTCTAATACAAAAGATGGTAGGGAAGAAGATGTAGAAATGTCTAGGTTCAATGTACCTAGAACATTTCTATCCAAAATGAAGCATACATATGGGAGGTTTTACCAAGAAGGAAGCAAGTATGAGATGATTGGTATCTTTGTTACTTGCACACACATCTATTTATAGGCTAGAACAAGGCAAGTAATGGGCTAAAAATTATAAAGGCTTTTAAGCCTTTCACAAAAATTCTACACGGCCCAACAGTTTCGGCCCATGTGTTTGCAGCCCAATAGAAATCCAAGTCCAACATTTAGCCCTTCAAAAAAATCTCGGCTTCTAGCCCAATAGAAAACGCTCCATCTTTCCAGCTCGTTGCGTTGGTCCAAAAAGGGGAAGTCAATTGTCGTTTCTGCGTCACTACTTGATTTTGACTTCCCGCGACCTTCGCATCGATCCTAAAATAACGATACATAAAAACATGAGATTTATGCAATGCTTATTTAAAATAAACCACTAAAAACGACCAACTACACTAAATATTTATTTTAGACAATCATTACTAAAAACAAGCAAAAGGACTCAATGGGGAAATAAAAATTTGCTCAAGATTATAAAAACGAGTTAAAAATAGGGTAAATAAAATTACCCTATCACAACCCCAAACTTGAACTGTTGTTCGTCCCGAACAACTTTATTTGAAAGAAAATTTAATTTTGAGCAAAGATTTATAAAAAAGAGGCTTACTTCCCTACAAATCATCATTGGCACAATCACGGTTCATCTCAATCAGTTCAACCCGAATGATAGCCTTTCATAACTTGTTTCTCTCAACATGATCAAAAATCTCAACCACAAGATAGGCAAACAATTTTATGATGAATTGGGATCATAGTGCAACAAAAGGCTTGTGTATTTGGTTTTTTTTTTCTTTTTTTTTTTGTATGGTACAATTTTACTACCATATTTTTTTTTTTTTTTTTCTTTTTTTTTTTTTTTTTGGGGGGGGAACAGATTTGAGCACACACGTGCTTTTGGTGTCTATGACACTTCTTTGGTATGCCTATGAGAGCACATTTTTTTTCTTTTGCGTGCATATTTCTCATGAGTGCATTTATTTTGGGTTTATTGGCGCGTGCCTTTTTGGTGGTGTTTTGTGATAAACAAAAGACATGGTAAAAAAATGAAATTGGTTGACCATGTCTTCCCCTCCCCAAAACTTAGAAGGGTTCGGTGTCCTCATCGAACGAGAACTTTCCAAATGCCAAAGAGAAATAATGAATGAGGAAAGAGGTGCACGAATCCCAACAAAAATGGTGAATCCAAAATTCAAGCCCAAATGTGAGTTGAGATTCAAAAAATCATGCGTGAAAATCCAGATTATTGAGGCTATTACTAAAGTGAACCAATTTTAACAAACTCAAAAACCATGTAAATGACATTTGTAAGAAATAATACTCTTTCAAAAACTTCCCCAAAATCCCAAACTGGAAACAAAAACTAGACTAAAACAGTATTTAAAGAGGGTTGGAAAATACGGAACCTGCCCTACTCATGATGAGTAGGAGAAGATGTACGCGTCCTCCAGAGCTGGGAAATCGAGTGGTGCAGAGAGTTCGGTTGTTCCTACGGCACACTGTTGTGGTGCGAAATTGGAGAGCACATATAGTGACTGGTGGTTACGATCGAGGTTTGCAGTGGTGGATTGGGGTGGTGATGAGTAAAAGATCGTTGGTTGTGTTCCATCGTTGTTGAATCGAGAGGTGCGGTTGTGTCGACAGTTGGGGGTGATGGTATTGAAGTCGATGTTGTCGAGATGCTATGGTGATGGCGATGGTGATTTTCAGCGGTGATTAGAACGGGTTTTAGGGTTTTAACGGTGGTGGTGGCGATGGTGTGATAGGGGTTAGGCAGGGTTAGGGTTTCGGTGATAGGGGTTTCGATCGGAGTGGTTGCTGATGGCGGCGACTGAGGTAGAGAGATCGGCGATTTGAGTATCGGTCGGCGATTGGGGGTTTTTGAGGTGGTGGCAGCGGTGGTGTAGTTTAGTGTTTTGACAGGGGTGTTACTAGGGGTGATTTTCGATGGATGATGGTGGTGGGTGTGGGGGTTTTGTGGTAGCAGCGATGTAGATGGTGGTGAGGTTAGGGGTTCGATGAGGATGGTCGTCGGTGTGTTGTTCGGTGTGGAGGCGTCGCGTTGGTGGTGAGAATGGTCAACTGTTGATGGTGGTGCCGGTGGTCGAGTTAGCAGCGGCGGTGGAGGAAGAAGAAGAAATGAGAGGTAGAAGAAGGAGAATGAGAGACAAAGAAGGACAAGAGTTTGTTAGGGAAGGATGTCTAATCTCTGAAAAGAAGTACCTGTGAAAATAATTCTTGGGAATATAATTAAATCTAAATCAGATTTATGAAAATCTGAATTAGATGATATCTGAAATTTTTTTTTTTTACTTAAAAAAAATAAAACTAATACTTACTTATAATATAGTTATTTATAAATGTATGTGTTATAGTTATAGATTAACTCTAACTTATTTTTGCACATATACATATATATACATATATACATATATATATACATATATATACATATACATATATATATATATATATAATTTTTTTTTTTAAACTTTTTTTTTTTCAGTTTCATTTTTTTTTTATAAAATAGATACTGTCTTGAGTTTGGACAAACTCAAGAATGTTCACCACCTGTTCTATTTTTGGAGATGGACAACCTCTACAGGTTGTTGCATTAATGATGACGGTTCAAGAAAAGGTTTTACCCTCTGTCCATTCACCTTAAATGTGGTACCCCTTTCTTGATCAACTAACTCAACTACTCCGTAGGGATACACTTTAGCAATTTGAAACGGTCCTGTCCATCTAGAGCTTAATTTCCCTGGAAATAACCTGAGTCTAGAATTGAACAGTAGGACCTGTTGTCCTTCACTAAGCTCTTTTGGAATAATTTTCCTGTCATGCCATCTTTTGGTATTTTCCTTATAAAGCTTCGCATTTTCATAGGAAAAATTCCTATGCTCCTCCAGTTCACACAATTGTAAAGCTCGTTTGTTTCCAGCTGTATCTAAACTCATGTTAAGCTCCTTGATTGCCCAATAGGCACTGTGCTCTAACTCAACAGGTAGGTGACAAGCTTTTCCAAAAACTAATTTATAAGGAGACATGCCAATAGGGGTTTTGTAAGCGGTCCGGTAGGCCCACAAGGCATCATCCAATTTGGCGGCCCAGTCTTTTCTGTGTGGCTTGACTACCTTAGTTAAGATTCCTTTAATCTCCCTATTAGATAGTTCAGCTAATCCATTAGTCTGAGGGTGATAAGCAGTGGCCACCCTATGCTGTATGTTGTACTTTTCTAGGACTTCTTCTAGAACATTGTTTATGAAGTGAGTGCCTTCATCACTGATTAGGGCACGTGGTGTACCAAATCTGGTGAAAATTTGCTTTTGCAAAAAATTGACTACTGTTTTAGCATCGTTAGAATGGCAAGCCATAGCTTCCACCCATTTAGACACATAGTCCACAGCTACCAGAATGTATGCACAATTGTTAGAGAGTGGGAACGGTCCCATAAAGTCAATACCCCATACGTCAAATAGTTCTACTTCTAAAATTCCATTTAGGGGCATTTCATTCCTTTGAGAGATATTTCCACTCCTCTGACATTCATTGCAGCTTTTTGCAAAATTGTGGGCATCATTGTTCAGAGTAGGCCAGTACAGTCCTGATTGTAAAATTTTTGCAGCTGTCCTATCTCCTCCAAAATGCCCACCACAGGGTCCTATGTGGCAATGATGTAAAACAGAAGCAACTTCTTCTTTTGGAATACACCTCCTTATAACTTGGTCTGCACATATTTTAAAAAGAAAGGGATCATCCCACAAAAACTTTTTGGAATCAAAAATGAGTTTCTTTCTTTGATGCTTATTGAATTCCTTGGGAATGATCTCACAAGCCAGATAATTCACAATATCTGCAAACCAAGGTGTTGCAGTATGTTGTATGGCTAAAATCTTTTCATCAGGAAAGGACTCACAAATATCACCACTGTGTTTATCCTGCTCCTGTTTTTCCAATCTTGACAAATGGTCAGCCACTTGATTATTTACACCCTTTCTGTCAATGATTTCCAAATCAAATTCTTGTAACAACAAGACCCACCTTATTAGCCTAGGTTTTGCATCTTTCTTAGAAATGAGATACTTGATGGCAGCATGATCAGTATGCACAATCACTTTGGCCCCCATCAAGTATGATCTGAATTTTTCAAAAGCAAATACCACAGCTAATAGTTCTTTTTCAGTGGTGGTGTAATTGATTTGGGCTTCATTGAGAGTTTTACTAGCATAGTAAATAGAGTGAAATATTTTATTCTTTCTTTGACCTAGAACTGCTCCTACTGCCCAATCACTTGCATCAGTCATTAATTCAAAAGGTAAGGACCATTCAGGTGTCACTATTACAGGTGCCGTAACCAATGTATCTTTCAAAATTTTAAAAGCCTTTTTGCAATCATCGTCAAAATGAAAGGCATGGTCATGCTGTAACAGTGAACACAGAGGTTTGGATATTTTGGAAAAATCTTTTATGAACCTCCGATAGAATCCTGCATGTCCGAGAAAACTTCTAATACCTTTTACAGTAGTTGGTTCAGGCAACTTTGCAATTACTTCCAACTTTGCCTTATCAACCTCAATACCTCTATTGGAAATGAGATGCCCTAACACAATGCCTTCTTTAACCATAAAGTGACATTTTTCCCAGTTTAAAACCAAATCTGTTTCTTCACATCTTTTAAGACTTTTTTCAAGGTTTTGTAAACACAGGTCATATGATGTCCCATAAACAGAAAAATCATCCATGAAAATTTCCATGGATTGTTCAAGCATGTCAGAAAAAATGGACATCATACATCTTTGGAAAGTGGCAGGGGCATTACAAAGTCCAAAGGGCATTCTTCTAAATGCAAAGGTCCCATAGGGACAAGTAAAAGTTGTTTTCTCCTGATCCTCTGGTGCAATGGCAATTTGATTGTAACCAGAATAACCATCTAAGAAACAATAAAATTCTTTCCCCGCCAGTCTGTCCAACATTTGGTCAATGAAGGGTAATGGAAAATGGTCTTTTTGGGTATCTTGGTTAAGCTTCCTGTAGTCCATACATATCCTCCAACCTGATACAATCCTAGTGGGTATTAATTCATTTTTCTCATTGGTTATCACAGTAACTCCTCCCTTCTTGGGTACACATTGTACTGGACTGACACATGTACTACTAGCAATAGGATAGATTATGCCAGCATCAAGCCATTTCAAGATTTCCTTTTTCACAACTTCTTTCATCATAAGATTAAGTCTTCTTTGAGGCTCAACTGAGGTGAAATCTTTGTTTTCTAAAATGATCTTATGCTGACAAATGGTAGGGCTTATGCCCTTTAAATCAGCAATGGTCCATCCTATGGCCTTGGTGTGTAGTTTCAACATGGCAATCAGTTGTTCCTCTTGATCAGATTCTAAAGATGCTGAGATAATGACTGGCAACTTCCCTGGATCTCCTAAAAAGGCATATTTCAGATGTGAGGGAAGTTGTTTCAATTCTAAGTCTGGAGCACATTCTATAGAAGGAACAAGCGTTTTCCTATCCTCACTATGTAAAATTTCAACAGCAGAGGTAACCTGGATGTCTTCTAATTCCTCAAACTCTGCTGTATATTCCTCACTATCAGACTCATCAATTCCCAAGACCTCCCCAAAACTTTGGTCTTGACACCAAGATTCAATCAAACTTAATGTAGAACATTCTTCTTTCTCTTCAGGATATCTAAGGGAATCCAACACATTGAAAGTCACTTGTTGGTCTTGAACTCTCATGGTGAGTTCACCCTTTTCGACATCTATTAAAGTTCTTCCTGTTGCAAGGAATGGTCTTCCTAAGATAATGGGAATGTCTTTGTCAGCTTCAAAATCTAAGATGATAAAGTCTGCTGGGAAAATAAATTTATCAACTTGGACAAGGACATCCTCAATCTTACCTTTTGGCCAAGCTATGGACTTGTCTGCTAACAAGAGTGAAACAGTGGTAGGTCTAGCCTCACCTATACCTAAAGTGTTGAAAACAGATAAAGGCATAAGGTTTATGCTGGCACCTAAGTCACATAGGGCTTTTCCTACTTCCTTTCCTCCTATGGAACATGGGATTGTGAAAGTCCCAGGATCTTTCAGCTTCGGAGGGATTTTGCTAGACAACATTGCACTGCACTCTTCTGTCAGAGCTACAGTCTCATACTCATTCAACTTTTTCTTTTTGCTTAAAATGTCTTTTAAAAACTTTGCATAATTTGGCATTTGTTCAATGGCTTCCACCAAAGGTATGTTGATATGCAACTGTTTAAAAACATCTAAAAACTTTTTGAATTGCAGTTCATCCCTTTGATTCCTTAATCTCTGGGGATAAGGAACATAGAGAGGAATCGGAGTAGGAGATGAAGTCTTTTGAGGAGTAGGTGTTGAGACAGTCGGTGGGATTTTGTCCACCTTAGTGGATGGTGTAACTTTAACTGGTTCCACAGGTCTGTTTTCACAAGGAATTTTGGGACTGTCACCAGATTGTGACACATCCAAAACAGTCTGCTCATCTACTTTTTGATCTTCCTTGGGTTCATTTGGGAACAATGTTGGATAGTCTGATCTCTTTGGAATGGGTGCAGCAGTAATGGGCCCAACAGTGTCTTCAGGCCCAATGCTTACACCGGCTTGAGCAGAATCTGAAACTGTGTTTTTCTTTTCAGGCTCTGCTTTGTCTGTCTTCAGCTCTTTTTGAATATTTTCTGGTAAGTCCTGTCTACTTCTTAATGTCACTGCTTTCACATGTTCTTTTCCAATTCTCTGAGGTGTTTCTGTATCACTAGGGAGAGAACCTGAAGGACGTTTCCTAATTTCCAAAGCCATTTGACCCACCTGGGTCTCCAGATTTTTAATTGATGCCTGTGTTTGGGTCATGAATGCTTTCATCATTGCTTCCAAAGAAGTAGATGAGTCGGCCTGTTGGTTTGACTTTTGTTGATAACCAGGTTGATTATTCTGAAAATTTCCATGTTGGTTATTTTGAGGTCTGTGATAAGACTGTTGGTGAAAATTTTGTTGTCCTTGCAACTTTGGTGGTGGTGGATTTTGGGCAGGACTGTGCCAAGAAAAGTTCGGATGGTTTCTCCACTCAGGATTGTAAGTTTGAGAAAAAGGTCCACCCTTGTTGTTACTACTAACATAATTCACTCTCTCGGGATTTCCAGGACAATGTTCAAAGTGATGACCCTCTCCACAGTAGGTACACTGTATAGATTGCACAGTAGGGGTGGGTGCTACAGTATTAACTTGCACAGCGTTAAGATTTTTGATTAAAGATGCCATGTCGGCCAGCTGTGAAGATAATAATGCATAAGCATCTGTGTCTTGTACCCCTGCTGCCTTTCTAGGTAAAGCACGTGGATCAGCCCATTGACCATTGTTGTTTGAAATTCTTTCAAGAATTTCATATCCTTCATTGTAGGTACAAGCTGTGAAAGCTCCGTGTGCAGTAGCATCGAGCATTTGTTTAGCAGTAGTATTTAAACCACTGTAAAATGTCTCTAGCTGAATGCAGTACGGAATGCCATGATGGGGGCATTTTCTTAACAGCTCTTTATACCTATCCCATGCATCAGGAACTGCTTCATCGTCCATTTGTCTAAAGGTACATATTTCATTTCTGGACTTAGCATTCCTCGAGGTTGAAAAAAAAATTTTCAAAAACTTTTCTGCCATTTGGGTCCATGTAATTATAGAATCTGGTTTCAACGAGTTGTACCAAGACCTTGCTCTATCTCTTAAAGAATATGGAAAAAGTTTTAGTTTTAGAGCATCGTCTTGTACACCAGGCAGTTTAAAAGAATCTGTAATTTCCATGAAAGACCGAAGATGAGAATGAGGATCTTCAGCTGGCAAACCAGCGTACTGGCCGTTAGTTTGCAACATCTGAAACATTATCGGTTTTAATTCAAAATGGTGGGTTTGCAAAGTTGGTTTAAGAATTCCTGGATGTAACTGGGTTAAAACCGGAACAGCGTAAGACATAATACCACCATCTTTGGAATTTGCTAACCGAAAAATGTTTTGTTCCTCGTCATCAGTATTTATTGGCGGTTCGTTCGGATCATCACGATTGTTCAAATTTTCGCGATTATTTAAATCTTCGCGATCATTTAAATTCTCGCGATCATTTAAATTCTCGCGATCGTTGGGAATGTCTCTATCTTGATTTCTTCGATTATTAAAATTTTCTCGATTATTTTGACGCCCATTTTGATTTACCTCGGGTATTAATTCCTCATCCGTCATATATTCATGTTCAGACATTTCGGAAGAATTTAAAACTAAATTAGCTCGTTGGATTCTTCTTCGTTGTCTAAATGTTCGTTCAATATCGGGATCAAGTTGGAAAAAATCTCCGTGAGACAATCTTGGCATGCACTTTTTCGAAATATTTTTTTTTCTTCTTTTTTTTTTCTTTTCAAATAGATGGTAGAAAAACTTGCTTTTATAAACCTTACTTTAAAAAAAAAACTTCTAGCGTGCTTCCCCGGCAACGGCGCCAAAAACTTGTTGCGACCTTTTCGTGTTTACACCTTTTTTAAAATGCAAGAAAATAGATCTCGACGCAAGTATACATCTTAATCTACTGCCGTCTGTTAACAAGTAATAATGGTACAAAGTACCGAATATCGATCCCACAGGGAAGCGTGGAAAAGTTCTCCTCAAAAGTCGGGTCTGTAAAAGCGAGTTTCAGATGGCGAATTCGAAAACAATATTTTTTTATTGGGGGTTTTGATTAACACTACTGAACAATTAATTAAAAAGAAACACACGGTACAATGCTCTGTTGGGATAAGATGAATAATTGGTTAAAATGATGAGACCGCATTCCTTCGTTATCTTAAAGTTGATATGTTATGTAACTTAAAATAAGTCGGTATACAATAAACCAGTTGTCAATTGATTAATTGCAGTCCACCATAAAATATAACTTTAATTTAAATAACGTCGGACAATCATACGATACGAAACACCATTTTAACTTTTATCAGTCTCGGTCCCAGCTTAACTCTGTACTGATTCTAAATATAACAGAAGCAGAAATGTAAATGTAAATTTAACTAAAATAGGTGGTTGGCGTTTTCAAACAATCAACGATTAAAAATCGTAGGAGTGTTGTGCCCTTAACCTTTCTAAAAGAGATGGTCGGCGTTTTCAAACAATCAACGATAAAAATCGTAGGATTGTTGTGCCCGTAACTTCTCTTTGGACAATGAAATAAAGTTGCGTAAACTAAAAGACTGAAAGTAAATAACGGAAATTAAATTGCAGAAATTAAATGACGGAAAGTAAAAGACAAAAGATTAAAGTACATAAATTAAATTGCAGAAATTAACTTGCGGAAATTAAAATGCGTTAAAATAAATAACGGTAAAGTAAAATGAGAATTATAAAGCTAAGACGGAATAAAAATTGAAGATGGAAAATCTTGTTTCAAATGTGAGATTTGAGCTTGAAGATTTCATGACTTTTTATCGCCGTAAAGGAAACTAACTAACGTGCGAGTGATTTTTATAAAGTTGGAAACATAAAACAGATTTAATAACTACAACAAACCGTGAACCAACAAAAGTTGGGAATCCGAAATTATTTTCCGGACTTCCGATTTGTAATAGAACTAAAGTCGTAATGAGACCAAAATAAAAACCAAAGCGTATCGAACCAACGAGATTTTTGGATTGTAACGAGAATACGTGCAACTTACACAAAATGATCACGAGATATCGTAACTTGAAAAGGAGAATAACTTATATTTATATATTTGAGAACCAAATTGAATCATGAGCCAATGTTTTACCAAACACTAATGGCTCAATTCTTCAATTCTAATACAAAAGATGGTAGGGAAGAAGATGTAGAAATGTCTAGGTTCAATGTACCTAGAACATTTCTATCCAAAATGAAGCATACATATGGGAGGTTTTACCAAGAAGGAAGCAAGTATGAGATGATTGGTATCTTTGTTACTTGCACACACATCTATTTATAGGCTAGAACAAGGCAAGTAATGGGCTAAAAATTATAAAGGCTTTTAAGCCTTTCACAAAAATTCTACACGGCCCAACAGTTTCGGCCCATGTGTTTGCAGCCCAATAGAAATCCAAGTCCAACATTTAGCCCTTCAAAAAAATCTCGGCTTCTAGCCCAATAGAAAACGCTCCATCTTTCCAGCTCGTTGCGTTGGTCCAAAAAGGGGAAGTCAATTGTCGTTTCTGCGTCACTACTTGATTTTGACTTCCCGCGACCTTCGCATCGATCCTAAAATAACGATACATAAAAACATGAGATTTATGCAATGCTTATTTAAAATAAACCACTAAAAACGACCAACTACACTAAATATTTATTTTAGACAATCATTACTAAAAACAAGCAAAAGGACTCAATGGGGAAATAAAAATTTGTTCAAGATTATAAAAACGAGTTAAAAATAGGGTAAATAAAATTACCCTATCAGTCTGACTCGGTAATTAAAAGGTAGGGTTGTTCAGACTGTTTGTTTTTCTAAGTTTTCAGAGTTACTTATGTCTTAACTCATCTTATCTGGTAAGAGATTAACCAACCCCTTGTTTGCATTTTATTCTCCAGACCATAGCAACGACGTTTCTCAATCGCTTATCTCTCAATCGATTAACCTTAATCAATCTTTTCTCTCAATAGATCCTTACCAAATCGATCCTCACCTCTCTGAATTGATTAACCTAAACTGGTCCACAGTCTCAATCGATCCCACATAATGATAATGAATAAATATGTGGAAGTGTATAGATTTAAACAAATACAGACATTTATTAGTTTACTAAAACAAACAGTCTTATTCATTTAGATTTCAGACTTCAACACCACCTCTTGTCGATAAGAAAAATGAAATAAGATTTCAGACTTCAATCTCTCTTAAAAAAACAAACATTACTTAGGGGCCGTTTACCTAATACTTACCCAGGTAAGCCCTTACCAAACTTACCAAGTTATATTACCTTAACCGACAATTATGGCAATGACCTATCTTACCCGTTAAGAGCGAAAGCAATGGTCGAGAGTCTTACCCGGCAAGTGAGGGCGACGGGCCTTACCCGGTTAGCGTTTACCGGATAAATTTTTGCCTACGATACCAGTTTAATGGACTAAAATCTTTCCCGATAAGGTAAATGATAGGGTTGAATTTAACCAGTAAATACTTACCGGGTAAGTATTTGGAGAAAAGGCCCGTTAGTATCACATTCCCTATATTTGTCATAATAATTGCACCATCTTATACTCTCTTTAATTAACCCGTATTTTAAGCTTCTAAGATCCGAACTTCACTCACTCTAAACCTATCATCTCCATCCAACTTAATTTTCATTTTGCATCCAAACACCACCATTGCCGTACAACCACATACATCCCCCCATGGGCCGGTATCCTACAACCACCACCACCACCACCACCCCACCACCATCATGTTAACCACCACCACCCACCGCTCCACCCTCACCACCCTCCGCTACTCCTTTTTCTACCTCCTCATCACCCTCCTCTTCATCTACCTCCTCTACTCCTCCAAACTCCTCCTTAACCAAACCGAATGCCGACACCCGAACAACCCCCTCTCCGTCACCGAAAACCTCCTAAACGACACCGACCTCGCCCGAACCTCCTCACCCGTGTTCGACACCGACCTCAAACACATCGTGTTCGGCATCGCCGCCTCCTCGGGACTATGGCGATGGCGGAAGGAATACATCAAGCTATGGTGGCGACCGGGAGAGACACGTGGCACAGTGTGGATCGACAACCAAGTCCGAACAAACAAAAACGAAAGCCTCCCGGAAATCCACGTCTCGAGGGACACGTCGAGGTTCCGGTACACAAACCGGCAGGGGACGAGGTCCGCGATCCGGATCTCTAGGGTGGTTTCGGAGACGATGAAGCTGGGGTTTGAAGATGTGAGGTGGGTGGTGATGGGGGATGATGACACTGTGTTTATTTTGGAGAATTTGGTTAGGGTTTTGTCGAAGTATAACCATGAACAGTATTATTATATCGGGAGTTCGTCGGAGAGCCATGTGCAGAACATATTTTTCTCGTATTCGATGGCGTACGGCGGTGCTGGATTCGCGATTAGTTATCCGTTGGCGTTGGAGCTGGAGAAGATGCAAGATCGGTGCATTCAGAGGTATCCAAGTTTGTATGGAAGTGATGATCGGATTCAGGCGTGCATGGCGGAGCTTAATGTTCCTCTGACCAAAGAAATAGGGTTTCATCAGGTTTGTATCCAAACATCTCATGCTTTTGATGCTCTAAAATGATCTTCACAGCTTACAACAAAATCGATTAATTTTATAGAACGTTAAAAATGTCTAAAATACTGTAACAAAATCAGGTCTACAGGGCGTGAAAAATGTCTGTGTAAGACTAGGTGAACCTCGATATTTACTCTCCGAAAGAGGCCTTAGGAGAGGAAAGTTCCAACATATATAGAGAAGAATTGGTCCAAGTCTAGCCGATATGGGACTCTGACATGCCCCTCTAGCATAGGCTAGTCAGGCAAAGATGTCCCAAAGCGTCAAGAGGGGTTTAGGTGGGAAAGGATGTCCCAGAGTGTCAAGTCTCACGTAAAGATGTTCCGGATAGTAAACCTTGGCTTGATACCATGTAAGGATACGTGGAACCTCCATATTACTCTAAAAAAAGGAGATTTTTAGGTATATAACCTTAAATGAGATTTTAATTAAATCCATGACCTTCTCATGAGTATAAACCCATTTTTCTTGAATAGGTCAGGAGGTCATGAATTTAATTAAAAACTCGTTTAAGGTCATTTTCCTAAATGACTCCTAAAAAAGAGGCCTCGAGGAGACCAAGTACCAACATATATAAAGAAGAATTGGTCTAAGTATAACCAATGTGGAACTCTAAAGGGTGTTTGGTTCGTATAATATGATGAAATCTGGTGGAATTGGAATGTTGGATTCCTTTGATCAGATTTTATTCCTTTGTTTGGTTGGATGGAATTTTTGGATTCCAATAAATTCCATAGATATAGGATTTGAACATTCCATCATAAAATCCAAGGATTTCAATGGAATGGAATCTCATATTTTAATAATTCCAAAATTATCCTTTACTTTAAACTAAACCCTACTGATATTGATTATCAGCAGACACAAACTCTCTCTTTCCCTCTCTCTCTCCCTCTCTCTCTCCTCCCTCTCTCTCTCTCTCCTCCCCCTCGCTCCCCTCTCTCTCTCCTCCCCTCTCTCTCCTCTCTTTCCTCTCTCTCTCCCACTCACTCTCCTCTCTCTCTCATTATTCGTATGCTAAAATAATAAAAGCAATTTTAATTAAAAATTAAACTATTTAATGACCATTTCATTAAATTAATTTTTGTTTAAAAAAATTAAAATAATCAAAAAGGATATTTTGGTCATTTACCAAAATTCCATTTCAATTCCGAAGCTACAATCTATGAAACAAATAGAAAATTTTCAATTCATTTAACAGATTTCATTCCAATTCTGTCAACCAAACAAGTGGTCAAACCTGACAACATTTCATACCAATTCCTTCAAAGTCAAATTCCTTTGACATGTTCCATTTCATTCAAAAACATTCTGCGAACCAAACGCCCCCTAACAGTCTGAATGCGGAATGCCGAAACAAACAGTTTTAAAGTACTTAAGTTTATAGGAACACACAATTGTATGTCCTATGTAAAAGTGTTGCATAAGTTTAGAGAAGTCTGTAGGGCATTTTAACAAATTTTTAGGATTTTTTTAACACAAAATGTCGTTTCAACTTTTCTACATGACATTTTAGAAAAAATATTTCCATAAACACGTCATTTCATACAGTTGTTTTGTATGACAATTTTTTTTTCAAATAGTGTTATTTGAAAAAAAATAACACTTTATTTTAAAAGTGTCTAAAAAATTTATTAATACATCCAAAATCGTCTTATAAACTTATTACAACAGTTTGATCATATAACCTCAAATCTTATGCAATAGTTTATTAAAGATACTTGGACATTTTTTGTGTCTTGTAAAAACCCGATTTTGTTGTAGTGAAATGTGCTAATTAATAAATTGTTTTATATCATGAAACAATTGTTGTCATATGTAAATATATTACAATAGATCGATAGGACGTTTTTAAATGTTTTAACAAGTTTTAGTACAATTTCAAAATAAAGCATCAAGTTAGTTTTTTTTCTAAACAATATTTGAAAAAAAAAATGTTTCTATAGAAAGAGATGTTTGTAACACAAGCATCAAAAATATCCTATAAAAAATATTAAAAAGATCGTTTATTTCAGAAGTGTTACAAATTAAGAACTTGTTATGATGTTCAAATAAGTCATGCATATCCTATTATAACCCTTTACATATGACGTACAACTATTTGGTCATATAAGCTCAAGTTTTTTAATAAAAAAAGTTGTTAAAACATATTTGACATCGTATAAAACTCAAGTTTGGTCTATTTCTATGATTCACAGTTTGATGTATATGGAAACCTTTTGGGTCTTTTGGGATCACATCCCGTAGCTCCATTGGTCTCACTCCATCATCTCGATATAGTCGATCCCATATTCCCAGGTATGACCCAAACCGAATCCTTACGACACTTGCTCGAAGCCGCAAAATACGATTCTGCCAGTATTGCACAACAATCCATCTGCTACGACAAGACTCGAGAATGGTCCATTTTGGTTTCATGGGGTTTCGCGATCCAAATAGTTCGTGGAATGGTCTCTCCACGAGAGCTAGATTATCCAACTCGCACGTTCCTCAATTGGTACAAAAAGCTCGATTATATGGCATACTCATTCAATACTAGACCAGTAACAAGACACCCGTGTCAGAAGTCTTTCGTGTTTTACATGAGTCGAACGACATATGATAAATCCCGGAAGAAGATCATCGGGATCTATACTTTGCACAAGGAACGACACCCGAAATGCCGATGGAAGATGGAATCACCCGAGAAAATTGATAATATCGTCGTCTTAAAGAGTCCAAATAGTCATCGTTGGCAAAAGGTACATGATTCTTGATCATTATAAGAAAATAGACTTTATATAGAACGTCAAATATATCTAAATGTTCTAATGCTAGCTCCAACCCTACAGCAAAAATGCCATTTTGCCCGTTAGGAAACTCTAACTAGCGGGCAAAAATTTAATCCGGCATGGGCTACATGAGCCCCTAGTAGTTTACAGGATAAATTGATAAGACGGGCATTCCCGGCCCACCAAGTGAGTCTAACTTATAGTGATCATTTATCAAAGAATGACTCTGGTTATCATAACGACATTTTATCCGTGAGGGAAGAGAAACGATAGATATGTCGTATTCCTGCTCAAACGACATATATGATCGTTTGAGATGGATTGATTTTTGGTGTTATTGGGCTCATGTACCAATTTGATGCTTTTTAATGCTAGACTCCTAGGGTTGTTGATCGTCTAAATAGACTCTTTAACATGACGTACATAACTTCATAGGAATAACAATAGTTTGACTTATATAAATGTGTTATAATAATTTGATGGGACGGTTTGGACGTTCAAACAAGTTTTTTAAGATAATTTTGCAATAAAACGTTCTTTCTATGACATTATTATTTGAAAAATTGTACTATAAAAACAAGTGTTCTATAAAAAATTGTGTTCATATAACATTTTCTAAAGATATAGGAAAAAAGCTAACTAGACAAGTTATTTCAAAAGTGATCTAAAAAACTTGTTATGATGCCCAAATATGTCTCAACATCCTATTGTAACACCTTTAACGTATAATTGTTTACTCATATAAACATAAGTCCTATAAATAACATACATATATTTTTGGGGTCTTATAAAACAATCAATTAAGACATTTAGATATCTATGGGTCCTATAAAAACCAATTTTGTTAGGCAGATCAATTATGGAACAAACATCTGTTTTCTAATCGGTTCCATATTCATCGATCATATTGCAGGCACCAAGAAAGGATTGTTGTAGAATCTTGCCTGCAACCAAGAAAGGAACGATGTATTTGTGGGTCGATGGATGTCGAAAAGGTGAGGTTGTTGAATGGCAGAGTTCTAAAAGTACTCCATAAACATGGATATACGAAGATCTTCTTCATCCTCCCTCGATTGTGCCAAATGGACGGTATACACGAACGAAGAACATTGGTTATTTAACAAAATCGAGCACAAAAGCTTCAGATGGTTTCCGATGAAACCAAATTAACACTGATTACAATCATTTTTTTGTAAATCCAGAACATGTAAGCTAAACATTATGTTGTATCCATGAATATAATTCTGCATATGTTCTTGATGTACCCTTTGATCTCTATTATTTGATGTATCAATTCTATCTTGTTGTTTTGTTTCTGTTGATGATTTTTTATTTGATTTGGGAACGGTTATGGTTGTTTTTGAAAGTGATTATATATGGTATTATAAAGAGAAAAGTTCAAAAAAACCCAATGGACTTTAGTGTTTGAAGTGATTAAGTCCTTGAACAATTTTTTAGAACAAATAAGTCCTTAGACATTTCAAAACACACTAAATAAATCCTTGGACTTTTGGAAACCTGTTAAATACATTCTTATTACTTAAAAATGTAACTTGTAACCTACATAATAGGTAAAACTACAAATTAAAAGAAAAAACACAAAAGATGTCACCTACTTTATCACCCTACAAATAAGAAAAATAAGAAAATTAACTAAAATAGTCAATCTTATCAACAAAATTTATTTTTTAATCACTTTTCAAAGTCTTTTCTTAAAATAGTCAAAACATATTATTTTTTTGCCTTAAAAAATGTTTTTGGCAAAAAAAAAATAGAAAACATCTTTATAATTTGTTATTTAATTTACTTTATATTTTATATCTTTTTATTTTCATTTTAACTTTTTATTATATTAACACACATAATCATATATTAACTAAAATATATCAAAAAAAGTACGTTATTTTACAAATTACACCATTATAATTGTCTTGTCAATATGTTTAAAATAAGCCTAATATTGATTTTGTGGATTTAATCTCATATTATTAAATATCATAAATACGTACTAATTATATTTAATATTTACACTTTCTATCCTTTAAGGTTATTTGTTTAATAATATAAGATTAATTTGTAATTATAAATGGTAAATATTAAAAATAATTCGTATGTATTTATGATATTGAATAGTACAAGATAAAGTTCAAAAACAATATTGAGCTCATTTTGAACGTATTGACGAAACGGTTATAATGGTGTAATATGTAAAAAAAAACTAATTTTTTTATATATTTTAGTTAATATCCGATTGTCTATGTTAATAAAATAAAAATGTAAATGAAAAAGTAATTTATATAAAATAAATTACATAACTAATTATAACTTTATAAGAATACAAAGTGTAATTTTTTTCTAAAACTATAAGCAGAAAGTCAATTTTTATACATAAAATTTTCTATGTGAGGATGTTTGTTATTTTTATTTTTTTGGAAAAAAAAAACAATCCTTACGCAGGAAAAAAAATATTATGTGCAAACTTTGACAATTTTAGGAAAAAAAAACTTTGAAAAATGGTAAAAGAAAAATAAATATGGTTGATGATATTGACTATTTTAGTTAATTTTCTCATTTTTAATTTGTAGGCGGATAAAGTAGGTGACTTTGTTTTTAATTTGTAGTTTTACCTGCTATATAGGTTGCAAGTTAAATTTTTAAGTAATAAGGATGTATTCAACAGGTTATCAAAAGTCCAAGGATTTAGTTAACAGGTTTTAAAATGTTCAAGGACTTATTTGTTTCAAAAAATTGTCCAATGACTTAATCACTCCAAACACTAAAGTCCGTTGGGTTTTTTTGGACTTTTCCCTATTATAAATTTCCTGTTTTATAAAAACGATTGAAAGGTTGTTCACTTATTTAATCCAATTCGTTCAATGCTAATTGTCATAAATTAAAATTGATCTAAAATAAGTTGTTACTGAACGCATTTAATCCTTTTTTTGATGAGCAAAAAATCTCTAATATCGCATATGTTTGGTATGCTTCTTGTAAGAAAACTAATGGTATAATTATCGCATGTCTTTTCCTTTGTCGGGCCTTTTTTGTTTTGACAAATTTCCTGTATTTATAGGCAATATAAATAAGAGACCCAATTAGGTATCTGACTATCTATGTAACAATTTATGTTTTGGGTTTTACATTTCAAAGACCAAACATGCTTTTTTGTTCTTCGAATTTTTTCATCAACACTTCGATCATTGTCTAGTTTTCTGGGTTGATCATTTTTTTCCTTTTAAACATCAGGTGTAATTAGAGGTGTCGTTTTGGTTCGCATTTACCGAGCTACTCGAGCTCGTTTATTTTAAGCTTAATGAATCTCAAACTCAGGTCGATCTCAAACACAAAAGAAGACTCCTTTTAACTCTTCATTCAATTACATTTAGAGCGTGTGTGTTAAGTTATATGGTGAATTTTAGAGTCTATGCTTAATGTTGCCTTAGATCTTCCAAATATGTTTAATGTTATCATTTTTCTGAAAAAATATTTTTGTTTTTTAATGACAAAAATACCCTTTAAACATATTTTCTTACTATTTTCCTTTCCCTCTTTGTTTTTATAATCTCTTGTGTCTTCTCTTCTTTGTTAAAGAAATTGTCCGAAATAATCATTTCGGACTCCACCAATTTACTTTATAGCCGTTTTTTCACCAATTAACTAAAATAGTCAATATTTTACAAATATCACTTTAGTAACTTTTAGAATCTATTTTCTATGAATTCAATATCTATACTATATTATAAAGCACGGATAAAAAAACTCTTAAATACAAATTATTATGCACAAGGTATCATTATTTTATGCAAGATTTTAAAAATATCTTAATTTACAAGTATCAAAGCACAAGATACATATTCCTACTGCAGGCTTCTAACACCCACCAATTTGGTATGTGCAGGACATTCCTTTTATGTAGACATTTCCATGTATCACTGTTAATTAATATATTATATTACTATAAATTTGTTTTAATTATATTATTAAATATGTAATTGATTATTTTTTCTAGATGTCATTAAAATATATAAGATAATCATTGAATTATAACAAAATACTTAATTTTTTTTATATAAAAAACATTATATTATTAAGTCTGAATTAAACAAATTTATAAAAAAACATTATCACTTTCTCAAATCCATTCAAGATCGTATTGAAAATCAACAAAAAAATAAAAAAATAAAATAAAACATTAAAATCGTGATGTATCTCACTGCATTGCACGAGTACGCTTTTAGTTCATAAAATAATCTTGTTAAGTATAGGGCTTTCAACCCCCCTTTCCTGTTTTAAATTTTTTTCAGGTGGTAATGCTCGCTATGCAAAAATTTCAGAACATTCAGAAGGCCACTTAAGATATAAGTGGGCCGCATAAAGTTTTTTAATAATTAAATTAATTTATATATGTTAATCACTCTATTATTTTAATACATTTATTGTATTAATTAAAAAATATTTTGTTTTCATTAGAGATATTTGGTTATAAATTTTGCAATTAAGTTCCCTTAATAGTTTTTTAATTATATTATATATGCTAATATTATTATTAGTAGTTTAATACGTATTATATTTATAAATAAGTATATCTAGTAGTCTTTTTTTTTTACATTGTAAATCATTAAAATTTTAATTATAAGTTATAAAATAATTGTTGATGTGGTAGTAGGGATTACTCTTGAATTATGAGTGACATTGAGCAATTGCAAAAAATGATGTGATACTTTTGAAATATGGGTCTCTTTGCATTGGTATGGATGGTCTAAAATGCACCTTGCAAAATGTTGACGGGACAAATAACACTTTAATAGTACTTTAGCAAGTTGAGTAAATATCAATTTAACAACTAACACTTAGGCAAGCTGTGTAACTGACACTTTTACGTCAATATTTCGTAAATAACACTTTAACAAATTTCAAAATTGCTACTTTATGAATATTATATTCATAAAAAGTGGATTCGTAAATTGATAAAGTGTTGCTTGCAAAATATTAGCTATTTTGATCAATTATATGGAAAATTGCAATAAAAATGAATTAAAGAGAGTTCCAAAAATGGCTATTTTCGAACAATTTTCATTTTGTATAATGTATATTCTTAATATATCCTTAGGCTTTGTTTGACAAACTAACTTATAAGCTAGCTTGTAGCTGATAAGCTAGTTTTTCAAAACGCTACTTTGAGTAGCATTTCAATAAGCTAGCTTATGGTCATCCAAACATATACACTAACTTATAAGCTAGTTTTTTTTTTTTTTTTGCCAAAAATAGCCTTAGTATGTTTTTGTTAAATAAAAAGCCAAGAAAATTAGAAAAAGAAATCAGTATAAAGTCTAGAAATTTTTAATAAGTATATAAAAAGGGGTATTTTGGGAAAAGACATGACACATAGAAACTCAAATTTCCCAATTACATATGTATAAACAACCATCATGCTTTGTCCAAAATGATCTGCTTTTTTATGAAGTTAACAAATTGGGAAAGCAATTGATGTGATGTCAACAAGTAATTTAATTTAATAATTAAAAAAAAGATATACTATAATATTTTCATTTTTCATTCTATTATTCCTCTAAACCTTTTTTTCCTAAATAAAACCCAACACTAGCTCGCTAGGTTGATTTTTCAACTTAAGCCCGACTCGTTACGATGCGAAAAAAAACACCGAACGCTTGCTTTTCATATGAACACAAAGACAAAACTACCCCTCCTTTACACGTTGAGTTTCTTTTCGTCACTAGATCTTTGTCCACGAGAACCCCTCCGAGAGCTAGGGTTTGTTAACGGGTCGTATTTTTGGGAAGCAAGGTAGTTGAGAGCCGTCACAACGTCCGCAATCAAAGGTCTCATATTCGGTTGTTCTTGAACACACATTGCAGCTATTGCTAACGCTTGGTATAGTCCTCTCACCGGATATTCACTTTCTAGCACCGGATCCGCCATATGGGCGAACTTCCGTCTGTCTTTGAACAACGGTCGTGCCTGACAAAAATAAACATCTGTCTTTTGTAAATTCATCAGTTTTCTTCATCATTCAGATCAAACCAAACAGACCCAGTATATCCAACCTGATGGCAAGGTCGGGGGTAAGATGTATGCAAACCTTACTTCTGTCCCAAGAGACATAAAAAGGCTATTTCTAGTGTTCTTGATTATTCGGTATGCAAATTTTTGTGGGAATGTTAGATCCAAGGCAAGGGTACACCGTACACGTTAGGACTAATTAGGAGAATAAATTTCTATCAGATATTTCTAAATGCATAACGTTCTGACAGAGTGACAGATCGGGTATATCCCGCTCGATTCTAAAGATCATGTATCACCACTAAATGGGTTTAAGCTAGAACGGCGATAATATTCCAAAGACGTATTCCACACGTGCATAATCTATGTTACCCAAACAATATGAGAATACAACTTCTAACAAAGTATACATGACCATGGCCTCAAAGTTCTAATAACATTGTGGGGCTATGAGCAAAAAGATGAAGCAGAAAAACACACAATACAATAAAATCTGTTTTATAGGACGCCAAATATATCTAAAATGCCGTAATATACTGCTTTATAGAATTTATAGGACCAAATAATTATACATCCTATATAAAAGTGTTACAATAAGTCGATAGGACATTTTTGGGCGTTCTAACAAGTTTTTTAAGATATTTTTAAAATAAATCGTCCTATTAGTATTTTTCCAAAAAACAAGTGTCCTGTAAAAAAAAAGTAATAGGACACTTTATTTCAAAAGTGTTCAACAAAACTAGTTACAACTTATTACAACACTTTTACATAAAACACATAATCATTTGGAACTATAAAGCAGTATATTAGAACATTTAGACATATTTGGCATCCTATAAAGCCTAAACGCAATGATAACACCAAAAAAATAGGAACAAGGCATCAGATACTTGATAAATGTGGCCCCAAAAACCTCACAAATTTGAGAGTGAGATATTTGGATTGTAGATCACTCCCTCAAAAGCAATGCATCATTAAAGGAGATTCCCAACATATTAAAGATCATGGGAAAAAACTTTATATCTTCTTCCAAACTTATCACTCTTCAAATTCATAAGTTCAATTTCATCACTTCATTTTGATTTTAACTAATTATCGATTCTTTAAGTTAAAAACACAATATGTTCGATTCTAAAAAGTCAAAACCGAACTCCAACGGTAGTCTTTGCTAGCATAGGCATCTTTGGACATTGACTAGAGGTAGTAAAAAGCCTTATAAAGTATAAAAAGGAGTTAAAGAATCATATATAAATAACTTACCCAAGCAACGAGGTTTTGCTCGGCTGCGGATCTCGTATTATCTATCGCTTTTCTACCGGTAATCAGCTCCAAAAGTACGACCCCGAAGCTGTAAATGTCCGATTTGAAGGTGAGTTGGCCGGTCATTGCATAATCAGGAGCGCAGTAGCCGTAAGTGCCCATCACTCGGGTCGAGACATGAGTCTTGTCTCCAAGTGGGCCCACCTTTGCCAAACCGAAATCCGACAGCTTGGCATGGTAATCCTCACCTAACAAAATGTTGGAGCCCTTTAGGTCACGATATATTACAGGTGGGTTCATCTTGTCGTGCAAATACTCCAACCCCCTTGCCGCTCCAGCCGCTATTTTCATCCGGGTGTTCCAATCAAGCCGTTTCCTGTGCGCACGATGATCTGTCACACAAATGCAAACATCTCAACACAAACTAATCGAACCAAATGCTTTTTATCATTAAAAAGTCGACATTTTATACAAACAAATGGGAAAATTAGCATCTTTGCATTAAACCAAACAAGCCCTATATATAATAGTTATAGATTTAGTTAAAGCAAACTTGACATCCAATATAGTGCTAAACTTACGGTTATAACGGATTTGCACTTCATGAAACTAGCTAGAAGTTGAGCGCTTGCATAATAGCATACGTGAAGACTCGATCATAGTGTCGAGAAACAATTTTAAAATTATAAAAAGATAACGAAGAGGGAATAAGACAATACCATGCAAATGGTCTTCCAAAGAACCTAACGACATGTATTCATAGACCAGTAATCTTTGCTCTTCTTCAGCACAATAGCCGATCAATTTCACAAGATTTGGATGATCAGCCATGCTTAACGTCAAAACTTCAACGACGAATTCCCTAATCCCTTGCAACCCATCGGGATCTAGTTGCTTTATAGCAACAATCTGCAATGAAAAACACAAGAAACACAATCAAGATTCCAAATACATGCTCATCATGAATCGTTAATGACCCAAATCCACTACAACCAAATCAAGTTTATAGGACACCAAAAATGTCTAAATGTTCTAATAGATTACTTTACAGGACTTAAGTTTATCGGAACAAACAATTGTCTGTCTTATGTAAAAGTGTTACGGTAAGTTTATAGAACGATTTTAGGCGTCTTAACAAGTTTTTAGAACACTTTTGAATCTTTTTATAAGACACTTGTTTTACTATTTTCTTGTGGGATTTACCGGGTTCGTTTTGGAGATCATTTACGAGTATACTCTATTTTCATTATGCAATTTCTTAGATTTATTGATCAACTTAATATTTTCATCAATTTAACGAATCTTCAAATGAGATGTTTTCTATCCAAAACACATTAAAAGATTTTAACCAACCTGATCAGAATCTTCCAATTTTCCTTTATAAACTTTGCCGAATCCACCCTCCCCCAAGAAATACTCAGCCTTGAAATTATCAGTCGCACTCACTAATTGGGCGTACGTAAATGTTCTTGCTTTATTCATAGGACCTCCTTCTCCGGTGGTCTTACTCTTGTCACCAAACTCGTTGACAACCGATGATTGAATAGCATCCTGAACTTTATCCTTCTTCACTTTCACTTCATTACAAGGGTCGACTTTTTTCGTATCTAAAGCATATAAACCAACAAATTTCAATCAAAAGTATACAACAAGACAATTAAAGCACCCAAAAGGATAAAACTTCATCATGGAAACAATCACTAAAATTTCAAATGAAAAACAAAGAACCCAATTTCTATACACCAATCAATGTGCAAAAAATCCCAAAAACCATCCAATGATCCGATTCTAATTTTTGATAAATTAAGGTTTTTAAAGAAGGAATTAAGGTGATTTTTAAGTAGAAATTGATATAGATTCTAAGGTTTTTAAAGGAATCGATGATTACAGGTTTAAGCTGAAAAGTTGTAAAAGGTTTTTATCAATTGATGAGGTCACTGATGACGATAAAATTGAGCTAGAATTTTTCAACTAAAAATTAAACCCAAATGAGCCCCAGTGGATACAACAAATAATTTTAAAATTACACACAAAAAATTATATCCAATCTCTCTATCAACCAAAGTTAACAACAAAATCATCCTGATCAACGACTTCCCCAATTGAAGATCGATAATTAAAGAATTCGTAACTCAAAATCCAAAAAGGGGGTTAAACATTAGGAATCAAACAACATGCAATAATCAAAAACCGAATCTCGAAACGAAGAAAAACAATACTATAAACAAAACTCTCGATGCATAATTCGGTATAATTTCCCCTAAATTTTGATACAAGTTCTTTTACAGCTTCGAATGATCTTCCGTGGAAATGAAAAAATCATAAGAAAAGGAATCAAATCCGTTGAACATACCAGAAGGTTTGATGTTTGATTGATCGTTTTTGTTGTTGTTGCTGTCGATTCTCTTGTTCTTCGATGATTTTTTGGTAGAAGAATCTCCCCCAGCGCAAGGGAAACAACCCATGCCTATTTAATTTCCCTCTATATATATATATATGTGTATCTATTTACTTGTTGATGATTGTTCTAACAAAATCATAACAAGAATAGAAATCAGTTTTGAAATAAATTATGTATCCTTCATCTTCTTCTTGGTACCTGCTACAGAAACTCCAGAACATAACCCAATCAATATTAACACCAGAGAGAGAGAGAGAGAGAGAGAGAGAGAGAGTTTATTGCAGGTTTATAGAGAGAGAAAGAAGGGAACCGAAAGGAATTATATATTTCCTTGGGTATGATTCATTTTAACCCCTTTAGAGTTTAAGTTAAGCTAAAGTGGTCCCTTGAGTTATAACAAAAGTGGAAGTTTTACCCTCTCACTATTTCCAATTGTCATTTTCAACCAATACAAGTAGGGGTGGAACCGGGTACATGTCTTTGGAAGCGGAACCGATGTGATTGGTTTCAGTTCCTTAAATACTGAACCGATCGGGATTGGTTCTGGTTCCAGTGTTCATTTTTTTTGGAACCGTCAACCGCTAAATACCCGGTTAGACCGCTTTCGGGACCGGGTTCCCGGTCCTGCTGGATACCCAGAACCAACGGATACCCGCTATTTTTTTAATAAAAATTATTTTATATGTTTACTATATTTAATAAACTAAAATCGAAATTATTAGATTATATCAAATTATTTAGGGAATTTAATTAAAATACCCCTATTTCAATTCTAAGTTACCCAAATGCCCCAAATCTCCTAAGTTTTGCCAAAATATCCAACAACCCCGTGAACCAAGGCCGGGATTTGTTTTTTCGCAAGGATGCCAAATGATGGGTCGGGATGCCTCTTGTCGCAGGGTTACCCCGCGATTTATGGGATTTTCGCGGGGTTGGGGGCCGTGAAACCTTCTTAAGCCCACGATTGTGAAATCATCAGTGAGATCGGTGTTACCATTTAGGTTAAATTTATTACCCAACTACTCACCTCCCTTATAAATTTGAGGTCCCCCCACACACACACACACACTTTGAAACCCCACCACAAGTTCATCTACTCTCACTCTCTCACTCTCTCAAATATATCGTGTATTCCACACGCTCGAATCTTGACTCGGTTCGTTAGTGCTTTTAAAAGTCGGATATATTTCGTTCACTTAGGGTTTTTTTTTTTTAAGAATCTCTTAATGGCTCTTAAGTCTGAATCGTTCAGACATTTTTACACACCACCTCTTATTAATCATAACTAAAATAAGATTTCAGACTTTAGACCTCTTAAAAAACAAACGACACCTTAGTACGGTAAGTTTCTCTTAACCCCATTTTAGTTTTATATTTTATAAAGTATTTGTTGTTGTATGTTTTTTTAGACTATGTGTTTGATTCAAAAATATTGCGTTTATTTTAGAGATTATGTGTTAATTTTAAAGTGTTACGTTTACGTTGATAATATGTTAGAGTATTGCATGTTTTGTAGAGATTGCGTTAATTTAAAAATATAGTCTTTTTCGAAAATATTTTAGAGATTGTGTGTTAATTTTAGAGTGTTGTGTTTATGTTGATAATATGTTAGAGTAGTACATTTTTTTAGAGTGTTATTTTAAAGATTGCGTTAATTTTAGATATTGTGTTTTTTTGGAAAATATTTTAGAGATTGCGTTAATTGTAGAGATTGCGTTAATTGTAGACATTTTTATACACCACCTCTTATCTATATCTATACTATATTATAAAAACGACATAAAAACTCTTAATTACAAAATTTGCACAAGGTACAACTAATTAAAGCCAATTATTTAATTTACAATTTCTTAATACTTTGGTACAACATTTATTAATTAAACTAATTAAAGCCATTAGTTTGTGGAATGGATACTCACATAATCATCTATTTGTGGAAGGGATACCCATTTATTAATATAAATATTTGTTTTTTTGGTGGAGGATTTTATAAAATAGATTTTATATTAGCATAATCTATTTTAAATGTAGATTTTACATTTAAATCTATATTAATGAGATGCAATATAAAATCTTTTTTCTTCCGTATTTTTTTATATTACATCTCATATTCCAACAAAAAATTTATCCTCTCGTGCAATGCACGAGCCCAACACTAGTTAATCATAATTAAAATAAGACTTTATACTTTAGACCTGTTAAAAAACAAACAACACCTTACATATGTTGGGAGATTTCAACAAAACTAAATACCATTAATGTTGCGATTCGAACATGTCTACTAATTTTGTTCAATGAAATTGATAATTCTTATTTCATTGGAATCAATGAACTATGTCTACTTAATTCTTTTTATGTCAATTTCATTAGATTTTATCCAATTTTAACAAACCACACTACCATAAAAAAAATGTATGATAATGACTAAACTTGTCATTAACAATTTTACCAAATAGACCTTTGAAATATATATATTCTCATTACCCAAATACCAACTTAAAGAACTAAGGGCGCGTTTGGTTTGCAGGATTGAAATGGATTTGGAGAGATTTGGATTTCAAATCCATTCCAATCCTGTGTTCGGTTTGCAGGAATGGAATTTGTTGACCGGATTTGAAATTTTTTGACCTTTTGTAAAATCCTTTACCTAATGGATTTGAAATTCCTTTGCAATAGGTTGGGATTTCAAATCCCCACAAATCCAAATCCCTCCAAATCCAAATCCTTACTTGAAATCCAATCCATTCCATTCCAATCCCGTAAACCAAACGCGCCCTAAGGGTCCACTTGGTTTTGACGGTATGTTTGTGAGGGATTTGAATTTCATGGAAATATTGAGAATTGAGAGGATTTGGAATTAGAATGACTTAAAATCTTTGTCATGTTTGGTTTGTAGGATTTGGAATGAAAAGTTGCATTATGTTGTAAATCTTGTTTGGTTTGTAGAATAATAATGGAATTTAATTTTTTGGATATATATTTTTTTAAATAATTTGTTTGTTTTGGTAAAATATGGAGGCCATGGAGAGATTAATGCAAATTTGATGAAAGAGATGATATAGAACTGTGATTGAAACAATTGAAATCCATGGAAAAAATTTCTAAATCAGTCAGTTGTATGATTTTATTAAAATTCTGAGATTTCAAAACTATATATTTTTAGGGAAATTAATTGTTTTAGTCATCTTTTGATGGTGGTTTAACCTTTTAGCCACATTCTCACTTAAATTATCATAAAAAAACACCAGGTCCACAAAAATACCTGGGTCAAAAAATGTTATTTTAAGAAAAATCGATCAAATTTGAATTTTTATTTTTTTGTATTTTTGAGTTATTTCAGTAAAAATAAAAAAAGAGTAACTAGAACATGAAACCACCATAAAAAAATAGCTAAAACAATTAATTTTCGTTTTTCAAAATCAAACACATATTGAAATAAAACCAAACCGATCAAGAATTCTGTCACCCTCTGAAGTCTGAAACATCGCTTCCAATTTCTTTCTTCAACCACAAAATTTACATTCTTAACATTTATCTTACTTGAAATACATTTAGCCCCTTCAATAATCTCCACTACATTTTTAACCATGTTTTTTAGGCTATGTTTAGCAAAAAAAAAAATTAGTTTATAAGCTAGTTTTTTTTCATAATACATGTTTGGATGACCATAAGCTAGCTTATAAGCCAGCTTATTGAAAAACTACTCATAGTAGCGTTTTAAAAAGTTAGTTTATCAGCTACCAGCTAGCTTATAAGCTAGTTTGTCAAACAATGCCTTAATAAAATGTGTAAATTATGTTTTCAGTCCCTATGGTTTGTTAAAATTTACAGATTTCATCCCTATGGTTTTGAAATTTCGGTTTTCATCCCTATGGTTTGCAACTCATTTCTATTTTCATTCTTGTGGTTTAAACTCGATAGTTTTCTTCGTCCCTATGGTTTATAATTTATTTATATTTTAGTCTCTCATACTTAAAAATAGTAATTAGCCTTAGGGACGAAAATAAAATGAGTTGCAAACCATAAGAGCAAAAAATGTAATTTACTCTAATAAAATCCTATGGCATTAATTTACAAGACCTTGTAAAAATACAAACGATTAGGGTCATAGGTGAAGTAGCCACACATCAGGGGCACATTTTGATATAATGAAATAACTTGAAGGGGTAAACTAGCATTTACTCAAAATTATCGAGTGGGATTTTCTGGTGTAATTCGGCAGAAAATAACATTTACAGGTAACCAACATTTGCTTGCCACGTCATCGTATTTAGAAATGTTCGTCAAATCCGTTGACTCCCCTCACCAAACAGTACTCCACGTACGCGTAATTGTTGGGAAAGATTAATCTCTGACGTGGCGCGTATCGAGAGCCGTGCAATAATACTACTGTGCACCTGCATGCACCGGATTTTGTCCAGGTAAAATATATTCAACTGTTGGCATTAATTTTTTTTTTTATTAGTACAATACAGCATCAAAAAATGTGAAAAAAATATATGTTATGTAGAAAAAAAAAAATTAGTAAAGTTAAAGTTTAAATAGAAATGGGACGTCACGTGCCACGGTGGAGAGATATGAACCGTGAAAGTTGTGTAACAGACGCCCTTACCACCGTCCATTTTGTAGCGTTGTGGGACCCACATGTGATCTCAGGGCATATATTCAGCGGTGACCGTCACCGACGATAGACACGTTTTTATTAGAATTTAAAAATTAAATTATATATTTCTATATTTTGAGAGAAACAAGAACTATACCAAATACAATCCATTGTCATTTTCGAATAAAAAACACAGCTTTTGATCTTGCATAATTTATTAAAACTAAAATGGGTTAAAGCATATACTAGTATTATAATACCCGTTGAATTTATTGTGCATATGTATATATATTATATAAATAATATTTATATAATATAGATAATGCAAAGTTGGAAAAAAAAAAAAAAAGGAATTTCAACAATAATAATATTAAAAATTGAGGTTTGGGTTGTTTAAAAAAAAAAAGAGCTTATCTTAAAAAAAAAAAAAAAAAAGCTTATCTTGTTGGGTTAGCTACGTGTGACATTAGATTAAAAAGGAGTTTTGATTCTTTTCCCAACCCTAAATCCCTCAACTCGTTTAATCGCTAGAGAAAAACAACAACAATTAGAGAGGAATCGTTTGGAAACGTAGGAGAAGAATCGGTGTCGGAGGCAAGCAAGGTTCCATCAATCATCTTCGTCTTGAGGTAAGTCTCATCGATTCACGAATCTGTGCGTTTTCTTATTATCCGAGAATGCGTTTATAGGATTATTCAGGGTGGAAACGAGTCGTTACGGTGGCTCGAAAGTCACCGTTTCGGTAAAAGAAATCAGTGGCAGCAGCGGGGTTGGTTAAAATCATATTTAGGACCCCGAATTTCTGCTCAATTCCATCTCGAATATAGCCCTAAAAATTGCTTACGGTTAGTACGTATAGTTACCGTTAAGTATCGCCAAGAGAAATGTGTAAATCGCCGAAAAAACGGGTCAAACGACTCGATTTTTAGTCGGATTTACTGCTGCCTTTCGGCCGGTTATTAGCCGTTTTAGTTGCGTTTCGCTGCTGCGTTTTTAACCATTTATTAGTCGGTTTTAGTCGAGGTTGCTGCTGCGTTTTACGCTATTTATTAGTCGTTTTAGTCGAGTTTGTTGTTGTATTTTGGGCCGTTTAGTAGCCGATTTTAGACTTGTTTTGCTGCTGTGATTTTAAGGTTGTCAAGTAGGATTAATAATAAGTTTTTGGGTATTTTTAGGCCGGGATTAAAGGAGTAGACGATCGGCGAATTTGATAAATTTTGTGAAGTTTGAGGTACGGATTCCTAATTGTATTTGATTATTTGATTCGTTCACTTATATAAAGATTCAATTCATCAAGCTTTCTTTAACTTGTTTCCTTAACTTACCTTGATTGACTCACGATTGTTCAATTTGCCCGTTACCCATTGTTTATTCACTTGTGACGTTTTACGTCATATATTATTGTAAAAACGTCTTGTCCTAAACTTGTTATTTACGTTGTTCCAATTTGGTAAAAAGATGTGTTTCCTTTAAAACATCACGTCAGTTGTTCATTAGCATTTGATTGTGGTTTATGGTCTAAATGTACATTTGTTGACATTTGTGATTGAATGTGATGTATCTAATTTGACCCTTTTGAATGCTACTCATCTCACATTTGGCATTCCTATGTTGGACTATTCATTCGATTTTGATACGTTTCAATTATAATTGAGATTATTGTCGTCGCATATGTTGTGACAATTTACTTCGGGTAAGTCGAGCAACTAACCACCTATGGGGGTACCATAGGCACGTCATTGTGGCACCGATGACGTGACACTAACCGTGGCGGTGTGATCAGACCACGACGTCTCCTCTTTTGCGCTCTTGTGAGAGTTATATTTGGTGTGACGGAGATTTGATTTAGGGGGCTTATGCGTCGACCCTAGCATATGTTATTTGTTGTAGGGTGAGTGTCGGTGTAGTGCCCAACACCGTATCTCACATTAGTACGTGTGGATCTGCAGTCCAGCGTACGGGCCTGTGTGGCCATATGTCTGACACTTGTCACGTCGGTTGATATGCAAGTGTATGCGTTTTTCGAGCTCGATGCATCCCATCATACGTTATTGTTTGATTATGAAATGGTTGGTTCTTACAATTTTGTCTCATCTTATGTTATTCGTTTGAAGTTGTTAATTGTCTCCCCTAAAAACTTGAATTCGTTAATGTCTAATATCTTGAGTTTGGTTCTGGAATTTTGGCATTACTTTCATTTGTTATGTTTATATATCCGTTCACTGTGCGTTTGGCTCAACCGTGTTTTCTTTTTCTTTCTCACGACAGGTGATCAGGGGAGTTGCTAAGGCTTCGTGAGAGGAGTATATAAGGTTTTTGATCGAAAAAGGTTACGAGCGATTTATGGAAATTTTTAGACATTATTTAGTTATTTTATCTGTTTTTAGACTAGCTTTTGGTAAAGGTTATGTTTTGGAATTTTGGATTATTGGGTGTGTTGGGTTTTAATAACAATTTGTAACCGATAAACGCAGCGGAAAAAACAAAATATTTTGGATACCATAGTTATATATAGAAAACTTTTCTAAATAAACTTAAAACCCAATCGGATCCAATGATGCATTTAATTAAATAAAAAAACCACACCATAGGGTGATTAGAATCTTACCTTTTGGAGATCAGTTGGGATTGAGACGGAGCACCAAGAAACCAAAGCAGGTCTCTATCGGTAGTCCACACACGAACACGTTTCTCGTTTCCACCGGGTGCTAGCCCAAGAACCCTAGATCTATATGTGTTTTACAGAAAAGAAAAGGGTTTCTTTTCTGTATTTTTCCTGAAAGACTATTCTAATTCAATTGTCAATCAAATGGTTTAGCCTAACCCCTTATTTATACCAAAAGAATTATAGTTAGACTATAATTCAATTAAGAATTAAATAAGGTTTAGTAATTATCTGTAATATTCAAATTTAAATTCATATATATATATATATATATATATATATATATATATATATATATATATATATATAATTATCCTTTTAAACTTTAAAATATAATTATATAAATATATATAATTATCCTTTTAAACTTTAAAATATAATTACAGATAATTCCCCGTAATTAGCATAATTACGTTTTCACCCTGTAATTATCATAATTACAGTTTAACACATATTTTCATAAAATCTGGGTTTCTACAAATGGAAACAAACACATTCTTTGTGTGCGACCCTATAGGTTTACATACTCCTCAGCAGTATCTCTGTGTGACACGTGTCGTGGGCATATAATAACTTACATTCTCCCACTTGCACACGATACACAGTAACACAGACGATGGTAAGCGGCAAGCAACACGTCACCGCCCCCAAGGCTATGTAAATGTGTTTTTACCTTCGAGCAATTTGATTGATCTAATCAATCATATAGTAGAATCATTCATTATCCTTTTGCTTCATGATATTTTGTTTTGAACTTAAGGCATAGATCTATCTCATCCTTTATTGTAATGTTTCTCGATCCCAATATATTTGATTATACAAGTACCATTAGTCCAACTAATCCACTTGTTCATGTATGTAAATCAAACTATGTAATCGAGGGGCCCATAAATATCTCTCTCATCTTGAGAGGAGCAAATCCCATATTTGCATTTACATGACTTGTAACACCCGTAGTTTTCGATAAGTAAATGTCACCGGGACAATTCTATGACTTATAACCAGTGGGCTTTTGTCAGGAATTGCATTGTTTAAAGTGCCTCGGAGTATCGGGAGTTTTGGCGTTGAAAAGTCGGAAGTTTGATGCTCGGTACGTCCTGGGCGATTATGCCCGCGACTGTGACAGGGTGTCACTATCGCGGGGCACTGTCGCGAGGAACGTACCGCGGGCACCCCCCTTCGGGCGACTATGCCAAGGGCATAGTCGCGTGGCACTATCGCCGGCGGGTGCAGACCTGCTTAAAATCGCGAACTTCAGCCCTCTTTCATTCCAACCTTCCCCCATTTCACCCTCTTCTCTCTAGAAACCGAACCCAAACCCTAAAATCGGTTTTATACCTTCAAGTCACCAAATCCATGATGTTCCAAGTGTTCTCCCCCACCCAACAAAGATTAGAAGCTCCACCTTCATCTTCCTCATCAAGTTCAACGGTTGGGAGCTCGGGTTAAAGTGTTGGATTGGGTGTTCTCGGAAGTCTCATCGTCTTCAAGGGTAAGTTTTCTTGTATTAAGGTTATAAATGCTCCCTTGATGATTTCTTAGTGTTTGGTTTCTCAAACCTCGGATTTGGTAGTTTTGGAGAAACTAGGGTTTGTTATTATTTGGGGTTTCTTGGTATATTGTTAGGGGAATGTTTCTACATGACCGGATATGGTTATTTATGGTTTGGATTGTATGGATCTAGGTATTGGAAGTTTCCGGCTTGAGGATTCGAGCGGCCTTCAAAAGAGCTCGTTGGGTGAAATCTAGATTTAGCCTAAATCTAGCAAGGTGAGTTCAAGTTGATTTGTGAAAACGGTGTACATGCCAAAATGGTTATTTTAAAGTGTTTTATACGAAATGGTTAACTGCTGATAAGTTTGGAGTATTTTGAAGTAAAATATGTTTTACTTGGTTATTTGTCAAAGAGTGAGTATTTTGATAACTTTTCACATTTGGTGAACTTGGGTTGCGTTAACCTCATAAAATGCTTATATTTGGGTTTTGAATGTTCTAACGAGTAAATAGCATGCTTTTCACATTCATGGTGATTTTGTACGAGTAAAAGTTATTCTTATGATTTATGCACCATTGATCGTACAAATGAAGTCTATTTCGTGTTATACGCATTTTGGTACATTTGCATTTTATAAAACCTTTGGAAAATCGTTAGTCCCATTTCATGTGGAGTTTGGGTTAATCTCGTCCTTGAGATATGTGTCTTCATAAACGTTGTAAAAGACATTTCATCATTTGGAGAACCATTGATTATTGGTGAAATGGATTTTGAGCATTTTAGCTCGGTGTTGGCTTAAAAGAGTCTTGTGGACAATTGTCCGGGTTTAATGGCTCGATGTAGAGTCCCATTTCATGGTTTACATCTTAATGCATTATATTGCATGTTACTGGTAATTACAGGCTCGAGTGCTTTAGTCATTCATGAGTAGTCGTGTAATCTTAGACTGTGTTGCATTGGATCCATAGGCACGTAAGTCAGTCTTATTTGATTGTCATTTGGGTGGTACGGGGTTGGACTCCGGGACTCATGGGATATGACTTTGTCTTTACGAGTAGGCACTAAGAGTGGTTGAGTTCCGGTTGAGCTATTATGACTAGGGGTAGTCCTCTGATGGGCGTTGGAACCTTCGCCATGTGGGGCAATGCCTTCGTTGTATCCCCCGTGGGCCGAGCCTTTGGCGGTAATTCCGGTGTTGTTCGCTAAGGTCAGCTATCTCTTTGGGTGAAACTCGTCAAGAGGTCGTAGGTGCACTTGGGCTTGAGAGTCGTGAAGTGTCATGCGATCAACGTTGTTAGAGTGGCATACTTTTGTGTTCCTCCGCTCTCAACGGATACGGGTATCCCCCGTCGTCGGCCCGCTGTATTTTGGATATTTAATTGTCCATGCTTTAATATACGGATCTCATTATATATTTATGGTCGTGTGAGTATTAATCCAAGTTTCAGGTTCCAACGACGTATCATTTGTATATGGATTGTTTTCCGTGTTTTAAGGGTCGAGTATTATGTCCCGCCCGTGCTTTGAGTGTTTTGGGATATAAGGCATTATTTGCAAGTTCATAATTGAAATATCGAACTATGACCCCATTTTGGGTGAGTTTCGGATTGCATCTTTTTGCATGAAGTGTATGTTTGGGAGCATTATCTTTAAAAGCGTATATTATGGGAAAATGTGTCGTTTCCATTTTGAAGTATATTATTTCGAAAGACCTTGCTTTAAACTGCATTCTTTCTTTTAAAGATTTATTCACTCATGTTAAAACTCTTGAGCTCACTAGGCGTTAAGCCTAACCTTTTTATTTGTCGGCATGTGCATCAGGTTCCTGTTGGGGGTTCGGTTCTAGCAGTGCTTTGAGGGGTCGAGCTTTAGCCTTGAGCTAGAGTAAGTATTTGGTGAAGTCTTCCGCCGGTTGGAGATAGTATCTATCCATGGGTTTAGTAGCACCCGTCTTTACCATAGATTGTTGTATAGATGGTGTATGAGTATTGAAATTGAATCTAAATTGTGGTTGTAAATGATTCAGTTATTGATGTATTTAGAAAATTTTAATTAAGTTGCTATTTCCAGATTGAGGGTGTTACAAGTTGGTATCAGAGCTTAAGTTTGAGAGAATTAGGTATTAAATTTTTGGATGCCTAGACTCAAACTAGTGTTCTTATGAGTGATTGTAAGTGAAGTTGCACATCAGGAACCTTAAGATAAGATATTTTGAAGATTGATCGAGTCGTTAGAAACGGGAGAATTGTCGAGGGTCGCAAGGATGGTCATGTACGGTACGTTCATAATAGCACCTGGCCAGTGTTATGGTGAACCTACATGTTACATGCGTGCACTTGCGCTACCCTGATATGATGACCGTTGGGGGTAGTGAGAAAGTTTCTAAGCGAGTTAGCTAAGGAAGGATTGATGTTTATATCGAGGTCACCTGGGAGTGATAGCTAAGTGTGAGGAGGTCATTAAGTTGATCCTCTTGGGTCGGAAATCTTGGTTGGATTAGATTCGTGAGTTTGTTAGACCGATTCTATTTCAAGGAGAATTCGTAAGTTTATCAAATTATTGAGTTTGTGGCTTTTAGATGTTTGATGCATCCGGATGACAATAGTATGTTGGGTTATTGGGAAGTGTAGTCCTATGATGCCAAGTGCCGATCAAATTCATACACTAAATTTATTTCTGAAATAAATTGCATAAATTGTTTCTTATGTTCGTAAAACAAAAGATGGTTTATCTCGTAAAGTTTTGGTAAAGCATTTAACACGCATCAGGTTTGAAACTGTGAGCTTAAGCATACTTGAATTGTTCTGTTACACGTAATTGCGAATTTTTATCAAAAGTCTCCTTATGCACGTCTCGTGTGTAATGTTAATTTCGGATATTGTAATATCGATGTTTTAATGTCATTTGGGTATTGGGCAAGTAACTATGAGATTTTAACCTAGACATTGGATCGCCTCCACGTATGTTGATGGTTTTAAAGGAAAGGTTAATCCCACGTTTTTAGTCAGAATTTCTTGAGGATTTTAGTTGCGCGAGTTTGTTAAACTTCATGAAGTGTGGTTGCGGTGTCCTTTTTGCGTGAGTTTTAATTTTGCTCCATGTTAACTTGCGGGTTATTTGGCGTCGTGTCCCATGTGAATTTGGTTAAAGGGGTCATTCTACCTTTTAGTGCATTAAAAGAGGAAACTCTTAAAAACTTAATGTTTTTGCCATATTGCCGTCTTACACTCTTGATTGAGAGATGAAAATTTGACACTGCATGATTTTAACATTATTGAGTTTTGCGAAAATTCAGTGGGATTTATGGTATCTCATCTTACGTCATTTTGTGTCGCGTAAATAATTTCGGGATCATGTACTTGTGCATCATGGTGTAGGTTATTTTATGAATGTTGTTAATTGATGTCGTTGTGGTTTCTATCTGGTCAAGTGTGTTCATTTGTATGACTCAAAGCTTTAAACTCGGTTTGAAACTTATTCGCATTTCCATCTCTTATCTGGCCTTGGGAAAGTAAACTGTTGCATATGGGGCTGGTGATACTTTTGTGCTGCAACGTTTTTTTTTAGAGGAAGAGTTTTAAAGTTAAAATTTTGATTTTCTCTTTTGGGAATGGTACAATAGTTATTGCACGCGTCGTAATATGGGAACCTATTTTCACGTATAGTGTAAATTATTGCGTATGTTTTATTACTGTCTTTATTAACGTAAGTATTGAACAAATGAATTTTGGGAATGATTTCATAGGCATTGTGTTAATGTTCAATTTTGGAAACCTATCGAATGAACGGTAGTATATTTTACCGCACGTTTAATCGTTAAAAAGCTTGAGTACTTGAAAGTTTTATAAATTTCAAATTGGTTTATTGGTTTAAAAACCTTAAACTCATTAAGCCTATAGACTTAAACTCCTGGCATAAGAGCGGTTGTACTTAGGGACTAAGGAATGTCCTTGGGATTTGAAGCATCGGATGATCCGTCTTGCGGTCAGTCTTGGATCTTGGGCTTCAGTGATGAATTGGTGCGCCCGATTAATGGAAATAGCAGACTTAAGTTTTCCCGGTTAATTAAGGGGGTGACTTTACGCTTCGGTGATCATGCGAGTTGAAGTTTTAGGTAATTATTGGCGATTAGATTGGGTTTCATTTTGGTGGTTTGCTCGTCAGTGTGGCACCATGGTCTATGTGGTTGGTGTACCATCCTAGCGAGTCCGCGATCAAAGGAAAGTTTGGTGATCTGTCTGCTAGAGATGTAAGATTTGAAATTTTGGCTCTCTGTTAGGTGTCAACCTTGGTGCGACAATCCGCATGGAATAGAATTTTGGGCGAGATGTCCACGTTTTCGAGGTCACCGTTTAGTCCTAAGCGTCGACTTGTTTTCTTGAGGACAATGGATCTTGGAATGGATGCATGTAACCCGGTTGGATTGTGGAAAATAGTGACCTTTCGGTAATGGATATTGAAAGGAGTTTGGGTATTGAGGATTGAGTATCGATGTGCCCAAGCATTCCTGTGGTGATAAGGAAGTTACTTTAGGAATGTTGTGAGATTGGTGTTGGGTCGGAGTTGAGTGACAGTCGAATCTGTGTTAACTGGTTGCATGAAAGACATTTTGGGGCGCCTTGGAAGAATGTCTTTATAAATAGTAGGAATGGATCAGTGAAATCAAAGGATTTGGAAGTGTGGTTATGATCTTTGATGTTGGGTCCGGGATCGTTTAGATCCGAAGGAAAGCTTGGTCGGCGAGAATTTGGGGTCACTAACTACCTGGAGGTAGTAATTGTCACCCAAGGTTGGGAGACGACCATAACCTTGTGAGTAAAAGGTTATTTTGGAGAGTTAAGTGTACGCTCGGTTATGGGTATATTGTGCCCAAGAGGGGCAGCAATGTTAGTATCGGTGTAAGGGACCTGTTGGTAGTGCTAGCAATGGGTTAAGGTCAATCTTCTTGCGGGCGAGATTTCATGGGAACCTAGATTTCGAGGACGAAATCATTCTAAGGTTGGGAGGATTGTAACACCCGTAGTTTTCGATAAGTAAATGTCACCGGGACAATTCTATGACTTATAACCAGTGGGCTTTTGTCAGGAATTGCATTGTTTAAAGTGCCTCGGAGTATCGGGAGTTTTGGCATTGAAAAGTCGGAAGTTTGATGCTCGGTACATCCTGGGCGATTGTGCCCGCGACTGTGACAGGGTGTCACTGTCGCGAGGAACGTACCGCGGGCACCCCCCTTCGGGCGACTATGCCCGGCGACTATGCCAAGGGCATAGTCGCGTGGCACTATCGCCGACGGGTGCAGACCTGCTTAAAATCGCGAACTTCAGCCCTCTTTCATTCCAACCTTCCCCCATTTCACCCTCTTCTCTCTAGAAACCGAACCCAAACCCTAAAATCGGTTTTATACCTTCAAGTCACCAAATCCATGATGTTCCAAGTGTTCTCCCCCACCCAACAAAGATTAGAAGCTCCACCTTCATCTTCCTCATCAAGTTCAACGGTTGGGAGCTCGGGTTAAAGTGTTGGATTGGGTGTTCTCGGAAGTCTCATCGTCTTCAAGGGTAAGTTTTCTTGTATTAAGGTTATAAATGCTCCCTTGATGATTTCTTAGTGTTTGGTTTCTCAAACCTCGGATTTGGTAGTTTTGGAGAAACTAGGGTTTGTTATTATTTGGGGTTTCTTGGTATATTGTTAGGGGAATGTTTCTACATGACCGGATATGGTTATTTATGGTTTGGATTGTATGGATCTAGGTTTTGGAAGTTTTCGGCTTGAGGATTCGAGCGGCCTTCAAAAGAGCTCGTTGGGTGAAATCTAGATTTAGCCTAAATCTAGCAAGGTGAGTTCAAGTTGATTTGTGAAAACGGTGTACATGCCAAAATGGTTATTTTAAAGTGTTTTATACGAAATGGTTAACTGCTGATAAGTTTGGAGTATTTTGAAGTAAAATATGTTTTACTTGGTTATTTGTCAAAGAGTGAGTATTTTGATAACTTTTCACATTTGGTGAACTTGGGTTGCGTTAACCTCATAAAATGCTTATATTTGGGTTTTGAATGTTCTAACGAGTAAATAGCATGCTTTTCACATTCATGGTGATTTTGTACGAGTAAAAGTTATTCTTATGATTTATGCACCATTGATCGTACAAATGAAGTCTATTTCGTGTTATACGCATTTTGGTACATTTGCATTTTATAAAACCTTTGGAAAATCGTTAGTCCCATTTCATGTGGAGTTTGGGTTAATCTCGTCCTTGAGATATGTGTCTTCATAAACGTTGTAAAAGACATTTCATCATTTGGAGAACCATTGATTATTGGTGAAATGGATTTTGAGCATTTTAGCTCGGTGTTGGCTTAAAAGAGTCTTGTGGACAATTGTCCGGGTTTAATGGCTCGATGTAGAGTCCCATTTCATGGTTTACATCTTAATGCATTATATTGCATGTTACTGGTAATTACAGGCTCGAGTGCTTTAGTCATTCATGAGTAGTCGTGTAATCTTAGACTGTGTTGCATTGGATCCATAGGCACGTAAGTCAGTCTTATTTGATTGTCATTTGGGTGGTACGGGGTTGGACTCCGGGACTCATGGGATATGACTTTGTCTTTACGAGTAGGCACTAAGAGTGGTTGAGTTCCGGTTGAGCTATTATGACTAGGGGTAGTCCTCTGATGGGCGTTGGAACCTTCGCCATGTGGGGCAATGCCTTCGTTGTATCCCCCGTGGGCCGAGCCTTTGGCGGTAATTCCGGTGTTGTTCGCTAAGGTCAGCTATCTCTTTGGGTGAAACTCGTCAAGAGGTCGTAGGTGCACTTGGGCTTGAGAGTCGTGAAGTGTCATGCGATCAACGTTGTTAGAGTGGCATACTTTTGTGTTCCTCCGCTCTCAACGGATACGGGTATCCCCCGTCGTCGGCCCGCTGTATTTTGGATATTTAATTGTCCATGCTTTAATATACGGATCTCATTATATATTTATGGTCGTGTGAGTATTAATCCAAGTTTCAGGTTCCAACGACGTATCATTTGTATATGGATTGTTTTCCGTGTTTTAAGGGTCGAGTATTATGTCCCGCCCGTGCTTTGAGTGTTTTGGGATATAAGGCATTATTTGCAAGTTCATAATTGAAATATCGAACTATGACCCCATTTTGGGTGAGTTCCGGATTGCATCTTTTTGCATGAAGTGTATGTTTGGGAGCATTATCTTTAAAAGCGTATATTATGGGAAAATGTGTCGTTTCCATTTTGAAGTATATTATTTCGAAAGACCTTGCTTTAAACTGCATTCTTTCTTTTAAAGATTTATTCACTCATGTTAAAACTCTTGAGCTCACTAGGCGTTAAGCCTAACCTTTTTATTTGTCGGCATGTGCATCAGGTTCCTGTTGGGGGTTCGGTTCTAGCAGTGCTTTGAGGGGTCGAGCTTTAGCCTTGAGCTAGAGTAAGTATTTGGTGAAGTCTTCCGCCGGTTGGAGATAGTATCTATCCATGGGTTTAGTAGCACTCGTCTTTACCATAGATTGTTGTATAGATGGTGTATGAGTATTGAAATTGAATCTAAATTGTGGTTGTAAATGATTCAGTTATTGATGTATTTAGAAAATTTTAATTAAGTTGCTATTTCCAGATTGAGGGTGTTACATGACTAACTACACAATTCATGTTATACCTAATAAAGCCCTTATGATTACCCGGTTAAGGGTAAAGTTAGACTATATCAAAGTATAACACTCTTTGTGCATTAGATCCCAATGCATATCTTAGGTCTGAGGATAAATAGTTTTGTACTATTTGAAGACTCACCTTATGACGCCGATCTATGAGGTGATCCTGACCGTGGGTCTTGTCCAACGCCTTGTGCTCCGACAAGCGCATGTGACTCTGGTTGCACCTTGTGCACTTCCAACTTGGACTATGACCAGACTTCACAATGATCTTGATTTATTACTAGTCCCCTAGTAATAAGTGATCAAGGACAGTTCTAAATAATATGATCATCATATTTATTTAAGGATACTTAATCATGCTAAAACGAGCACAGAGATGTTTAATTTATATACTAATACCCAATATGCCATATCAGATAAAAACATAACTGTTTTAATGTTCAAGAAAGTTTAAAGTTTACTAAAATTATTATTCAACATAAAAATCCTCAAGCCTATAACATGAACATCATGTTTATTTTGAGACATAGGCTTGACAAGTAGATTTGTATGCAAGCTCTTACAGCTCATAGTACCTCCGTTTAATACATATATCCCTATTTCAATTTAAGTCATTATAGTCAGTTTGGAAACTAGCATCTGTGTATACTTAAACACACATATCTATTTCATGACCGTTGTACAGTAAGAACATATCTTTAGTTCTTCTCAGATACTTTAGAATATTCTTTACTTCTACCCAGTGAGCATCACCTGGGTTTGACTGATACATGCTCGTCATGCTTAGGGCATACGAGACATCTGGTCTATAACATGGCATACATAATTGAACCGATGACCGAAGCATAGGGAACACCCTTCATGCGGTTCATGTCCTATTTAGATATAGGACTCTGAGTTTTGCTCAGATATACACCATGTACCATTGGCAAGTTTCCTCTTTTAGAACCCTCCATCTTGAAGCGTCTTAAGATCTTGTCAATATATGTACTTTGGCTTAATCCAATTAAGCATTTTGATCTATTACGATAGATCTTTATACCAAGGATATAGGTTGCTTCTCCTAGATCCTTCATCGCGAAAACACTTCCCTAACCAGGTTTTTACACCTTTAAGGGTAGGGATGTCATTTCCGATGATTAATATATCATCGACATATAGAATCAGGAATACTACTATGCTCCCACTGACTTTCTTGTATACATAAGGTTCATCTTCGTTCTTTAAGAAACCAAATTCTTTAATCTCTTCATCAAAACGAAGATTCCAACTACGAGATGCTTGCTTCAGTCCATAAATGGACTTTTGCAATTTACATACCTTTTCAAGAAAATTTGGATGTTTAAAACCTTCTGATTGTACCATGTACACGTCCTCGCTTAAAGTTCCGTTAAGGAACGCGGTTTTAACATCCATTTGCCATATTTCATAGTCATGATATGCAGCTATGGCAAGAAGTATCCTGATGGATTTAATCATGGCTACTGGAGAAAAAGTTTCATCGTAATCTACTCCATGATTCTGAGTGAAACCTTTAGCTACCAGCCTAGCCTTATAGGTATGTACAATCCCATCCATGCCAGTTTTCTTTTTGAATACCCACTTGCACCCTACGACTTTGCAGCCGGTAGGTGCATCTACCAAGTTTCAAACTTGTTTATCTAACATGGATTGTATTTCAGCCTTCATGGCATCTTGCCATTTATCAGATTCTAAACCTGATACGGCTTCCTGGTAGGTTACAGGTTCATCATGAACTGTATCGTTATCGCCAATCAGATAACCATATCTCTCAGGCTCTTGACGGCTGCTACTCGATTTTCGGATTGTTTGTATCTCGTCATTACCTTCAACAATTTGTTGGGGCTCAACATCATGTTGATTGTCAGTATCAACCATTGTTTCATCTTGTGGTTCTTGAATTTCTTCAAGATCTACTGTATCCCCCGTTGTGGTTCTTGATAGAAAATCATTTTCTAAGAACTCACCGCAGCGCGCAACAAAAACTTTGTTCTCGCTGGGTTTGTAGAAGTAATATCCAACTGTCTCTTTTGGATATCCTACAAAGATGCATCTTTCAGACCATGAATCAAGCTTCCCAGAAGCTTCTTGCTTAACATAAGCTTCACAGCCCCATATTCTCATATATGACAGTTTTGGGATCTTCCCAGTCCATAGTTCGAAAGGGGTTTTATCGGTCTTTTTGGTTGGCGCATTATTTAGTATTCGGGCAGCTGTTTCTAGGGCATAACCCCAGAAACTTTTAGGCAGATTGGTACGACTCATCATAGAGCGAACCATGTCCAACAAGGGTCTATTCCTTCTTTCGGACACACCGTTATGTTGCGGTGTTCCAGGAGGAGTTAATTGGGATACTGTCCCGTTATCTCTTAGATGCTCAATTGGCTTAGATATTCATGACCTCGATCTAACCGAAGCATATTTATCCTTTGCCAAGTATACTCACTACTTCATTCTAAAACTCTTTGAAAATTTTAAAGCTTTTATATTTATTCTATTAAGCAAACATACCTATGTCTACTGAAGTCATCAGTAGGATGTAATGAAGTAGTGATGACCGTATCTTGTGACATAACTATAAGTCTCACATACATCAGTATGGTCAACCCCTAATAGTTCTTGTGGCCTTTAAAGGTTTTCCCTTTGAAGGCTCTTTTGTCATCTTGACTAACAAGATACACATATATCATACGAATCATCATATGATTCCAACTCTCCGTCCTCCTGGAGTTTGGCTATGTGTTTCTTGTTTAAATGTCACAAATAGATCAGATTTAAGCCCCACTTAATTCGTTATAATGATTTATAATTACAACTATTAATTTCATAAAACATTTATTAAGATAAAACGAAAATTTATTTCTAAAACATAAATTCGGTTCATTGTAATTGAGAAAATGAAACCAAATTCCTAGTAGCACTAGGTACATGATGACACTTGATAAGTGTTAATGTAGGACCATCTGGAAAGTTCATATCATATGTCCCTTTGAGCAACAACTAGCTTAGCTTCATTTGGTCTGGTTTCATCTTCTCTTCACTTCTTATTTCCTGAAAAAGTAGTACTAATATGAGTTTCATACTCAATATGTAACACTTAGTCAGAAGTGAATTAAATCAAATGGTAAACATACCTGAAGGTCCGGCTCTGGTAGCCTTTTGCTTTTTGATTTCTGCCAATCGGGTTGGACAAGTTCTCATTTGGTGCCCATGGTGAAAACAATTATACCATACTGCAACCTCAGAATTTCTCCTTTGCCCTTATCTATTCCGGATCTTCCAACATATGTTTTACCCTTGGTTATCTCCCCCTTTTTCTTGATTATCCCACTGTCAGGTTTGATCATCAAAGCCTGTTTTGGTTTGATTGAACCCAACTTGGATTTCATATCCTTCTCAGTAGTTTTAAGTAAGCTGTAAAGCTCTGTGAGAGTTTTATTCAAACCTTTCATATTATAGCCCTTAATGAACTGCTTATATGTTTTGGGTAGAGAGTTGAGAACCATATCGATTTCCAATTCTTGACCTAGTGGGAAACCAAGACGGGTCAGTTGGTCAAAGTACCCCTTCATTTTCAAAATGTGGGTACTAACTGACGAACGCTCAGTCATTTTACAAGCACACAATGCTTTAATTGTATCAAATCTCTCCCGTTTTATTTGTAACCGAAACATAGACTTCAGTGAAGATATTATATCCCAAGCAGTCATGTTTTCATGATCTCGTAATAATTCGGGAGTCATGGTGGCTAACATTAGGCAACCAACAATCAGAGAGTCATCTTGGTACTTATCATAAGCAGTTCTGACTTCAGTTGGAGCATTTCTGACGGGAGAATTTGGAGGGGGGTTTCAAGAACGTAGAACTTCTTTTCATACCTAAGGACTGCCCTTAGGGAGCAAAACCATTCGATGAAGTTCGTTCCGTCCAATTTTTCCTTATCCAGGATTGACCGTAGTGTAAATTGGGATAAATTGTTTGAGTTTGAATCTGAGGTAGACATCTACAAAAATATGATTTAATTTTAGTAACTTTAATATCTCAAATAAATGGATTAACCTTTCAAAAAGCATTTGATTTGAGCTAAGATCCATATTTCACCTATTTCCATAAATGGTCAAGCAACTGTTTATGGAATTAGGCTATTTAGGTAGGCATCATCCAATTATGTTCAATATAACTCTTAGATGTTGTGGGATCCTATTCAATATATCATATATTGAAATTGGCAAGTTTAATCCCACTTCAACGCCTTGAAAATACTCATAAATGGCCAAGCAACTATCTATGATATTTTCAAGTAAACAAACCATACTAAGGTATCGTGATCTCACCTAAATACTGGACTTAGGGTTTATTGGGATCAGTCGTCCAAAATACGACTATTTAAGTGAGTGACCAAGCAACTGTCCACTTAAATCTCAATATTTTGGCTCCTTGTCTAACACTACATTCAACCGGCATGATTGGCCGAGCACTGACCATACCGGGATCCTGTATGCTTGACAAGTACCTTAAATGGGTGGCGTTAAGTTTATGTTTTGTAAAAGGTTTAATTTTAGAAAACATTCTAATTCTTTTAAAACGTTTGACTTTATCTCTAAAAATCTTGTTTTAAAAGTTTATCTTATTAAATCGGTTTGATTTTGATAAACATATCAATTATAAAATATCATATTTTATTTACCGATTTAAAATTTTGTTGTGTTTGATTTTATTTTTAAAACGTTTGCAATCATCATAACAATAATAAAGCAATAAATAAAAGCAAACACAAAATAAACAATCACAACAATAATATATGGATTTGCCCCTAATATGGTGTTGTGAGCCAACACAACAACCACGGTCAATTCTAAGGACGTCTTCAAGCTCCCACTGGTCTCGCCATCTTGGTGAACTCCAGAGACTTAGTCTCGACCTCTTGGAACTCCGTTTTCGTTTGGTTTACAATTTAAAATGGAAAGATAACATATCCTAATCTATTTACAATTGCCCCTATCTAGGAAAATTTAAAATTACAACTCTTGCAATTAATACATTTTAATTTTCCAAATACAAAAATAAATCAACCACGTGTCTTTGGGGCAAACCATATATTAAATTATTTATTCTAAACATAAAATAAATACAGATTTGGCCAAAATTTAATTAATGTAATTAAAAAGCCAAGATAATAGGAACAAATTATTATATGGCAAAAATAAGTTTACATGAACCCAATCACTAATCCATGGTTAACAAACCATGATTCAAAACCCTTTTAGACCTAAGCCCAAAGCGAAAACTTGGGTAGCAACCCAAAGTAATGCTTGGGCTTACTAGCCCACGCCCCACTCCCAAAATAGGACATAAACCCAAAACTGAAACGACTCCAAATTGGGCGACAACCAGATCACGAAAAACACGGACCAAAAAGAGAGAACAAAAAAACTTTTGAACAATACGGATCAAAACCTATCGGCCCAAAACACGGCCCCTACCGAATGGCTCGACCACTATCACCAAACAAGCCAATCACCAAGTTGTCGGGCATGGAGGTTAGCAGCGCCGACTTAGCCCAAAACTTAGGCCATACGGTTTGAAAATCCAAAGGTGACACAACTAGTTGATCGCTTTGGATCAAAAGCCCGCGACAACAACCTTAGAACAAAAGCTTGTCGCATGAAGCCAAGGGGCCAGCGACCCTTTTTTTTAAACATCGGACAACAAATACGTCCGCCTGTAGGAGTGGCTTGACGTGGAAACATATCATCAGCCACATGGAACAAACAGGTCAGTCATGGTTGAAAACCCCAAAGGGTGTTTGCCAGACAACAACCATGGCCATGGTGGCGGTCTAAATCAAAAACAACCCCAAAATAACCGCTTGGTTTTACCAGTAGCTCGAAAGAACGAAAAATCGATAATAAGACTATCCCCCACGGTCCTGGTCGTGGTTCGTGGAGGCGGTAAAACCGAGCGTTGGCTATAAGTGAGTGAGGGAGGCAGTGGCAACAGCCAGCGACAGCCACCACGGCATACATGTCGATAACCTACGACGATAATACCACCAGCCACTAAGGGCGGCAGCCTGAGTGATCGACCACACCTTGTGTAACACCCGGAAAATTAAGGTAAGTATTTATGATTTTCTTCGTGTTTTCATCAATCATAATGGTTGGAATTCTTACTTGGGTTTAAGATCTTATTATGTCATTTTACCTGTTAACTTTCCTTGGATTCTGTACATGTTGAACGTTATCGAAAGCGACGAAAAATGAGATTTTGGAGTGCTAGGGGACTGTGACCAACGGCTATGACAATGGTCATAGTCGCAAGGCACTATCGCGGACTGGGGGGGTGGTCTCGGTACACCCCCGACGACTATGACCTGCGAGAGTGACCAGGGCAATGTCGCCTTATCACAATCGCCGAACACGTACCGCGGGCATCAAGTCACGCACGACTATGCACTCACGACAATGTGTAACACCCCGGATTTTCAATAAGTAAAGGTCACCCGGACATTTTCGAAACCCATAGATGGTGGGGGTTTGTTGGGAAAACTTCGTTTAAAGTCGCTTAGGGTATCGAGGACTCTAGCATCAAAAAGTCGGATTTTCGGAGTTCGGGGGGAGTGGGGCGACAGTTCCCGGCGACTGTGCCAAAGGGCACAATCGCATGGCATAGTCGCGGGGACTCCACCCCTTGCGGTACATGTGGGGCGATTGTGCCCCTGCGACAGTGACCATGTCAAGGTCGCGGGGAACTATCGCGAGCGGGGGCCAGGGCATTAAAATGTCCGAATTCTCACCATTTCTTCTCATTTCTCATTTCTATCTTCTTCCCTTTTCTCTCCCAAACCCTAAAACCGAATCCTAAACCATTTTGAGGGATTTTCTTCTTCTTACCACATTATTCTTAATCATCTAGCTAGTTGGGATGATAACCCACAAAACCTTCATCTTCATCTTCATCTTCCTCATCAAGTTCAACGGTTGGGAGCTCGGGTTGAATTGTTGGATTGGGTGTTCTCGGAAGTCTCTTTGTCTTCAAGGGTAAGTTTTCTTGTAATAAGTTATAAAATGCTCCATTGATGGTTTCTTAGTGTTTGGTTTCTCAAATCTCGGATTTGGTAAGTTTTGAAGAAAACTAGGGTTTTGATCTCGTTTGGGGTTTTGGTATATTGTTTGGGGAAATGCTTCTAAATGGTTGAGTATGGGTATTTATGGTTTGAAATGTTTGGATCTAGGTTTTGGAAGTTTCCGGCTTGAGGATTCGAGCGGTCTTCAAAAGAGCTCGTTGGGTGAGACCTAGATTTAGCCTAAATCTAGCAAGGTGGGTTCAAGTTGATTTGTGAAAACGGTGTACATGCCAAAATGTTATTTTAAAGCGTTTTACATGAAATTGTTAACTGTTGATAAGTTTTGTTAACTGTTGATTAGTTTTGTTAACTACTAATAAGTTTTGTTAAATGCTGATAAGTTTTGTTAACTACTGATAAGTTTTGTTAAATGCTGACAAGTTTTGTTAACTGCTGATAAGTTGAGTATTTTAAAGGTGTTTAACTTTATAAACTCATTTAGCACACATCTTTGGGATTTTGGAGCATTATGATAAATAAATCATGTATTTTGGTATTTCTATGATTTATTTTATGGAAGTAGATTTTGAGTATAACTGTGTTTTGATTTGTGTTTTAGAGAAATGCATGGTTTTGTGTTATGGGACGTTTTGAAAGGATAAATGTTGTAAACTCACTTGGAAAATGAATTATCCCAATCTAAACTACGTTGGAGTTAATTATATGCTTTGGAGCATGGGTTTATATAAATATGGGTTGTTTATATTTGATTTCATTTTATGAATTTCGACGTTGGATCTTTAGATTTGTTGAGCTTCTGGCTCGGTTTGGATTTTGTTGGGTTTTGAGAACACTTGTCCGTTTTAATTGCCCGATGTTGAGCGTTTGGTTATGATTTGCATTTACTGCATCTTAGTTGAGCATGTCATGTTTTGAATGCTTTGGTTCATTCGTTTTGAGTCATGTAATGGTTTAGTTAGTGCAATGGATCCATAGGCACGGTGTTCCTCTGTCCCCGTTTGGGAAGTTGGTTCACCATTTGGCACGGAATAGGCACCGGGCTCCATGGTAAGTAGGGTGTGGGCCTATACGGTCGGGAAGCGTCCCATGGACAGTAAGGTGTAATTCCATTGTGCCTGAGTTGCCCGGTTTTGGGGACTCTCAAGAATAGACCTGGAGTGGTTGGCTTGATGTTTCGGGCGATAGACTTGGAGTAGTTGAGCTCGGTGGGTGTTTTATGTGTAACCCACATGTTTTGATATACTACATAACTATGTGACTTACTTTGTGTTCCGTCACGTACAATGTAATCGGGTCTTCCCCGTCACCAATAGGTGTGGTTTTGGTTATGGAGTTTTCTAATCCATGTTTTTGGAGACGTTTGAGTATGGGTAAATACCTATGTTTTAAGGTTTTGGTTATTGGAACTCATTCGAGTTATTGGGATGTTTTGGGAAGTTAGAGTTATCTACGTTTTTGGTGTTTGATCATTATGAGGTCAGTTATGTTTTACATGCGCTTTGGTTTTTGGCTTTATTTAAAGAGGTGTTTATGTTATGGATTTTAATCACGAAAAGGGTGAATGATAAAAAGGAGATTGTTTTAAGACTTAATATATTTCATTGTTGGTCGCTTTCAAATCAAATGTATCCCATTTTGGAATCACGATTTTAAATGGCATTCTTAAAGTTCTTGTGTTATGTATCTCTAATGAAAACTCTTGATCTCACTAGGCGTTAAGCCTAACCTTTTTATTTGTCGGCATGTGCATCAGGTTCCAGTTGGGGTTTGGTTCTTGCAACACTTTGAAGAGTTGAGCATTAGACTTACACGAGAGTAAGTAGTTGGTGAAGTCTTCCGCAGTTGGAGATAGTGACTATTATTGGGTTTTAGTAACACTCGTCTTTACCATAGACTATTTATGTAGAATGAATGTGTATATTGAGGTTGAATATTAATTTGTGCTTATAGATGAACCATTCATTGATGTATTTTAGAAAATTTTAAATTAGTTGCTATTTCCGAACTTGAGGGTGTTACACAATGCCCATGGCACAATCGCCGGGCAATGTCGCCGTCAGGGTCTGAGAGTATAAAAACTCAGTTTTGACCAGTTAGACTTCATTTCCTCATCTCACACGTTTTGGTTCCGGTCAAGAGCTCATTTAGGGCGATTTTCTTCATTCCAAAACCCTCCAACACTTACTAAAAACCTAGTGGTTAGTTGGGAACATTTATTGGTGGTTAAGGAAGCTTCAAGAGTCATCAAGTGAAACATTTAAAACACCTTCAAGTTCTCATCCTCTCATTTTCTCATCCAAGTTTTCTAGGGTTTTGTGTGAAACCCTAGATAGTGAGTTTCTTACATTATTTTCAAATGAGATACATATTTTATATGCTTTCATACCTAATGTATTATTTTTATGAGAGGATCTGATCACCTGATAAGTTTGCCCTAACTTCTAATTTTGGTATTATTGGTATCTTAGCCTTGAATATGGTTGTGGAAGTGGATGAGGTTATTATTCTTGATGTTTGAGCATGTTTACATATTTGTCTTGATGAACCATGGATAATATTGAGTATTTGCATATCTTAGAGTTTTGTACCTAAGTTATGCTTGGGATTGTTGAAGTCTTATACATGTATCTTATGGGTATGAAATTATGTATAGAGACGGACATTGTAAGTACACTGGACGAGCCATGAGTAAGTGCTAGGAGGATGTAGTCTTAGGTGCCACCATATTGGTATGCGCCTATACCTCCGCCATTTGGAGTAATGCCTGGGAGGTAGTTTTCAAGTGTGTCGGGCCTTCGGGATGTTGCTCAAGCGAGTGAACATCAAGGTACATTGACTCGAGGTAAAACTCATTGGTGTGATGGGTCTCCTCCATGATTGACCCCGTAAGGACCTTGGTGATTGAAGTGTCATAATTGTTCATAATATGCTTTATGTAAATATGCCATGTTTTTATGTAACTCACTAGACCCGTTTGGTCTAACACTTGATTGTTGGTATGTATCTCAGGTTCTAGTGGCGCGAGCGCCAAGGAAGCTTAATCGACTGTAGTGTTGAGCTTGGGAGCGTTTTTGGGATGCTAATATTGAAGACAATCATTTGGACATAGTTGACAACCTTTTTGTAATCTTGTGTCTAGAGAGACTTAGATTAGGGAGTTGTCATCTATTATTGTGTCTTATTGCAAACTTGTAATTAACAGGCATTTGTTGTTTCTCTTTTGTATGAGCTCGTGCTTTGGCATTCTATATGTACCAATTTCTACTTTCCAGAAATTTTTGTTAGTCCCATTTTTGGGGTGTTACAAGTTGGTATCAGAGGTCTAGTTTAAGTGAACTAGGTGTTGACCTTAGTGTACCTAGATTTAGACTAGTTATGCTTATAGAATCACTGTCCAATTGGGTAGGGCATTCTTAGGTGGGGAGAGTAGTAGGAATTCGGAAATTACATTGATTGAAATTATGATAATGATAACGATAATTCTTGTGTAAAGTACATTCACAATTTCACTTGGTCAGTGTTGTTATGAATATATGATTACGTGAGCATGCTTGAAGTTGTTGTTATGATGTTTGATCTTTGTGAGTAGTACGTATTGAACCGGTTATCTTTTAAAGAATTAACCGGTATGGTTCTTATCGTGTGTGACAGTTCATAATGGTAAACACGAGGAGTCGAGTCGGAGTGACCGAGGATGCGAATGAGGCAAGTGTAACTGCCCCGGGGGCAAATCGACAAGCGAATTCAACGGCGGACCGAGTCATTCCATCGATACCCCCAATGCTAGAGGGGATTGTAGATGCGATTCCTCAAGGGAACTTGGAAGCTGAAAACCCGGTAATTCAAGAGGCGGACCCTCAGTCTGTCATATTGGCTAGTATAATGCAGATGATGAACTCTGCAATGGATAAGAGGGACGAAAGACTCATAAAGGTACTGGAAGACCGAGATGCAAGAAACCGAAGACATGAGATGGTGGGGGACAATGCAGTGATGGGATGAGGTGATGCCGTTAATGCACCCGGGACAGAGGAGCACGCAACCAGGACCGACAAGAGGAAAGAAGGGGGTTGTTCTTTCAAGACCTTCCTATGCAGTTGGGCTCCGGAATTCACTGGAACGACCTACCCATTAGCCCGCATGAAGTGGATTCAAGATGTGGAGATGGCCTTCGAGTCAAGTGAGTGTGCGGACTCTCAGAGATTCAAGTTTGCCTCTCAACTACTTAAAGGGGATGCTCTGAGTTGGTGGAACGTCACCCGAAGAGCGCTTACACTGGAGGTTTTGGCCAAGCTCACTTGGCCAACATTCAAGAAGAAAATCATGGATAAATATTGTAACGAGAGAGCGCTTGACAAGATAGAGGGGGAGTTCCGAAGCCTGAAGAAGGGTAATCTGTCGGTCGCCGATTACGCCAAACAATTTTTGGACAAGCTCAGTTTGGTCGAGCATTTGGCAACGGACGAAGGGTCCAAAATAAAGGCATTTGTGAAGGGATTACCGGTGGAGATGAAGACGGGTGTGAGGAACGCCCAGAAGCTACCTTGCAGGAAGTGATTGAGGAATCCAGTTGGTGGAAGATGATATTTTACAAGAGAGAGAGGAGAAGAAATTGCAAGGCGAAAAGCGTAAATGGGAGGGGCCAACCGGGCCCGTACGATCTTCCAAACCCTTTAACGGGGGGAGGAACTCTGATCCACGACGGGAGGCGAGGTGGTGCTCCAAATGTAAGAGTAAACACTTCGGGCCTTGTAATCCGAGGCCGTTTTCGGGAGCTATGGAATGTTTCAAATGTGGACGAAAGGACCAAATGAGTCGGGATTGCCCCTCACGGGGAGTTTGTTATGAGTGCCGGGAACCGGGGCACATCAAACGCGGTTGCCCTAAGCTAGCAAATGGTAACCAAGGGGCGTCAAGTGGGGTTTTGTCAAGGAAAGAAGTTCCACCGAAGGCGCCAAGTCGGGCCTTTCAGATGACGGCTAATGAAGCAAGAGAGGCGGCTGACGTAGTGTCGGGTACGTTTCTAGTGAACTCTCTACCTACCCGTGTTTTATTCGATTCTGGTGCGAACCGATCTTTTGTGCCTACATCTTTTTGCAAGAACCTTACTACTCCTTGTAGTTTGTTGAATGATGCTCTAGTAGTAGAGGTAGCCAATGGGGAGCATATGGTTGTTTGGAGTTGTTATGTAGGATGTACGTTAGAGTTAAGTGGAGAGTCCTTCGTTATAGATTTGCTACCAACCGACATTGGGGGTTTTGATGTAATAGTAGGAATGGATTGGTTAGCTAAGCACGACGTTGGCATCTTTTGTTCTAAGAAAATGATTCGAGTACCCTTGTCTAGGGTGGGGAGGTGATAGTTTACGGTGAGAAGAATCGAGGAACCGGTATGATTATATCGTCACTCAAGGCACGCAAGAGCCTAGCCAAAGGATGTGAGTCGTACTTAGCTTATATGATTGACTCGAAGCTAGAGAAGAAGAAGTTAGAAGACGTGGAGGTGGTGTGCGACTACCCGGATGTCTTTCCAGATGACCTACCTGGACTTCCACCGGAACGACAAGTGGAGTTCCACATCGACCTTACTCCGGGAGCCGCTCCGATTGCTCGTGCTCCCTACCGCTTGGCCCCGACAGGAATGCAAGAGATGATGACGCAACTCCAAGAGCTAATCGGGAAGGGGTTCATACGACCGAGCTCGTCGCCTTGGGGAGCGCCGGTATTGTTCGTGAAGAAGAAAGATGGGTCTATGCGGATGTGTATAGACTACCGTGAGCTCAACAAAGTTACCGTGAAGAATAAATATCCACTCCCTCGGATCGATGACATTTTCGATCAACTTCAGGGAGCGGGATGTTTCTCTAAAATAGACTTACGGTCCAGTTATCACCAAGTGCAAGTGAAAGAGAGCGATATACCGAAGACGGCTTTTCGAACGAGGTACGGTCACTACGAGTTTCTAGTTATGCCGTTTGGGTTGATCAATGCTCCGACCGTGTTTATGGACTTGATGAATCGAGTATGTCGACCCTTATTAGACAAGTCGGTTATAGTCTTTATCGACGATATCCTCATCTACTCTCGTGAAGAGTTGGAGCATCGACGACATTTGCGAGAAGTCTTGCAAATCCTTTGCCAGGAGAAGTTGTATGCAAAATTTTCAAAATGGGAGTTTTGGCTTCAAGAGGTTCAATTCTTAGGCCACGTGGTGTCCAAAGACGGATTGAAGGTGGATCCGACCAAGATGGAGGCGATGGTGAATTGGGAGCCACCGACGAGTCCAACAGAGATCAGGAGCTTCTTGGGATTGGCCGGTTACTACCGGCGGTTTATTCACGATTTTTCGAAGATCGCCTCACCACTCACATCGTTGACGAGGAAGAACGTTAAGTTCATATGGACCGAGATGCAAGAGAACTCTTTCCGAACTCTTCAAAATAGATTATGCGAAGCACCGATCCTATCCTTGCCTGAAGGATCCGAAGATTTTGTGGTTTATAGCGACGCCTCCAAGATTGGACTCGGGTGTGTTTTAATGCAAAGGGGAAAGGTGATCGCGTATGCATCGCGACAACTCAAGGATCACGAGAAGAATTACCCCACGCATGACTTAGAGCTAGCGGTGGTGGTTTTTGCCTAAAGTTATGGCGGCATTACCTGTATGGGACGAAGTGTACGTTGTTCACCGATCATAAAAGTCTGAAATACATTTTCGACCAAAAGGAACTCAATATGCGACAAAGGAGATGGTTGGAGCTCTTGAAGGATTATAATTGTGAATTGCTTTAGCACCCCGGTAAAGCCAATGTGGTGACGGACGCCTTGAGCCGAAAGAGTTACGGAGGGAAAAGTAAAGTAACATTTGCTAGGAACGAGGTGACGTCAAGCCTTATGGAGGACATCAAGAGAAGTCATATCGAAGCACTTCGTGAAGAGAATCTCAAGGCCGAAGTTATGGTGAAACAACGGGAGTTATTATCGGAAGATAGTTGCGGCCTTAAGTTGTTCCAAGGAAGAATTTGGGTGCCGAAGATCGGGGGAAATCGTGAGTTACTTTTGGCGGAAGCGCACAAGTCCAAATACTCTGTACATCCCGGTAGCACCAAGATGTATAGAGACCTAAAATTGCACTACTGGTGGCCGGTGATGAAGCTCGATGTGGCCAAGTATGTGGAAAGGTGCGTCACTTGCCTTTAAGTCAAGGCATAACATCAAAAGCAATACGGGAGTTTGCAGCCGTTAACCATTCCGGAGTGGAAGTGGGAACATATCACGACGGACTTCGTCACTAAGCTACCGAGGACCTTGAAAGGCCATGATACTATTTGGGTAGTGGTGGACAGACTTACCAAGAGTGCACATTTCTTGGCAATGCGAGAGACGTTACCGATGGACAAACTTGCTAAGCTATATATTGATGAAGTGGTGTCTCGTCATGGTGTTCCGTTATCCCTAGTCTCGGATAGGGATAGTCGGTTTACCTCCAAGTTTTGGGAGGGATTGCAAAGGGAGTTAGGCACGAAGGTCAAGTTAAGTACGACATATCACCCTCAAACCGACGGACAAAGTGAGAGGACGATCCAAACCCTCGAGGACATACTTCGATCGTGCGTCATAGACTTTGGAGGAACTTGGGATTCGCACTTGCCATTAGTAGAGTTCGCCTACAATAATAGCTACCACTCGAGTATCGGGATGGCTCCATTCGAGGCGCTCTACAGGCGGAAATGTAGGACACCGGTGTGTTGGCTCGAGGCGGGAGAAAAGCAATTTGCGGGTCCGGAAATTGTGCAAGCGACGTCGGATAAAGTAAAGGGCATTCGAGAGCGATTGAAAGCGGCTCAAGACCGACAAAAGAGCTATGCGGACAAAAAGCGAAGACCGGTGGACTTCCAAGTGGGAGACCGAGTTATGTTGAAAGTGTCGGCATGGAAGGGAATCATCCATTTCGGGAAGCGCGGGAAGCTTAGTCCCCGTTTCCTTGGACCCTTCACGATTTTAGAGAAGATCGGACTTCAAGCTTATCGGTTGGACTTACCGCCGGAGATGGACGGAATCCATCCTACATTTCACGTTTGTTACCTTCGCAAGTGTTTGGCTGAAGAGGAAAGTGTTATTCCGTTGACGGAAATTCGAGTGGACAACGGGAATCGATGTGTAGAAGAACCAGAAGCTATCCTAGAGTCAAAGACAAAACAATTGAGGCATTAAGAAGTGACTATGTTGAAGGTTCAATGGAAGCACCATCGAGATGCTAATGTGACGTGGGAATCGGAGGAGGACATGAGGAAGAGATATCCTCATTTATTCTAGCGTTTAAGATTTCGGGGACGAAATCTTCATTAGGTGGGGAGGATTGTAAGACCCGGAAAATTAAGGTAAGTATTTATGATTTTCTTCGTGTTTTCATCAATCATAATGGTTGGAATTCTTACTTGGGTTTAAGATCTTATTATGTCATTTTACCTGTTAACTTTCCTTGGATTCTGTACATGTTGAACGTTATCGAAAGCAACGAAAAATGAGATTTTGGAGTGTTGGGCGACTGTGACCAGCGACTATGACAATGGTCATAGTCGCGAGGCACTATCGCGGGCTGAGGGGTGGTCTCGGTACACCCCCGACGACTATTACCTGCGAGAGTGACCAGGGAAATGTCGCCCTGTCACAATCGCCGAACACGTACCGCGGGCATCAAGTCACGCGCGACTATGCCCTCGCGACAATGCCCATGGCACAATCGCCGGGTAATGTCGCCGTCGGGGTTTGAGAGTATAAAAAGCCAGTTTTGACCAGTTAGACTTCATTTCCTCATCTCATACGTTTTGGTTCCGATCAAGAGCTCATTTAGGGCGATTTTCTTCATTCCAAAACCCTCCAACACTTACTAAAAACCTAGTGGTTAGTTGGGAACATTTATTGGTGGTTAAGGAAGCTTCAAGAGTCATCAAGTGAAGCATTTAAAACACCTTCAAGTTCTCATCCTCTCATTTTCTCAACCAAGTTTTCTAGGGTTTTGTGTGAAACCCTAGATAGTGAGTTTCTTACATTATTTTCAAATGAGATACATATTTTATATGCTTTCATACCTAATGTATTATTTTTATGAGATGATCTGATCACCTGATAAGTTTGCCCTAACTGCTAATTTTGGTATTATTGGTATCTTAGCCTTGAATATGGTTGTGGAAGTGGATAAGGTTATTATTCTTGATGTTTGAGCATGTTTACATGTTTGTCTTGATGAACCATGGATAATATTGAGTATTTGCATATCTTAGAGTTTTGTACCTAAGCTATGCTTGGGATTGTTGAAGTCTTATACATGTATCTTATGGGTATGAAATTATGTATAGAGACGGACATTGTAAGTATACTGGACGAACCATGAGTAAGTGCTAGGAGGATGTAGTCTTAGGTGCCACCATATTGGTACGCGCCTATACCTCCGCCATTTGGAATAATGCCTGGAGGTAGTTTTCAAGTGTGTCGGGCCTTCGGGATGTTGCTCAAGCGAGTGAACATCAAGGTACATTGACTCGAGGTAAAACTCATTGGTGTGATGGGTCTCCCCCATGATTGAGCCCGTAAGGACCTTGGTGATTGAAGTGTCATAATTGTTCATAATATGCTTTATGTAAATATGCCATGTTTTTATGTAACTCACTAGACCCGCTAATTACTTAAAAAAAAAACCATTAAAGTTGTATGTACTACATTTAATGTTATTTATTGATTTTTAATCATTATCTCTAACCATTTTAACTCCCCTAAAATCATTTCTTACTTTAACTCCCCTAAAATAACTCTCAGCATAATTAAATATATAATAAAAACAAAATTTTAAATATAAAAAATATAAAATATAATTAAAAAATCTAACAGAATATTTTATAAAAAAAATTATATTATTAAACCAAAATAAATTACATTATATTATTAAGTCTATATTAAACAAATTTATATAAAAAAATCATTACCATTCTCTCACAACCATCCAAAATCGTAATGTAAATCGACAAAAAACAGCAAATAAAATGAAACATTAAAATCGTGATGTATCTAGCTGCATCGCGCGAGTACACTTCTAGTTATATTTATAATAACAGTAAATTAATAATTTTTAGAAGTCATTTTATATTATAATATCGTACAAACCAGTCACACCCATTAGGGTTAAGTATACTTACAAAAACACTCACAATTATAGGTATTTTAATAATTAAATCAGTATAATAAATTTTAGTTACATTCAAATAGTGAAATAGATGAATGATAAGTATCTTTTATGCTTTTCAATCTTGTTACAAAAAATAAATTATATCAGTAACCTAGGAGGAGGATGTTGTTTGTCACATGTCATGCGTTTTTTATATTTTACTTCACATTGTACAAAGAAATTGTGGAGTTAAAGAGACCAAGAGGAGGTAAAAAAAAACACTCTGATTTAGGTAGTTCATGAATTTGGTTAGTCTACTTTTTTCAAACCTCCTTGAGACATATTGATCAACTATTAAGTGTTTGTTTTATGACAAAACAAGACCATTGTACAATATTGATGTCTCTTTCCTTTTGTAAGAGAACAACGACTCACTCACAATCAAATCGCTTACAAACGAGTACAATTATCATGAATTAATAAACACAAATTTGTATCAATGATTTGGCCAATTATGAATGATTCGTTATGAAACATTGTAAATAAAAATTTGATCACAGTATATTTTCAAAAGCTTTCAAAAATATGTTGAATATAGACCGAAAGTTGTGAAAATTTTGTTGAGGCAAGATTTCTTGAAATGTTAGACAAATCACTATTTATAATCACAAAAATATATTGTCCGCATGCATAACACCCCACTTGGGTTAATTTGTAAAGTACATGTTATTCAAGGACTAATGATGTTATGTTGTGAAAGTGTAAGGGTTGGTTAGTCATTAAGTGAAACAAAGGGGCAAGTTGTTGCTTTGACCAATTCAAACAAAGAGAGAATGTGGGACAATTTTTCTTTGGTACAAGTAGCATTGAAATGGAGAAAATAAGGAAAATCATTCTCCATTCACAAGCAATTCCATCCAATTAGCATTGAAAAACAGAGTTTTGGTGTTCTCTATAATAAGAACACAACAAACGAACAAGAAACAACTGCAAAGTAAAAAATTAGTAAGTTTGAGGCATGATTTTTGTGCTGAAGCTTTGTTTTAATAGTTGATCAATACCTTTGAGTTAAGAACGCTTTTGTGTAAAATTCATGGCCAATGTAAGGCTTTAAAGCCTTTGATTTGGGAATAGAAGCAATAATGTTGTTGTTTGTTGGATTAGGAATAAGAAACTTGATTTTGATGCACACAATGTGTGAAAATCAAATCTAGATGGTTGATCAGTAGTTGTGCATGATTATAGTGTTATACCCAGAATCATGAGTCATTTTGGTTTAGAATCAACGAATTTAAGTGTTTGCAGATACCAAGCAGTCAACTCTTAAACCAAAATCACAACATGTGTGATTGATACAACTGTGCAAAAATTGGCAATACCATGCAGTCGACTCTTAAACTAGAATCACAACATGTGTGATTGATACAAACGTGCAAAACTTGGCATGTGAATGACACAGTCGTGTGCCATTTGTGTTGTGGTTTAGCATGGTCGTAACTCGTAAAGCCTTGTGACATGGTCGTGTGAGTTTTTCTTCATTTAGCACGACCATGTGAGGTTTGTGTAAAGTTTTGCATAACTTTGTGGATAAAACAACATTCTAATGAGTCTCTTCAATAGTTTGTTTCATAGAACTAGGCAAGAGCAAGGAATGGACTTTAAGTGAGTTAAAACCTGAAGGAGGGAACAAAGGTCAGTTCTATAAGGAAAGAAAGCAAGATCAGAAGAAGGAACAATGCAGAATAACTACCCGTCTTTACTTCACTCGACCCAAGCAATGCCTAAAGAGTCCCATGCCTTTCTTGGTCGGACCAAGCCAACCCCAGTGCCGCATTAGGTTAGGGAATTGGGCGATAATAACTCCTCCACATCCCAAAGCACAACAAGGCTTTATTCCATGGTCAATATTTGATGTAGTAAGTTTAATATGCATTTCTAGTTGTTCATATTAATACCACTTCAATATTTAACCAGTTCCAGAAACCTACGTAACCATGTGAGTCTTCACAAGACTTATAAAATGGAATACATGACTAAGCATGATGTCATAATTTGTGTGTGAAATGTGTTGCATGTTTGTTTAAACTGTTTTAGCATGCTAGCAACATTTTTATCGTCTTGGATATGTTATGCGTGAAAAGTTTTTTAGTATATGTATGGGAGCACAAATCGAGATGTCTAGTTCAATTTCAAAGAAAGGAAGTAAGTTGTGATTCCCAATGGGATCGGTATGCATAGCAAGTGCCTCTGTACTAAGTCATGTATCAGTGTATCAAATGTTACCCACCATACAAAACAATTATAGAGCTCTCAATTTATCATATGCATAATATGTGCATCAATGTTTCAGTACTGATCATTAATTGAAAATAACATGATGTTTTTATTGTATGTATAGTTATAACATGATTTCAGTATTATTCAGCATGATCTTTTTAGTATTTTAGCATGTAAACCATGAACTCACTGAGTTTATATAGCTTACTAGTGTCATATGTCTCCAGAAAAGGCCCGACATGCAATAACAAAGGTATGGAGAAGACCTATTTCATCACTAAGCAATATTTTCTTGTTTTAGATGTTTCTCAATTATTCATAATGTATTACTTTGTTATGGTACAAACTAGTGTTTTTCAACCATTTGTATTTGTTTCTAGTTTAACTCTCGTGTAAGTTGGTTTTCAATTTCTGAATATTTTAGAATTTGTAAGTTCTTCGGTATTTGTGGTTGAATTCATTTTTAATATTCAGATTATTTGAATGATTGTAAGTAAAGTAATCATAACCCCATCATGGTTAGAATGAGGGTGTTAAAAAATGTTGAAGTTTGATTATTTGAGCTTAAAAGTGTGTCAAACTACACTAATGTAGAAGTGTGGATATTGCCATGTAGACCTCTGTATTTTTGTTCAATTAAGATTTTTTTTAAAATCTTACTAAAAAATGTTAGATAACTTGGTTATTTTAAAAACACCAGAAGTTGATTTCTTCTATTAACAAAATCAAATCTTATAAAGTCAAACTTCATTTAAACAAATAATTACACATTTTTATATTTTACACAAATGTTTAAACTCTTTTTAGTATTTAAAAGAATTTCTATAATTTAATTTAAAAGGATTTCTATAATTTTTACCCGTTCGACCAAAATCTTGGGTTTGCCACTAAAAACGACATGCTTCCCAAGACAAGTTGTTTGTTAATCTTCAAAAACATATGAATTTATCAAGTATAAATTACTTTGGTAAAATAAAACCGTACATTTACATCAACATATAAAATAATTATTTAAATTATGTCACTTTTGAATATTCAAAAATAAAACCATTAAGGAACTAACATTCTTTTTATTTGTGTCACTCCAAATAAGAATTTATTTTCTAACAATATATGCACATGCCTCAAGAGAAAAAAATGAGGCATGTCTTGTATAATACATGTTAAGTTATGTCATTTTTTGATTGGATTATATGAATTTTATAATAAAAACAAAAGCTACATCTTCATAGGCATGGGAATAAATAGTATTTGAAGATAGACCATCATGCTTTTAATTATTAATTAAGCTTCCATTTTTATGAAATCTTAGTTATTTGGGAAATATATATATATATATATATATATATATATATATATATATATATATTTGTAAAGGGTGTCCTGTGTCTATGGTCCAGATTAATCCCTTGGTAAAGCAACCGACTACGAAAGCATGCAGTCCTGAGATTAAACTCAGTGGCCACAGGATGCGTACGCCTGGATTCACTTGGGAAAAATATTGGAGGTTGAAAGGTATAGAAACTCAAAATCAAGTTTCAAATAAAGAAATTGCATAAATTCCTATGAATTTTTTTGTTTCACTTTAGGTTTTGTTTTGTTTCTTAGGCTAGTGTATTAAATAACAACATATTATGTGTTTATTTTTGTTATAATCACAGTATTTTTCAAAATTTTAAAACCATTATATTTTTAAAATTCTATTATTTTATATGAAAACCTGATATTAATGATTTTGATTAGTTAATAATGACGTGGTTTGCTCATTCCACCATATCTCCCCAATATTATCTTCAACAACTATACTAAAGTATTTTTAAAATACATTAAAATAAATCAAAATCTCTAGAAAAAATTATCCAACTCCAACAGCTATTATATTTTAACAACTCTACTATTAATTATCTTATTAAAATATTTAATTTATTTAATTATATTATTAAAATATACAATATATAGAAAGTTGGGAGAGGAAAAAGTTGTTTTTTAGGGTAATAATTATTTTTGGAGAGAAACTATATATTTAGAGGTTTCTCTAAATTTATAGATTTTTTAAAATATCTCATCTTTTTTCTCTATTTTAGCATATAGGATAACATAGCTGTTGGAGCAACAAAAATGCTAAATTCCCAATTTTTTCCATTTTAGCATAGCTGTTGTTTTTTTTCTAAACATGATTGATTTTGCGGGTTAACTTTTTATTTGTACTATGGGGCCGTTTAACAAAAAATTATTGGGCAGTGTTTACTGGTTGTCACTTACTTTATCGAATGAGTATGACAAAGACCGATAATTTTACATGATAAGAGACATAGACAGGACCAAAAATCTTACCCAATAAGTAAAGAAAAAGACTTACCTGATAAGCGAGACAAAAATAATGCTTACCAAAAATTCATGAGTCAAGAATGTTGCCCCATAAAGTAAAGTGTCGTTTGTTTTTTAAGAAGTCTGAAGTCTTAATTTAGTTATGATTAATAAGAGGTGGTGTATAAAAATGTCTGAACGATTTAGACTTAAGATATATTAAAAGATTTTAAAAAAAAACAACCCCTAAGTAAAGGTGATAAGTTTTATTGGTAATCGTTTGATAAACGACTTCAAATTACCATCTATAGTATGGACATGGTTTTTCTTGGTTATGCTAATGATGGTAATTTAGTATTATAGAAATAAAAGAGAAGTGTGAGACAAGTAGCTTATAGCCAATTAAGTAGCTTTCACGAAACTTGTAGCTAGCAAACAGGTAAGTAGCTTATAGCTAGCATTTTAAACAAAGCAAACAAACAAGTAGCCTATATAACAGTTTTTTTACTTCTGTATAAATAATAAATAGGGAAATTGGCTCAAATAGGCACATTACATTGACATATTGGTCTCCTAGCCATTTCTCTCCATGATTTACCAAAATAGACCTAGGTCCGCAATGGCGTACCTAGGTCCGCAATGGCGTACCTAGGTCCTCTACCTGCAGGTCCTCTACGTCCTCTACGTCCTCTACCGTTGCGGACCTGTCTTGAACCGACCCGATTGCGGATCTAGCTCGGAACGTGGCTTTTTTGTCGTTTTGTGGCAGGTAGCGGACCTGTAGGTCCGCAATGGCGGACCTAGGTCTATTTTCGTCAAATTGAAAGAGAAATGACTAGGAGACCAATATTCGTGTGTAATGTGGCTCTTTGAGCCAATTTCCCTAATAAATAGCCTAGCCTTTTATTATCGTCTAAAGTAGAAAAGTATTTGATATGATATGAAAAATATGTTAGGTATGAAAATGATTTTATTGTGTGTGAATGTGTGTGTGAGAGAAAGTTTACATGAGGGAAATTGGCATAAATGACCAAATTACATTAAGGATTGCATCTCCTAGTCAAGTCTCTTCGGTTTTTGCAAATTTAGCCATAGGTCCGCAATTGAAGAGCAAAGTCCGCTATTGAGGAGTTAGGTATGCAATTGCAGACTTAGGTCCACCATTGCAATTGTGGACTTGCATATTGGGAACCGTGTATACAATAAATAACAATTAAAAAACATTAAATTTCCTAACGGACCTGCCGCATGCATTGCGGACCTAGGCTAGGGGTTGTTAGGATCGTGCCATGTGTCGGGTATTGTGGATTGCGAACCCGACCTATTGCGAACCTGCCGCAATCCGCGGATTTTTTTGTCTTTTAGCTTTCGGGTTGCGGACTTGTAGGTCCCTAATTGCGGACCTATTGCTAAATTTGCAAAAACCAGAGAAACTTGGTTAGGAGGTGTTGGAAAATTTTAGTAAAAATGTGATTTTTTGCTAACTTTGGACACAAATAAATACATGTATATGTATTGTATATATCTAACTCTTCGTGGATTTGTGTTCTACTATATGAGAGCTTCGAAACGATATATTGTATATCCAAAACGGAATATGTGTGAATGAGATATCGATGCTCAAAATTGAGTGTTTAGGATGAAAATTGGCAAAACCAAGTGGGTGTGGAAACTTGTCCCACATAGAAAGGAGGACCAAATCTTTTGAGGTTTATAACCTTGGATGTGGAAGGAGTTTACATGCTCTTAGTTTGGTTTTACTCCATCACCTACCCGTGCGCAGGGGGGGTGTTGATTGTGACTTTCGTAGGCTAAAATCGGCAAACTTGTGCATGAGCGCGACCTGCGGACACGAATGCCGCTCCGAAATCTTGTGCTCGCGCGACCTGCGGACACGAATGCCGATTGTTACTAATAATTTCGTTGATTGTAGTTTGTTATTACATTTATTGTGATTTTATATATATTTTTAAAATACATATATTGGAGAAATTACCAACAGGAGGTGCAATCCTTAATGTAATTTGACTATATGTGCCAATTACCCAATAAATGGGAAGCAGATAATTATGAAGATGTGTGTTAGGGGCATTGTTTGCCCCCAATACGAGGCTAGGTATATATTGGGAAAGCTCATATATACCATGTTTTCAGATATGATGACCCACATCATAGTGTATAAAAGTTGAGATCTCATAAAGTCATGTTTTTGTACGTGATCAAGTTTATATGCATAACAATGTAAAATAAAATGTTTTTAACTAAATGATATGACAAGTTGTTACACCATATATATATTGTACAAACATGAAATTGGTATCATGGATGCCTTTTTATATTATATGATTTGTAAAATATTTCACATATAAAACATGAACCTACTGAACTTAAAAACTTAACTGACGACATATATCTTAGGAGAAGGCAATGACAATTGCAAAAAGGAAAAAAAAAGTGTCTAGTTAGACGGACTAGACAATGTCATGTTATGTTACGGTTTAAGAATGTTTGAAAAATTATTAACGTATTTTATCTAGATGGTATATTTAAGACAAGTTTATGTTTAATTATTCTACTACAATATTTGTAAGCCCATTAATGATATTAGTCTGTCTTATGAGTTTGGTTTGTAAAATATTAGTCATTGAGAAATTTAGTGTCACCATTTTGGTTGTGGTGATCGGATATTCTCTGAATTTTGTTGCTATTCTGGTTTGAACATAGGTGTTGGTGATTGTTATTGGCAGATTGTGATAGTCGATGGTTGTGGTCGTTGGTGGCAGGTGCAATGGTGGTGAATGTGGATGTAGAGACAATGCTAGGTTGATTGTAGTGTTGAGTGATGGATCATGGTGGTGGTTATGGTGGGTAATTAAAATGAACGTTTAAATGACAAAGAAGAAGATGCAAATAATGAATAAAACAATATATCATTTTCAAATAATTGAAACTAATAAACGAAGTAATTTACCATCACATATGAGACATCCGTCAACTGAACACTACTTATAAATGATTATCAACAATGTAACAAGTGAGTAACCCCATCATTAGATTATTAACTATAAAGTAATTTATCTTCGGATGATTCTATAAGGATTTTAAAACAGAAAGACCTAAATAATAATGGCATAAAACTATGTTGTTGTTTTTTTGGAAAGGCGTCCTAGGCTATGTCTAGACTAATCCCTTGACAAATTATGACTGTAAGACATCAGCCCTGACTAAACCTCAGTGGCCATAATTGTTGTGTACACCTGGATCCGAACTCTGGGCAAATGGGATATTTCACCACATCCCTCAGGGTCTTAACCAGTACGTCACAACCCTTGTGGTTATAAAACTATGTTGTTTAATGCAGCCAAAACGATAAGTTTTATCAGGGTCTTCCCTCCCTCAAGTAATTGTAGTTAATATAATTGTCTAAAAATATTAATATAAAATCATAAACTAAAAAATCTACAATCAATTTCACATATTTAGCAACACCATCTAAAAATCTAACACGGTATATTTGAAAAGAAAAAAAAATGAAAAGACTGTGTATCTTAATAAGCATCGTACATGATGACCCCCTCGTCCAATCTTCGGGTCAAGAAGGGGTAAATGTAGCAACAAATAGGGGGCAAATATAGATACTTTGATGGTAGGGTTGTCGAGATTGCCATTATGACTACACCTTCAGGTTGCATATGTAGGTCATAGGACACAAGTCATGTGCACTCTGAAACTCTACTAGTCCTATAAGAAACGAACTCATAAATCATCATTTATGATTAAATGTCTTATCCGATCTGATATGTCTGTCTACAAGAAAAAAGAGCCTGAAATTTGTCATTTATGATCAAGTGTCGTATCGATCAATGTTTTTTTTTATAATTGGACACATGAGTTGTCCTTTTACAAACAAGTTTAGACATTACTATTTATTTGTCAACATCTAATCCAATGATGTCGATTTTATTTGGTGCTTTACAAAAAAGAAGTTGTTATGATAATGCATATCTAGATATAAAAACTTGAATCCACCGCAAGAGTCACCTAACAGTAAATAATAAATAAATGTTGGTTTCAAGAATGAGTGATTTCCCTTCTCTGTCCCTTATTGCTCAACCTGACAATGAACAGCTAATTCGTTCCACTTATTGGATAGAGTTCCATGATTATCTGTGACCCAAGGACACCGAAAAATAATATCTCAAATATCTAGAGTCTTTCTTTGTATGTTATATGGATGATCCTATCTACAAGGACAATGATTGAGAATCAATTTGAATTCGAGACCATAAACAATGAATCTCATAAATGTAAGGATTGTGTGTGTTCGTACATTACCACTTACAAATATGATGTACTTCAAAAAAGTAGAAATGTCTAGAAAAACTTAATGAACTTTCTTATTTTAATAGCATCTTCAATAGGTTCTTTATAATTTAGTTGAAATAAAAAATTAAAGTTGAAATCTCTAAAAATAATTACATTTTAAGTGCATTTTCAACATATTCTCTATGATTTAATTTCTCTATTTTAGAGATTTCAACATCCATTATATTATTAAAATATTCTACAAATTTTGTCATCTCAATACACTTTTTTAAAAAGAATTTATATAAAATAATAATGATTCAATATCATTGATGTAAACGAACTAAATATTAATTTCTTTCTCCACATATCAAGTTTTAAAGAATTCTCCAAATTTAGAGTTTTCACTAGCTATTTTAGAGAACAATATAAAGGAATATGTTGGAGATGCCCTAAGTGATTAAGATCCTAATTTTTTTTTAAATAAATCATTAAACTTTTTTATTTTAAATAATTAAATTCATAAACACAGTTTAACTTTGGGGCTGTTTAGTTGGTTTTCCATTAAGTCCAGTATGGATAAAGTTGGATGTATTATGTATAGATCAATCTGTTTATACAATTTTTTTTTTGTTTTAGACAGTTCTTTCATAGAAGGAAAGAACGTGTTCTTTAGTCAGGAGAGACATGTTTGGAAAAAACTTGTTTTCTGTATACAACTCCCCCCAACCTAAAACTTCACTTAATAAGTCACTTTCTATATGCTAGAAAAATGTGTGTCTCACAAATACAAAACTAGTTAATGATTTCTAAGGTCCCAAACGAGTAGAAATTCGATTGCACACTTAACCCTACAACGAATATGGATGACAATAATCTAGATGTTGCACAATAATTCTCTAACGTAGAAAAATAGACCCACGAAATATAGATAATAATAAATACGTTATTATTTATAAATATAGCAAAATCAGAACAAATAACACCAAGATTTAACGTTGTTCCACTAACAGTGTGATAGTGTACATCCACCAAATATAGAGATCAAGAATATTATTACCAACCGGGAGAAATTACAATGTGTTATCGCGATACTTGGATCAACAAATCAACTACCAAAATCTTTCTCAATATATATATATATATATATATTTAGACGAGAGAAAGAAAAGAAGAGGAAGAAGAATCAGGGGCGGAACACAAGCTTTCCTACCGCAGGGGCCGTACCGAATATATTATATAATTTCTAGTTCTTACCAACAGAGACGGACCCAGGAACTTTTTCATAGGGTGACACCATATTTTTTCATACGATTTTTATTAACGTATTTTCATCTTTTTACCAACGTTCAATATCGTCTGATGTGTTTTCAGTCTAATTCTGTCGTTTCAAGGGATTTTTAAAGTTTTTTACTTGATTTCGAGAGATTTTTGAGTTTTTTTATCGATTTCGAGAGACCTTCTCGGTATTTTTTGTGGATTTCAAGAGAGTTTTTCGGGTTTTTTTGTTGATTTCAAGAGTTTTTTTTTTATTTTTTGGTTGATTACGAGGTACAGTTGCACTTCTAAAATAATACGGTTGTACATTCTAAAAGACTAAAACCTTATTAGACTTATCCTAAAAACTTTGGTGGACTGTGACCTTTCATTTGACTCATCCTTAAAACCTTATTGGACTAATAAGATGGGGGGGGGGGGGGGGGGGCACTTTTTTTTTTTTAAACTTTGAAGACCTTCTAATCATCCTTTCACATTTGAAAAAACATAGGGGTCTTGGCCCTAGTGGCCCCTTAAGGGCTCCGCCCCTAAGAAGAATAAAACAAAGAAACCTTCTTCTAATATGATGTAGGTGGTCTTTTTGGGTGTGTTTATCTCGTATGCATGTATAGGTATTTATAGATATATGAGGCAATAAAAGGACAAAGGCAAAACTTAACAAAGTGGGTTTCCTCATGGTACACTGAGCTTCATCCCAAATTTGTACCATGTATAGTGTTAATGCCAAAAATCGGCCTAAAGATGATTTAAGGTCGGTGTGGAGCTTTTAACAACTAAAGTAAGAATCATGCGACAAATCGTACGACCGAGAGAAATAAAGACAAGACACAAGGATTTTGGTGACGTGGAAAACCCCGTTGAGGGTAAAAACCACGGACGATAGCAGATATCATCAAGTGCACTATGGACGTCAAACAGGGATATCGTTCTTTAGGAGGAACGATTAAAAGTACAATTGACAATATTACAAGTAAAATAACAAACAAATCGTAAGATTGTGTAATCAGTCGTGAAGTGTAGCACTTCATCGAGAGTTCTTGCTTGAGAGAAAAGAGCTTGAGAGCTGTGCGTATGCTTGACTGTTGTGTATATCAGATGTCTCGAATGTGTCATTGAGCTTGAATATATAGCTTTGGTCGTCATAAATGAGCATTGAATGTCCAACGGTCTTGGTCAATAATTGATTTTGATGATGTTTTTCCGTTATAATCGTTGCCCATTAATCCTGTAATAAAGAACAAGAATAGAAACGTATGTTTGATAATAAAGAAGTCATAATCGTTAGTTACGTTACTGAGATTGTGAGATATTCGACCGTTGAGAGATTTCTCGGCCGTGATCGTAAGGAACTTACGACTATTGTCATAGGTGACGACCAAAGTCGTCGATGTGTGTGATATTCATGACCTTATCTTAATACAAGAATGGTCTTAAGATTGGAGACGTTTAGTTTCTTGCGTCGGTCGTGACTTGTGAGATTTTACTCAAACATATAGTACATGCAAGTTGGCATCAACTTGGAGCCCAAGAAAATTATGTGGTTGTAATTGAATCACACCTTCATGCATTAGAGACATGTACGTTATGTTTGGTAAGTTGTACAACATCCAAATGAAAAACTTATTTGTTTTTCAACACTATATTATTAAAACTATCAAACACTTATGTATAACTAATCAATCAAATAAGTTGTGAGTTCCTACTAACAAAAAAGAACATTTTTTAATTCCATGTGCGTAACTGATTTTTTAAGGCCTGATTCGATATCTAGATTTCGATTCTCAGTTATTTAAAAAAAGAAAAGGGTATTTTTAAGGGGATATTGAAAAGGACTATATTTTAAATTTAAATATCCCCGAAAATTCGGACACGTAAAGTCGTTAATATTAGTCAACGACCCACTCACTTAATTTCTATTTTATATGTTCATAAAGCTTCTCTTATTCCCCCAACTGTCGGCCGGATGTCCTGCCCCCAACAACAATTCTAACACGTGCCCACAAACACTCGTCATCCAACTATTATTATATTAAACTTTACCTAACACAAATTATATTTAATTTCAAAATTAATATACATATATAGAGAAGACTTCAGTAGCCGATCCAGAATTTCTGCTTAGTGGGGGTACCTTTAAGGTAAATTAAAGGCCTGCAAAGTAGATCAATATGTTTTTAGCCTAATTCCATCTTATTGAGGGATTTTAAAAGTTTTTGGGTTGATTTCGAGAGATTTTTAAGGTTTTTTTGTCGATCTTGAGAGACTTTGCGGTTTTTTTGGTTGATTTCGAGAGATTTTTTTGTTTTTTTTTTTCTTGATTTCTAAGTATTTTTTTGGATGGTGGGGGCACACGTAAGAAATCAATGGGGGGAATTGTAGTAGAAAGTAAAAAAAAATAATTATTTTCAAACTAAGAAAATGAGTGAATTTTTTTAGTGGGGGCCCTTCCCCCGACCCTTTGGGCATTGAATCTAGGGGTGCTCACGGGTTGAAGGCGTTTCAACAACCCAACCCAATGTTTGCGGTTTGAGAATTTTCAACTCAACTCATCCCAAACAAAAGTGCAACCCAACCCAACCCGTTCGGTTTGGTGGGGTTGTGTTTAAACAAAGTAAAAGCAACATTGAAAACATAAAAATAAGAAAAAATTTCTTTGAAATACAACCCATCATTCAAAAGAATATACAAACTCATCAAATATTTAGGTATTACATATAACTTTCCAATAATGTCTTAATATGAGTTCCATTGCTCGTTATTGCCGAGTTGTTTTTGGTAACTTATACACATTAAAGGGAAATATAAATAATTTTAGAGAAGTCGCTAAAACGTTTATCGGGTTGGTCGGGTTACTTTGAACCTAACTCAATATCAACCCAATAGTTTCGGGTTGTCCTAATTTTGTATCGATTATATGTCGGGTTACTTCAGATTGATTTTTTTTTTCTGGGTTGATCGGGTTGGTCGGTTTTTTGAGCACCCCTAATTGAATCCTCCCTTGGTTGTGAATATGTTTTTCGTTGTGAATCAGAAGATAAACGGGAGTGTGACGAGTGGACGTGAATTTTTTATAAATATTTATGATAAATTTTATAGTATTCATGATAAATGTTATACTATTAATTAATATCTCGTGAATGTCCAGGATATGTGACACGTTCTCATTTGTCCTCTGATTCACGACCATTACAACAAAAATGGTTTTATATAGATGCCTAAAATATGTAAGCATCATAATAAAAGACATTATAGGACTTAAGTTTATAAGATCAAACTTAAAATCGTCTTCTAAAAGTATTACAATAGGTTTATAGAACACTTTTAAGTGTTCGAACAAGTTTTTATGACACTTTTAAAATAAATTGTCGTATTAGTTATTTTATATGACACTACTTAAAAAAGTATTGTATAGACAAAAATATTCTATAAAAAGATGGGTTTTATATGATGTTTCTCAAAGGTGTCCTATAAAATAGTTAATGTGACCTTTTTTAAAGCATCATAAAAAAACCTTGTTAAAATGCCCAAATACATCCCATTAATGTAAAGATGTTTATAGTTTGGTCTTATAAACATAAGTTACATAAAATATTCTATTATGATACTTAGACATTTTAGGCGTCCTATAAAGGCAATTTTATCGTAGTAGATGGAAGTCGGGTTTGTTGGGTCATTAAGGATTTGAAGATGACATCCCCTTCGGTTTGCTATTTCATATATGTAATATGTTGTACATCTTCATACTCAGTTTTCCTTAAGGTTCTTTATAATAGATTAGTTGTGCTTCAAAATATCGGTGAAATCGAAGACCAACCGAACTCAAAAAGAAGTGTGCCCCCTGATGTGGATCAAGACAAGCTTCATGATCACTAAGCTATCACTGCCGAAGATGTGCTCATCTATCGGCAGACCGAACACCTGCCGATTGGTGTATGCTTGGTCGACAGGCTCTTCTCTGCCGACTCCCCTCCACCCTGTCGACAAGCACTTCCTTGCCGAACAACATCACAAGTTCGGCTAGTATCTTCAGTAGTCAAATCAACATGTTGATTTGACTCCTTTTCTCCAACATCCTTATATCAAAAGGAATGGAACCTTCTATTGTAGAGACGATATTCACCCAAGTTCTGAATTGATGGAGACCTTCTCCAAAAGATCTCAAAAAGATTTGTGGCAGATATATTTTAATAAGATATTGTCTTATCAAGGTACAAATGTCTTCTTTGTATCTTGATAAGTCATTTCAAATATCTTATTTTTTATTGAAGAAAATCTCAAGGATTCAATCTCAGTTTGACAAGTTTCATTTGCATTCAATGCATAAGTTAGTATTTAAAGGTGAAGATCTCCTCCATGCAAGCCACACTTTTACATTAAGAGAACTCAGTGCACTCAAGAAATTTGGCAACCTCATTCTCTCATCCTCATAGCTTTTAAACTCTGTGTTTTCTAAGTTGTGTTCTAGTTTTACTTCGTGAAAAGATTGTTAGAATAGTTTATATGTTCTTTCCGCAACAATCTTTATTGTTTTCTATGTGTAATTCTTGATAGTGATATCAATAAAAGAATTAAAATTAAGTGAAATTTTGTGTATTGTATTTAACCTCCCATTCTACAATACTTGTTTTACTTTCTTTTTTACGTACTTATTTGAACCAACAAGGTTCACAACCGAACGTGCCCACCGAACGTGCCCTTACATATATAAAAATAACAAAAAAGATAACAAAGTAGTATAAATAATGACAATAGATTTTTAAGAGTTGTATGAGATCATGTGATATATGTGATTACAAAGATGGTCTACAATAGTTTGTTTTGATTAAAAAATAACCCTATATTTTTAATAGAAAATATAACTAAAATTGAAACCTGAACAAAATATATTAAACATTAGCATTTTATTCCCTTTAACTTAACAATTACCTTAGGGGTTGTTTGTTTACCTCTTAATGGTTCCATTAAAAGGTAATCTCTAAATCACAAATAGGTAAATCTTGTTTGGCAAAAAAAATGGTTGCCTCTTAATAATTCCAAAATCCTCTTAATGATTTTGTATCCTGACCCTCCCTTAACCATTAAGAGTCCTGATTTCATTATGAACAATTAGCAAACAACCATATTTCTTTTTACACTATATCATAAAAATCTCTTAATCATTCAGCATTAAATCATTCAGTAACTACCAAACAACCCCTTAGTATACATTTTATGGGCCCTAGGCGTATGTAAAATCAGGGCTCTCCAAAAAAATTTAATAGATATTTTTCATTAATAAAAAAATTGAATACAAAAAATGTTAATAATTTATAGAGGAAACAAATCTTATTCTTGTTTAGTATAGATAAGAGAGTACTTAAAATTTATGTACTCCTTATAAGGAAATTAGCAACCAATAGTATAATATACTAAAAACAAGGATAATTTTGAAGTCCTAATATATAGATATGAGTATAACCATCTACAATCGTTGGTAAGTTTTTTAAAATGTAATATTTTTCTTAGTTCAAAACAAGAAATAGTGTTGTTTTGATACAAAAAGAGAACTTATGTATAGGAAGTAATCGAAAGAGTCAATGAAAGATCAATGATAGAGAAGATTATCAAGGTTTTTCTTGACATGTAAACAAATGAGAATCATTAAGAATATGCAAGAAAAATTGATTCATTCAAATCAAATAAGAATAAATAATGAATGAAACTTATAATTTGCAAGCTCAATGAATTGTTGCTTGAACACTTAAATGTAATATTGTAGTGTTTTTAGTGGAATCCCAATGAAAGATGGAAGTCAAACAATTGATGAAAATATTTGAATTTTATTTTCCTTCTTTTCTTGCTCTACTATATAAAGTTTTGGGATTAAAAGTTTATAGAACATGACATATATAAGAGAAATTACTGAATACATTTAGTAGAAAAAATTTATTTATTAATCACAAAATCATGTAACACATCATAACTCATAAGAACAATCGATAGGTCGTCAAACAATAATACAAGATTATCGGGAGAAGCAAAATTATATAGCAATAGCCAACAAAAGCAATTACACAAACTACATAAACAAATAGCAATAGTCATTATAAGCAAAAATAAATATAAATATCTAACAAAAACATATAGCAACGACAAGCACATGAGCTTAAAGTTGTTATCCGTTGAATTGTTGAAGCACAAGAACAATCAAGCAGATAGAGATAGTAATAACCAATAACATTGGACTTTGAAAAATTAAAGAGACAAAAGCAATAGGATATAACGAATGACCAATTATTTTTTTATTTAGTTCTTCAATATGATTAGTTAATACGTTTTTGAGCCCTTGTTATCTATTAAATTATTTTTGTCTCTTATTATATGCTACAATTTTTTTGGACCTCTTTAATATGTTAATTTTTTTAGATTACTACTATATACTGAAGAAAAAATGTGGCCCCTAATATTTTTGGACCCTGGACATGCGTCCATGCTGCCCTCCCCTAGGGACGACCCTGCATGCATGGATTGGTTGTGTAAAAACGAATATTATGCACGAGGAACAACGCATAATACTATAGATGTTGTCAAATCATCGTGTTGTATCACGTTGTTGAACATCATGTCCCTTTAGGCACCATCATTGTCGATCAATTTGGTCATGTAAGAAACACATTGCTATCAACCGCAGACCCAACTGCGACCTCCCCCGAGAGTGACCAAAACAACCCGTGAACGACCAGATTCTGCCGAGCCCCATGCCACACAGCCCTCGACCTTCACCCAACATCAAGAACACCGCATAATCCGAGTTGAAACTGCAGTCCAGACGTGAAAAACAACAGCTAACTTGAACAACACAGAAGCTGTCATGGACAGACCTGTCACGGGCAAACCCACTGACGATCACTTATTAGCCCCGATCGATCCTCCTTTTTGCTTGACTACACAGCCGCACTTGGGGCCGTTAACCACTCCATCCACCCCAGTTTCTTGCCTTTAATTTTGGTTTTTATCTTACTAGATTTTATGTTATAAACATATTAAAAAATAACGATAGTCTAAATATGAAAAGGGCTTTTAGCTATTAAAATAAATCAAAATACGTGTAAAATATAACATGGACTTGTTTAACTTGTACCATAAAAGCTCATATAACATGCATTTAATGTGCTCTATAGTTTTCTTGAAAAACGGTTCTTCATTAATTAATTGAGTTGAATTTTTAACCAGATTTATTTTTCTTTTAAAAGAACCTATTCAAATTTATGGAAGTTTAGGGAAAAATCGAAAATATTATAGCGAATTTTTTCATTTTGAATTATTAAGTCTCTTAAAAAAATTTAGATGAATAAATCATTTAAGTTTAACTTCCTTATTTTGAATTATTAAGTGCATGAACAATTTTTTAATAAATAAATCATCAAACTTTTAAAAATTAATTACCTACATCATTTTAACCCAAAAAAGCTACATGTAATCGACTAAGAAGGTATACAGTAAAAGAAAACCTAATTAGTTTTTTCATTTGCAAACCCTACGTCATTCAAACCCCTCACTCAACTGCATCACTCCCTCTCGTCATCCCTCGTCGCCCCATCGTCGTTCATTCTTTGTACCGTCGATCGTGACCGTCGCATGTCTGATCTCCCACCTTTTGATATGTTTTTTTTATCATTCGATTCTCTGTCTCATTTACAACAATTTAATGAAGTACATTTAGACATATAGAAAAGGGGAGAATTGATAAACAAAAAAGACCTATCAAAAAGTGGGAGATCAATGCCAGGGCCAACGACAATAATTGACGGTTACAAAGAGCAGATGATGATGGGCAACGAGGGGGAGCAATGGTGTTGGGGGCAGGGGTTTGAATGATGTATAGTTTGTGAACGGTAAAACTGATTTAAACCTCTTTTATTTTAAAACCTTTGTAGCCGATTACAGGTAGCTTTTTTTGGGTTAAGGGGTTGTAAGGTAATCAATTTTTTCTAAAAGTTGGATAGTTTATTTATTAAAAAAATGTCTAGGGACTTGATCATTTAATATGAGAAAATTCAATCATTTACTCATTCAAAAAAAAGTTCAATAACTTAATCATTGAAAATGATAAAATTAATTGTATTTTCATGGATTTTTCCTGAGAAATACTATTAATATTATAGTATACATGTTTTATGGTCATTCAATTCTTTCAAATTCCTTTCAATTTCATGAACCAAACAGCTCCTAAGCAACTTTTTAAAAGGATAAATATGATCTATTTAACAAGAAAGTATTCCTCCATAAATTAGAACAATTTTTTTTCTAATACTAAACATTAGAATTGGTCTCTTGACAATTTAAAATATAAATAAAGTAAGAAACAATGTTTGTTTCGCAAAATGTTTAAAAAAAATTGAAATATATCAATAAAATTGGAATAAAGAAAAATTTATTTTGATCATGTATTTGGTTGTGAATGAATTGAACGGAATTCAATTATGTTTGTTATGGATCCTTGAATATAATACTAGGCATATACCCGTGCGATGCAGCGGAATGTGAGTAAAGAATGAGCAATTAATGCTATTTCCTTATAGACATGTCATCAACAATCAACCATGACCTAAGAATCACAACTTATGAAACACTAAACCCTAAACCCATAAAGATATTCAATAATTAGTTTATATTACAATTATTGACGAAAAAAAATTATAATGATATAATTTATAATAAGAATGAAAGGTATTTTACGATTATATATTTTTAATGTGCTAACGGTGGAAAAAAATAAAACGTATGGATAGAAAACAAATTAATTCGTAGATATTCATGATATTTAATAGTACGGTTACATTAAAAAACATTCAATATTGGGTTCGTTTTGAAGGTATTGACGAGACGATTATTATGGTATAATTTGTAGAAAAATGGACGTTTTTTTCATTGCATTTTTGTTCATATATGTTTATTTGTGTTAACATGATAAAGGTGTAAAATGAAAAATGAAAAAACAAGGGATATAAAGTAATTAAATAATTAATTATAAGGGTGCTAAATGTAACATTTAATTTTAACGGATTTCTAATTATTTATTTTATTTTTAATTCATAGTTACAGTTTTTATCCCTGAACTTTTTTGATAAGTTTACTTTATATTTTTTAGTTTTACATTTTATATTTTACATTTTCATTATATTAACACATATAAGCATATATTAACTAAAATACATTAAAAAATAATTTTTGATTTTAACAAGTTACACCATTATAATCGTCTCTTCGATACCTTCGAAATGAGTCCAATATTGAATATTTTTTTGATTTAATTATGTTATTATATGTCATATATTATACATTGGTTAATCGATTTAAAAAAAAAAAAAAGAGAAAATGCATTACATCAAACGTAAGTTTTAACATCAAGATAATAAACATAATAAATATATTGCGTATTTTTTTATTTCAACAGATTTCAGCTTTGATTATTCATTTAAATCAACATATTTACGAGTACGAGTACACTCTATATATTATTCATTCACATATAATCTACGTTTGTATGGGATAATCCACGACATTGCATCTGGAAGTACATGATGTGTCCAATGGTGTATAAGTGTGGGCATTGGGTAATCTTCTTTTAATATCCAGTTCATCCATTAACTCTACGCGGATAGTGTCCCATGCATCTTCATGACCACCGAAACAAGTAGATATGGCTCGAAATCCACAAATTTCATCGCCTAATACATATTGTACTTGTGCGATGTATGGATGAAATAAACTCGGGATTTGACCAAGATATGGAGTTGGAGGGGGGGGGTTGTCGTTGGAAGTAGGAGCTATGCCTCGCTGATTCTTTATGACCAAAATATTCGGAGTTGATAAATGTTGGCGCGTTAGAATAACTGCGTCTACGAGGGTTTTCAATAATATTTTTTTTTATTTCAAATAAATTACTTTACTTTATTTCAAATAATATATATATATATATATATATATATATATATCGAATGTGATATACCAAAATAATCGAAATTTGTGATATCCACAATTAATCACATGTGATATCCACAATTAATCGACATTTGTGATATCCACAAAATACAACGTAATTATGTATGTTAATGTGATATGTTAAAACGTATTTTTTAACATATTTTTAACATATAATAAAATAATTAAATCAAAAAATATTCAATATTGGACTCATTTCGAAGGTATCGAAGAGACGATTATAATGGTGTAACTTGTTAAAATTTAAAATTATTTTTTTAACGTATTTTAGTTAATATATGCTTATATGTGTTAATATAATGAAAATGTAAAACTAAAAGATATAAAATAAATCTATCAAAAGAGTTCAAGGACCAAAACTGTAACTACATGTATCAATAACTACTTTCAAAAACTGAAATTCAAGAAGCGTTTAAGCCTCTTTATAATATAGTATAGATAAGAAATAAAACATAAATATGAGAAATGGTTGTTTACCCCTTTTACTAATGTTGTAATTTGTTGTTTTATTTATAAATATATATTTAAAAAATTATTATAGTTATAATGAGCACAATTATATAAATTGTAATTTGTTATAAAAAATATCATATAAACTGTCATTTGTTAAAATACTAAAAAATATCATTTTAATTATTATTTAAAATATTTATTATTATTATTATTATTTAACATTTAAAGAGTGTTTTGTTTGTCAATTAAATTTTTTGAATGAAATGTCGAATTGGGTGATTTGGAGCGAATTATTTTTATTTTATTTTATTGTCAATCATGCTTAAAGAATTCATTTAAAGTAATTGATCATTTCAATTTCATTGGAATCAGTAGAAATTTAAACCTTAAAACCAAATATTCTTAAAAAATGTTTTGAATAATGGTAAGCATCTCACAACTAGTTTGTGAGTAGTATATAGGGGTGTTCAAAAAAACCGTTGGATCGTTCAAACCGGTCGAACCAAGTTAAACCGGATCGTTTTTGACGGTTTGAGTGGTCTGACGGTCCGGTCTGGTCTGGAAAATTGCCAAACTGGGCGGTCCGGTCCGGTCTACGGTCTGGAGTTTTTTTGGGCGGTTTGGACCAAACCGACCGCCAAATATATAAATATATTTTTTTTATTTTTTTTTATATATATCTTTATTATAAAGAATAGATGATATAAAGCCTAAATGTCCAAGTATATACAAAAAGGCCGAATGTATTTTAAAAGATTGAAATCTTTATGGATTGTGGAATATAAAGAACGGAAAAATGAAGAAGTGAAGCCGTTGGTTTTATTTGCACTTTGCATATTACTTTTTTTTTAATGTTTTGTCTTCGGATATTTAGTTAACTTTTGTGGACTTTGTTCTTTATTTCAAATGGACTTAACCCAACGAGCCTTTAAAATTCAATGTTTTATATTAGGGGTGTGCATCGGTCGGGTCGGGTCGGGTCTCCAAAACCCAAACCCGATCGGATATTCGGGTAGTGGAGGAAGACCCGAAATCCGTCCGTTTAAAACTCGGGTTTCTCGGGTTCGGGTGACTTCGGGTCGGGTATTCGGGTAGTGGGCCTCAATGGCCTTTTTTCTCAAAATATAAACTACAAATGAGACGAGTTATGAGATGAGTCGATGGATTTAGGTCGATATCGTTGAAGTCTAAGTTATGAGATGAGTTGATTTGGTTTAGAATTACAAATTATAATTAGGATTATATAATATAAATATATATAAATATAAAATAAAACTGATTTTTTAAATTTAAAAAAAAATTCGGATATTCGGGCGGGTCGGGTTTGGGTTTTGGGTTTTGGGTACCCAACCCGATCCCACTTTACCCGTAAAAGTTTTCGGATCGGGGGATTTCGGATATCGGATATACGGGTTTCGGGTTTTTTGCCTCAATTCGAGTCGGGTCGGGTCGGGTAACTCGGGTCGGTCGTTTCTGCTCACCCCTATTTTATATGTTTTTATGTTTAAACTTAAAAGTCCACTAAAAGGCCCAAAACGCCTATAAACCGGTCGACCAAACCGCCTAAACCGCGGTCCGAATTGACCGGTCTGGGTACTTGATGTCAATCCGCTTGGTTTGAAAAATCAATAAACCGCCACTTGCGGTTTAGTTTGTGGTATGAGGGGTTAAACCGTCTAAACCGGATCGCAAACACGCCTAGTAGTATATAAGCTAATTTTATATAACTCTAAATTTAACGGTCCGACAAATCTTCAACAATCTTAATGAAATTGAACTATGATGACTAAAAAGCAAAATTTATCAATTATACCACCCTAAAAATTGATGAAAAAGTTGTTGTAAACAAGGTTGTTGATTAGACGGAAACCTAACTGAGAGTTGACACAATTTATTTGCTACGTGCAATTAAATAAATATTCTACTTTTATAATATTCCATTTAGATCCTCTTTTTTTTTTTTTTCAATTTATGTTAAAAAAATAATTTTTTTTTGACAAGTTTTAAACTATATTTACTCTTTTTCTCTCTTATAATAACCATTTCTTAAAAACTTGTAACTTTAATTTTAGCACAAAGTATACATGGGTTTGGGTTCCACTAAGAAGGAAGGTTATGATGAAAATGGTAAGAAATGAAAATATGTTGAGAAGGTTAAGAAGGGGTCTTCACCATTAGATCAATCATAATTGAAGATCAACTCGATGGAGATGCACTTGATCAATTCTCGTGAGAAGCGCAATTCATGGATGGGGTGAGACTAAGGGGGCGTTTGGTTCGCAGAATGTTTTTGGATGAAATGGAATTTGTCAAAGGAATTTGACTTTGATGGAATTGGAATGGAATGTTTTCAGGTTTGACCACCTGTTTGGTTGACAGAATTGGAATGGAATCTGTTAAATGGATTGGAATTTTTCTGTTTGGTTCACAGATTGTAGCTTCGGAATTGGAATAGAATTTTGGTAAATGACCAAAATACCCTTTTTGATTATTTTAATTTTTTAAACAAAAATTACTTTAATAAAATAGTCATTAAATAGTTTAATTTTTAACAAAAAATGTTTTTATTATTTTAGCACATGAATTATACCGAGAGAGGGAGGAGAGAGAGAGGAGAGAGAGAGGAGAGAGAGGAGGAGAGAGTGGAGGAGAGAGAGGATAGAGTGGAGGAGAGAGGGAGAGAGAGGAGAGAGTGGAGGACATAGAAGAGAGAGAGATAGAGAGAGGAGAGAGTGGAGGAGAGAGAGGAGAGATAAAGAGAGAGGGAAGAGAGGAAAGAGAAAGAGAGAGGGAGAGAGAGAGAGGAGAGAGAGGGAGATGGAGAGGGAAAGAGAGAGGAGAGAGAGGAGGAGAGATAGAGGATAGAGGATAGAGGGAGAGAGAAGAGAGAGAGATAAAGAGAGGAGAGAGAGAGAGGAGAGAGGGAGAGGGAAAGGAGAGAGAGGAGAGAGGAGGAGAGAGAGGAGAGAGGGAGAGAGAGATGGAAGAGAGAGGAGAGAGAGAGGAGAGAGAGAGAGGGAAGAGAGAGAGGGAAGAGAAAGAGAGAGGAGAGAGAGGGAGAGGATGAGAGAGAGAGAGAGGAGAGAGTGGAGGAGAGAGAGAGAGGAGAGAGTGGAGGAGAGAGAGTAGGGTTTATTTGGAGTGAAGGGTAATTTTGGAAATAAAGAAATACCACATTCCATTCCATTGAAATGCTTGGCATTTTGGATGGAATTATAAAATCCCTTATCTATGGAATTTAATGGAATTGGATGATTCCATTCCTTTGAAATGCTTGAACCAAACAAAGGAATGAAATCTGGTCAATGGAATTTAACATTCCAATTCCACCAGATTCCATTAAATTCTGCAAACCAAACGCCCCTTAAGTTTTTTTTTTTTTTTTAAAACCTCTTAATGGCTCTTAAGTCTGAATCATTCAGACACTTTTACACACAACCTCTTATTAATCATAACTAAAATAAGACTTAGACATTAGACATCTTAAAAAACAAACGACACCTAAAAGTGATCAGTGGTCTAGATCTCATCTTACGTTTCTTACTTAACTTTTTTTTTTCACACGATTCTTTGTGTGTGTGTATATATATATATATGTATGTATGTATATGTATATGTATATGTTCAAAAGTGTAATAACTGGGTTCAAGTATAAACTAGTAGAGTATGGATATTTTTTTGACTAAAGATCAAAGTGGGAGGGGCTAGATGTAACTTTTTAATAAAAGGGCCTAACCCTAGGGAATGCTATCTTTTTGTGTTGGCGGCTGATTAGAGAGAGAGAGAGAGAGCGCTTTGGAGCAGTTTTGGGGAAGAGCAAGAAAGGGAGCATTTTGCTTTGGATTTCAAGTCTACATCGATCTTCTTCAAGGTAAGTTTTCAACTACTCCTCTTGTTAGTTGTTGTTTGGATTAGTTGAGTATATATATAATAGATTAATGAGAAATTAGGCACCAAGAACCCTTGAATCTCTGTTCACAAGAAATGTTGGAGTTTGGGGTTTTGGCTCACTGATTGATTATGGAGTAGGGTTTTGGAGTTCAAACCTTTGGGTTTGGCTTTCGGCCATAGAGAAGGGTGAGGGAAATGGTTTGTTGATTGAGTTTGTTTTTGGCAAAATTAATCCAAGTGTGGAGTAGTGCGGCGGCCGAGAAGCACAACTGCGACTCGGTTGACCTTGGTTTCTGTTAGAAGATGAAGTGGGGAGACCCCGGGCGGCCTTGAGCCAGGCGAACCTGGGCGGCCATGTGCCGGGCGCCCCCGGGCTGTCATGAGCCGGGAGACCCCAGGTGCTAGACCGTGTGACCTCGGACCGCTAGAGGTCGGGCAACGGCGTGGGGGGGGGGGGGTACCAACCCGGGAGTTTGATGTTTTGGCCTCAACTCACTGCCAGTGATCCAACCGTGACCTAAGCCCATTTTTCTGTAGGGTTAAGTTATTAATTTTCCTTTTTGGGTCGTAATTGAGAGCTTAGTCTGTTTTCTATTTATGAGGGAATCGAACCTTTCAATCATAAGGGTTTTCGTACGATTAAGAATATGGGCTAAGACTTATCCGACTTTAACATGTTGTGCAGTAGGTCTTGTGACCGGTCTTAAGAGTAAGGGAGAGAACGTTGTCGGTGGGCACCAGGTGAGTTTTCTAACTAGAGACTTCCTCTTGTTTATGCTACTGTACGCATGTGAAGTTTATTAAATTACCGTTGGTATTCCCGCTACTTTTATGCATGCGAGATTTATTTAAATAGGAGTCTTTCTAACTGAAAGTGTGGTAACCTGTGTTTTAATATTAAACGCATGAAATGTTATGAGACTGTATACTTATCTGATATATGAATCGCATGTTTTGCTATGTGTAAAAGTTGAATGGTTGTATGCATACATTTCGGTGTGGGTGTGTAACGGCTAAGTCGGAGGGTGTGTTCCACCAGTGCTCACACCGGGGGGGGGAGGGAGTGTCCCGTTTATGCCATGGAGGGTGTGTTCCGCTAGTGCTCACGTCCGAGGGGGGGTGTTCCGTTTATGCCATGGAGGGTGTGTTCTAGTTAGGGCAGCGTGAGACTGACACGGTGTGTTCCCGTTAAGGCAGCGTGAGACTGACACGTGGTCACGAGTGACGTGACTTCAGTATGCCGATTATGTATGTGGTTTGCGAGTAAAAGTTTAAATGTTTTAAAGTGAAGAATTTTTTATAAATGCCATCAAATGGTTTTAAACATTGTTGTTGATGCGAATGTTGTTACTAGAGGGAACTCACTAGACCTCATGGTCTAACCCTTGCTCTTTCAAAACTAAAAACCTTTTCAGGTAGACGCGTAATAGGAGGGTCCGGTAAAGGCAAAGAGAAGGTGCGAGCGGTACCCGATTCTAGAAGACTTCCTTATAGTTAGTTGTTTTAAATTCTCAGCTATGTAATAGATTGTCTTATGCAAACCTTGAAATCTTATTGTAGACTTGGGTCCGTTTTGGGCATAAATTCATATTAATCAATTATGTTAAATTGTTGGAAGTTTTGGGTTGTTACAATTGGTATAAGAGCCACAGTTTAAGGGATTTAGGTGTCCGAATGGCCCTAAACTTAAACTGTAGGGTAGGGGCGCAACTGACATATTGGAAGTCCATAAGGAAGACCTTGATCGTCGAGAGTCGTGACAACGGTAGTGAGGAACCTCATGTACGGTAAATTCAGAATTGCATCTGACCAATGCCATTATGAATTTACAGGTGCATGGGTACACTCGATTACTATCGTTGAGGCGATTAGTGGGGGTAGTATGGGTAGTGAGACCTATCATTGAAAGGATAACATTGTTTGTGGTTGGTTGTTGGAGCTCAGTTATGGTATTAAGGTTAACACCTTTAGGGTAAGTATTGTGCGCAATATAGATATATCGACTTGAGGAAGAACTTCTTGGGTTCAAGAGAGAAGAATAACAGTTGGGGGTAGGCTCCCAGTTTCTAATGGGTCACCATTTTGGTAGTGGGTTACATCGATCTATAGAGATCTTCAGAACTTCAGCTCAAGTATCGTGTAGCAGAGGTGAGCCTTGTTTAATCAGTTACTGGAAGGATGGTTGAGAGATGATAACAATGTTGATTGATAATATGGAGTAAGGATAGGACGGGGACGATCCATCGTTGGTAAAATTATTTGGGTCAAGGTGAAGACGCATGATCTGCAAATCTTTAGTCGCGGTGGTAAAAAAGTAGTTGGACATAAAAGTTGCTGGGAAACTTTGGGTGCTGAAGTTGGTTGCAATTGTGAGGGACCTGACTGGTTGATCGGAAGTGAGGGTCGGTGATCAATTGGTGTGAGTGTAAGCGCTCGACCTTACGAGAGTGAATAACCTTCAATGAAAAGGAGTCTCATGCATGGTGTTTTCGAATAAGTTGCCTGAGTCTTTCATGTCATATATATTGGTGTGTGTGCACCTTATGAGTAATTTGTTTTGAAAATGAGATAGCGCGTGTAAACGTGTGTTGGTTTTGGAAAATGGCAAGTTTATTGCATGATGTGCTAGATTTAGAACTCAGTAATTTGAGAACTATTTCATTTCTTTTATAAATGAGTTAACTTTTGTGGAAAATATAGTATCATTTAACCACGTGATTTTATAAGGGAAACTGGTATGGACATAGTCATGCCACCAAGGGTGGAAGTCGACTGACTCAATCGGTATAAGTAATTTTGTTATAAATTTATGAATCGCTTGAGTAAAGTTTCATTGAAAATAATTTCAATTGTGCCAACATCGATTTTGGGGTGGGGTGAGACGTAATTTGTTGTGTAGTTGAGAATGAACGATCCTCGAGATCGTTGTGCTAACTATGTTGGTATTCCCACTACTTTTATGCATGCGAGATTTATTTAAATAGGAGTCTTTCTAACTGAAAGTGTGGTAACTTGTGTTTTAATATTAAACACATGAAATGTTATGAGACTGTATACTTATCTGATATATGAATCGCATGTTTTGCTATGTGTAAAAGTTGAATGGTTGTATGCATACATTTCGGTGTGGGTGTGTAACGAAAAAGTCAGAGGGTGTGTTCCGCCAGTGCTCACGTTGGGGGGTGTTTCCCGTTTATGCCATGGAGGGTGTGTTCCGCCAGTGCTCACGTCGGGGGTGTGTTCCATTTATGCCATGGAGGGTGTGTTCCAGTTAGGGCAACATGAGACTGACACAGTGTGTTCCAGTTAAGGCAACGTGAGACTGACACGTGTTCACGAGTGGCGTGACTTCTGTGTGCCGATTATGTATGTGGTTTGCGAGTAAAAGTTTAAATGTTTTAAAGTGAAGTATTGTTTATAAATGCCATCAAACGGTTTTAAACATTGTTGTTGATGTGAATGTTGTTACTAGAGGGAACTCACTAGACTTCATGGTCTAACCCTTGCTATTTCAAAACTAAAAACCTTTTCAGGTAGACGGGTAATAGGAGGATCCGGTAAAGGCAAAGAAAATGTACGAGCAGTACCCGATTCTAGAAGACTTCCTTATAGTTAGTTGTTTTAAATTCTCAGTTGTGTAATATGTTGTCTTATGCAAACCTTGAAATCTTATTGTAGACTTGGGGCCGTTTTGGGCATAAATTCATATTAATCAATTATGTTAAATTGTTGGAAGTTTTGGGTTGTTACAAAAAGAAAACCCTAAAAATGAAAAATCTAAGTAACACCCTGATAGTTGTTAATCTAAACGGTATGCACATGTGCATACAAGTAATTGAAGTTGTTTTTTGGTTTTTATGCATGTGTGCATTATGCACATGTGCATATGTACGTCTGTAAGTTACAAATTATTAGTATGCACATGTGTATACCGTTCAGATAAACGATGTAATAGCCATATTCTTATTTTGGAAATATTTAATTTTTTAGTGGAATTTTGATGAAAGCTCAAACTTCAAGGACTAAGATGGAAATAAGCAATAGAATGGTTAAAACCCTAAAACCCTCTTTTCCTAATTATTTGCAAATTATGGATGCTAGAGAGAGAGTACAGAGGAATTTTTAGTGTGCGACTTTGGAAGGGAAGCAAAGAAGAGGTGCATTTGGAAGATGATCCTGCTTCAAGTTCTTCATCAAGGTAAATCCTCTTACTACATCTCTGTTTATTTTGGTGAAATCATACTTAGTGGAGTTTTGGAGATAAAAGGGTTAATCTTTTGTTTGATTCCAATGAGAGATTGGTTTGTTAATGTTGGATAATGTTAAGAAAGGTTCAGACATGTAATCCCTTTGATGTAGAGGCTTAAAACCAATTTTGGAATGGGTTAAGATGGTTTGATTGAGATTTCTGGAAGTACACTGTTCGATAAAAACCCTGTGCCTGGGAATCACTTAAATCCAGGTAGGAGATACCCGGACATGGCGGAAAACCAGACATGGTTGAAATCCGAACGGTTGAATCCGATCGTGTGTGAAATCCGGACGGGAGTCGAGGAAAACCGGATAGAGTTGACAACCGGATACTGTCAAATCCGGGTAGAGATGGAATCCGGATGGGGTTGGAATCCGGATAGATTGGAACCCGGATAGTTGTTATCCGGATATGTATTATCCGAGAATTTATTTCTGGGCTCTGTTGGGTGTTCATCAGTTTCTTCGAGCTAAGCCCGAGGTGTCGTTTAGAGACAACCTTGAGAGATAATTGAACGACTTATAACTCTTGTGTGTTTGTTTGAAACATAGGTGTTCGGTTTAAGGATAAATAGCTCAAGTGAGAAGGAGCTAAACGAGGACGACATGTGAGTCTTTCTAACTGAAAATGTTGCTGACGTACGAATTTTAACGAATGAGATGATTATGAAACTGCATGTTTTATCTTGATATGAAATGTTATTTGTTATATATGCATACATTTGAGAGTGGGCATGTGATGAATTAAGTCGGGGGGGGGGGGGGTCCCGCAAATGCTCATACCGGGCGGGTGTCCTGTTTATGCCAATGGGGGGTGTGTCCCATTTAAAGGCAGTGTGAGTCAGACACGTTGTCACAGGTGTGCGTGACCATATCATGTGCTATCAACATGTGTTGTACATGCGTTTAATTTTTTAAAGTTGTGAATTGTTTATAAATGCTTATAAACTGCTTTAAATGCTATTTGCGGTGCGAATGTTGTTCCTAGAGGGAACTCACTAGACCTCATGGTCTAACCCTCGTTTCTTAAAAAACTAAAACCATTTTCAGACAAGAGTTTTGTTAGAAGTTCGTCCAAGGGAAAAATGGGAGGCAGTGTCGTGAGAGACTTGGTGGAAGCTCGAAGTTCTGATAGACATAGTTATCTCAGTTGTAGTCATGTATTACCGTTGTGGATTTTGAATTAAGCTTTATGTATTAAATTTTATTTCAGACCATTTGGGTTGTAATACTATATTTTAGCTGTTACTGGATTCGGGTGTGTTACAAACGACTATCAGCGTGTTCCTCAGTTTTTCATTTTTTTTTACAGTTTACCTAAACCTGACCCTATATATATATATATATATATATATATATATTAAAACCGGAGATATTGTAGCTATTTGATCTTTAGTCAAATATTATTATTAAATTACTAGTTATTTGCCCGAGCAATGCGGCGGGATGTGTAGCTTTCTGGGGGTCGTTTACCAAATGTTTACTCAGTAAAAGCTTAGCGGGTCAATTTACTTTGCAAATACGTGGATTCAACTCAAAATTGGGTTTTGGCTAAATGTCATATAACTTGTGACGCTTATAATGTTTAGTCTCATTTTCCATCACCTTCAGAGAGGGTTTTAGTGAGTTTTGTTTGACATATATCACCTTAATTAAACAAAAACCAATATATGATTCCATCGATCAGCAGTTTAATGCTACCGGTAAACAAAAAGCCACACCAGGCATCAACCTAGTGCTACTTTCAAACCCCAAGATACCAACCCAATTAAAATCATAGCTGGTAAGGAGGACGACAACTCTTACCTGATTAGTGGCAAGGATCGAAAATCTTACCCAATAAGAAGGGCAACAACTCTTATCCGATCAGTATCCGGGTAAATTGTTGCATATGATGACGTAAGGGGATCTTTGTCAAAATGCTTACCCGGAAGGTAAGTAGAAGTGCTGGATTTTATTTTAGTGTTCGGGTAAACGACCCCTAACTTGATAATAAGCCACAATTGTAACTAATCAAACATAACCGGAACTTAAAAATTAATGAATCTGAAGAGTTGAAGTTCTATAAAACAAAGCAAAAGATGGACATGAATGTTCTTAATATTAACCAAATGCCACAAAGGAATTCATTACTTGGAAGATGTTACAAAGTAAAACATTTTTCATTGATAATTTTTCAGCAGATCTTTAATTACCTTCTAATCAACAAAAACACCAATACAAAAAGATCAATATATTGAAGAAGAACAATATTTCATTTTGGTAACTGGATCCATAAAATAGAGGAAGCTATTCTATTTTACTTCGTTGTTGTTATATTCAACCATAAAATAGATTTTATTATTATTTTTATCTTAAACCAACCACGAGAGCAATGCAAAGGATATCAAATGTTGAAGTATAGTAGTTAGGGAATGTTTGGTTGTTTTATCATTAAGCCTGGTATAAATTACAAAACTTATCCATCCCCAATTAAAATATAAGCGTTTAGTAAACAACCCATATAAAAAACATCTAAAACAACTTCCAAAAACATCCGATCGAATCTTTAACAACCTTGGATATCATGTTTCTAGAATGAAGCTTCAAACCACACCAATATCCATTAGACCTACAAACCAAACCAACATATCTAAATATATCACATTTAATTCTTATGTTTAATATTTCTAAAACTATACCATGTACAAAATCCATATTTAAATCATCTAAATTATTAATATGGAAAAAAAGAAAAAAGATTTGGCTATGTAGATGGGAACCAGATCGAAACCCAACTTGCTCCTCTAATCAAAATCATATAGAAACCCATTTCGGAGCAGCCGACAAGGAACAATGGCGAGGAGAAACCCTGTTCGGTGCACATCTTATGATTTCGATCAACAACCCACATTGAAACCATATCAAAACCTAGATCGAAAACCAAAATCAGAGTCGTAGGTGAGGAATATGTTAGTACACAGATATATATTTCAATAATATATATAATTACAAATATAGAATAACAAAATTTAATCAACCAATGATTAGAACAAATCAAATAGAAAGGGAATCGACAGAAATCGTAAAACGAATAAACCGTATATCGAAACAATCGATGCTGAGGCTCGTGTTGAACACGATTCCCTTAAACAGATTTGTTCTAATCATTGATTGATTAAATTTTGTTATTCTATATTTGTAATTATATATATTATTGAAATATATATCTGTGTACTAACAATCTTAAACAGATTTTATGTTCTATCGAGTTTCTCTCGATATTTTCTTTATCTGTTTTTCGTAAACAGAGTTTGTTTCGATATTCTCGTTATCTGTTTTTCCGTAAACAGATTTATAGTTTTAGTATAAAATTCTGTTTTGTGTAAACAAATTATCTTAGTGATACTAATTGTTCATATCGAATTTTTCAGAATGGTGAACACAACCGGAACTACATCTCCTACAATACCAATTTCGGGAATTGCTACCTTGCCTGTGCAATCGATAGTGACTACTACCACGCTAGCACCTAATATGATGGCCAATCATGCTGAGAAACCGGAGAAATTTTCCGGTTTGAACTTCAAGAGGTGGCAACAGAAAATGTTTTTCTATTTGACCACCTTGAACCTCGCAAGGTTCCTAACTGAAACCGCTCCTCAACTTAGTGGAGGAGAGGCCGACGTTCAATCTGTGAGCGCGGTCGAAGCGTGGAAGCATTCGGAATTTCTATGCCGAAACTATGTGTTAAATGGCCTAGCCGATGCTCTTTACAACGTGTATTGTAAAGTAACCACGGCGAAAGAACTATGGGAATCCTTGGATCGCAAGTATAAAACAGAAGATGCGGGAACCAAGAAGCATGTGGTTGCTCGCTTCTTGGATTTCAAAATGGTTGACTCCAAAACTGTAATGAGTCAAGTCCAAGATCTTCAAGTTATTTTGCATGACATACTTGCCGAAGGAATGGTTGTAAGTGAAGCCTTCCAAGTTGCTGCTATGATTGAAAAGCTTCCTCCCGGTTGGGTAGATTTCAAAAACTACCTTAAACACAAGCGAAAGGAGATGTCTGTGGAGGATTTGGTGGTACATATTCGCATTGAAGAAGACAACCGAATTGCTTTGAAGGGTGGTTATGCCGGCTCTTCAAAGGCAAATGTGGTGGAAGTTGGCCAACCTTCTAAGGCCAAGGCAAGGGGAAAGCTAAAAATCTTGCCCCTCGGAAAGGAACTTTCAAAAAGAAGTTCAATTGTTATAATTGTGGTCAACCGGGTCACAAGGCGGCCGATTGCAAGTTGCCCAAGAAGGAAAATCCACGCCAAGCTCATATGATGAACGAAGACTTGGTGGCTATGATCACGGAGTTTTGGGCCATGGGACTTGCTACCATGGTTTCGGAGGCTAATGTGATAGGTTCGAACTCTATGGATTGGTGGGTTGATACGGGAGCTACCCGTCATGTAAGTCATGACAAAAGCAACTTCATATCCTTTAAAGATGTGGATGATGGGCAAAAGCTCTACATGGGAAATGCCGCTACTACCGATGTCAAGGGCATTGGAGATGTGCTTCTAAAAATGACTTCCGGGAAAGAGCTCAAGATTAGAGACGTTTTGTATGCGCCGGAGCTTCGGAAGAATCTTGTGTCGGGTTGGTTGCTTAATAAGTTTGGATTTAAACTTGTATTTGAGTCGGACAAGTTTGTTTTGTCCAAGAATGGTATGTATGTGGGAATGGGATATGCCTTGGATGGCATGTTCAAGTTGAATGTAACTGTTATCAATGGAATGAATAAAACTGGTACTAGTTCTGTTTATTTGCTTGAGTTTTCAAATGTTTGGCATGGACGTTTAGGACATGTAAACTTTAATTCCATTCAACGATTAATTAAATTAAATTACATACCGAAATTTGATATTGACTCAAATCATAAGTGTCCCACATGTGTTGAATCCAAACTTACTAGAACGTCTTTCAAATCGATTGAAAGGAAAACCGAACCCCTTGATTTAATTCACACTGACGTGTGTGATTTAAAATCAATTCCTACTAGAGGTGGGAATAAATACTTCATCACGTTTATCGATGATAGTACGAAATATTGCTACGTGTATTTACTTAAGAGTAAAGATGAAGCAATAGACAAGTTTGTCTTGTATAAAAATGAAGTTGAGAATCAACTTAACAAGAAAATCAAGGTGGTTAGAAGTGATAGGGGAGGTGAATATGTTTCACCGTTTGCTGAATTTTTTTCTAGTAATGGAATTCGACATGAATTCACAGCACCCTATTCACCTCAGCAAAATGGTATGGCTGAAAGAAAGAATCGCACCTTGAAAGAAATGGTGAATGCCATGTTGATCAGTTCTGGACTAAGTCTATTCATATGTGGGGGGAAGCTATTTTGTCGGCTAATTATCTTTTAAATAAGATACCCCGCAAGAAAAAAGATGAGACTCCGTATGAACTTTGGATGGGTAGAAAACCATCTTACAAGTACTTACGAGTGTGGGGGTGCCTAGCTAAAGTGGTTGTACCTCCTCCTAAGGTACAAAAGTTAGGACCTAAAACAGTGGATTGTGTATTCATTGGATATGCACAAAACAGTAGTGCTTATCGGTTTATTGTATATGAATCTAAAAATCCCGAGATACACAAGAATACAATTATGGAGTCAAGAAATGCTTCATTCTTTGAAGACGTGTTTCCTTGTTTGAACAAGGAAGATCAAGCGTCATCTTCTAAAGGTAAAGAAATTGTTCAAGAGGATGAACAAATTCTATCTGATAAAGAAGATATAGAACCTAGAATAAGTAAACGAGCTCGGGTTGAAAAATCATTTGGTCCCGATTTTCTCACCTACGTGGTGGAAAGTGAACCTAATACCTATCGTGAGGCGGTCACGTCTTCGGAGGGACCTCAATGGAAAGAAGCCATCAATAGTGAGATAGAATCTATCTTACAAAATCATACATGGGAACTAGTGGACCTACCACCGGGTTGTAAGCCACTAGGTTACCGTTGGATCTTTAAAAGAAAGATGAAAGCTGATGGCAGTATTGACAAATACAAGGCGAGATTAGTGATCAAAGGATATAGACAAAAGGAAGGTCTAGATTACTTTGATACTTATTCTCCGGTGACAAGAATAACATTCATTAGATTGGTGTTAGCGATTGCAGCCATTAGAAATCTGCAAATTCACCAAATGGATGTAAAAACTGCTTTTCTAAACGGAGATTTAGAAGAAGAAATCTATATGGAGCAGCCCGAGGGATTTTTCGCCCCGGGACAAGAGAACAAGGTTTGTAAACTTATTAAATCCTTGTATGGCCTAAAGCAAGCTTCAAAGCAATGGCATCAAAAGTTTGATCAAGCCATGTTGGAAAGCAATTTTAAGATAAATGAGTGTGATAAATGTGTTTACATGAAAGACACCACTCATGGATATGTCATCTTGTGTTTATATGTTGATGATATGCTTATCATTGGTAGCAATGAAAAAATGATAAAGTCCACAAAAGATATGTTAAAATCTAAATTTGACATGAAAGATTTGGGTTTAGCGGATGTGATTCTTGGGATAAAAATCACAAGAACCCAAAATGGCATGGTGTTAAATCAAACACATTATGTGGACAAGATTCTTGAGAAATTCAATGAAGGAGATACTAGTATAGCTAGAACTCCGATTGATACTAGTCAACACCTATCTAAAAATAGAGGGGAAGGTGTTGAACAAGTAGAATACTCAAGAATAGTTGGCAGTTTGATGTATCTTATGAGTTGTACTAGACCTGACTTAGCATATGCAGTGAGTAGGCTAAGTAGGTATACTAGTAATCCCAGTTTAGAACACTGGAAGAGTATTACTAGATTGTTAAGATATCTAAGATACACACGTGACTATGGACTGCATTATGGAAGATATCCAATGGTGATCGAAGGATATAGCGATGCAAATTGGATATCTGATATAAAAGATTCCAGATCGACAAGTGGATATGTGTTTACACTTGGAGGTGTGACTATATCTTGGAAATCGTCCAAACAAACAGTTATAGCCCGATCCACGATGGAATCTGAATTCATTGCCTTGGATAAATGTGGTGAAGAGGCAGAATGGCTACGTCAGTTCATGGAAGATATTCCCAAATGGCCTAAGCCGGTAACGGCCATATGTATACATTGTGATAGCCAATCGGCGATTGGTAGAGCTCAAAGTACAATGTATAATGGGAAATCTAGACATATTAGACGTAGACATAATACGATTCGACAATTACTCTCTACTGGAGTTATCTCTATTGACTATGTGAAGTCAAAGGATAACATTGCGGATCCGCTTACGAAAGGCCTAAGTAGAGATTTGGTGTACAAGTCGTCGAGAGGAATGGGATTAAAGCCCTTGAATGAGTAATTCATGCAAAGGAAACCTTACCCAGAAGACTGGAGATCCCAAGATCTGGGTTCAAAAGGACAACCTAGTTGTATGAATAAAGGAGGTCACTGTGGGGAGTTCATAGACTTCCAATTCCAATTCTGGAATCGGTGATGTTGAGGCTAGGCCTATGGCTTTTAATGATTATTGAAAATCACCTATGTGAGAGAGAAGCGGGGTCGCTTCGAAGGGAATTGTGGGGGCTCAATTCCTATCAGCTCTCGCTGAACCAGGCTAGTGTTCATGACCATAACGAACACGACTATGAGGATATGACCTTGTTAGGAAGAGTTTTGTGTGAAATGTATTGTCGCCTACATAAAGGGCAGTTCAGTTCAAGGACATCGAGTCTACTGACAGCTAGGAGGCTAAGTGTGTTTCACAAGGGAAGGTTCAAAGGATAACACCTACCTATCCTATGCAAGATTCGACCATTGGAAATTTCGTAGGAAAATTTTCGTATGCAAAGATCTATCTCCATTCATGTGGGGGATTGTTGGAAAATTTTAGTAAAAATTGTGATTTTTTTACTAACTTTGGACACAAATAAATACATGTATATGTATTGTATATATCTAACTCTTCGTGGGTTTATGTTCTCCTATATGAGAGCTTCAAAACGATATATTATGTGTCCAAAACGGAATATGTGTGAATGAGATATCGATGCTCAAAGTTTAGTGTTTGGGATGAAAATTGGAAAAACCAAATGGGTGTGGGAACTTGTCCCACATAGGAAGGAGGACCAAAGTTTTAGTGGTTTATAACTAAAAATGTGGGAGGGACTTTCAAGTCCTTAGTTTGGTTTTACTCCATCACCTACCCGCGCGCAGGGGGGGGTGCCGATTGCGACCTTCGTAGGCTAAATTCGGCGAACTTGTGCGTGGGCGCGACCTGCGGACACGAATGCCGCTCCGAAATCTTGTGCTCGCGCAGATTGGTTTTTGCTGAAATTTTGTTTTGAACCAGTGTATTTCGCGGGTTTACCCGCACCATTAGTCACGAAATATTCTGTTTATGGACGATAAAACAGTGAGTTACGCGGGTTGTGCTGCGACTTCACCCGCGTGATAAGTCGCGACATTCACTGGTTTTTGTAACTCCTTCATACTCATTATTGAAATGATTAATAGGATTAATTAACATTAATCCTTCGGTTTTCAATTGATTAGTATAAATAGAGGAGTATGTTTCAGTCTAAAACACAACAACATTCTTGAACACACAAAGCCTTCTGATTTCTCTCATGCATACGTTGTTTCTCCGGCGACTTTTTCAGGCAAGTTTAATATCCGGCAGTACGCTGCTTCTGCTGTTGTACCCTGGGAACAGACGGCAAATCTGCTTAAGGGAATCGTGTTCAACACGAGCCTCAGCATCGATTGTTTCGATATACGGTTTATTCGTTTTACGATTTCTGTCGATTCCCTTTCTATTTGATTTGTTCTAATCATTGGTTGATTAAATTTTGTTATTCTATATTTGTAATTATATATATTATTGAAATATATATCTGTGTACTAACAAAATAGTTGCGGGGAAAAATCCAGATCATAAACCATCGTCTTCTTCCAATCAACAACCCAAATCAAAACCTACAGGCAAGGAACACATACACCATAAACCAACCAAATAGAAACCATTAACCAACCAAATATGGTTTTGATTTGAGTTTATTTAAGATGATGAAAATGCCAGATTTGGTTTTGAATTAAAACCAACAGGCAAGGAGAAATTGAGATCAAAACCCATGTTGCCTAGTTACATCCACAACCACAACATGATTACAGTTTCAATTTAAACCATTATTACACATAAAAATCATCTAATACAATAAACTTACAAACAAAAATCCTCTTTACCTCAAAAAATCATGAACAAATTTTGATCAAGTGTCAACTTTTTTCACAGGGGATGGAGACAAAAATATATAGAAAGAGGCATGGATTCCAAAACCAAAATTACAAATCAAAATCATCTAATTCAATAAATGAAGAACAAAGAATCTTTACCTCAAAAATCAAGAACACATAATCTTTACCTTAAAAATAAAAAACAAAGATAGAGATGGATTCCAAATAAATTTGCGGGAAATAACAAAAGTAGAGATCAATCAAAGTTTGGAAATGATATTTACCGGAGTTTGTCCAAGTTAGTCAAACAAAGAAGAGACTATTAATTAACTTCATGCCCATTTCTATTCACACGATAGAATTGATTCATGACAATTAATAAAAATAGAAGCTCCAATTGATACATGATATTCAAACATGAAGTTTGGATGATAATTTGAAGAACTATAAAAGAAGCTTAGTTGGTGATTAAACTATGAAATTTCCTTTAATTTTGTTTCATCTAAAATTGTAGATTATGATTCTACCTTGGATCCAAGCATAACCAACACTCGATATTTCAACCGGTTTCTTCCAATAGTAAAGATGCTCCGAAATTATCAATTTCAGGAGTATTGGCTAATTGCTATAACAATTAGAGATGTGTATATAGGAGATTATATAACATCTTGTATATAAACATCGGTTTGCAAAGCATTTGATTAGGTCAATTTACATGGAAATGGAAACCAATGATGTTCCTAAATTTATATGTAATCTACTGTAGAGTAGAAATGGAAATGGAACTAATGATGCTCCTCAATTTACATGTAATCTACTGCAAAATGGAAATGGAACTAATAATGCTCCTCAATTTACATGTAATCTACTGCAAAATGGAAATGGAAATGGAAACCAACTAACCTTAGAACAACGATGGAAAGGTTTGGCAAATGAACAAAACCTGTATATTTGGAGGCAAAGTGAACAAAAGTGAACCACTCAAGATTTGAAACAAAAAAATGTTGAATAGTTAATGAAAACATAGATGAACAAAACCAAATGTAAACAAAATCAAGCTTAGAAAAATAACATAAATATAAGGATTGTTCGGTCCAAAATTCATCTTGCGATGACAGGGGATACCCGTTTTACCAAGGATTGTGGCGGAACACTGAGTAAGCCACAATCCGAGTTATGAGCTAAATACTTGGAATCCATGGCCACGAACAACGCCGGTCCGTACTAAGATGTGGGGGAGGGTACCCGAGGAAACCAAGTCATACTCGTTCACTAGGACTACATTATGATCCATGGCTAGTAACCGGTCCCACATAACTGTACCAAAGGGCCTCCGATGATCAAATGCATCCATAGCTACAATGGGGAAAAACATCCCAAAATAAAAGCCGACTCAATACCTAGGGATCCACTAGTAATAGTCTAGACTTGTCACAATTTCATTTGTGACTAACCAAAGCTAAACATATAGTTTCCAATAACATTTATTTCCAAAATGCATTTCCAAGTTTAACTGTTGATAAGAATGGAAATCATAAAGTGAGATCATATATATTCCTTCGAGTAACTCACATAAATGTGCAAGTAATACCCCATTTTACTTCATATAAGATGGAACCCTTTAATTTAGTTGAAAATGACTGGGAACTCTAAAATCTCCCAAAACTCAAGTTAGGTCAAAATGTAATAAACTTAAATCCAAAACCAAGGAGATATATAGGAGTTCAAAATGTAAGCTTTGACATGTATAAGGTTTAGAAAATGATAGTAGGAACTCACCGAGTAGGTTTTTGAAGAAAACCCAAAAACCTAGATTTTCGATCCTTGGAGAAGATGAAGATGGAGATGGAGATGGTGGTGAAGCTTCCAAAAACTCGAATCCTTAGGTAATGCTCTTAACTCCTAGCAATAAGTGATATAGAGGGTGGTTGAAGAAACCCTAACTTGGAGTAAATGAAGAGGGAGAGTTGAGAGAGAAATCAATAGAAGAAAAGAAATGAGAAATGAAGATATTGGGGTTGATTTCTCATTTAAGTCGATTAGTGCCACCACGCGGGTTATGGCGCCGGTAAACTCGCGCCACACACTGGAAACCTGCGACAAACAGAACACCGCGCGGGTTATGGCGCGGGACAAGCTGCGCGGTAACTCGGGCCAACCCACAAACTTCAAACCTTCTCCTAAATTGGCCAAACCCAAAAGTCGAGGTGTTACACTGCATATTTGAGAGAGAATGAATCGATGGTCAAATAAAGAAAAATCAAACAAACAACTTTTGTGAAAGGACAAAACAAAATCGATGGTCTACCTGAGAAAGGATCCGATCACTGAGAAGTAAAAAACATGCATATAGATGAACAACACCAAGTGTAAAAAAAATCAATCTTAGGTGAACAAACAGTTGAGAGTATGAATAACCAAGAGAAAAATAACAGAAATCGGTGGTCTAAGAGAAAAATTGAGAGACTATGAATCAAACAGAGATAGATGGTCTATGAAGTGGAAAATTTTAACTGAAAACTTAATGAAAACATAGATGAACAAAAAATCAAGTGTAAACAAAATCAAGCTTAGTTGAACAAAATTAAGCCTAGAAAAAAAAACAGAAATAGGTGGTCTACCTTATTGGAGATGCGATAACAAAAATCGATGGTCTACTGAGAAGGGTTCGATGACGGAGAAGTAAAAGCCTGCAATATAGATGAACAAAATCAAGTGTAAACAAAACATAAGAGAGAATGAATCAAACAGAGATCGGTGGTCTAACAGAAAACTTGGGAGAGTATGAATCAAATAGAGAAAAATCGATGGTCTACCTGAAACCCTAAATCGATGAAGCGATAATAAGAAATAAGGTGCCAGAGGAGTGTATTTGAGTGATAAAAGCTCTGCAATTTGAGGGATCATGAATTGTCCTCTTAGAAGGGGTATGAATCGTCGTCTTGGAGAAAGGAATCACTACCGATAAATGGTGTACCTGATGTATGTTCGTCGAGAGCAGCGAGAGAATACAATCAAAAATCAAACTCGGACACACAACATCAAAGAATCGCAAGAGAACAAACAAAAAACAAACTCGGATGAGAGCATCGATTTTACAGTCAAGTAGTGGAATGGATAGAAAGAAATCGACAAATCGAAGAAATTAAACACACACAAATGAAGATGAAATACAAAAAGAATTTACCTCAATTGGTGGTAGAGGATAAATTGTTTGAGAGTGATTCAGTAGAGATAAGACATTAATAAGAACCCTAAACGTTTATATATACCAGAATCTCTAACCGAGGAGTTTGAATCGTCATTTGGGACTCGATTTTATGAATCGTCGCTTGGGGAAGATGAGGTCGCTTGGGGAATGTAACACCGTAGTTTTTCTATATGTTTTTCTCTCTGTTTTGGGTATTGGGTGGTCAAAGTTGGAATGAGAGGACATAAGGGTCGGATTAGTAAATAAGTTGAGAGGCTTGCATTTTATAAAGCCCTAAAATCACTCCCTTTCTGTTCTTTTTGGGGGCGGCGTGCAAGAAAGGTGGAGAGAGTAGAAGAAACAAATTTGAGATTTCTAACCTGTGAAAACGTAAAGAAGGAACCGATCGATTGAAGAATTTCATTCTAAGAGGTAACATTATTATAACCTTTCTCCTTTGTCTAAGATTTAGAAGTTCATTTGAAAATCCTAGGGTCTTTGTGCATATTCTGGAAAGTCTGTTTCGTTACTTTGGCTTACTTTCCATCTCAAGGTTTGGCTTGGTAAGTTTATGATGTCTGGTGGAGAGGGAGGGAGATAACTCTTAGCGTTTTCTCCCCAAGGTCAGCGGTAGTCTTGGGAGCGTCCCACAATACGAACCGAACCTCCCAGTTGGGAATCGGGAGTCGAACAATGAGGCTAAGACGATCCGGAGTCGGGACGACACCCGTGTGTCTTACCTGCGGATTTCCCCCACACCCGGTTAGGGCCGGGAACTGTTAAAATCGTTGTACCGGGAATGTTTCCCAAAACCCGGTGAGGGCGGGGATTGTCACACTCGGTTATTACCGGGAGCCTCCCAAAACCCGGCTAGTACCGGGTATTGCTAAACCCGGTAAGCACTGTGAGTCGCTGGACCGATTAGGACAGGTCGTATCCCAAACCCGGATTATAGGCGCCGGGACGTGAGGGTCTTACCTGGTTAAACCGGAACCCGAACTTATCGGAATCGGTGTATCGTGTAACACCTAGATTTTTAGGTAAGTATCGAATTTAGTTAAACCTTTCATTTTACTTGTTAAATGACGTTAATCGTATCTTTCTAAGTTGCTTTTCTATTTTAAGGCTTTTATGTGCATATGTTACCTTAGGTGATTCTCGTACTCCTACCTTGAATAAAAGCTATGGCCGCGCGTGTGTCGGCTACCTTTTTGGGAAAAAATCAGGACCCTGCAGGTGATGGGCGATATTGCCCCAGGGACAATGCCCTTGGGAAAAGTCGCCGGTCATAGTCGCCCAGGGTGTACCGTGGGTGTCGGTGACACGACGACATTGCCCCAGCGACAATGCCCATGGGCAAAGTCGCGGTTGGTGTACCGCAAGGGGTGGTGAGGCCGCGACAATGCCATTGGCAAAGTCGTCGGGGTATACTCGCCTGCGTGGACCGGGCTTCTGTTTTAAAACCAAACTGATGTCTCATTTCACATTTTATCACTTTGAAAACGGGAGAGCTACTCTTTGGGCGATTTTTGGGTCTTTCAACACCTTCCACAATTATTTCTGGGGTTTTGGTTGGTAGGAGCATTTATTGATCATCAAAGCACAATCCAAGTTCATTTATTGAAATATTGTCAAGGATTCTCACTCTTCTCCATCAAATCCTCCTTTGGCTTTTTCTAGGGTTCCTATTTTCTAGGTTTTAACCAAAACATAGATTGTGAGTTTACTAAACCTTTGTTAAAACTAGATACACATCATAATCTACTACTTGCTATCATCTTGCATCTTAACTTGAAATGTCCATTTTTCAAGTCTAAGTATTTGGGGTTTTCCTTATGTATACATGTTTATATATATCTTGCCATGACTATATGGAATACATAACTTGATATTATTATGATTCTTGCTTTAGACACCATTATCACCACTACATGATTAACAATGTGTCCATGCTAGTCTTATATCAGACTTTGTATTGATTGGGATGGTAATATTGTACCCATGGTTGGTATTAAGATATTCTTGGCTAATATGTGCCTCGAGACCTCCTATAAATTATGTTGGACGAACCAATTCAGTAGACACTAGGAGGATGTAGTCTTTGGTGCCACCGTAATGGTATGTGCCTAAACCTCCGCCATTCGGGGTAATGCCATGGTTGAAGTCCTCGGATGTGCCGGTCCTTTCGGATGTCACTCTTGGTAGTTGGCATCAAGGTATATCGACTCTTTGGATGGAACTTGATTGGTGCTATGGGTCTCCCTTATTGACTCCACATTTAATGAAATTTGGTTAACTGCTGATAAGAATTGTATTTGATTTTATATGTTATTTCTTGTGCAAACTCACTAGGCTTTTTGGCCTAACACTTGTGTGGTGTCGATGTGTATCTCAGGTTCTAGTGGTGTCGTTCCAATGCAGGTTTAGATGCGCTTGGGTGAGAGCTTGGGGAAGGTGCTTTTGAGAGCACTTTTTGTGAAGGCATTTTTGGGTCTATAGATGACACCCTTTTTGTAATCTTCTTTCTAGTATAGGAACTAGATTAGTTGGTTGTTGTCTATTTTCCGTTATATTACAACTGTAATTAAACATGTTTAAATATTTTCCCATTTTTGGGAGACTCTTGCTATGACAATTTTAGTATACCACATGTCCGTTTTTTTGTATTTTTGTTATCCCTATTTTTAGGGTGTTACATATCGTTAATCCAAAGGGTTCAACCCGGAACAGATGGAGTCGGTAGGAATTTTATCCGAGGTTAATTAGTTTCAAGTCAGAACTTAACTTCGAGTGTTTAACCAAAAATTGTAGGTATCGGTTCTCCTCGAGATAAGTTTCGGTGTGTGCCAAACGCCCTCGAACGACGAGTTCCCTCAAACTAGGGGTGTTCAAAAAACCCGCTGGACCACTCAAACGGGTTGAACCAAGTCAAACCAGACCATTTTTGGCGGTTTAGGCGGTCTGGTCTGGTCCAAAAAATGGCCAAACCGAGCGGTCCGGTCCGGTCTGCGGTTTGGAGTTTTTTTTGGGCGGTTGGACCAAACCGACCGCCAAATATATCTATATATATTTTTTTTTATTTTTTTATATACATCTTTATATCATCTATTGTTTAACCCAAATATCCAATTTATATTTAGACTTGAATATATACAAAAAGGCCCAAAGATAATTTTAAATCACCGTGGATTTTATTTGCACTTTGTATATTACTTTTTTTTGTGTTTTGTCTTGGGATATTTTGTTAACTTTTGTGAACTTTGTTAACATTGTTGTAGGCTTTTATTTATTTCAAATGAACTCAAGTTAATTAACTTTTAAAGTTTAAATTTTTATATGTTTTTTATGTTTAAACTTTAAAGCCCACTAAAAGGCACAAATCGCCTAAACCGGTCGACCAAACCGCCTAAACCAGTCGACCAAACCGCCTAAACCGCGGTTCGACTTGATCGGTCTGGGCACTTGATGTCAAACCACTCGGTTTGAAAAATCAATAAATCACCACTAGCGGTTTGGTTTGTGGTTTAAGGGGTTAAACCGCCCAAACCGGACTGCGAACACTCCTACCTCAAACCCCCTTTTTCATGAAATGTGTTAATTAAATGATTTAAATACTGATTATGGCATGATGTACGAATATGGTTTTATTCACAAATGCATAAATATTTCCGGCATGAATTTAATATCTTGAGAACGTTGCTCTAGCATGTTATGGAATTGTTTCTAATTATACATGCATTTATTTACATGGTTTTATGTCTGTTTGGAGTCGGGTTGCATAGTGGAATTAGTGTACATGGGGATTTCGTAAACCCCTGGGAGTTGGATTAATACCCCGTATGCACGGAATTCGTTTCCGGCGTACGCGGGAAAGGGGAGTCTGCTTGGGCCCCGTAGGCGAAAGGGGAGTTGGCTTAGACCCCGATTGCGGATGCTATCTTTTGGTGGAAATTGACCTATGAACACTGTGCAAATACCCTTGAGTGAAGTGATTTGTTCGATGGGTCGTATGGTGGTTTTGGTTATTGCTTTTTTATATATGAAAATTGTTTGTTTTGTTTTTTTTGGAGGGAATTCACAAGACCCTATGGTCTAAACCTTGCCTTTCCAACCTAAAAACCATTTTTCAGGTAAGTGTTAGTCGAGCTTTTGATTGAGGAAAAGAGAAAGAAGGATGCCATGGAAGTGGAATAGTTCTTGTGGAAGTATATAGTTCACCATTAGACTTCTAGTAGTATCTCAGTTGTAAAAAAAATGTAAATCTGCTACGAACTTTAGAATAGGAATGACTTAATTAGTATGCTTTGGGACCGTTTGGATTGTAATGTCATGTTTATGATATTGTTAGTTTTTGAGTTGTTACAAATGGTATCAGAGCCATATTTTATGGGATTTATGTGACCGGTTGGGCCTAAACTTAAACTTTGGAGTAAAAGGGGGGGGGGACACAACTGAGATATAGGAAGCCATATAGGAATACCTTGATTATCGAAAATCATGACGATGGTAATGAGGACTCTCATCTAAGGTAAATTCAAAATCGCATATGGCCAATGCCATATGGATTTACAGGTGCATGGGTATGCTTGATTACTATTGTTGAGATGCTCGATGGATGTGGTAGTTATAGTGCGTTCTAACATTGCATTGGTAGCAACGGTTTTGGGTGTGTTGTGTGGGCATTCTAGGTATATTCCTTTTTGATTTTGTTAACTCCTGCTTTGTGAATAAATTTAGATTGTTAGATCTGTGTTTAGAGACAATACATGGTATAATCACTGAAACAGAATGGAAGTATTGTTCTTTTTATGTGTTTAACGAACTTAACTGGAAGTATATTGATGGGAAATGCGATAGAGGAAGAGATATTTGGTAAATCTTTGTCACAAGGGAAGTGCATATGAAGTGTTCAATGAAATGCCTGAAAAAGATTTTTGCGGGTTATCGTTGGTACTGTGATTTCTGATTACAATTTAAATGGGTCGTCGTAATCTTCAAGTATAAAATTTTAAAGAGCTAATTATAAGATTGGATGAATTCATTGGTGAATGCATTTTTGTGTCACTGTCGGTATAGTAGTTATAGTGAGGTGTTGCAATCCTATAAGCCACTTTTTCTCCTGCACTTTCAGTAAGGTTGTGTTGTGATAGTACACTAAGGCTACCTAGTTTTTTTTTTAAGGTTTGGGGAGGGAAATCTTTGTATGTTCAGTTTTTGTATGTTCGTTTGTGGCCTGTAATGTTTTTGTATGTTCGTTTGTGCAATATAACACACCCAATTGAAGAGTTCAGTTTTTGAACAAATGATCAGTTAAGATTATTAGGATGCCTTATTTCATTCCTGCATGATTGTTGACATGTAAATCTCATTTGGAATCTTAAAAAGAAAAAAAACATTATCACAAGAACACACGAAAAATCAGCAAGGATAATTGTGATTCAAGTGTTCAAAATTCCCTTGAAAAACATAAGGCAATGTGGACACCTAGCAAGCAAAACCATACCCTACATAGTGCACCCAAAAGTTTGCAGAATATCAATAAAATAATTTTGGGTCCAGGTGGAGCTTTCTGCTGGAACTTAAACTTTGTACTTTTCTACATTGATGCAAATATGACTTTGTCAATTTTAACATTTGGTACCATGCATTTATTAAAAAAAACACTCTCTTTATTATATTCAAGTACCCAGTTTCTATTTTTCAATGTCAAACCCTGTTGATAGTTAACCTAAATTTGTGGGTTAAATATAATCAAGTCAGTATATATATATATATTTATATAGGTAGTTATTTTAGTGAAAGGGTGTGACCATTCATAAAGAGGTATGATGCTTAGTGAAAGGGTGAGACAATTCATGAAGAGGTATGATGCTTAGTGAAAGGGTGTGACCATTCATGAAGAGGTATGATGCTTCATGAAACAACACAACCTTTACCGAACCATTGCGATGGTTCGATGACACCTTTTCAGTATTTATAAATAGGGTCAATGTATTGTAAATTGTATGAACAAAAATTGCAAGTATCAATAAAATTAGCAAGTGTATTCATACTATTACCTGTGATTTGTTCATCATAGCAAGATTTTTCCAACAAACCCAAACTTCTCAAATTCAAGCTGAACTAGGAATTTATCCATATTTCTAATACCTTTTTTTTAGTTTGTGGTGCTTCTAAGATTTTATATCAAAAGAAATAGAGATCTATGTTGCAAGGATACAGGTGGCTAATATGGATGTGTGGTATGTGGATGTTGGTGTTAAGGCAATCCTAAAGAATTGTGGGTGTGTTTATATATGTACATATGCTTGTTTTTGTAACAATACATTTTATTAGGTTTTGTAGTTAAATAAAAAAAAAGTAATAGAACCATTTTATTCACAGTTTAGGCAACACATTTTAGAAAGAGTAAGTTTTGCATTGTCATGCATGGTCTCTTCATTCGTTTGAAAATTTTTCATTCCAACTGTGCTGGAAAGACATTGGCTTTCTAGTTCATCATATATGCAATAGGCTTATGGTTTGAGGTACATTCGGTATAGGATGAATTCTCAATTAGTCTCCTTGAGTTGTAGGAAAATGTATGACGAACACCTAGGATGGATGATGCAACTCTCTTTTAAATGGGAAGAGAAGATGGTTGATTAGATGTGGTGGGTTTTGCATTGTCTGCAACTGGAAAACAAGATTCTAACATAGATAGTTTTGGTTTTTGTGCATGTTCAAAGCACTATCGGATTACAATGCAATATGCTAGGTTTTTGTGAATATAACGACAACCACTATGTTGAAGTGCTAGAAGTAAATCATTTAATAATATACTAGTAACATATAATATATAATTTCAACTTCTAAGTGCCAGTTGAGATATACCTCAACTTGAATCTCATGTTAGTTTCTCTCTCTTTCTTCCTTTTTTTTATATGAGTAAAGAAGCTAAACCAGTCATTTTTATCAAGAGAAACAACCCATTTGGACGTGTATGACGTATAAAGTTGAGTGGAAGACCGTTGAATTTAAACTAGTATTAGTTTGGGCAAAGATTCCGGGTGAGCATGTGGGTCTTTAATGTGCTAATTGGAATAGTTCTGTGTGGGCATGGTGTATTAATTCTGTAAAGCAAGTAACCCTTTGAGTTAATTTGAAAATAAATTGAGCATTGGTAGATTCGGTAAGATTCTGGCTAGTGGGTTAGTACTTAGTAGGATGGGATCAGCGTGATAGCGATTTATATCACGCGATTTATTCAGAAGTCGGGTGGTGGAAAGTTCTTTCTTAAATTTATGTATGTAAAGGTGGCGATAAAGTGGGGGGCCAATGTACGTTTAGTACAGATGAAATGTTTGACTTTGGGGTGATGGTGGTCAATGTTATATTAAGGGGTGGTTTTGGTTATTGCTTTTTATATATGAAAATTGTTTGTTTTGTTTTTGGGAGGGAATTCACTAGACCCTATTGTCTAACCCTCGCCTTTCCAACCTAAAAACCATTTTTCAGGTAAGTGTTAGTCGAGCTTTTGATTGAGGAAAAGAGAAAGAAGGATGCCATGGAAGTGGAATAGTTCTTGTAGAAGTATATAGTTCACCATTAGACTTCTAGTAGTATCTCAATTGTAAAAAAAATGTAAATCTGCTGCGAACTTTAGAATAGGAATGACTTAATTAGTATGCTTTGGGACCGTTTGGATTGTAATGTAATGTTTATGATATTGTTAGTTTTTGAGTTGTTACACGGAAGATGTTTCTTGGGAAGATAAGTTCTGAGAATGTAAGTCTTCCTTGAGAGAGAGAGAGAGAGAGCGTGTAATTAATTATGAGGAGAAAGCGTGTAATTAATTATGAGAGAGAGCGTGAAATAGCATTGTTAAATTGTACACTTAGCTTTCCATGTTGTATTTAAGAGATTTTAAGAGATTGTGCATTAAAAAGTAGTACATTATAGGGGTGAGAAAAGGCGGATACCTGCCTAAAATTCCTGGAACCGGAACCGGCGGTTCCTGGAATGAAGGAACCAGAACCGGTTACACCGGTTTTTTATATTTGGGAACCGGAACCGGAACCGGCGGTTCCGGTACCGGGTACCCACTATCTAATTTTTAAATTTTTTTATCATTCATATTATAAAAAGGTAAATATTAATTATATTACAAAGTCCAAACGTAAAGAAATAAATACCACAAACGTGAAAACTAATAAGATAAAAACTAAAAACTAATAAATACTACAAACAATGCTTACAAAACAAATAAGTATTACAAACGGTGGTTACAAAACAAATAAATACTACAAACTAGTGATGGCCAAATGGGCCCGGCCCGACCCGGCCCGATCGATTAACCGAGCCCGACCCGGCTGAAAGCCCGGCCCGACCCGGTGGAAAACCGGTTTTGAGCCCGAAAACTTAGACCGGTTTGGTTTTTTGGAGTTTTCGGCGGCCCGACCCGGTTCGGCCCGAAACCGGTTCACGACCCGGTTTTTTGGCCCGGCCCGGCCCGGCCCGGCCCGATTTTAACAATTCGAAATTATAGCCGTTTTATAGCCGTTTATAGCCGTTGGTATGCATTTTTTGACCGTTTTTTTGGTGTTTTTTACCCCTCCAAACCCATATAAATACTTGTGTTGGTTATGGATAGTGACACCAACTTACAAAACACAAAAAACGCAAAAAACGCATACAATTCTCATTTATCGGCTCTCGTTATATTCGTTTCTCGCAAGTTTTAGTCTAATATCTCTAGTTCTCTACTCTCTAGTCTCTACTATCAAGTCTCTACTCTCAAAATGGCCGAACAAAATTACCAAGTTATTGCCGATCATGGACGAAAAGCACCAATTTGGAACCATTTCAACTTGGTGATGCTCCCCGACGGTACAAAAAAAGCAAAATGCAAACGGTGTGGAGATCTCCTTGCGGCGGCCGCAAATAGCACGTTAAAGCGCCACTACGAGTCTTCGTGCAAGAAGTTGAAATCGGGTGACGATCCAAGTCAACCCATACTTGACAATTCCGGTCAAGTATGGTCGTATGATGCCGCGTTGGCCCGAGAAATGCAAATGAAATGTGTCATTCAAGTGGGGTTGCCGTTCGGACATTTCGACAATCCTCACATTACGAACATGATCAAACTCTCGCTCCAACCACGCTACGTGGGTTCGGTAAGTCGTCAAACTCTTAGACGTGATGCTATAAAACTTTGGAAAATGGCCAAAAAAAGATACGCGACAAACGTTTTTATCATTATCCAACAACATTTCTTTAACGTGTGATATATGGAGCGCACCATTCGGATTGCCACAATCTTATATATGCATAACGGCACATTGGATTGTGCCGCAATTGTGGCAATTATGCAAACGTGTAATCACGTTTGAGCACTTTGGTTCGCCACATTCGGGTGAGCGTCAATTTAATATAATTATGAGAAATATTGAATATTATAATTTAACTAATAAAGTTATTAGTATTTCGTTTGATAATGCTAGTAATAATACGTTATGTGTTGAGAAATTAAAGTTGGCTTTAACCCCTATTTTAAATGGAAAATTATTTCACACACGTTGTTGCGCACACATAATAAATCTAGCCGTTCAAGACGGCTTAGTAGTATGTAAACATTCTTTAACTAAGTTTAGACTTATGTTACGCCGGATTTTCACAAAAGGTAAAAGCATGCAACAAGCATATATAAAATATTGCAAAGATGTCGGTTTTAAAGCTTTGGGACCGGCACACGATATGGCGGTTCGATGGAATTCGACTTACAAAATGATGGATAATTTATTAAGACAAAAACCATATATTCACGCATTTTATAACATTCAATACCCGGATAACACGATATCTGAATATGATTGGCAAATGCTTGAAGGCTTACATGATATTTTGGGCGATTTCAAAACTGCAACAACTTTGTTATCCGGTATTTATTATCCAACAAGCCCTTTACTTTTAAATCAAATATATATTTTGGCAAGTAAAATTTCTCAATACGAAGACCATTTCAACTTTCACAACGTGGTAGCACCAATGAAAGCAAAATTGTTAAAATATTTTAAAGAGATCCCCTTCGGTTTTCTTTGTGCCGCGGCATTAAATCCGTATTTAAATGTTACGGGTGTCGAAGTTTTAATACAATCAATATGTGTAGCGTTTGGTTTGGATACGGCTACAAATTCTTCTTTTTCAAGGAACCGCATACTACAATTTAATAGTGATTTTCATCAATTATTTGATATTTATAGAATTAATTATGGGGGAGGAAGCCAACAAACCCCTACAACTCAAATGTTTTCACCGGGTTCTAGTTCTAGTTCTCGTGGGCGAAACCGGTCTGACTTAATGGCAAATTTAATGAACTCGGTTTTAAATGAATCTAGTAAAAAATCTAGATTTGATGGAGATAATTTGAGTGAATTCAATATGTACATACATACTAATTTTATAGCGGCATCCTCCACAACCGTCAGCGATGTTGAATCACTAGATTTATTAGAATGGTGGAAAGGTAAACAAGCACAATACCCGGTTTTGGCATCTATTGCCCTTGATATACTAACAATCCAAGCTAGTACCGTAGCTTCGGAGTCTGCTTTTTCTCTTAGTGGCAGGATCATATCGGAGCGTCGATCAAGATTAACCTCGGAGTCGGTAGAGTGCTGCATATGTTTGAAGGATTACTTGGATGGCCAACAAAGAATTCAACATGAAACAAGTCTGGAGGCGGATATAGACGATGTAGAATTAAACTTAGCCGAAAACGAAGTCGACGAAGGACTAAGTACACCGGGAACCGTAACCGAGGACGATGCTAGTAGTGCCGGTGGCGTCTCACGTTACGACGATGAAGAAGAAGAACCAGACATCGACCGCCTTGATGATAATACGGCTGTTGATCGACTGGAAAAATACGGAACTCTTGAAGACTACAATCCAGAGTATAATCCATACTATAATCCATACAATCCATACAATTACAATCCATGGGGATGGGGTGAGGGTGGGAGTTCGGGAGCGGGACCTTCGGGTTCTTAGAATTTATGTATTGTAAGTTTATAATTTAAAATTATAAATAAAATGTATTTTTAAAGTGTATTTTAGAGATTTATTATAAATAAAACGTATTTTTAAAGTGTATTTTAGTGATTCAATCCAATTTTTATTTTTTAAAGTTTAGTAATTAATTATTATATAAAGGAAATTATTAAAAAAAAAAAAGGTAGCCCGATCTTGGCCCGGTTTTGGGCCCGACTCGGCCCGGTTTTTGGTAAACCGGTTTACCCAAACACTAACCGGGCCACCCCTTTTCGGGTGAAGCCCGGCCCGGCCCGGCCCGAAGCCCGTTTGGGCCCGGTTTTCTCTTTCACTGTAGCGGCCCGAAGACCGTTTTGGCCCGGCCCGAGCCCGATTTTTGGCCATCACTACTACAAACGGTGCTTCAAAAACACTTCATGTCATTGAAATTTAGTTTATGCTAATAAATAATACAAATGATGATTCACTAAAAGTTAGTTTATTAATTTTTTATAAATAAATAAAATATATTTTATTAAAAAAAATAGTGGGTACCCTCCGGTTCCGATTCTGGGTACCCAGTAGGACCGGGTACCCGGTCTCGACGGGTACCCAGCGGGTAACGGCTCCAAAAAAATGAGAACCGGAACCGGTCCCGATCAGTTCCATATTTTAGGAACCGGAACCAATCACATCGGTTCCGGCAGTTCCGAAGTGGTTCCGGTTCCAAAGGCGGGTACCCGCTTCCAATGCTAACCCCTAGTACATTATGCAAGAAAAGTTGTTTTTAAGAGATTTTCAAATCTGGTTTATAAGATAGTATAGATATATGAGATCGAAAGTTATTTTTTTTTAAACAAAGAAGTATGAGATTTTCTAGTATTGGTCATTCTTAATATTTTATTTGATCAAACTTTATTTTTTAACGAAGAGATTATGATTGCCTTTTATTTTATTGTTGGTAATGATCATTCTAGGTATTTAGCCAATAGTCAAAAACAAAAAATTTGAACAAGATCAGCTCTATGTTACTTTAAATCATGATTTCAAACTGTGTTTGTACAAAACATGACAATCTAGGTATCTTTAGAATGGTTTAGGGGCTGTTTGTTTACCTTTTAATGGTTCTATTAAAAGGCAATCTCTGAATCACTAAGAGGTAAATCTTGTTTGGCAAAAAAAAGGGTATCATGACTCTCCCTTAACCATTAAGAGCTTTGCTTTCATTATGAACAATTAGCAAACAACCATATTTCTTTTTACACTATATCATAAAAATCTTTTAATCATTCAGACCACTTAATCATTCAACACTAAATCATTCAACAATTGCCAATCAGCCCCTTACCTACTTTTTAGAATGAGAGTTTTAAATGGAGCTTTTACACATACTCAAATAAATCACTTACATTCATCATAATATCAATAAACAACTTAAATGATTTTAAGCATAATTAGATACAAATTTTTATTTTCATATTTTATCTATTTTTTGTTAAATAAAATAGACTTTTTTTTAAAACTTTTTATTAAATAAAAATCCCTAAAATAAAGTAAAAGACTATGATCCAGGCGTAAAAACCTAGGCTATGGGTCTTTAACTAATATTTGGGCTTAGCCCATCACTCAACATAGTATAAATTACTATAACATTTAACGTCTGTTTACTAGCAGCTTAATGAGCTTAATGAAACTCACAGCTTATTCAGTCAGATATATATGACTGTTTAGTAGTGGCTTAATGATATAAAAAATGACTTATTTAGTAAGATTTTAAGGGGGAACTTTATACAGAAAACCAAGTTTTTTTCCAAACCAGTCCCTCCCATTAAAAAACACGTTCATTCCATCTATGAAAAAATCCTCTCAAATAAAACCTTCTAAATCTATACAGACATATTAATCCACACAGACAACTTTATTCATACAGAACTTAATAAAAAACCAACCAAACATCCCCTTAGTTACATTAACATCTCCAATAGTTGTGTTATATCTTCTTTTATAATTGTTACAGTAGACTTTTTTAAAATTTTCAAAGTTTCTAAAATAACGTAGCTATTGGAGATGCTCTAAGTAATTAGGAAAAGTTTCAAAAAACTCAAAGGAATTTTTGAACAAATTTATGGATTTTCTAAATTCAATTAAATAGATCTTTTTGATCTATGAAATTGACTTGTAACCGGTTATGTGGATAAGTACGTTTTTAAAATGAGAGAAAAGTTTAGAAAAACTCAATGGATTTTTCGATTTTAAGTAATTAAGTAATTGGACAATTTTAATGGAAACTAAATCTTTGAACTTTCTAAACTCGATTAAATAAATTCTTAAATCGAACCAATCTTGCTAATCGTGTTTAGATTTTGCCAAAGAAAAATAATCTGTTCATTCATTACCAAGAAAATAACCCTAAAAATATCCACTCGTTCTAATTATTATTATTGGATTGTTTGATAACTTAATTTTTTTAAGGATCTATTTAGTCGATTTTAGATATTTCAGGGATTTTAATTCTTTCAAAAAAAAAGTCCAGAAACTTAATCGATCAAAATATGAAAGTTTTTTTAGGGGGGGGGGGGGGGAGGTTGGACTTCTTCCATGATTTTACCACATTGACTGGTTTTATATATTAAAATAACGATTACCATTTTTGCTACGGGACCAAATGTTTCGTTGTAATCGATTCTAGCCACATGATGGTTTCCAAACATAACCAATCTTGCTTTGAGTCTTTCAACACTTTCATTCGAGTTTAATTTGATTTTGTATACCCATCGACTACCAAGTGCCTTCTTTCCGTGGGGAAGTTTTGCCATAGTCCAAGTTCCATTATCTTCCAAAGCACATATCTCCTTTTGCATTGCATTGCGCCATCCTTCATCTTGCATCGCTTCTCTAAAGGATCGTGGTTCACTTCATGCATGAATGGCAACAAGAAAATTCCGATGTTTTTCGGAAACATTTTCACAGTTAACATAGTGTGCTATAAGAAAGGACTACCTGAGGCAAGCTGTGGTGTAGGTGAAGTCAGGGATGGACTATTTTGAATGACAGTATGAGTGACTTACTCACGAAGTTTCACATATGGTAGTTTATGCCGAAAATCCCTTCCTAAATTCTCAGGTTCACTAAGCATATCATTAGTTGAGACATGTTCGTTAGTTGAAATATGTTTGTTAGTTGAGACCTGTGCGTCCCCTTTGCAGTTGAGACATGAGTGTCCCCCTCGGAGGAGGAAGGACCTGCATCGTCATTAGGTTTAACGGGTATAGGGTTTTCTTCCAGTATCTCCACATAACCACTTGTATCTTCTACAAAGTCGATATCATTACCCATAGTAGAAGAATAATCAAAGTTATTATCAGATGTTGTATCTGGGACACCCTTTTCAATAAACGGGAATATATCTTTATAAAACTTTACATCTCTTGAAACAAAGAATTTCTTAGCATCGAGATCAAATAGATTCTATCCTTACTTCCCAAATGGGTAACCTACAAATACACACTTTCTGCTTCAACTTGCAAACTTGTCTCCCTTTGCTTGTCGATTATGAGCAAAGCAAAGTGACCCGGACACTTTGAGTTCATCATAAGCTGGTAGAGTTCCAAAGAGCACCTCATATGGACACTTATTTTCGAGAACCATTGAGGGAGTTCGATTAATAAGATGTTCGGCTGCTAAGATGCACTCTTCCCAAAAATAAAGAGGCAAGTGTCCCTGAAAACGTAAATCACGTGCTACATTCAAAATGTGGCGGTGTTTTCGCTCAACCCTTCCATTTTGCTGAAGTGTCCCAACACATAATGATTGGAATAAAATTCCATTTGCTAAAAAATAATCTTGCAAACAATTAAATTCAGTTCCATTATCACTTTGGACACACCAAATTTTCTTTTCAAATTGTCTATCGACCATAGCAACAAAAAACATGAACATCTTATGAACTTCTATTTTATCAAGCAACAAATGTAACATCCGTAATTTCAGATAAGTATAGGGTTTCGTTAATCTTATGGTTTTGTGTTAAATGAAGTAGGACATTTATGTTAATTGCTATTTTGTTTAAAGTTTGTTGTTGTTAATGTTTTAGACATCACAAATCATAATTGGGATCAGTGGCTTGCGCGACTTGCAGCCCGGGTTGCAAGCCGCGGAACCCTCTGGAGTGCAGGCCTTTGAGCACGTGGGCGACTTAACAAGTCGCGGGACTACCTACAGGTCCCCAAAATCCCTTTTTGCCCGATTTTAAATCACAAACACACACATACTCGTTTTTAGAGCGATATTAGGGTTTTTTGGCTACTTTCTTCCTCTTGCTACCTCAAAGAATTTATTGCAAGTATTGGGAGGTTAAATATCATTTATTGAAGCTTCAACTCACTTGGAGGACCATTCATTTGGTGTGGTTTCATCAAAGAATCTCAAGACTTCAAGTCTTCATTTCATCCTCTTCTAGGGTTTGATATTTTCTAGGTTTTGAGCCAAAACCTAGATTGTGAGTTTACTAAACTTTTGTTAAAACAAGATACACATCATAATCTACTACTTGCCACTTATCTTGCATCTTAACTTGAAATGTTCATTTTGAATGTCTAAGTATTTGGGGTTTTCCTTATGTATACATGTTTATACATATCTTGCCATGACTAGATGGAATACATAACTTGTTATTGAGATGATTTCTTACTTGGGACACCATTTGGTGGTATTATATCTACATGATGAAAATTGTGGTCATGCTAGTCTTATATTGGACTTTATATTGATTGGAACAGTAATATTGTACCCATGGTTGGTTTTGAGATATTCTTGGTTATAATATGCCTTGAGACCTTCTATAAATTATGTTGGACGAACCAAGTCAGTAGCACTAGGAGGATGTAGTTTTGGGTGCCACCGTGATGGTATGTACCTAGACCTCCGCCATTCGGGGTAATGCCATGGTTGTAGTCCTCGGATGTGTCGGGCCTTTCGGATGTCACTCGTGGTAGTTGGCATCAAGGTATATCGACTCTTTGGGTGGAACTTGATTGGTGCTATGGGTCACCCCCATTGACTCCACATTTAATGAACTTGGGTTAACTGTTGATAAGAATTGTATGTGGTTTAATATACTATTTCTTGTACAACTCTCTAGGCTTTTTGGCCTAACACTTGTTTGGTGTCGATGTATATCTCAGGTTCTAGTGGCGCCGCTTCTAAGCAGGCGTAGTCGGTCCTTTGTGAGAGCTTAGGGAAGGTGCTTTGGGATGCACATTTTGTGAAGATGTTGATTGGACTATAGGCAACACCCTTTTTGTAATCTATTTTCTATTTTAGGAATTAGGTTAGTTGGTTGTTGTTTATTTCCGTTACATTACAACTGTAATTAACAGGTTTAATTATTTCCCCATTTTTGGGAGGCTCTTGCTATTGAAATTTCCGCATACCTTATGTCCGATTTATTCGGATTTTTGTTATCCCTATTTTTAGGGTGTTACAACAAATAAATCCATACAGCTCAGGGGTAGTCATCAAGGATAGTAAAAAAATAACGTGCGTTGCAAGAAGAAACTGTGTTGTAAGGGTCCCATAAATCACAATGTATTTTCATAAAACTTTGAGTAGCTTTATTAATACTTAGAGAAAAACTATCTTTAGAATGTTTTGAACGGTGGCACACTTCACATGCTTTATTCAATTTATTCGTAGAGGAACAAACTAAAGGAATCATCCTTACTACTTTTTCTGAAGGATGCCCTAATCGTTTTGCCATAATTCAATAGATGAGTTCGAAGCATCCACATTATTTACCTTCACCATTGACATCTTTTGGAAGAAGGAGAGTCCATCCCGTCTTTCACCGATTCCAATCAGCTCCCTCGAACGATGGTCCTGTATAACACACATGTTATTAGTAAATTGAAGAAAACATCGCAGTTCATCAGTAAGTTGAGTCACTGAAATAAGATTGCAGTTCAAGTGTGGAGGATATAGAACTTGGCTGAGTGACAAGTTATCCATGAGTGTAACAACTCCTTCTTTAGTCGCTTGGACCGTTCTCCCATCTGGGAGACCAACAGGACAAGCTTGTACATTTTTTACGTCGGTCAAGACCGATAGAATGTCGGTAACATGATTCGAACATCCTCTATCAATTATCCATAGGTTGTTTTTCAACTCACCGGTTAGCCGTTCAGAAGGAGTTTGCATGTTACCGAGTGTGGTCATGAGGATCTTCCATTGTTCATCTGATAAGCCAGGCAGAGGTGTTGTAGAAGAGCTCAATTGCCCTATGGCATGAGTGGGACTGTCTGTGTTTGTTGCATTTGTTCATATACCTCGGCCACGACTAACACCCGTTGATTCAATTTTGCCTCGACCTGTACCGTTTTTACCATCTGCACGACTCCTCTCTCCCCACCAATCTGGATATCCCAGAAGTTCAAAGCAATTCACCATCTCGTGTCCAGATTTCTTGCAGTGTGAACACATTAGACTTGATTTATCAACTTTATCAAGTCGTCCCCTTCCACAACCTATTATTCGGATAACAAATCCTGAAACTTCAGGTTTTTCTTGTTTTTCTTCTTAATTTCGAACAATACTTCGTACTTTTCTTCCTGTACAACCTGTTGATATGCTTTATTGAGCGAAGGCAAGGGGTCTTGTGATAGCAGTGTGGACCGAATCTTAGCATAATATGGGCTATAGAAACCCATCAAGAATTGATGTAATCGTTCATCTTCACGACGTTTTTCAAGTGATCCACTCATATTGCATTTGCAAAGACCACACTCACAACCCAGGATAGGTTCATGACTGCTCAATTCATCCAACAAAACATTTAATTTTCCATAGTATGTGGAAACAGTCATGGCAGTGGTTTGTTCACACTTCGATATGCTCGTTTTGATTTGTTGAATTCTCGGTCCATTAACAACTGAAAAACGTTCTTTCAAATGCTTCCATAACAAATAGGCATCATCATAGTTAGAAAGAGTAGATCTCACCTCGGGTCTATGGTATTCATCAACCAAGAGACAAACATGGACTAAATTGTCCACCAATCGTCTTCGCTACATAAAGACTTTGGTGTCATGTACGTGTCATCCAAGAATCTAAACTTGCGACTTGCTCTTAAGGCTATTCGTATCGATCCTGCCCAATCATCATAGTTGTCTCCACGCAATCTTGCTGGTGTGGTGAAATCGCCAGGACGATCTTGTGGTCCTAAATAGAAATGCGAGTTGTATTCAATTTTTGGTGGCTCCGATACTTCCTCACCGGCCATGGCTTTCGCTCGAGTATCCTAGCCTTTTTGGCTCTGATACCATAACAGAGAATATGAATGGGAAAATTTGTGTATCATTCATTCAAAAAAGCAACTAAATTTATACACCAAAAGTTCTAGATCAACTAGGAAACCTAGGAAACAAATGAAACTATTAAAACAAATATCTTCCTAACATTTTGAAGAGATGATGCATATCTTGCATGTTTAAAAGATATGTCAAAATATCTTCCATATTGAAAAGATATATCAAAATCTATCCTTATCGTAATATCTTGGTTTAGGAAATTCAAAGGTTTATTTGTTCAAAAAAGTTGTCCACAGACTTAATCATACAAAGACGAAAAATCAGTTGGTGTTTTTGGACTTTCCCTTGAATTATTTGGCTTAAAACAACACCAATGATATATGCTTGGCTAGTTAAGCATGAGCTAATTCATAGATTTTTGGGCTTTGAACTACAAGTGCATTCGTACAATATAGTATGATCCAATTATGTATGTATATTATTGTACATTTGTGTTTATACATAACATAATTTACTTTTAACTTCAATCAGAAATTTTATATATGATTTAATTTTAAAAACATAAAATTTAATTTATTATTTTCGAAAATCAATTCTTAACTATTTTGTTAATCCAAAAGTTTAACGAATCATGCACGTCATCGATCCATGATTGGGCCTTAACTGGGCCTAATGTCCAGAAGTCATAGGCTTCATGCCCATTTGAACAAAACTAATACATCACGATCAAGTCTCAGGTTCTACACTACATAGCAAGGACGCCACGTCTAAGACGTGACATAAAAATATTGAGATCAAATATTCAAAATGAAACTTGGAAGAGTTTTACAACGTTGTTTTAGCCATGATTTCGTGACGAGTGTAAACCGATGAAATTGTAAGTGATGTGATTAGCCAATTAGGCAAGTCTGCAAAGGTGTAAAATTTAAAGTTAAAAGTATAAAAACATAAAAGCAAAAAAAAAATAATGTCTTGCAAAAAACGCACGTTGCGGCACTCCATGGTGTGAGTCACGCCTTACCCAAATGTTAATAGGCCTTATCATACCAACATAAATGCATTTTATGCCATGGCGTGCCTTTTAGAACCCTGCATGCATGTTTCTTTTTTGGGTAACAGTGGGTTTCCGGGCTAGTTTACGCACACTGACTAATCCCTCGAGCGATCACGAATGACCTGGAGTCATCGCAGGTGAACCTCCATGGCCACAAGGGCTTTGACAGCGTCTGCATTTGAACCTGAGGTAGATGAAATTTTACACTACATAGAAATTCAAGCGTATTCGTGGTCCTTCAAAAGAAGCTTCATTTTTTTTTTTTTATACTCTCATCTTGATGATAATATTACCAGGGTTTCATATCGTCCCATAAAAAGCTGCTATTAATTTAATTTCTTGACATAACATACGTTGATCAAAAAATTAAAAGTTTATTTAGACCATATACAAATATTTTATATAAATGTCACAAGTTAATCAGAAAAAACAGTTTCAATTGTTTTTTTTTTTATTTTACATTTTATAAATTAAAAAAAGAACAAACAAGTCCAATATTCCTAGTTGGACTAGGTAAAAAGAAACCTCTAGATTGGTCAAAAACAAATATTGCTATGTCGGGATATTGAAAGTGGCCATATAAAAACACATATTTTAATAAATGCACATAAGAATAAATCTTAACCATTGATCAAAACTTAAAAAACTAATCAATGATTAATACATAATAAGGTTAATTGAGAAGTGATTAAGAAAAAAATTGTAATTTTGAATCAACGCCTACCTTCTTTGACTTTTTATTTTTAATCAAAAAAAATTTACCCCCTTAAACTTTAAAATAATTTATCTTAAAAATTATTAATATTTTAATCAAACAAATTACATCAAAAAAACAAGAATTTCGTGTTCTTCGATATGACATCCATCTCGATATAGTTTTTTTTTCTTCGTTTTAACCGTTTTTTACGTAAAATTATATATACGTGTTATATTCATTATGAATATGCATGCACGTCTTCGGGTGTCCACATTCAGTATGAATAACAAAGGTGAACGTTCACTCACTATTCATGATGAATAATACTGTATGCAGGATGAATAATACAATATTCAGGATTTTTTCGTTTTAACCGTTTTTACGTGAAATTCTATATGTGTATTATATTCATTATGAATATGCATGCACGTCCTCGGGTGTCCACATTCAGTATGAATAACAAAGGTGAACGTTTATTCACTATTCATGATGAATAATACAGTATTCATGATGAATAATACAATATTCAGGATGAATAATACACGAATCCATGATTCATGTATTATTTATCATGAATCGTGTATTATTCACCCTGAATGTTCTATTATTCATCTTGAATGATACATTATTCATGATGAATAATATATGAATGACCCGTGAAGGTGTAGACACATGGCACCCTCTCTTTTGTTTCCAAATTCACAACCGAAATTTGGTTTAATTCAATATGAATATGTATGTGCATCCCCGGATGTCCCACATTCGGTATGAATAACAAATGTGAATGTTCATTCATTATTCATGATGAATAATATAGTATTCAGAATGAATTACACAACATTCATGACGAATAATACACGAATTCATGAATCGTGAATTATTCACCCTGAATGTTGTATTATTCATCCTGAATGATACATTATTCATGATGAATAACACATGAATGACCTGTGAAGATGTGGAGACGTGACGCGCTCTCTTTTGTTCCCCGATTCACAACAGAATTACTCGATAGGTTCTCGATTCGTCTTGATGGGTGTTGGGTTATAGTGCTGAAGAAACTAGGTGTCTTACGACGTTGATGAAAGTGTTGAAGAAAGTGATGTCGAGTTACATACTTACGGTGTCGAGACATTGTACAAACTTGAATGTACATAAATATCCATAATGAATATAACACATACATAACATTTCACGTAAAAAAACGGTTAAAACGACAAAAAAACTATATCGAGATGGATGTCATATCGAAGAGCACGAAATTCTCGTTTTTTTGATGTAATTTGTTTGATTAAAATATTAGTAATTTTTAAGATAATTTATTTTAAACTTTAATTGGGTAAAAAGTTTTTAATTAAAAAAGAAAATAAAAAGTCAAATATGGTAGACATGTGTTTAAATTTTCTTCCATTTTTACCCCTAAGCATTTTAAAATTAAAAATTATATTTAATATGAATTGTTGGATCAAAAGAGATCGAGTGACTGAGATTTGTTCTCACGTACACAATGGAAAATGAGTTTTCATTTGAACTTTCCTCTCTCTCTTTCTATATATATACTAGTTGGATGCCCGCGCAATGCGGCGGGATGCAAAATTTGTCTAGATGTATATAAACACACACATGAAATCTGTCGAAACAACGATGCATAAAGTTCGTTGTGCAAAAATACAAAAATTAAAAAAAAAGTTATCAAAGGTTCTTTGTGGTTCTTTTATGGAAGCAAATTTTGATTATAAACAACAAGAAGAATGGTGGATTGTCACCATCATGCTTAATAATTCTTGCTTATAGTGGAGAGAGGGAATTACCACATCAGTAGGTAAAGCTTGGAGATTATTATTATTATATGAGCAAGTAAAAGGTAAATGATTCATAAAAACAAAATTAAGCCAAACAATTCTCAATATCAATAGAAGTAATGGTATTGATTAATACAAATTCTCAAGTATGGAGAAATGAAAAATGAAAACAAATGCTATAATGTTATTTAACAAGGCCCATGAGACTTTCTACCACAACAGATCGCTTCAAAATTTTGTCCAGCATATGAAACAAGTGGGAAACATCAACAGCATATGAAACAAGTGGGAAACATCAACACCTGTTTCCAGAACAGATAGATTACCACAACAAAAAAAATTAAGCTAATTAAATGCCAAATAGTGAAAGGTTATTTACCAGTTGAATATAAAGGCACTAAATGTGTTAGGAATTTACCTGCTGCAACCAACCCGCGTGTATGCAAACGCAGAACCAGAAGTCCAACACTTCTAGAGTGTAAAAGTTGGACCGATTTGTTCTCGGGTTAATCTTTTCCAAAGGTAGTAATCCACGAGTTCTTCACCAATGGGATGGAACCAAAAGATGGGGGAACATGTGAAAAAATGTTCACGGTTTTACCTTCCTATTTAGAACTTGAGACATTCATTTCCACAGTCCCTTTCCTGTGATTTTCATAATCATAGAATTTGCTGTTATGAGCAAATCATACAATAAAGGTGTAAAAGCAAGCATAATCAAAATCGATGAATCAAAAAAATTAGTGAATAATTAGAGAAGGAAGGATCAATGTTGAGCATGGTCCTTGGTTGCTTCATCGGGTACGGAAACCTGCAAATGGTAGCGAACAAAATGAGATTGGATAATAGAGAAATTGAAATTAGGTAAATTAGAACATCAAACAGATAAGATGCAAGAATTGAGTTCGAGAACTCATGGTTAGAACCAAATCATATGAAAGAGATGGAGAAATTACCGAGAAACGGTGAACCAAATCGAATTCATTATACATAAAATCTTAGATTTTAGATCGAACTTTTTCGATAAGTTGCCGACAAGAAATTTCGTGCAGCCAATTTCGGAACACGGTTTTCGAACGTTACACACCTCAATCTTTTATGATGTGCAACCTACATAGTTTACAATCCAGCAAGTACTGTGGTTTTAGAAAATGATCACAAAATAATGGGAATAAATCTTTACCTGCTTTGTGAGAAATTCTTTAACATCTTCGTTCAACAACTGTTTGGAGATCGGACAACAAATGTAAACGAATTAGCTAGCAAGTACCAAAAAAGACCGTCTTCTTAGCAGAAGTGCTTCAAACTCTACTGGTGCAACCTGAAAAGCATCAACAAAGATCAAGTACAGTTTTAGTTTTAGCCCACATGGGATAGATTCAAAAGACCACATAATTATAGGATCTTTATAAGATATGGTTATCCAAGATCTCCTATGCACCCAACCCTGTTTATCTATTGCTATACCAGCATCCCACAAAACATTATGAATAAAAAAGGTGGAATAAGGTGAATAGCTAAAATAGTAACCAAACAATAGATGCAGGTCTCTCCAAAATGGAACTAAAAACATATTAACCATTTGCAATTCTCATTACCATCTTACACGAAGGTAGTGAAGAAGATATCAAGGAATGAAGTAAAAAATACAAAATGCATTGTTTCAAGTTCCAATTTAGAAAATAAACAACTTCATTACTCAAAGATCAAACCCTAAATGAAGTAAATTATGCACAAATAAGTGAAGAAATTACCTTGAATTAGATCTTCACAAGGTAGATTGGTGGGAGTGGTGACAGTGGATGAATTGGAACCATAATTTGGTTCTGCTGCAGGTGGTGATTTAAGGGATGGTAAGGGCTTAGCAACATTAACAAATCAATATCAAGATGACTTCGATAAGCAAGTTAAAGAGATAACACTGGTAAAAACGGAGATTTATAACAATTTCGAAACTCCATACGTACAAATCAGGAGATAATATAGACATACAAATCATTAAACACCTCTGAAGGGAAGAAAGATTTGAGCCCATATTTTAAAAATGGGAACGAAAATGCACCACCTTAAGAAGGAAAATAATAAGTAACCGTATGGAATCTGGAGTGATGGATCGAATGATAAAAAAAACCCGACCGTATGAATCAGGAGCCATGGATCGAACCAAAAAACCCTAACCGTAAGAGCGATGGATCGAATGAAGCATTGAAAAGAACCCTGACCTTATTAATAAATCATCACACCGGGAGCTTCAATCGACACCTTCATCATAAGGGAGCTTCAATCGACATTTTGGGAGATTAAATTTGTGAAGAGATGAGAGTGTCTGGAAGAGCGTGCTTATGTTGGGAATATAAATTTTGAGTGAATCGTCGCCTGGGAGGAGCAGGCGTGCTTAGTCTGGGTGAATCTCAAAGAAAAAAAAGGCTTAATAACTTGTACCCTATGCAATAAAAATAGTATTTAAGAGATTTAAGATTCTAAGACTTTAAGACTTTTTGCTTGAAGGTGTTGTACTCTAGGCTTTAAAAATTGTCTTTAAGACTTTAAGACTTTTCTCAAATCTGGTTTATAAAGTAGTATATATATATTGAAAAAGAAAACATTTGGAGATTAAAAAAAAAACAAATACAAAGTATTTCTTTGGTAATCTTGGTTGTAACCGTCAGTTTGGGTGCAGTCTGATTTAACGGGTCTTAAATTAATAGTCAAGTAAACCTTTTAGTCGTACTGAGAAGATTTGGATTGATGACATCTGTAGAACACATAGAGGTCTAACAGTTGAACTATCCTTTATAATTCAATACAATCTTATTAGTCATTAATTACTGACTGGGCTAATCTCGCTAAGTAACAACTTTAACAAAATTTCAGTTTGATCTCTAATAATTTTTTGTACATATTAAAAGTTATCATGATTTTTTTAAATAATCATAATATCCTTCTTTAGCAACTCATTATCATATAGTAAATTTTAAAGTTCAAAAATTAAAAAGTATTCCCAAATTACCCCGGGTAAGCATAAAGGAACCCTCATGGATTAGTTTCCAAGAATCACCAATTTATTTATCACATAATAAAATAAAGCTTTCGAGTTTTATCATCATAAATACCATCAATCACTCTTATGTGTCATATCGGTTTCTTATAAAAACAAAAATGATAATTAAAAAAAAAGGTTTTAGAAAAGTTATACAAAAGACATAATAGAACATTGAATTGTCTTTTGGTGAAAAGTTGAGTTAACGTGAGAAGCGGGAGAAACGGTTATCAACCGTTGGATGCACATTAGGATAAGATGCACGAGATAAGATGCATCAAGATGCACCAGATCAATTCTCTTATGAAACGCGATTCATGAGTGGGTTTGAGATTATAAGTGATCAATGGTTCATATCCACTTCTCACGTTTTTCACGTTAACTCAACTTCTCACATGATCTTTCGCCATAGAACACTCTAGGTAATGTATTCTTATTGATAAAACATGATAAAACACTTAATTTGCAGGTTGTATAAACCTAATCTGACGTCTTATTATTATAAAAGCTAATAATAGGACACTTTGGAAAAAAATATTTTGTAAAAAGAGTTGATAGGATATTTAATTTATACGATCTATTAGACTAATATGACGTCCTATAAAACCACTAATTAGGACACCGATATGTGTTACTAAATGTAATAGCAGGTAAACATATTTACAACCACATAAAATGTGTCATGCGTTATACTTCATTATAACGCTTTTAATGTTACATAAAACATTTAATACATTCATAATCATAGAGCTTGTTAGGCCGCTTAATTTTGTCTTAACAACTTATAGTAACGTAGACACCCATGATTTGATCTTATAAATTTAAGGGTCATATTAAATAGGTTTTTTAGGACGCTAATTGACGTCCTAAAAGGTGTCTTTGGTTGTAGTGATACTTATTTAAGTATAGATGATAAAAAAAACTCAATATATATATATATATATATATATATATATATATATATATATACTATATTATTAAGTATTTATAAAAAAACTCTTAAAAACAATTGATAAAGTTTAATGTACCTAATGTTAATTACTTAAAATCTCTTAAAAACAATTGATAAAGTTTAATGTACCTAATGCTAATTTTTATAAAATCTCTTAAAAACAATTATTAAAGATTTATGTACTACATTTAATACAATTTATTAACTTGCAATCCTTATTTCTAACCACTTTAACTCTCCTAAAATCACTCACCGCATAACTAAATACAGGATAAAAATCAAAATTTAAATATAAAAAATCTAAAATATAATTAAGAAAATCTAATAGAATATTTAATGCTTATTTTATAAAAAAATCATTATATTATTAAACCTAAAATAAATTACATTATTATTAAACCATCTAAGAAACTCTTAAAAACAAACTTTTATGCATTAAGTATTGTTTATTGATACACATTACTTACAATTCAAGATTACAAATCATGATGCATGAGTACAAATTTATAAAGATATATGTTTGAATTCATAATTAACTGATAAACATAATCAAAACAGGATAAACATCTCAATTTAAATATAAAGAATTTAAAATATATAAGATAATCATTGAATTCTAACAAAATACTTAAATTTTTTATATAAAAAACATTATATTATTAAGCATAAATTAAACAAATTTATAAAAAAAAACAGTATCACTCTCTTAAAACCATCCAAAATCGTACTGCAAATCGATAAAAAAACAAAAAATAAAAAGAAACATTAAATCGTGATGTATCTCGCTGCATTGCGCGAATATGTTTTAGTAAAATATTAAAGATCAAAACATACACACACACACATATATAGAGGGAGTTTTAAGGGAAAACCCAAAATAAATGAAAAACCGAAAATCATTCAATCAATCGTTAGATTAATTGATCCAATAGATGTGATTAAAAATGTGGTTACAACTTTAGTTTTAAATTGAAAAAAATCCCCCACTCCTTATTTTTTAAATCGAAAAAAATACAAAATATGATCAAAATTCGAATTAAACAAATTACACACAAAAAATCGATCATATTTTTCTCGTTAATTTGACATTTATATTGATATACTTTTTCATTAATATTTTCGTGATTTTTTGGTTTTCCATTTATTTTACGGTTTTCCCCTGAACCTGATCAAATATATATATATATATATATATATATAGAGAGAGAGAGAGAGAGAGAGAGAATATATGTGGGTTCATACGAGAACAATATCTATTTAAGAAAACACAAGAACGACCGAATCAATACAAAATCATATATGATTCACGTATAAAATCATATATAATTCACGCGACATAAGTTGCGGCCAAAGTCGTCTGCGTCCATTATTTTGGCCGTTAATGTCGAATCATATATAATTTACAGTTTTCTTGTTTTCTTAAATAGTATCCCTCGTTTGAGCCTATATATATATATATATATATATAATTGAATATTTGGAACATAATATCCAAAATCTTAAAAGTTACAATAAAAAAAAAGAACTAAAATGAACACAACTAACCCTAGCTCAATAATATAATGGGAATTAACTGTTCAACCATGGAAGCCAATTCCAATTTGAAGACTTATACAACCAATAGCAAATTTCAACTTGTTTCACACCATTTTCCATACATTATTATGACAATTAATTAACACAATAATTTTAAAAAGCAGTCAAAAAGTTATATTATAGAATTAGGTGTCGTTTGTTTTTTAAGAGGTCTAAAGTCTGAAGTTTTAATTTAGTTATGATTAATAAGAGGTGATGTATAAAAAGGTCTGAACGATTCAGACTTAAAAGTCATTAAGAGGGTTTTTAAAAAAAAAACAACCCTTTAGTCTTATAGATACTTAAATAAATTTACAATTTAGAAGTTTAATTAACTCATATAACTTGATACATTTTTTTAAATATATTTGTACGGTTCCAAGGGAATGAAAGAATTTTCTATTAGTTATCAATTTTATGGAGTATTTTATTTAATAAGTAAGTCTCTACGAGTATTTTATATTAAAATATGTTTATCATTTATCAATTTGTTATAATTTAGTTTCATAAAATTAAAACATATTAATAAGTTGTAAATATTGTATAACATCGTAAAAATATTGTATTACTATACTCGCATCTAAATATATTCGTGATTTGGGTTAAACTATTGAAAAATTACGTTTTTCATACCTAGAGATTGTTGAAAATTGTTATTTTCGTTTTTGTGTTTTTTAAATTACAATTTTCATTTTTATGGTTTATTATTGAGTGACTTAGGGCCTGTTTGTTAGCAGCTTAATGAGTTTAATGAGACTCACAGCTTATTCAGTTAGCTATATATGACTGTTTGGTAGTGACTTAATGATATAGAAAGTGACTTATTCAGTAAGATTTTAAGGTGGAGCTTTATGCAGAATGCCAAGTTTTTTCCAAACCAGTCACTCCCATTAAAAAAATGTTTCTTTCATTTATGAAAAAACTCTCTCAAATAAAAATCTTCTAAATCTATACAGACAGATTAATCCACACAAACACCTTTATCCATACAGAACTTGTTTGACAGTTGTTGAATGGTTTAGTGCAGAATGATTAAGAGACTCTTATGATATAGTGCAATATGAAATATGATTGTTTGTTAATTGTTCAAAATGAAATCAGGGCGCTTAATGGTTAAGGGAGACCCAGGATACAAAATGATTCAGAGGGTTTTGGAACCATTAAGAAACAACCTTTTTTCTGTCAAACATGATTCACCTTCTAACGATTTAGAGGTTGCCTCTTAATGAAACCATTAAGAGGTAAACAAACAACCCCTTAAACTAGTGGTCCCTATGGTTTGTTCAAATTTTGGATTTGGTTCCAAAAATAAACTATCTACACTGATGGTCCTTAACTTTTTATTTTCATAACACTCACGGTCCCTCTACATAACAACATTAGTTAGCAATCGTTATGAAGGATTAATCGATCTTTAAACAAACTATAGGGACTAATTGTGTAATCTATTCTAAAGTTAATGTGATTTCCGTTCTTTTTTAATTTTATATTAAAAAATATTTTATATACCCAATCACAAATCAAATTTATTAAAATAAAATACATATTAAATAAAAATATTTATATTGATTTAAAACCTATTAAAATCACAAAAAATTACCGTTAAATCAAGATAAATTCATATATATTTTAAGTTGGGAATTGAAATACGAGAGCAAAATATTAACAATTAAATTCGGTTAACATATATATATATACTCAAACAACAAATAATTAAAATAGCAACAAAATAAAAATTATAAATTAAGATTTAAAAAACATTGATTATTCAAACAATTAATAAAAATTACCATCACAACGAACAAAATTAGGTTTATATGACGTCAAAAAAATTAAGCACCTAAATAAGTTTTACGTAATTGCATTGCAATAAGTTTATATGACGCTTTTAGGCGTCCTAATAAGTTTTTAGAACACTTATAATACATAGCGTCGCATTAGCAATTTTATATGAGATCATTTAAAAAAGTTTTTTTTTATAAAAACAAACGTCCTATAAAAAGATGGTTGTTTACGACGTTTAACTTTTTTTTGTGTCATATAAATCTAATTTGTTTGTAGTGATAGTTTTTATTAATTGTTTGAATAATCAGTGTTTTTTTTAATCTTAATTTTTATTTTTTTATTTAATTATTTGTTAATAATCTCATGTTAACTGAACGTCTCAACTTAATTTTCAATATTTTATTTGCATATTCCAAATACTAAAAAATATGTGAATTTATCTTGATTTTATTTGTTTTTCTAAACTTGAAAATTTTTAAGCGCTAACTTTTTTTTTTTTGTGAATTTGATAGTTTGTAAATAAATATAATTTGTATATTTAATATATACCTTTTATTTTAAGAAATTAGATTTATGATTAAATATATAAAATATTTTTTAATGAAAAAAAATGTCAACCACATCAAAATTTTAAGCTTATTACATTTTTGGTCCTTATAGTTTATTCAAAGACCAATTAATCCTTCATAACGGTTGTTAACTAATGTTGTTAAGTGGAGGGACCTTGGATGTTATGAAAATGAAAATTTAGAGACCACTAGTGTAGATAGTTTGTTTTAGAGACTAAATCCGAAATTTGAGTAAACCACAGGGACCACCAGTGTAGTTCACTCTTTATTATTTATTATTGTCTTCGTCATCATGAATTTATTGTTATTTTTGTCCACTGGCATGTAATTTATTGTTGTTTTCTTCTCTTATACTTAAAAGATAGAAGTTAGTCTCCGAGACGAAAATAGCAATGCATTGTAAACCATATAGATGGAAACCACGATTTTAAAACTAAAGGACAAAATTCGCAATTATTAACAAATCATAAGAACGAAAATAGCAATGAATTGCAAACCACAAAGATGAAAACCATAATTTCGAAACCACATCGACGAAAAACATAATTTACTCAAAATACATACATACACACACACACACACATATATATATATATATATATATATATATATATATATATACGAATGTTGCTGATCTATGAGGACTTTCTGATTTTCTAATTAATCCTTGATCTAGTATTTCTGGTATTTATTTTTTAAATTCTTCTTTATCTAATGGACTATATTCTATATTAGCAGTTCTAATTGTAATATCGGGATTTTTAAGCCTTAGATTCATTTAAGAAATGATAAATGTGTGAGAAATAGAGAAGTAATCTTAGTCTTTCATATGGTCAAGATCGGATTTGACTGGTCAAATATTGCGTCTTTGACTGCTCAAATATTGCGTCTTTGACTGGTCAACAATTGCGACTTTGACTGTTCAAAAGTTGCGGCTATTCCAAAAATAGAATGACAGTTTCGTAGTTTTTACAAATACACGAGACGAGTTCATATATGAACCTGTATGATTCACATATGAACTATATGTTCATATGTGAACCAGTGCAATTCACATATGAACTCTTTTAACTGATTAATATATGAACTACTTAACTTATTCATATATGAATTAATTAACTGTAGGTTCATATGTGAATCAGTTGAACTAATTAACAGATTCACATATGAACTAATTAACTAATTCTCATATGATGTAACACCCTCAAATTTGGAAACAAAAACTAATTAAAAAATTTCAGTAATACCTCAAAGAAGGATAAAATCTCTTACAACAAGTTCATCCTCGAAATACTATTCTAGATATAACCATTAACGAAATGGATTGAGTCTTACATAAAGACTAATAAAAGGATCGGGTGTTACTAAACCAAAGTACATGTTGCAATTCTCAAGATAACTGCGGAAGACTTCACCAAGCTACTCACCCTCGCGTATAGATCTAGTACCCATTTCTTCACAGTGTCGCTAGAAGCATACCCCAACCGGGACCTGATACACATGCCGACAAATAAAAAGGTTAGGCTAACGCCTAGTGAGTTCAAGAGTTTTCGACGTGAATAAATATATCGTTATAAAGGAAAGAATGCAACTTAAAGCACAATCTTTCAAATGATTTACTTTAAATATGAAAACGACTCGTTTTCCAATAACGTGCATTTTAAGGGCGAACGCCCCAATACAAAACATTCTTTATAAAGTGATGCAACCCAAAACTCACCCAAAACTTGAATAGAAAACGGACTCCCAATTTATAAAACACAGATAAAACTTCGTATCCCGAAACACCGAAAACACGGGTAGGGTTAATATTCAACTCATAAATCATGGGAAAAAATCCATATAAATATAAAATGCCACAGAAAACATGGAACAAATATTCAATACTCACGCGACCATAAAATAGAATGAAATCCAAATGTTAAGCATGGACAATTAATTATCAAAAATACTGCTGGCCGACAACGGGGGAGACCCGTATCCATTGAGAGTGGAGGAACACAAAAGTATGCCACTCATACAACGTTAATCGTATGACACTTCACAACATAAAAGCCCAAGTGTCCCTACGACTCCCTTCAAGCTACACCAAAAAAGATAGTTGACCTTATCGAATATTACCATGAATACCACCAAAGGTCCGACACTGTCGGGGGTTACAACCAAGGCATTGCCCCGACATGGCGGAGTCCCCAAACGCCCATCAACACGACAACACAACCGTATTCCAAATGAAATCATCATAATATACCAAACATATATTCCTTTTTCATGTAAAATACCCATTGTGACACACATAATGGAAATCCCCAAATAATTACACAACATAGAGTAAATCATGGGATGATACTTCATATACATATATCTCACATAATCTCATGGAAATACCATCAAATACTTAAACTCGTAAAGATGACCATTTTGAGCAAATATGTGATAATAACAACAAATAAGCAAATATGATGTGTATCCAGTTTTAACAAAAGTTTAGTAAACTCACTTTGCTAGATTTAGACTAAATCTAGATTTTACCCACTTAGAGCTTTCCTTGAAGAAACTTGGTTCTTCAAACCAAATCTTCCAAAACCTATATCCACAAGGTTCCAACCATAAATATACATAATCAACCACAAAGAATCGTTTCCCAAACCATGTACATGGATACCTCAACTAATACCGAAACCCTAACTTCCATAACCGAAGAGAATAGAAGATTACCTTAACCAAAGCTTGAATCCACCAACCAAAACACCTCTAGTTCACCAAAATCATTACAAACCTTCAATCTATGAAAGGGAGAACAAAGGGTGGATGAAACCCTAGAAAACTTTGAGGAAGAAGATGAATAGGGAGAAATGAGAAGCTTACCACCACAAAATTCTCTAGAATACTTCAATAAACTTCCAATATCTTGATTGATCCTTGAAGATCTCTCAAAGACGAAACCTTAGCAAGTTGAATCACCAAAATCGGAGTTGAAATGAGAGAGATATGAAGAAATGAAGTTTGGGGCTGAAATCGCGATTTTAACACTTTGATACACCCAGGCGATTGTGCCAGGCTATAGTGACAATGTCACAATCGCCGGGCACAATCGCTGAGATTGTACCGAGAGTTTTCGGGCTCTAGCGACCATGACAGGCGATTGTGACACTGTCACAATCGCCGGCCATTATAGCCTAGCACGTACCGAAACTGTTTTGGTCATAACTTCTTTGTTATAGCTCCGTTTTCGCTCCGGAAAGAACCGTTGGTCTCGTAATTGAATCCTTTATCCATCAAGACTATAAAACCAAGGATTCAAGACCAAAATCAAATATCTTATTTTTCCTTAATATATCGGTTTCTGTATAAACTTGAAATGATACCTTTCGAAAAATCGGGGTGTTACAATCCTCCCAACCTTAAAAGAGATTTCGTCCTCGAAATCTAGCACCAAACAATCACCCAATATCGCCCTTGGCGAGGTCAAATGATTCCCTGTCCAAAAGGAATACCTTAACTAAACCTTACCTCATATACGAACCCGATTACATCCCCGTTGAGGTTATCGCTGCGTTCCTTATAACGAACCATCGCCAACTCAACCTCAACTTTCCATATAACTCACCCAAAGCAGGATAAACGTTAAGTTCTAGCTTAATCACATTCTTAACATTAAATCTCGGTCGCCTCCCAACCTTATTTTGTTTATATTAACTCCAGAACAACTCACGACCTTATTCAGTCATTTCCACCAAGAATACCCCAAAACAAACCTTTCCCTTAGTTACTTCTAAATACGACGCATCAAGGTCTCTTCAATAATAGATTTGTACTTGAAGTCCACCTCAACATTCTCACCAAATGTCTCCAATAAACATTACCACTAAACTCCCACCATGAACTCAAGCATCGATTTCCAAATCAGCGAAAGTCCTGACAATTATCAAAATACCCATGATTGATTTCTTAATTATCGACATCTAATTTTCTTAAGTTTTCCGCTCGTCCTGCAGATGCACCAGATCTAACGGAAATACATTGAAGCACACCACAGTTATTGTCCTCAAAATCAAGCGCCAACACCTAACCTCGAGATGGCCATTCTGCAAACGTGGGCATACTACCAAGTATTTCCTTTCTGATTAGCAATGCCGATTCAAAGTTGACACCTACTCTTGGGAGTAGTCACTCAAATCCAACATCCTTACCAGTCAACCATAACATCATCATTATTCACGAATACCCAACAATATAGTACACCACCGACATATAGCATGCCGTCATACCAAATTCCCACAATTCCAAAACTGACCATATCCAAACAACCGAACACGATTTTAATCCGTAGGTTTAACGAAGCATAAAGATCGTTACTTAACTAACTAGGAGAAAGCACATGTCTAACGCCTCAAACTCCGAGGACTCTTTTAATCCTGATTATCGACTTCTAACACGAGGGGGCTTACACCTATAGCCCAATGAGTTCAAGGTTTTTCACACTACTATGCCAATTTGAAATTTATAAAACTCTCAAATACATAAGTTTTATAACAATTAAACGTGCGGTGAAAATATACTATCGTACATTCGATAGGTTTCAAAATTGGTCACCAATGTCACACATATAAACCATTTTCAAAACTCATTTGATCATTACTTACACTAATACAACGATAACGAAAGTTGCGTAGCAAAATTTTAAAACGGACTACCAGGGTCATAGTATGCATCAATTTATGCTATGCGTATGAAAATAACTTTCCGTTCCATAACATGTGCAATAAAAGTTTGTACAACTCCCAAAAGAGGATTTCACAACTTCAACTTTAAAATCTTTTACTTTGACACAAAACGTCGGAAGATAAAGTTTCCAACAAGACCTATATACGTCCGATCATTTCCCAAATGTAGTAACACAATAGGAATATATATATATATATATATATATATATATATTTTATTCGCGGTTCAAATTTGGGCCGCACCGATAAAACGTACTTACCCAAAATTGTAAATACAACGACATGCAAACCGGAACTTCATCTCATGTATTGCGGAAAACTCCTATCAGTAAAATCAATAACTGAAATATGTTCCGGGCAAAAGTTCTATCCGAAATACCAAAAATCTTTCATACGATTACTCACACCAACAGTATAATTTATGTAACGAATGAGAAATAGTTTTACGTACTAAAACAATGTATAACAAGACTTTCATACAAAATTACATAAGGGAGATTCACAAAATCGAACCTTAAAATTTCTGCAATTAACCATGAAATGTCATGAAATAAAACTTCTCATAGTGACTCGCATACATCGGTTTATTCTCCAAGATTTAGTAAAGACATATGCATGCGATTTGAGCAATTGTAAGAGCATTTAGTTTAATTCCAACTGTATAAATAAAATGTTTGCAAAACCCGAGACAACATGCTCATAATATCGAACTCTTAAAGTTTTCTCTCTTTTAGTCACAATGCGGCACGGAATAAGATTTCACAACAAAACTTGCATGTGATCGATTATTTCGCAAAGCTAGTAGATTGATATGTGTATGTACCCGGTTAAAACATGAAATAATTTATGTCGTTTTCGAGTTCAGAGCCAAATATAAACATGTTCTCATCGTTCCAAAACATTGGCTGAAATACCATGACGGAATTTCCAATAAAATATGCATACATGATATGTGCAACTGAACTGCTCCCACTAAACTCAAAGGGGAAATAATACCACTGGACGCCTATAAAATTTCCACCACTATTTTTAAATCGGACAAATGTCCTCAAGACTCCATTTAGTCAAAACCGAGCCAACGATCCAACAGTTTACGTGAATACGCAATTGGAAGCCGATATAACTATTTGAAACACGTTTGACCAACTATTATGCAAACACGACCAAAAAGTATAAATAAATAAAATCTCATTGTTGATTGAGACAAACCATTTTCCCAATTGGATTCATACCCTTATATTTTCAAAATGCCTCATAACACAATAATATGCATTTTTGAAAAGGTTCATAAAATTGTATGCACCAAATGGACAATTATATAAAATGACTTCCATTTATATATTACTTCGTAAAAAAATATATCAAAATGATTTATTTATCAAAGTGCCCAAAATCACAAAGATGTGTGTTACATAAGTTTAAAAGGTTAAATATAACCAAATAACCCAAAACTTATCAGCATTTAACAATTTAATGTAAAACACAAACACATTAAAATAAACAACTTATAGATAATAGCCCATTTTCTTTTTAAATAATAAAGACCGACTCATATGCATATAAACCCACTGCATTACAGTCTAAATAGTACATGACTCCAATTGAATGACCAACGCACTCAAAACATGTAATTCTCAAATGATGCGCATTAACCGCCATCATACTTGGTATTTCACAATTGAGCTATTAAACCAGACCGAAGTCCTAAAGACTCATTTATTTTCAAATATGCATTTCCAAGTGTAACTGCCGGTAAGAATAGAAATCATAAAATGGGACTATATACATAATTTCAAATACTTCACATAAATATGCAAGTAATGCTTCATAAAACATTCCCTTTCATGAATGATGCATAAAAACCGACAACCATTCAAAAGTATATTTCTTTGACCAAAGATCGTTTTATGCAATAAAACGTTAAAACACATTGATTTGTGACCCTCTATCAAAATGTCCAAAAATCCCAAATGTAGTGTGTAACACCCGTAAATTCTTAAGGTAAGTATTATGTCCCCCTTAATGCATTAATTTCGCTTATGTGTGAATGTGTGTCTTTGTGTACATTTTATGATCTTGAATTATGTTAAAATGTCATGTATTGATTTACCATCTTTAATCGTGCAAACCTTGTGCTCGTTATCATTTTCGGTTGAGCTTTCGGGCTGTTTCGGGTGCCATTCGATTGTGCCACGTGATTGTGCCCTTGGCACTATCGCGAGGGCACTATCGCCGAACGTGTACCGAGGGTTCGGGGTAACCCGCGATTGTGCCACGCGATTGTGCCATGGCACTATCGCGGAGGGCACTATCGCCGAGTTTGTACCATGGAGGGGGGAGCCTTCGCAATTGTGACACGCGATAGTGCCAAGGGCACTATCGCCGGGCACTATCGTCCGCGGGGGGTTGGCCGATTTAATGCACTTGACAGTCTCATTTCTTACTTATCACTTTACAAAAAACGGGAGAACTCTCTCTTAGGCGATTTTTGGGAGTTTCAAACACATACTCATTTAGTGCTAGGGTTTTGGGTTGGTGGGAGCATTAAGTGGTCATCAAGCTTCATCCAAGTGTCCCCATTGAAGTGTTCTTCAAGATTCTCATTTCTCACTTTCAAGTCTCACCTTCTCCAACTTCTAGGGTTTCCATATTTTCTAGGTTTTGGGTTCAAAACCTAGATTGTGAGTTTACTAAACCTTTGTTAAAACTAGATACACATCATAATCTTTTATTTGTTATTTCATTCTCTATGTGTTCAAGTATTTGGGATTTCTTGATGAAAATAGTTAGAAATATGGATATTGGTGATATACTATGTTTTATGTTATGTGTACCATTATTTGGGGCTTTTCCCCATGGATATATAAAATGGATACCTTGATATGTTAGATGTATGCATATATGTGTGTTATGATGGTTTTAGTTGGAAATATCACTTTGGTGACATATTTATATGCATGATGAGTATAATTGTCGTTTGGGACTTTTGTTGGACTCCATGAGGATAGGATGGTAACATTGTACCCGTAGTCGGTATGGAAATATGTTGGGTTGAAATATACCAAAGGACCTCCTATATGCATTATGTTGGATGAATCAAGGCAAGTTCACTAGAAGGATGTAGTCTTGGGGCACCACCGAGATGGTATGTGCCTAGACCTCCGCCACTCGGAAAGTTTCCTTTACGGTCTAATCTCCGGGTGTGCCGGGCCTTTGGGGTGTTCCTTGTTAAGGGCACCAAGGTGCATTGACTATTTGGAGTGGAATTGATTGGTGCTTTGGGTCTCCCCTAATGACTCCACATATATTTGGATACTGGTTAACTGCTGATAAGAAATTGTGATTGTTCATACATGCTTATTATTGTCCAACTCACTAGGCTTTTTGGCCTAACACTTGTTTGGTGTCGATGTGTATCTCAGGTGTTAGCGGCGCGGCTCCTAGGCAAGTTTAGATGCTTTGGGCAAGAGCTTGGGGATTTTGGCACTTGAACTATTCTTGGAACAATTTGGGTTTATAGATAACACCCCTTTTGTAATCTATTTTCTAGATGTAGAAATTAGATTAGTTGGTTGTTGTTTATTTATCCGTTAAATTACAGATTTGTGATTAAACAGGTTGTTTGTATATTTCCCCTTTTTGGGTAGCTTTTGCTATGACAAACTTTATACCACTTCTCCATTTATGGAAAGTTTTTGTTATCCCTATTTTTAGGGTGTTACAAGTTGGTATCAGAGCTTTAGTTTAAGTGAACTAGGTATTGTTGAGCATATCTAGACTTAAGCTTTAGACTTTATGACTTCACTGTCCACTTGGGGTAGAAATCCTAGGTGGGAAGAGCGTTAGGATTAAGGAATTACTGTAATTGAAAGTTATGATGATGGTGACAAGAATTCTTGTGTATGGTTCGTTCATAATTTCACTTAGCTACTGCTATTATGAATGCATTGTTACGTGAGCATACTTGGTTTACTATTATTATAATAATTGATGAAGGTATTAGTACGTACCATGAGTTAAACTCGCTTAGTCTTTTCTCAATCTCCTTCTCGTGCTTGTGTGGCAGTGATCAATGGTAAACACTCGAAGTAGACTACCGGACATGCCAGAGGGGCAACCAGAAGTGGAATCTGCAACAGTACGATCCCCGGTGGGGGCAACCTCCGATGACATTCCTATACCCAGAATCTTGGCAGGAGGGCCTGAGCACATTCCGCGTCGGAACCTCAACACAGATACTGCCATCCTGGAGGAAGTTACCATGGAGACCCGGCTTCGGGATAGCATGATGTTGGCTATGAATGCGGCCCTGGCTCAACAACAGTTGGCCATGACTTCGGCCATGACCCAACATCAAGAGTTTTTCATGAAACTCCTAGAGGATTGAGACGTTAGCCACCGACAACCTGAGACGATGGCTGAAAACATTATTGTGGGGTCGGGTGGACCAAATGTGGTAATGGTTGAGGAACCATCCGCTGAAGGGATTCGACGAAGACTAAGGGGTGCACTTACAAGACGTTTCTGGGGTGCCACCCTAAGGAGTTTGCGGGTTCAGATAACCCGGTTGCTTGCATGTACTGGCTCAAAGAGGTAGAGATGGCCTTTGAGTCAAGTGAGTGCGATCCCTCTCAACGGGTCAAGTTTGCTTCTCAACTACTTTGGGGAGAGGCTTTGATTTAGTGGAATCTCACTCGATCAGTCCTCACACCTGAGGTTCTGGCTAAGTTAACTTGGCCGGTTTTCAAGGAGAAGATTATAGACAAGTATTGTAGCGAGCGTTCGATGGACAAGTTAGAGTAGGAGTTCCGAGATCTGAAGAAAGGGAACCTGTCTGTGGTTGGCTACTCCAAACTCTTTTTGGAGAAACTAAACTTGGTGGGACATCTAGTCCCCGATGAAAGGTCAAAGATTAAAGCCTATAATCAAGGGTTACCGGCCGGGATGCGATCGGCGGTAAGGAATGCTAAGTGTTCGACTTTACAAGAGATTATCGAAGAGTCCTTGCTCGTTGAGGACGACATCAATGCCGAAAGGGAAGAGAAGAGGTTAGTTGGTGAGAAAAGGAAGTGGGAAGGGCCATCTGGGCCTGTTCGTCAGTCGAGACCCTTTGTAAGTGGGAAAGCAGGTGATCAACGTCGTGAAGAACGGTGGTGTTCCAAGTGCAGGTCAAAGCACTCGGGACCATGTGCTACAAGAACTTACTCCGGTCCAACCAGGTGCGCCAAGTGTGGTAAGAAGAACCATACGACTCGAGAATGTTCCATCCAGGGATCGGTATGTTTTGAGTGCGGGGAACCAGGGCATATGAAAAGATTCTGCCCAAAGCTAGTTGGAGGAAATGGGGGAAATTCTGTGGGTTCGACGGTCAGAGTCGAGCAAACACCCAGGGCACCGAGTCGAGCTTTCTGGATGTCTGCCGAGGAGGCGAAGGAGACCGCGGATGTCGTTTCGGGTACGTTCCTAGTAAACTCCTTGCCAGCTCGTGTTTTGTTTGATTCGGGTGCTACGTGTTCTTTTGTGTCAGATACCTTCTGTAAGCGATTCACTATTCCTATTAGTGTCCTTTCCGATGCACTAGTAGTAGAGATAGCCAATGGGGACCAGGTAGTCATCCGAGACTGTTTTTGTAACTGCACTATAGAGATCGATGGGAATCTTTTTGGGGTAGATTTGCTACCTAAGACTTTAAGACTTTTTGCTTGAAGGTGTTGTACTCTAGGCTTTAAAAATTGTCTTTAAGACTTTAAGACTTTTCTCAAATCTGGTTTATAAAGTAGTATATATATATTGAAAAAGAAAACATTTGGAGATTAAAAAAAAAACAAATACAAAGTATTTCTTTGGTAATCTTGGTTGTAACCGTCAGTTTGGGTGCAGTCTGATTTAACGGGTCTTAAATTAATAGTCAAGTAAACCTTTTAGTCGTACTGAGAAGATTTGGATTGATGACATCTGTAGAACACATAGAGGTCTAACAGTTGAACTATCCTTTATAATTCAATACAATCTTATTAGTCATTAATTACTGACTGGGCTAATCTCGCTAAGTAACAACTTTAACAAAATTTCAGTTTGATCTCTAATAATTTTTTGTACATATTAAAAGTTATCATGATTTTTTTAAATAATCATAATATCCTTCTTTAGCAACTCATTATCATATAGTAAATTTTAAAGTTCAAAAATTAAAAAGTATTCCCAAATTACCCCGGGTAAGCATAAAGGAACCCTCATGGATTAGTTTCCAAGAATCACCAATTTATTTATCACATAATAAAATAAAGCTTTCGAGTTTTATCATCATAAATACCATCAATCACTCTTATGTGTCATATCGGTTTCTTATAAAAACAAAAATGATAATTAAAAAAAAAGGTTTTAGAAAAGTTATACAAAAGACATAATAGAACATTGAATTGTCTTTTGGTGAAAAGTTGAGTTAACGTGAGAAGCGGGAGAAACGGTTATCAACCGTTGGATGCACATTAGGATAAGATGCACGAGATAAGATGCATCAAGATGCACCAGATCAATTCTCTTATGAAACGCGATTCATGAGTGGGTTTGAGATTATAAGTGATCAATGGTTCATATCCACTTCTCACGTTTTTCACGTTAACTCAACTTCTCACATGATCTTTCGCCATAGAACACTCTAGGTAATGTATTCTTATTGATAAAACATGATAAAACACTTAATTTGCAGGTTGTATAAACCTAATCTGACGTCTTATTATTATAAAAGCTAATAATAGGACACTTTGGAAAAAAATATTTTGTAAAAAGAGTTGATAGGATATTTAATTTATACGATCTATTAGACTAATATGACGTCCTATAAAACCACTAATTAGGACACCGATATGTGTTACTAAATGTAATAGCAGGTAAACATATTTACAACCACATAAAATGTGTCATGCGTTATACTTCATTATAACGCTTTTAATGTTACATAAAACATTTAATACATTCATAATCATAGAGCTTGTTAGGCCGCTTAATTTTGTCTTAACAACTTATAGTAACGTAGACACCCATGATTTGATCTTATAAATTTAAGGGTCATATTAAATAGGTTTTTTAGGACGCTAATTGACGTCCTAAAAGGTGTCTTTGGTTGTAGTGATACTTATTTAAGTATAGATGATAAAAAAAACTCAAATATATATATATATATATATATATATATATATATATATACTATATTATTAAGTATTTATAAAAAAACTCTTAAAAACAATTGATAAAGTTTAATGTACCTAATGTTAATTACTTAAAATCTCTTAAAAACAATTGATAAAGTTTAATGTACCTAATGCTAATTTTTATAAAATCTCTTAAAAACAATTATTAAAGATTTATGTACTACATTTAATACAATTTATTAACTTGCAATCCTTATTTCTAACCACTTTAACTCTCCTAAAATCACTCACCGCATAACTAAATACAGGATAAAAATCAAAATTTAAATATAAAAAATCTAAAATATAATTAAGAAAATCTAATAGAATATTTAATGCTTATTTTATAAAAAAATCATTATATTATTAAACCTAAAATAAATTACATTATTATTAAACCATCTAAGAAACTCTTAAAAACAAACTTTTATGCATTAAGTATTGTTTATTGATACACATTACTTACAATTCAAGATTACAAATCATGATGCATGAGTACAAATTTATAAAGATATATGTTTGAATTCATAATTAACTGATAAACATAATCAAAACAGGATAAACATCTCAATTTAAATATAAAGAATTTAAAATATATAAGATAATCATTGAATTCTAACAAAATACTTAAATTTTTTATATAAAAAACATTATATTATTAAGCATAAATTAAACAAATTTATAAAAAAAAACAGTATCACTCTCTTAAAACCATCCAAAATCGTACTGCAAATCGATAAAAAAACAAAAAATAAAAAGAAACATTAAATCGTGATGTATCTCGCTGCATTGCGCGAATATGTTTTAGTAAAATATTAAAGATCAAAACATACACACACACACATATATAGAGGGAGTTTTAAGGGAAAACCCAAAATAAATGAAAAACCGAAAATCATTCAATCAATCGTTAGATTAATTGATCCAATAGATGTGATTAAAAATGTGGTTACAACTTTAGTTTTAAATTGAAAAAAATCCCCCACTCCTTATTTTTTAAATCGAAAAAAATACAAAATATGATCAAAATTCGAATTAAACAAATTACACACAAAAAATCGATCATATTTTTCTCGTTAATTTGACATTTATATTGATATACTTTTTCATTAATATTTTCGTGATTTTTTGGTTTTCCATTTATTTTACGGTTTTCCCCTGAACCTGATCAAATATATATATATATATATATATATATATATATATATATATAGAGAGAGAGAGAGAGAGAGAGAGAGAGAGAGATATGTGGGTTCATACGAGAACAATATCTATTTAAGAAAACACAAGAACGACCGAATCAATACAAAATCATATATGATTCACGTATAAAATCATATATAATTCACGCGACATAAGTTGCGGCCAAAGTCGTCTGCGTCCATTATTTTGGCCGTTAATGTCGAATCATATATAATTTACAGTTTTCTTGTTTTCTTAAATAGTATCCCTCGTTTGAGCCTATATATATATATATATATATATATATAATTGAATATTTGGAACATAATATCCAAAATCTTAAAAGTTACAATAAAAAAAAAGAACTAAAATGAACACAACTAACCCTAGCTCAATAATATAATGGGAATTAACTGTTCAACCATGGAAGCCAATTCCAATTTGAAGACTTATACAACCAATAGCAAATTTCAACTTGTTTCACACCATTTTCCATACATTATTATGACAATTAATTAACACAATAATTTTAAAAAGCAGTCAAAAAGTTATATTATAGAATTAGGTGTCGTTTGTTTTTTAAGAGGTCTAAAGTCTGAAGTTTTAATTTAGTTATGATTAATAAGAGGTGATGTATAAAAAGGTCTGAACGATTCAGACTTAAAAGTCATTAAGAGGGTTTTTAAAAAAAAAACAACCCTTTAGTCTTATAGATACTTAAATAAATTTACAATTTAGAAGTTTAATTAACTCATATAACTTGATACATTTTTTTAAATATATTTGTACGGTTCCAAGGGAATGAAAGAATTTTCTATTAGTTATCAATTTTATGGAGTATTTTATTTAATAAGTAAGTCTCTACGAGTATTTTATATTAAAATATGTTTATCATTTATCAATTTGTTATAATTTAGTTTCATAAAATTAAAACATATTAATAAGTTGTAAATATTGTATAACATCGTAAAAATATTGTATTACTATACTCGCATCTAAATATATTCGTGATTTGGGTTAAACTATTGAAAAATTACGTTTTTCATACCTAGAGATTGTTGAAAATTGTTATTTTCGTTTTTGTGTTTTTTAAATTACAATTTTCATTTTTATGGTTTATTATTGAGTGACTTAGGGCCTGTTTGTTAGCAGCTTAATGAGTTTAATGAGACTCACAGCTTATTCAGTTAGCTATATATGACTGTTTGGTAGTGACTTAATGATATAGAAAGTGACTTATTCAGTAAGATTTTAAGGTGGAGCTTTATGCAGAATGCCAAGTTTTTTCCAAACCAGTCACTCCCATTAAAAAAATGTTTCTTTCATTTATGAAAAAACTCTCTCAAATAAAAATCTTCTAAATCTATACAGACAGATTAATCCACACAAACACCTTTATCCATACAGAACTTGTTTGACAGTTGTTGAATGGTTTAGTGCAGAATGATTAAGAGACTCTTATGATATAGTGCAATATGAAATATGATTGTTTGTTAATTGTTCAAAATGAAATCAGGGCGCTTAATGGTTAAGGGAGACCCAGGATACAAAATGATTCAGAGGGTTTTGGAACCATTAAGAAACAACCTTTTTTCTGTCAAACATGATTCACCTTCTAACGATTTAGAGGTTGCCTCTTAATGAAACCATTAAGAGGTAAACAAACAACCCCTTAAACTAGTGGTCCCTATGGTTTGTTCAAATTTTGGATTTGGTTCCAAAAATAAACTATCTACACTGATGGTCCTTAACTTTTTATTTTCATAACACTCACGGTCCCTCTACATAACAACATTAGTTAGCAATCGTTATGAAGGATTAATCGATCTTTAAACAAACTATAGGGACTAATTGTGTAATCTATTCTAAAGTTAATGTGATTTCCGTTCTTTTTTAATTTTATATTAAAAAATATTTTATATACCCAATCACAAATCAAATTTATTAAAATAAAATACATATTAAATAAAAATATTTATATTGATTTAAAACCTATTAAAATCACAAAAAATTACCGTTAAATCAAGATAAATTCATATATATTTTAAGTTGGGAATTGAAATACGAGAGCAAAATATTAACAATTAAATTCGGTTAACATATATATATATACTCAAACAACAAATAATTAAAATAGCAACAAAATAAAAATTATAAATTAAGATTTAAAAAACATTGATTATTCAAACAATTAATAAAAATTACCATCACAACGAACAAAATTAGGTTTATATGACGTCAAAAAAATTAAGCACCTAAATAAGTTTTACGTAATTGCATTGCAATAAGTTTATATGACGCTTTTAGGCGTCCTAATAAGTTTTTAGAACACTTATAATACATAGCGTCGCATTAGCAATTTTATATGAGATCATTTAAAAAAGTTTTTTTTTATAAAAACAAACGTCCTATAAAAAGATGGTTGTTTACGACGTTTAACTTTTTTTTGTGTCATATAAATCTAATTTGTTTGTAGTGATAGTTTTTATTAATTGTTTGAATAATCAGTGTTTTTTTTAATCTTAATTTTTATTTTTTTATTTAATTATTTGTTAATAATCTCATGTTAACTGAACGTCTCAACTTAATTTTCAATATTTTATTTGCATATTCCAAATACTAAAAAATATGTGAATTTATCTTGATTTTATTTGTTTTTCTAAACTTGAAAATTTTTAAGCGCTAACTTTTTTTTTTTTGTGAATTTGATAGTTTGTAAATAAATATAATTTGTATATTTAATATATACCTTTTATTTTAAGAAATTAGATTTATGATTAAATATATAAAATATTTTTTAATGAAAAAAAATGTCAACCACATCAAAATTTTAAGCTTATTACATTTTTGGTCCTTATAGTTTATTCAAAGACCAATTAATCCTTCATAACGGTTGTTAACTAATGTTGTTAAGTGGAGGGACCTTGGATGTTATGAAAATGAAAATTTAGAGACCACTAGTGTAGATAGTTTGTTTTAGAGACTAAATCCGAAATTTGAGTAAACCACAGGGACCACCAGTGTAGTTCACTCTTTATTATTTATTATTGTCTTCGTCATCATGAATTTATTGTTATTTTTGTCCACTGGCATGTAATTTATTGTTGTTTTCTTCTCTTATACTTAAAAGATAGAAGTTAGTCTCCGAGACGAAAATAGCAATGCATTGTAAACCATATAGATGGAAACCACGATTTTAAAACTAAAGGACAAAATTCGCAATTATTAACAAATCATAAGAACGAAAATAGCAATGAATTGCAAACCACAAAGATGAAAACCATAATTTCGAAACCACATCGACGAAAAACATAATTTACTCAAAATACATACATACACACACACACACACATATATATATATATATATATATATATATATATATATATATATACGAATGTTGCTGATCTATGAGGACTTTCTGATTTTCTAATTAATCCTTGATCTAGTATTTCTGGTATTTATTTTTTAAATTCTTCTTTATCTAATGGACTATATTCTATATTAGCAGTTCTAATTGTAATATCGGGATTTTTAAGCCTTAGATTCATTTAAGAAATGATAAATGTGTGAGAAATAGAGAAGTAATCTTAGTCTTTCATATGGTCAAGATCGGATTTGACTGGTCAAATATTGCGTCTTTGACTGCTCAAATATTGCGTCTTTGACTGGTCAACAATTGCGACTTTGACTGTTCAAAAGTTGCGGCTATTCCAAAAATAGAATGACAGTTTCGTAGTTTTTACAAATACACGAGACGAGTTCATATATGAACCTGTATGATTCACATATGAACTATATGTTCATATGTGAACCAGTGCAATTCACATATGAACTCTTTTAACTGATTAATATATGAACTACTTAACTTATTCATATATGAATTAATTAACTGTAGGTTCATATGTGAATCAGTTGAACTAATTAACAGATTCACATATGAACTAATTAACTAATTCTCATATGATGTAACACCCTCAAATTTGGAAACAAAAACTAATTAAAAAATTTCAGTAATACCTCAAAGAAGGATAAAATCTCTTACAACAAGTTCATCCTCGAAATACTATTCTAGATATAACCATTAACGAAATGGATTGAGTCTTACATAAAGACTAATAAAAGGATCGGGTGTTACTAAACCAAAGTACATGTTGCAATTCTCAAGATAACTGCGGAAGACTTCACCAAGCTACTCACCCTCGCGTATAGATCTAGTACCCATTTCTTCACAGTGTCGCTAGAAGCATACCCCAACCGGGACCTGATACACATGCCGACAAATAAAAAGGTTAGGCTAACGCCTAGTGAGTTCAAGAGTTTTCGACGTGAATAAATATATCGTTATAAAGGAAAGAATGCAACTTAAAGCACAATCTTTCAAATGATTTACTTTAAATATGAAAACGACTCGTTTTCCAATAACGTGCATTTTAAGGGCGAACGCCCCAATACAAAACATTCTTTATAAAGTGATGCAACCCAAAACTCACCCAAAACTTGAATAGAAAACGGACTCCCAATTTATAAAACGCAGATAAAACTTCGTATCCCGAAACACCGAAAACACGGGTAGGGTTAATATTCAACTCATAAATCATGGGAAAAAATCCATATAAATATAAAATGCCACAGAAAACATGGAACAAATATTCAATACTCACGCGACCATAAAATAGAATGAAATCCAAATGTTAAGCATGGACAATTAATTATCAAAAATACTGCTGGCCGACAACGGGGGAGACCCATATCCATTGAGAGTGGAGGAACACAAAAGTATGCCACTCATACAACGTTAATCGTATGACACTTCACAACATAAAAGCCCAAGTGTCCCTACGACTCCCTTCAAGCTACACCAAAAAAGATAGTTGACCTTATCGAATATTACCATGAATACCACCAAAGGTCCGACACTGTCGGGGGTTACAACCAAGGCATTGCCCCGACATGGCGGAGTCCCCAAACGCCCATCAACACGACAACACAACCGTATTCCAAATGAAATCATCATAATATACCAAACATATATTCCTTTTTCATGTAAAATACCCATTGTGACACACATAATGGAAATCCCCAAATAATTACACAACATAGAGTAAATCATGGGATGATACTTCATATACATATATCTCACATAATCTCATGGAAATACCATCAAATACTTAAACTCGTAAAGATGACCATTTTGAGCAAATATGTGATAATAACAACAAATAAGCAAATATGATGTGTATCCAGTTTTAACAAAAGTTTAGTAAACTCACTTTGCTAGATTTAGACTAAATCTAGATTTTACCCACTTAGAGCTTTCCTTGAAGAAACTTGGTTCTTCAAACCAAATCTTCCAAAACCTATATCCACAAGGTTCCAACCATAAATATACATAATCAACCACAAAGAATCGTTTCCCAAACCATGTACATGGATACCTCAACTAATACCGAAACCCTAACTTCCATAACCGAAGAGAATAGAAGATTACCTTAACCAAAGCTTGAATCCACCAACCAAAACACCTCTAGTTCACCAAAATCATTACAAACCTTCAATCTATGAAAGGGAGAACAAAGGGTGGATGAAACCCTAGAAAACTTTGAGGAAGAAGATGAATAGGGAGAAATGAGAAGCTTACCACCACAAAATTCTCTAGAATACTTCAATAAACTTCCAATATCTTGATTGATCCTTGAAGATCTCTCAAAGACGAAACCTTAGCAAGTTGAATCACCAAAATCGGAGTTGAAATGAGAGAGATATGAAGAAATGAAGTTTGGGGCTGAAAATCGCGATTTTAACACTTTGATACACCCAGGCGATTGTGCCAGGCTATAGTGACAATGTCACAATCGCCGGGCACAATCGCTGAGATTGTACCGAGAGTTTTCGGGCTCTAGCGACCATGACAGGCGATTGTGACACTGTCACAATCGCCGGCCATTATAGCCTAGCACGTACCGAAACTGTTTTGGTCATAACTTCTTTGTTATAGCTCCGTTTTCGCTCCGGAAAGAACCGTTGGTCTCGTAATTGAATCCTTTATCCATCAAGACTATAGAACCAAGGATTCAAGACCAAAATCAAATATCTTATTTTTCCTTAATATATCGGTTTCTGTATAAACTTGAAATGATACCTTTCGAAAAATCGGGGTGTTACAATCCTCCCAACCTTAAAAGAGATTTCGTCCTCGAAATCTAGCACCAAATAATCACCCAATATCGCCCTTGGCGAGGTCAAATGATTCCCTGTCCAAAAGGAATACCTTCACTAAACCTTACCTCATATACGAACCCGATTACATCCCCGTTGAGGTTATCGCTGCGTTCCTTATAACGAACCATCGCCAACTCAACCTCAACTTTCCATATAACTCACCCAAAGCAGGATAAACGTTAAGTTCTAGCTTAATCACATTCTTAACATTAAATCTCGGTCGCCTCCCAACCTTATTTTGTTCATATTAACTCCAGAACAACTCACGACCTTATTCAGTCATTTCCACCAAGAATACCCCAAAACAAACCTTTCCCTTAGTTACTTCTAAATACGACGCATCAAGGTCTCTTCAATAATAGATTTGTACTTGAAGTCCACCTCAACATTCTCACCAAATGTCTCCAATAAACATTACCACTAAACTCCCACCATGAACTCAAGCATCGATTTCCAAATCAGCGAAAGTCCTGACAATTATCAAAATACCCATGATTGATTTCTTAATTATCGACATCTAATTTTCTTAAGTTTTCCGCTCGTCCTGCAGATGCACCAGATCTAACGGAAATACATTGAAGCACACCACAGTTATTGTCCTCAAAATCAAGCGCCAACACCTAACCTCGAGATGGCCATTCTGCAAACGTGGGCATACTACCAAATATTTCCTTTCTGATTAGCAATGCCGATTCAAAGTTGACACCTACTCTTGGGAGTAGTCACTCAAATCCAACATCCTTACCAGTCAACCATAACATCATCATTATTCACGAATACCCAACAATATAGTACACCACCGACATATAGCATGCCGTCATACCAAATTCCCACAATTCCAAAACTGACCATATCCAAACAACCGAACACGATTTTAATCCGTAGGTTTAACGAAGCATAAAGATCGTTACTTAACTAACTGGGAGAAAGCACATGTCTAACGCCTCAAACTCCGAGGACTCTTTTAATCCTGATTATCGACTTCTAACACGAGGGGGCTTACACCTATAGCCCAATGAGTTCAAGGTTTTTCACACTACTATGCCAATTTGAAATTTATAAAACTCTCAAATACATAAGTTTTATAACAATTAAACGTGCGGTGAAAATATACTATCGTACATTCGATAGGTTTCAAAATTGGTCACCAATGTCACACATATAAACCATTTTCAAAACTCATTTGATCATTACTTACACTAATACAACGATAACGAAAGTTGCGTAGCAAAATTTTAAAACGGACTACCAGGGTCATAGTATGCATCAATTTATGCTATGCGTATGAAAATAACTTTCCGTTCCATAACATGTGCAATAAAAGTTTGTACAACTCCCAAAAGAGGATTTCACAACTTCAACTTTAAAATCTTTTACTTTGACACAAAACGTCGGAAGATAAAGTTTCCAACAAGACCTATATACGTCCGATCATTTCCCAAATGTAGTAACACAATAGGAATATATATATATATATATATATATATATATATATATATATATATATATATATTTTATTCGCGGTTCAAATTTGGGCCGCACCGATAAAACGTACTTACCCAAAATTGTAAATACAACGACATGCAAACCGGAACTTCATCTCATGTATTGCGGAAAACTCCTATCAGTAAAATCAATAACTGAAATATGTTCCGGGCAAAAGTTCTATCCGAAATACCAAAAATCTTTCATACGATTACTCACACCAACAGTATAATTTATGTAACGAATGAGAAATAGTTTTACGTACTAAAACAATGTATAACAAGACTTTCATACAAAATTACATAAGGGAGATTCACAAAATCGAACCTTAAAATTTCTGCAATTAACCATGAAATGTCATGAAATAAAACTTCTCATAGTGACTCGCATACATCGGTTTATTCTCCAAGATTTAGTAAAGACATATGCATGCGATTTGAGCAATTGTAAGAGCATTTAGTTTAATTCCAACTGTATAAAAAAAATGTTTGCAAAACCCGAGACAACATGCTCATAATATCGAACTCTTAAAGTTTTCTCTCTTTTAGTCACAATGCGGCACGGAATAAGATTTCACAACAAAACTTGCATGTGATCGATTATTTCGCAAAGCTAGTAGATTGATATGTGTATGTACCCGGTTAAAACATGAAATAATTTATGTCGTTTTCGAGTTCAGAGCCAAATATAAACATGTTCTCATCGTTCCAAAACATTGGCTGAAATACCATGACGGAATTTCCAATAAAATATGCATACATGATATGTGCAACTGAACTGCTCCCACTAAACTCAAAGGGGAAATAATACCACTGGACGCCTATAAAATTTCCACCACTATTTTTAAATCGGACAAATGTCCTCAAGACTCCATTTAGTCAAAACCGAGCCAACGATCCAACAGTTTACGTGAATACGCAATTGGAAGCCGATATAACTATTTGAAACACGTTTGACCAACTATTATGCAAACACGACCAAAAAGTATAAATAAATAAAATCTCATTGTTGATTGAGACAAACCATTTTCCCAATTGGATTCATACCCTTATATTTTCAAAATGCCTCCTAACACAATAATATGCATTTTTGAAAAGGTTCATAAAATTGTATGCACCAAATGGACAATTATATAAAATGACTTCCATTTATATATTACTTCGTAAAAAAATATATCAAAATGATTTATTTATCAAAGTGCCCAAAATCACAAAGATGTGTGTTACATAAGTTTAAAAAGTTAAATATAACCAAATAACCCAAAACTTATCAGCATTTAACAATTTAATGTAAAACACAAACACATTAAAATAAACAACTTATAGATAATAGCCCATTTTCTTTTTAAATAATAAAGACCGACTCATATGCATATAAACCCACTGCATTACAGTCTAAATAGTACATGACTCCAATTGAATGACCAACGCACTCAAAACATGTAATTCTCAAATGATGCGCATTAACCGCCATCATACTTGGTATTTCACAATTGAGCTATTAAACCAGACCGAAGTCCTAAAGACTCATTTATTTTCAAATATGCATTTCCAAGTGTAACTGCCGGTAAGAATAGAAATCATAAAATGGGACTATATACATAATTTCAAATACTTCACATAAATATGCAAGTAATGCTTCATAAAACATTCCCTTTCATGAATGATGCATAAAAACCGACAACCATTCAAAAGTATATTTCTTTGACCAAAGATCGTTTTATGCAATAAAACGTTAAAACACATTGATTTGTGACCCTCTATCAAAATGTCCAAAAATCCCAAATGTAGTGTGTAACACCCGTAAATTCTTAAGGTAAGTATTATGTCCCCCTTAATGCATTAATTTCGCTTATGTGTGAATGTGTGTCTTTGTGTACATTTTATGATCTTGAATTATGTTAAAATGTCATGTATTGATTTACCATCTTTAATCGTGCAAACCTTGTGCTCGTTATCATTTTCGGTTGAGCTTTCGGGCTGTTTCGGGTGCCATTCGATTGTGCCACGTGATTGTGCCCTTGGCACTATCGCGAGGGCACTATCGCCGAACGTGTACCGAGGGTTCGGGGTAACCCGCGATTGTGCCACGCGATTGTGCCATGGCACTATCGCGGAGGGCACTATCGCCGAGTTTGTACCATGGAGGGGGGAGCCTTCGCAATTGTGACACGCGATAGTGCCAAGGGCACTATCGCCGGGCACTATCGTCCGCGGGGGGTTGGCCGATTTAATGCACTTGACAGTCTCATTTCTCACTTATCACTTTACAAAAAACGGGAGAACTCTCTCTTAGGCGATTTTTGGGAGTTTCAAACACATACTCATTTAGTGCTAGGGTTTTGGGTTGGTGGGAGCATTAAGTGGTCATCAAGCTTCATCCAAGTGTCCCCATTGAAGTGTTCTTCAAGATTCTCATTTCTCACTTTCAAGTCTCACCTTCTCCAACTTCTAGGGTTTCCATATTTTCTAGGTTTTGGGTTCAAAACCTAGATTGTGAGTTTACTAAACCTTTGTTAAAACTAGATACACATCATAATCTTTTATTTGTTATTTCATTCTCTATGTGTTCAAGTATTTGGGATTTCTTGATGAAAATAGTTAGAAATATGGATATTGGTGATATACTATGTTTTATGTTATGTGTACCATTATTTGGGGCTTTTCCCCATGGATATATAAAATGGATACCTTGATATGTTAGATGTATGCATATATGTGTGTTATGATGGTTTTAGTTGGAAATATCACTTTGGTGACATATTTATATGCATGATGAGTATAATTGTCGTTTGGGACTTTTGTTGGACTCCATGAGGATAGGATGGTAACATTGTACCCGTAGTCGGTATGGAAATATGTTGGGTTGAAATATACCAAAGGACCTCCTATATGCATTATGTTGGATGAATCAAGGCAAGTTCACTAGAAGGATGTAGTCTTGGGGCACCACCGAGATGGTATGTGCCTAGACCTCCGCCACTCGGAAAGTTTCCTTTACGGTCTAATCTCCGGGTGTGCCGGGCCTTTGGGGTGTTCCTTGTTAAGGGCACCAAGGTGCATTGACTATTTGGAGTGGAATTGATTGGTGCTTTGGGTCTCCCCTAATGACTCCACATATATTTGGATACTGGTTAACTGCTGATAAGAAATTGTGATTGTTCATACATGCTTATTATTGTCCAACTCACTAGGCTTTTTGGCCTAACACTTGTTTGGTGTCGATGTGTATCTCAGGTGTTAGCGGCGCGGCTCCTAGGCAAGTTTAGATGCTTTGGGCAAGAGCTTGGGGATTTTGGCACTTGAACTATTCTTGGAACAATTTGGGTTTATAGATAACACCCCTTTTGTAATCTATTTTCTAGATGTAGAAATTAGATTAGTTGGTTGTTGTTTATTTATCCGTTAAATTACAGATTTGTGATTAAACAGGTTGTTTGTATATTTCCCCTTTTTGGGTAGCTTTTGCTATGACAAACTTTATACCACTTCTCCATTTATGGAAAGTTTTTGTTATCCCTATTTTTAGGGTGTTACAAGTTGGTATCAGAGCTTTAGTTTAAGTGAACTAGGTATTGTTGAGCATATCTAGACTTAAGCTTTAGACTTTATGACTTCACTGTCCACTTGGGGTAGAAATCCTAGGTGGGAAGAGCGTTAGGATTAAGGAATTACTGTAATTGAAAGTTATGATGATGGTGACAAGAATTCTTGTGTATGGTTCGTTCATAATTTCACTTAGCTACTGCTATTATGAATGCATTGTTACGTGAGCATACTTGGTTTACTATTATTATAATAATTGATGAAGGTATTAGTACGTACCATGAGTTAAACTCGCTTAGTCTTTTCTCAATCTCCTTCTCGTGCTTGTGTGGCAGTGATCAATGGTAAACACTCGAAGTAGACTACCGGACATGCCAGAGGGGCAACCAGAAGTGGAATCTGCAACAGTACGATCCCCGGTGGGGGCAACCTCCGATGACATTCCTATACCCAGAATCTTGGCAGGAGGGCCTGAGCACATTCCGCGTCGGAACCTCAACACAGATACTGCCATCCTGGAGGAAGTTACCATGGAGACCCGGCTTCGGGATAGCATGATGTTGGCTATGAATGCGGCCCTGGCTCAACAACAGTTGGCCATGACTTCGGCCATGACCCAACATCAAGAGTTTTTCATGAAACTCCTAGAGGATTGAGACGTTAGCCACCGACAACCTGAGACGATGGCTGAAAACATTATTGTGGGGTCGGGTGGACCAAATGTGGTAATGGTTGAGGAACCATCCGCTGAAGGGATTCGACGAAGACTAAGGGGTGCACTTACAAGACGTTTCTGGGGTGCCACCCTAAGGAGTTTGCGGGTTCAGATAACCCGGTTGCTTGCATGTACTGGCTCAAAGAGGTAGAGATGGCCTTTGAGTCAAGTGAGTGCGATCCCTCTCAACGGGTCAAGTTTGCTTCTCAACTACTTTGGGGAGAGGCTTTGATTTGGTGGAATCTCACTCGATCAGTCCTCACACCTGAGGTTCTGGCTAAGTTAACTTGGCCGGTTTTCAAGGAGAAGATTATAGACAAGTATTGTAGCGAGCGTTCGATGGACAAGTTAGAGTAGGAGTTCCGAGATCTGAAGAAAGGGAACCTGTCTGTGGTTGGCTACTCCAAACTCTTTTTGGAGAAACTAAACTTGGTGGGACATCTAGTCCCCGATGAAAGGTCAAAGATTAAAGCCTATAATCAAGGGTTACCGGCCGGGATGCGATCGGCGGTAAGGAATGCTAAGTGTTCGACTTTACAAGAGATTATCGAAGAGTCCTTGCTCGTTGAGGACGACATCAATGCCGAAAGGGAAGAGAAGAGGTTAGTTGGTGAGAAAAGGAAGTGGGAAGGGCCATCTGGGCCTGTTCGTCAGTCGAGACCCTTTGTAAGTGGGAAAGCAGGTGATCAACGTCGTGAAGAACGGTGGTGTTCCAAGTGCAGGTCAAAGCACTCGGGACCATGTGCTACAAGAACTTACTCCGGTCCAACCAGGTGCGCCAAGTGTGGTAAGAAGAACCATACGACTCGAGAATGTTCCATCCAGGGATCGGTATGTTTTGAGTGCGGGGAACCAGGGCATATGAAAAGATTCTGCCCAAAGCTAGTTGGAGGAAATGGGGGAAATTCTGTGGGTTCGACGGCCAGAGTCGAGCAAACACCCAGGGCACCGAGTCGAGCTTTCTGGATGTCTGCCGAGGAGGCGAAGGAGACCGCGGATGTCGTTTCGGGTACGTTCCTAGTAAACTCCTTGCCAGCTCGTGTTTTGTTTGATTCGGGTGCTACGTGTTCTTTTGTGTCAGATACCTTCTGTAAGCGATTCACTATTCCTATTAGTGTCCTTTCCGATGCACTAGTAGTAGAGATAGCCAATGGGGACCAGGTAGTCATCCGAGACTGTTTTTGTAACTGCACTATAGAGATCGATGGGAATCTTTTTGGGGTAGATTTGCTACCTATGGCCATAGGTGGTTTTGACGTGGTCATAGGCATTGATTGGTTAGTAAGGAACAAGGCCGACATCTTTTGCTCTAAAAAGATGATTCAAGTGCCTTTGGAAGGAAGCAAGGTGGTCATCATCAATGGAAAGAAAGGAAAAGGTTGCAACCCTATAATCTCCTCTCTCAAGGCTCGGAAGTTCTTAGCGAAGGGTTACCCTTCGTATCTAGCATTCATGGTGGACGCGACGAAGGAAAAGAAGACGGTGGAAAATGTGAAGGTCGTGCGGGATTTTCCGGATGTCTTTCCGGAAGATTTACCCGGATTACCACCGGAACGACAAGTGGAATTTCAGATCTCTCTCTCTCCGGGAGCGGCTCCGATAGCTCGTGCTCCATATCGTTTGGCACCAACAGAAATGAAGGAGATGATGATGCAACTTCAAGAGTTGTTGGATAAGGGCTTCATTCGACCAAGTTCATCACCTTGGGGAGCACCAGTTTTGTTCGTGAAGAAGAAAGATGGATCCATGCGGATGTGCATAGATTATCGGGAGTTAAGCAAAGTCACGATGAAGAACAAGTACCTCTACCTCGCATCGACGATCTTTTTGATCAACTCCAAGGGGCGGGATGTTTCTCGAAGATTGACCTTCGGTCCGGTTATCATCAAGTGAGAGTGAAGAACGAAGATATTCCGAAGACGGCTTTCCGAATGAGATACGGTCATTATGAGTTCTTGGTGATGCCGTTTGGCTTAACCAACGCTCCAGCCGTATTCATGGATTTGATGAACCGTGTGTGTCGCCCATTTTTGGATAAGTCGTGATCGTCTTCATTGACGATATTTTAATATATTCAAGGGATGAGTCCGAATATGAAAGACACTTACGGGAAGTTTTAGAAGTTCTAAGAAGGGAGAAACTGTTCGCGAAATTCTCGAAGTACGAATTCTGGCTTCAAGAGGTGCAATTCTTGGGGCATGTGGTATCAAAGGACGGGGTAAAAGTGGATCCGACAAAGATCGAGGCAATGATGAGTTGGGAACCTCCAACAAGTCCGACGGAGATCCGAAGCTTCTTGGGTTTAGCGGGTTACTACCGACGTTTCATTCAAGACTTTTCCGAGATAGCTACACCGCTTACTTCTCTTACAAGGAAGAACGTTAAGTTTCATTGGACCGATGCACAAGAGCAAGCGTTTCAGACGCTCAAGAGGAAGTTGTGTGAAGCCCCAATCTTGTCTTTACCCGATGGATCGGAAGACTTTGTGGTGTATAGTGACGCTTCCAAGATGGGACTTGGGTGCGTACTAATGCAAAGGGGGAAGGTGATAGCCTACGCGTCGCGACAATTAAAGGATCATGAGAAGAACTATCCGACTCATGATTTGGAGTTGGCGGCGGTAGTTTTCGCGTTGAAGTTGTGGCGACACTACTTGTATGGGGCCAAGTGTACTCTTTTCACGGATCACAAGAGTCTCAAGTACATCTTCGACCAAAAGGAACTCAACATGCGACAAAGGAGATGGCTAGAGCTCTTGAAGAATTACGATTGTGACCTACTCTATCATCCTGGTAAGGCTAATATGGTGGCGGATGCATTGAGCCGAAAGAATCATGGCGATGGAGTCAAAATGTCCCTTACAAGGATCGATGTGGTCACAAGTTTGTTGGAAATCATTAAGGCAAGTCAAGTGGAAGCACTTAAAGAAGAGAACCTCAAAGCCGAGGTTATGTCCAAACAAAAGGAACTCTTAACAGAAGATGGTCGTGGACTCAAACTCTTTCAATGACGGATTTGGGTGCCGAAGTTGGGAGGAAACCGGAAGCTACTTCTTGAAGAAGCGCATAAGTCGAGATACTCTATACATCCCGGTAGCACTAAGATGTATAGAGATTTAAAGTTAATGTATTGGTGGCCAGTAATGAAGCTAGATGTGGCTAGTTATGTGGAGAAGTGTGTCACTTGTCTCCAAGTCAAGGCGGAACATCAAAGACCTTATGGAAGTTTGCAACCGTTGTCCATTCCCGAGTGGAAGTGGGACAACTTCACTATGGATTTCGTGACGAAGTTACCAAAGACCTTGCGTGGGCACGACACCATTTGGGTAATTGTTGACCGGTTGACAAAAAGTGCGCATTTCCTTGCAATGCGGGAGACCTTGCCAATGGAAAAGTTGGCCAAGCTTTATATTGACGAGGTGGTGTCGAGGCACGGAGTTCCGCAATCTATTGTATCAGATCGGGACAGCCGATTCACTTCGAACTTTTGGGCTAGTTTGCAAAAGGAGTTGGGTACTCGACTAAATTTGAGCACGGCATATCATCCTCAAACGGATGGTCAAAGCGAGAGGACAATCCAGACTCTAGAAGATATGTTGAGGTCGTGTGTAATAGACTTCGGGGGAAGTTGGGATTCACATCTACCTCTGGTAGAATTCGCGTACAACAACAGTTACCATTCTAGTATCGGAATGGCACCGTTCGAGGCTTTGTATGGATGGAAGTGCAGAACCCCGGTTTGTTGGTTAGAAGCGGGCGAAAAGCAATTCGTCGGGCCGTAAATCGTTCAAGAGACGGCCGACAAGGTGAAAGAGATCCGGGAAAGGCTAAAGGCGGCACAAGACCGACAAAAGGGTTATGCGGACAAGAAGAGAAGGCCGATTGAGTTTGAAGTGGGTGACCGGGTCATGTTGAAGGTGTCACCATGGAAGGGGATCATACGTTTTGGGAAGCGTGGGAAGCTTAGTCCTCGTTTCCTTGGACCATTCGTTATTTTGGAAAAGATTGGTTTGCAAGCCTACCGGATGGATTTACCGCTGGAAATGGATGGAATACATCCCACATTTCACGTGTGTTATCTTCGGAAGTGTCTAGCCGAAGAGGAAAGCGTGATTCCTTTGTCAGAAATTCGGGTGGACAATGGGAATCGTTGTGTGGAAGAACCGGAATCGATTTTAGAATCGAAAGTGAAGAAGTTGAGGCATAAAGACGTGGTTATGGTGAAAGTTCAATGGAAGCACCATCGGGGTGCTAACATTACTTGGGAATCGGAAGATGATATGAAGAAGCGTTATCCTCACTTGTTTGCTTAGGGTAAGATTTCGGGGACGAAATCCCATTTAGGTGGGGAGGATTGTAACACCCGTAAATTCTTAAGGTAAGTATTATGTCCCCCTTAATGCATTAATTTCGCTTATGTGTGAATGCGTGTCTTTGTGTACATTTTATGATCTTGAATTATGTTAAAATGTCATGTATTGATTTACCATCTTTAATCGTGCAAACCTTGTGCTCGTTATCGTTTTCGGTTGAGCTTTCGAGCTGTTTCGGGTGCCAAGCGATTGTGCCACGCGATTGTGCCCTTGGCACTATCGCGAGGGAACTATCGCCGAAGGTGTATCTAGGGTTCGGGGTAACCCACGATTGTGCCACGCGATTGTGCCATGGCACTATCGTGGAGGGCACTATCGCCGAGTTTGTACCGTGGAGGGGGGAGCCTTCGCGATTGTGACACGCTTGGCACTATCGCCGGGCACTATTGTAACACCCCGAATTTTCCGTTGTGTAATCTTGTTATTCTTGTGTTAAGCTTTTGTCGTTATCTCTGTGTTTGGGTTGTAGTAGAGTTTGGATTTTGTGAAGTGGGGACAAGCAGTGAACTACGCGAGTTACACCGCGACTAGAGGTCGCGACACAACCCGCGTAACCCACTGTTTTGTGTGAGTTTCAGGGAACTACGCGAGTTACACCGCGACTAGAGGTCGCGGCACAACCCGCGAAACCCATTGGATGGTTTAGGGTTTTTGGACACGGGCGAGTTATGCTGCGAGTTGAAGTCGCGGCATAACCCGCGAAGTTGCATAGACCGCTTAAAGGGGGTTCAGATTCCCAAATATCTCTTTCTCTCAAAACTGAAATATCTTTTCTCTCTCTCCTCCCTTTTAAATCTCTCTCTCTCTAGAGTTTGGTAGCATTAGTTGGTGTTCGATCCGAGGTTTCGGTGTTTTAAGCTTCACCACTACGTCGTAATCGTTATCTGGTTTTCCGGGTCTTATTCTGAAAACCTATCGGTGAGTTCCTACTACCATTTTACAAACTTTATACATGTCAAAACTCTTATTTGCGAAATCCGAAGTATTTCTACGGTATGATTTTATGTTCTCTACATTTTGTCATAAATAAAGTTTTGGTGATTTACGGGGTTTCCGATCAGTTTTGACTAAAATGACGGGTTCCGCCTTATCAAAAGTAAAACGATGTTTTACTTGCCCATGTTGGCGGCTTATCGAAAGATTGTATATAAACTGATTTTATGATTATCTTTCTTACCAGCAGTTGGTCTGGAAAATAGCATTTTGAAATATAAATGTGTTGATAGCTATATAATTAGCTTTGTTGGTCACATGAAATATTGTGACAAGTCCTGACTGTACTAGTGGATCCCTAGGTATCGAGTCGACTTATGGCTGGGAAGGATATGCCCCTTCCATTGTAGTTAGCTACATTTGATCCTCGGGGGCAACTTAGGTACGGTTATGTGAGACCTGATCCTAGCCATGGTTCAGATGTAGTCTAATGAACGAGTATGACATGGTTCCTTGGGGGCCCTCCCTCACATCGTAGTACGGACTGAAGAGTTCGTGGCCATGGTTCCATGTATTTAGCTCATAACTCGGATTTGGTGGTCTACTTTGTGTTACACCACAATCCTTGGTAAAATGGTCCTTTTGTCATCGTTTAATGAGTTTTGGACCGAAAAGGCCCGGTTGTGGCAAAATGTTATCTTTATGAGTTAAACCTTTATGAAAAGATTTCCTTATAATATTGATGTTTATATCTTTTGAGCTTTATAACTGTATGTTCTCACCAGGCTTTAAGTCTGACACTTTTTCTCAAATGATATGTATAACAGGTTTCCCTTAGCGGTGGGATGCATTGGGTTTTGAGAGACGAGTTGGGTCTCGGGGTATTTTGAGATGACTAAAGTGTTGATAGTTGGGCATTGTTAAGTCCCATTCTTTTGATGAATATTGGATTGTCAACTGATGTAATCTAGATAGTTATGTTTAGATTAGTCTGTTGATAAACTCTAAATCCGTACAGGTTTTTGTAAAGTCTTAAGGACTGACTCACCTTGTTGAGAGGTTTATAGCAATGCAGATGTCTTATTGTCTTATTTATGAATTTTTAATTTACTCTGATTTTTAGGGTGTTACAGGTTGGTATCAGAGCTCTAGTCTAAGCGAACTAGGCATGAATGTAAGATGTCTAGACTTAGACTGAGTATACTAAGAATTGATCCGCGAGATTTGGGTAGAGCTCCTAAGATGGGTTAGTCTTAGAGTCAACGGAAAGTACGTTTATCAGGCGTTGTAGTAGTGGTGACAAGAACCGTTATGTGTTGTATGTTCATAATTTCACTTAGCTAATGTTATTATGAGGATATTGTACGTAAGAGTGCTTGATTTACTATTGATATGACAATTGGTAATGTGGTAGTACGTTTTTCCTTTCGTGTTTTTCCTATCTCACTCTTATCTCTGTATCTGTTCTGTGAAGCAGTTCAGTATGATGAACACGCGTGGTAGACCGCGTACTCGTGTTGATGGTCTGGAAGCGACAGCCTCTACAACGGGTCAGCCGGAAGGAGTTGAGGTTATCGTTCGACCACCGGTTCAGCAAGTGCTAGGTGGGGGGCCAAAGGTCATTCCGCGAGTAGACCTGGCTTCGTCCCACCCAGTCATCAGGGATGTTAATCCCCAGTCAGAGTTGTTGGCTAGCGTGATGTTGGCGATGAGAGAAGAGATGGCTAAGCAACAAGAGTTTCTGCTGAAAGCGATGGAGGACCGCGACGTGAATCATCGGAGAAGTGAGACGATGGTAGAGAACGTCGTAGCAGGTTCGGGAGGCGATGGTATAAGGGTCGTGTCGGTAGAGCGCGGGATTTCTGGTGCTCCGGGGAATAGGAAGAGCTGTTCCTATAAGTCCTTTCTGAGTTGCGGACCGCCAGAATTCTTCGGTTCTGATGACTCGGTGGTATGTGTAAAGTGGATCCGAGCGGTTGAGCAAGCTTTTGGCTCTTCCGAATGTGGTGATGATCAGAGGGTGCGGTTCGGTACCCAATTGCTGAGGGACACTGCACTCATCTGGTGGAATATCATCCAATCCACTCTATCTCCTGAAGTGTTGGCCCAGTTGTCTTGGGCCGAGTTCAAGAAGAAGCTGCTAGAAGAGTTCTGCAACGAGAGGACCATGGACCGAATTGAGAAAGAATTCCGGTCCTTGGTGAAGGGGAGCCTGACGGTGAGGGAGTACACCCGTCAGTTTATGGAGAAGCTTGGTCTGGTGCGGCATGCTGCCCCAACAGAGAAAGACAAGATGAAGGCATATCTCAACGGCTTGCCTGCGGACATGCAATCCATGGTCCATAATTTCAAAGCTTCTAACCTCCGAGAGATGGTGGAGGAAGCTCAGTTCATGGAGGAGATGTTCGCGAAGGGAAAATCTGAGAAGGCAGTGGTGGTGCCTGAAAAGAGAAAGTGGGAGAGCAGTTCAGTACCTCCCAAGCGGGCCCGACCTTTTGTCGAAAACCGCAACTTCAACAGTTATCAGGAAGCAAAGTGGTGCCCGAGGTGTCGAACCAAGCACCACGGTAGGTGTAACTCCACTTCTAGATTCTGTTTCACGTGCAGTAAGAATGACCACACCGCTCGTGACTGTCCCGTCGTGGGGATGGTTTGCTACGAGTGTAAGGCACCGGGGCATTTGAAAAGAGATTGCCTGAAGCTCAAGTCGGGTAGTGCGACAGCAAGAAAGGAGAACCCTCCGAAAGTTCAGGGTCGAGCTTTTCAGATGACGGACGAAGAGGCTAGGGCATCCGCTGATGTGGTATCGGGTACTTTCATTATAAACTCTGTACCTACTCGTATTTTGTTTGATACGGGTGCTAGTTTCTCTTTCGTATCTGAATTGTTCCGTCAGAAAATTTCTATGCCCACTACTAGTCTTGAGGATGCATTAGTGGTAGAAATAGCCGATGGTAGTCAAGTTCTGATCGACGAGGTTCTGAAGCAGTGTACTCTTAGTATCGAAGGGGGAGAATTCTCGATCGATCTACTGCCGATGTTAATCGGAGGTTTTGATGTGGTGGTCGGCATGGATTGGTTGTCAAACAATCATGCCGAGATCGTATGTTCCAAGAAGTTGATTCGGCTTCCCAACCCCTCTGGCGAAGTCGTTGTCATCTATGGTGAAAAGAGAAAGGGTGAAGTGGCAATAATCACAATGGCAAAGGCACGCAAGTGCTTAGTAAAAGGATGTTCGTCTTTCCTGGCTTATGTGATTGATACCAATTTAAAGAAATCAAAGTTGGAAGATGTGATGATCGTGCGTGAGTTTCCAGATGTCTTTCCGGACGACTTGCCCGGGTTACCACCCGATCGGCAGGTAGAGTTTCGGATTGATCTTGTGCCTAGAGCAACACCAATTTCTAAAGCTCCTTACCGTTTAGCACCGTTGGAGATGCAAGAGATGATGGCACAACTCCAAGAGCTATTGGAGAAAGGATTCATAAGACCGAGTTCGTCACCTTGGGGAGGTCCGGTCTTATTCGTCAAGAAGAAAGATGGCACAATGAGAATGTGCATTGACTATCGTGAGTTGAATAAAGCTACAGTAAAGAACAGATATCCGCTTCCGAGAATAGACGACTTGTTCGATCAACTTCAAGGAGCGGGTTGTTTTTCCAAGATCGACTTACGTTCAGGTTATCACCAAGTGAAGGTAAGGGAAGAAGATGTTCCGAAGACGGCTTTCAGAACGCGTTACGGCCATTACGAGTTCCTTGTAATGCCTTTTGGCCTGACGAACGCACCAGCAGTGTTTATGGACTTGATGAATAGAGTGTGCCGACCTTTCCTTGACAAGTCGGTCATTGTATTCATTGATGACATACTTGTGTACTCCAAGAGTGAGACAGAGCACGAACAACATCTACATGAAGTTCTGGAAGTATTGAGAATAGAAAGATTGTACGCCAAGTTTTCCAAGTGCGACTTTTGGCTTAAAGAAGTACAATTTCTGGGGCACGTAGTCACTCGGGACGGAGTGAGAGTAGACCCCTCCAAGATTGAAGCAATGATGAATTGGGAGCCTCCTAAGAGTCCATCCGAGATCCGAAGTTTCTTGGGTCTGGCGGGATACTACAGGAGATTCATTCAAGACTTTTCCAAGATCGCTTCTTCCTTGACAGTTCTGACTCGGAAGAATGTGAAGTTTGAATGGACCGAAACCCAAGAGAAGGCGTTCCGGATCCTTCAAAAGAAGTTGTGTGAAGCTCCGATCTTGACATTACCTGAAGGGTCGGAAGATTTTGTGGTTTACAACGACGCTTCAAAGATGGGATTGGGTTGTGTATTGACGCAACGAGGCAAGGTGATCGCTTATGCCTCGAGGCAGCTTAAGATGCACGAGCAGAATTATCCAACCCATGATCTGGAGTTAGCAGCGGTGGTGTTCGCTTTGAAGCTTTGGCGACATTACCTCTACGGCACGAAGTGCACTCTTTACATGGATCACAAGAGCCTAAAGTATGTCTTTGATCAGAAAGAGTTGAATATGAGGCAAAGGAGGTGGCTCGAGTTGCTTAAAGATTACGACTGTGAATTGCTTTACCATCCCGTTAAGGCGAACGTGGTGGCCGATGCGCTAAGTCGGAAGGACTATAGCGGAAGTATTCGAGCTACCCATTCGAGAATCGAGCTAGTGTCTAGCCTTTTGGAGAAGATCAAGACATCACAGTTGGAAGCACTATTTGAAGAGAATCTAAAGGATGAAGTCATGACTAAGCAGCGTTTGCTCTTAACGGAAGATAGCCGTGGAGTGAAACTGTTCAGCGGTCGTGTGTGGGTGCCCAAGTTTGGGGGTAAACGTGAGCTGTTGTTAGAAGATGCACACAAGTCTAGATATTCCATACATCCGGGAAGCACAAAGATGTACAGAGACTTGAAGCTGCACTATTGGTGGCCGGTAATGAAACTTGATGTAGCGTGTTACGTTGAGCGTTGTGTGACGTGCTCGGAAGTTAAGGCCGAACATCAGAGACCATATGGGAGTCTTCAGTCATTAGAGATTCCCGAGTGGAAGTGGGAACATATCACCATGGACTTCGTGACGAAGCTACCTAAAACTCTTCGACGTCACGATACCATTTGGGTGATAGTTGATAGATTGACAAAGAGCGCTCACTTCTTGGCTATGCGCGAGACTCTACCGATGGATAAGTTAGCAAAGCTTTATATCAATGAGGTGGTCTCGAGGCACGGCATACCATTGTCGATCGTGTAGGATCGCGACAGTCGGTTCACTTCAAACTTCTGGGATGGGTTTCAGAAAGAGCTTGGTACTCGAGTGAAGTTGAGTACGGCTTACCATCCGCAGACCGATGGGCAGAGCGAACGAACGATCCAAACCTTGGAAGACATGTTGAGGTCTTGTGTCATCGATTTCGGGGGTAGCTGGGACTCTCATCTGCCTCTGGTGGAGTTTGCTTACAACAATAGCTACCACTCGAGTATTGGGATGACACCTTTTGAAGCACTGTATGGGCGAAAGTGTCGGACTCCCGTGTGCTGGCTAGAAGCGGGAGAGAAGCAGTTCGTTGGGCCGGAAATCGTGCAAGAGACTGCCGATAAGGTCAAGTGCATTCGGGAAAGGATGAAAGCAGCTCAGGATCGTCAGAAAAGCTATGCCGATAAGAAGAGGAGACCGATGGAATTCCAAGTAGGCGACCGCGTTATGCTTAAGGTGTCGCCGTGGAAAGGCATTATACGGTTCGGAAAACGTGGGAAGTTGAGTCCCCGTTTCCTCGGACCTTTCAAAGTGCTAAAACGGGTGGGTTTGCAAGCCTACCAGTTAGAACTGCCACCGGAGTTGAGCAGAATACACAACACGTTTCATGTTTGCTACCTCCGTAAATGTTTGGCGGTGGAAGACAACGTCATTCCCCTTTCAGAGTTAAGGGTAGACGAAGGCAACCATTGTGTGGAAGAACCCGACGCCATCTTAGAGAGAAAGTCTAAGAAGTTGCGTCATAAAGAAGTCACCTTGGTCAAGGTGCAGTGGAAGCATCATCGGGGAGCGAATGTGACGTGGGAAGCCGAGAAGGATATGAAGCGAAGATATCCTCATCTTTTCGAGTAGTTAGGATTTCAGGGACGAAATCATTCCCAAGTTGGGGAGGATTTTAACACCCCGGATTTTCCGTTGTGTAATCTTGTTATTCTTGTGTTAAGCTTTTGTCGTTAGCTCCGTGTTTGGGTTGTAGTAGAGTTTGGATTTTGTGAAGTGGGGACAAGCAGTGAACTACGCGAGTTACACCGCGACTAGAGGTCGCGACACAACCCGCGTAACCCACTGTTTTGTGTGAGTTTCAGGGAACTACGCGAGTTACATCGCGACTAGAGGTCGCGGCACAACCCGCGAAACCCACTGGATGGTTTAGGGTTTTTGGACACGGGCGAGTTATGCTGTGAGTTGAAGTCGCGGCATAACCCGCGAAGTTGCATAGACCGCTTAAAGGGGGTTCAGATTCCCAAATATCTCATTCTCTCAAAACTGAAATATCTTTTCTCTCTCTCCTCCCTTTTAAATCTCTCTCTCTCTAGAGTTTGGTAGCATTAGTTGGTGTTCGATCCGAGGTTTCGGTGTTTTAAGCTTCACCACTACGTCGTGATCGTTATCTGGTTTTCCGGGTCTTATTCTGAAAACCTATCGGTGAGTTCCTACTACCATTTTACAAACTTTATACATGTCAAAACTCTTATTTGCGAAATCCGAAGTATTTCTACGGTATGATTTTATGTTCTCTACATTTTGTCATAAATAAAGTTTTGGTGATTTTCGGGGTTTCCGATCAGTTTTGACTAAAATGACGGGTTCCGCCTTATCAAAAGTAAAGCGATGTTTTACTTGCCCATGTTGGCGGCTTATCGAAAGATTGTATATAAACTGATTTTATGATTATCTTTCTTACCAACAGTTGGTCTGGAAAATAGCATTTTGAAATATAAATGTGTTGATAGCTATATAACTAGCTTTGTTGGTCACATGAAATATTGTGACAAGTCCTGACTGTACTAGTGGATCCCTAGGTATCGAGTCGGCTTATGGCTGGGAAGGATATGCCCCTTCCGTTGTTATGGCTGGGAAGGATATGCCCCTTCCGTTGTAGTTAGCTACATTTGATCCTCGGGGGCAACTTAGGTACGGTTATGTGAGACCCGATCCTAGCCATGGTTTAGATGTAGTCTAATGAACGAGTATGACATGGTTCCTTGGGGGCCCTCCCTCACATCGTAGTACGGACTGAAGAGTTCGTGGCCATGGTTCCATGTATTTAGCTCATAACTCGGATTTGGTGGTCTACTTTGTGTTACACCACAATCCTTGGTAAAATGGTCCTTTTGTCATCGTTTAATGAGTTTTGGACCGAAAAGGCCCGGTTGTGGCAAAATGTTATCTTTATGAGCTAAACCTTTATGAAAAGATTTCCTTATAATACTGATGTTTATATCTTTTGAGCTTTATAACTGTATGTTCTCACCAGGCTTTAAGTCTGACACTTTTTCTCAAATGATATGTATAACAGGTTTCCCTTAGCGGTGGGATGCATTGGGTTTTGAGAGACGAGTTGGGTCTCGGGGTATTTTGAGATGACTAAAATGTTGATAGTTGGGCATTGTTAAGTCCCATTCTTTTGATGAATATTGGATTGTCAACTGATGTAATCTAGATAGTTATGTTTAGATTAGTCTGTTGATAAACTCTAAATCCGTACAGGTTTTTGTAAAGTCTTAAGGACTGACTCACCTTTTTGAGAGGTTTATAGCAATGCAGATGTCTTATTGCCTTATTTATGAATTTTTAATTTACTCTGATTTTTAGGGTGTTACAACTATCGCCCGCGGGGGGTTGGACGATTTAATGCACTTGACAGTCTCATTTCTCACTTATCACTTTACAAAAAACGGGAGAACTCTCTCTTAGGCGATTTTTGGGAGTTTCAAACACATACTCATTTAGTGCTAGGGTTTTGGGTTGTTGGGAGCATTAAGTGGTCATCAAGCTTCATCCAAGTGTCCCCATTGAAGTGTTCTTCAAGATTCTCATTTCTCACCTTCAAGTCTCACCTTCTCCAACTTCTAGGGTTTCCATATTTTCTAGGTTTTGGGTTCAAAACCTAGATTGTGAGTTTACTAAACCTTTGTTAAAACTAGATACACATCATAATCTTCTATTTGTTATTTCATTCTCTATGTGTTCAAGTATTTGGGATTTCTTGATGAAAATGGTTAGAAATATGGATATTGGTGATATACTATGTTTTATGTTATGTGTACCATTATTTGGGGCTTTTCCCCATGGATATATAAAATGGATACCTTGATATGTTAGATGTATGCATATATGTGTGTTATGATGGTTTTATTTGGAAATATCACTTTGGTGACATATTTATATGCATGATGAGTATAATTGTCGTTTGGGACTTTTGTTGGACTCCATGAGGATAGGATGGTAACATTGTACCCGTAGTCGGTATGGAAATATGTTGGGTTGAAATATTCCAAAGGACCTCCTATATGCATTATGTTGGATGAATCAAGGCAAGTTCACTAGGAGGATGTAGTCTTGGGGCACCACCGGGATGGTATGTGCCTAGAGCTCCGCCACTTGGAAAGTTTCCTTTACGGTCTGATCTCCGGGTGTGCCGGGCCTTTGGGGTGTTCCTTGTTAAGGGCATCAAGGTGCATTGACTCTTTGGAGTGGAATTGATTGGTGCTTTGGGTCTCCCCTAATGACTCCACATATATTTGGATACTGGTTAACTGCTGATAAGAAATTGTGATTGTTCATACATGCTTATTATTGTCCAACTCACTAGGCTTTTTGGCCTAACATTTGTTTGGTGTCGATGTGTATCTCAGGTGTTAGCGGCGCGGCTCCTAGGCAAGTTTAGATGCTTTGGGCAAGAGCTTGGGGATTTTGGCACTTGAACTATTCTTGGAACAATTTGGGTTTATAGATAACACCCCTTTTGTAATCTCTTTTCTAGATGTAGAAAATAGATTAGTTGGTTGTTGTTTATTTATCCGTTAAATTACAGATTTGTGATTAAACAGGTTGTTTGTATATTTCCCCTTTTTGGGTAGCTCTTGCTATGGCAAATTTTATACCACTTCTCCATTTATGGAAAGTTTTTGTTATCTCTATTTTTAGGGTGTTACATAGTGTTATACAAAGTTTATAAAGGTAAATACTTCAAATAATCAAAGATTACCAACTAACCCAACATTTGATAATTTCATGTAAAACGCATAAACACTTAAAAAAAGATATTTTGGCATGCACACCGTTTTCACAAATCAACTTGAACTCATGCTCCTCGATTTCTCTAGTCACACTATCGTCATCCAGATGCTCGACATCTTAAGGCAAAACCACGAACTTCATAGGTTCACCTTACAATTTCTCCTCGAATACATCGATTCAAAAAGTCAATGGTCCTAATCCAACCAATTAATCCGACTCAAAGCTGTCCACTTAATGCAATCACCATACTTACCGTTACTCCAAGTAACGAATAATAAAATCGTCGACTATTTCTAATAGTTACCCATTCAGAAACTTTCTTATTACTCCAACGGTCGACATACCCAGGCAGTTCATACAAGCACGAGGGTGAATAAGAAAGAGATTAACAGAGTTGAACATGAAGGAAACATACTACTACGTCTACAAATATCATAACATTAGTAAACTAAGCACAAGAGGACGTACTACTACCTTACCAATTGTCACAGTAACTTCACTTCGAGCACCATCACGTATAAATATCCTCATAATAACATTATCTAGGTGAGATTATGAACATATAATACATAAAGATTCTCGTTACCATCGCCACAACGCTTGATAACCATAGTTTCCGTCGACTCTAAGACTAACCCATCTTAGAAATTCTACCCATCTTACAATCATTGCCTAACATACTCAGTCTAAGTCTAGACATCTTATATTCATGCCTAGTTCACTTAAACTAGAGCTCTGATACCAACTTGTAACACCCTAAAAATAGGGATAACAAAAATCCGAAAAACGGACATGCGGTATTTAAAATTGCCAAAGCAAGAGCCTCCCAAAAATGGGGAAAATACACAAACCTGTTTAAATACAATCGTAATTAAACGGATAATAAATAACAACCAACTAATCTAATTTTTATAACCAGAAAAGAGATTACAATCAAGGGTGTCATTTATAGACCCAAAGGATTCTCTACCAATAGTAAGTCCAAAAGCGATATTCCCAAATCTCTCACCTAAGCACTACGCCAGCTTAGGACCGATGCCGCTAAAACCTGAGATACACATCGACACCAAACAAGTGTTAGGCCAAAAAGCCTAGTGAGTTGAACAATAATAAGCATGCATGAACAGATACAATTCTTATCAGCAGTTAACCAGTGTTCAATATATGTGGAGTCATTAAGGGAGACCCAAAGCATCAATCAAGCCCACCCCACGAGTCGATATACCTTTATGCCCTTAACAAGGAACATCCCAAGGCCCGACACACCCGGAGACTACTCCAAAGGAAAATTCCCTGAATGGCGGAGGTCTAGGCACATACCATCACAGTGGTGCCCAAGACTACATCCTCCTTGTGAACTGACTTGGTTCGTCCAACATAATGCATATAGGAGGTTCTTTAGGTGTATTTCAACCAAATATAATTCAATACCAACCGTGGGTACAATATCACCCTCCTCATAGCATGAGTCCAACATAAGACTTAAATATCCACATAGCCACGTTGTAGTTACAATATCACCAAGAGTATATTCCAAATGAAATCATCATAATATACCAAACATATATTCCTTTTTTATGTAAAATACCCATTGTGGCACACATAGTGGAAATCCCCAAATAATTACACAACATAGAGTAAATCATGGGATGATACTTCATATACATATATCTCACATAATCTCATGGAAATACCATCAAATACTTAAACCCGTAAAGATGACCATTTTGAGCAAATATGTGATAATAACAACAAATAAGCAAATATGATGTGTATCCAGTTTTAACAAAAGTTTAGTAAACCCACCTTGCTAGATTTAGACTAAATCTAGATTTTACCCACTTAGAGCTTTCCTTGAAGAAACTTGGTTCTTCAAACCAAATCTTCCAAAACCTAGATCCACAAGGTTCCAACCATAAATATACATAATCAACCACAAAGAATCATTTCCCAAACCATGTACATGGATACCTCAACTAATACCAAAACCCTAACTTCCATAACCGAAGAGAATAAAATATTACCTTAACCCAAGCTTGAATCCACCAACCAAAACACCTCTAGTTCACCAAAATCATTACAAACCTTCAATCTATGAAAGGGAGAACAAAGGGTGGATGAAACCCTAGAAAACTTTGGGGAAGAAGATGAATAGGGAGAGATGAGAAGCTTACCACCACAAAATTCTCTAGAATACTTCAATAAACTTCCAATATCTTGCTTGATCCTTGAAGATCTCTCAAAGACGAAACCGTAGCAAGTTGAATCACCAAAATCGGAGTTGAAATGAGAGAGATATGAAGAAATGAAGTTTGGGGCTGAAAATCGCGATTTTAACACTCTGATACACCCAGGCGATTGTGCCAGGCTATAGTGACAATGTCACAATCGCCGGGCACAATCTCTGAGATTGTACCGAGAGTTTTCGGGCTCTGGAGACCATGACAAGCGATTGTGACATTGTCACAATCGCCGGGCATTATAGCCTAGCACGTACCGAAACTGTTTTGGTCATAACTTCATCGTTATAGCTCCGTTTTCGCTCCGGAAAGAACCATTGGTCTCGTAATTGAATCCTTTATCCATCAAGACTATAGAACCAATGATTCAAGCCCAAAATCAAATATCTTATTTTTCCTTAATATATCGGTTTCTGTATACACTTGAAATGATACATTTCGAAAAATTGGGGTGTTACAAATATACTACTAGATGAATTCGGATTCAAATCATAAATAGGCTCTACATTGAGACATTAAAACCGAACAAATGTCCTTAAGACTATTTTAAGTCAAAGTCGAGCTAAAATGCTTAAAAATCCATTTGGCCAACAAATAACAGTCCCCAAATAATAAGACGTATTTAAACGGAGTTTACACCGACACATACCTCAAAGATGTGACTAACCCAAAATTCATCACGAATTGGGACAAACGGTTTTCCAAATGGGCTAAAACCCTTACGTTTCCAAAATGTCTCATAACATGGAGACATGCATTTTTCAAAGGGTTTAAAAAATCAAATACACCAAAAACGCATAAATAAAATAGACTTCATTGGTACAAAATCTCAAAAATATGCATAAATCATGCTATTTACTTATCAAATATCCAAATCCCAAATATGAGCATTTCATGAGATCAAATTAACCCCAAGTTTACCAAATATGAAAACTTATCAATATACTCGACACATTGACAATACCAAGCAAAACATATTTTTACTTCAAAATACATTTTTACTCACCTTGCTAGATTTAGGTTAAATCTATATTTTACCCCAACTTGAGCTTCCTTGAAGGAATTTAAATCTACAAGAAAATCCTTCCAAAAACCTACATCCACAAGTTTGCAACCATAAATATCCATATTCAACCATTTAGAATCGTTCCCCAAACATCTTATATCAAAATCTCCATTTTGGCCAAAAAACCTAATTTGACCTAACTTTTCTCAAAAGCTTCCAAACCGAAATTGGAGAAATAAAACACTAGGTTGTAATTAATAGAGATTTTATAACTCATAAAGAAGTTTGGAAATGGAAGGGATGAACTTACCACATAGGTTTTGGTGAAAACCTAGAAAACCCTAAACGGAGCTTGAGGTTCAAGATGAAGACTCTTGATCCTAGCTTCCAATCCTTAACTTGATGACGGTTTACCACCATAATCCCTAAAGAGTTGAGCCAAAGATGCCTCAAAAATCACCATATACGTTTTAGGTTTGTTTTAGAGAGAGTTTGGGGAGAAATGGGAAGGAAATGAGAAGTGAGGAATGAGAAATGGCTGAAAATTCGACTTTAACAACCCCTGCCCCATCTGGAGGAATGAGAAATGGCTAAAAATTGATCCAGTACATGCATGTAACTGGATTAGTTGCACCTGCAAATTCTAGAGGTTTACTCCCCAGAAAAGTCTTGTATGAGCATCCCTTATCCTTCCTCTTATCTCCAATCATCACATGTTCTTCTGTACCAACCCCATTCCCAGCACCTCCCGACCCGACCAATGCATTTTCCGCCACCATTTCAAGTCGTCGGTGACTGGCGTCGCGATCCTCCAATAGCTTCATGAAGAAGTCATGATGTTAAGCCATAGCCGAGTTCATGGTTTGCATCATGTTGTCTCTGATTTTGGTTTCGAGGGTCACTTCCTCGATGATGGGGTTGGTGGTGGCAATGTTTACACACGGGATTTGCTCAACTCCCCCGCCCAAAACAGTGGGTATGGGAGGGCCCACGGTGGTCTCTACCAAAGGAGGTTGGTCGATGGTAGATTCGTCCTCCACATTACCCTCTCGCGGGGTTGGTAATCTGCTCCGAGTGTTAACCATGGTGGTCTGCCATACATACGAGAAAGGAGATAAGATATACGCTAAAGATACATACTACCGCATTCATTAAGTATCACAACAACAATAATCCAAGTATGCTCACGTAACAATATACTCATAATTGCAGTAGCTAAGTGAAATTATGAATATATCCCACACAAGAATCCTTATTATCGTCGCAACAATTCTCAATAATTGCAATTTCGTAAGTCCTAACGCTCTCCCCACCTAGGAATTTTACCCAAGGATGGATGTTCTACCACTACACTTACCGTCTAAGTCAAGGCATGCTAAGGTCAATACCTAGTTCACTTAAACTAAAGCTCTGATACCAACTAGTAACACCCCAAAAATGGGATAACAAAAATTTCCGAAAAATAGAAATGTGGTATTTAAAATGCCATAGCATGAACCTCCCAAAAATGGGGAAATAAGAATACCGTTTAATTACAGTTTGTAATTATAAGGAAAATAAACAACAACCTATTAATCTAATTCATTAAACAGAAATAAGATTACGAAATAGGTGTCGTCTATAGTCCAACAAAGATCTTCACAAAAAGTGCACCCACTTGCACTCCCCAAGCTCACTCGAGACTTCCTAAACCTTCTTAGTTGCGACGCCACTAGAACCTGATATACACATAGACACAAATCAAGTGTTAGGCCAAAGAGCCTAGTAAGGTTAAATGACAAATAATAGATGCATAAATGGCAGTTACATAGCTTGTTACCATTAATCATAACCATAATTGGAATCAATGGGGGAGACCCATAACACCAATCAAATTACACCCAAGAGACGAGATGCCCTATTGTCCACTTCTATGAGTGACACCACAAGGCCCGACACACCCGAGAATACAACATAGGCATTTCCCCAAGTGGCGGAGGTCTATGCATACACCAACACGGTGGAGCCCAAGACTATGTCCTTCTAGTGCCTATTTGACTTGGTTCATCCACACAACTCATCTGTGACCAAAGGAGCAATTTTGCCCTTATAAGGTGTATACAATACCAATGCACATCACATGGTCCAAATATTCATACCCATAAGACAAGTAAATGCAAGGAATATAACCTCTTACACACCATTCATTTAAATGCATTTAACCATAAACAAAGTTTACCCACAATGGGAATATTTCCCAACACTTTGGAGTAACCAAATCATCGAATTGTATGAGAATAAATCTCATCCCTCAACTTATTCATATTACTAACACATATGTTCTTCCACCTTCCAAGGTTAACCCTTCATATCTCATCGCAATATTAGGTCAAATTAGTAAGCATAGGAAAACCCTAGTTCCATTTGATACAGAAAATCAATGTTTATGCAAATAAATATATGTATCTAATTTATAAAGGTTTAGAACACTCACTATCTAGTTTTAGATAAAAACTATAAAAGTTGATGGGGTGAAAGGAGGCGAAGTCTTGAGATCCCCAAGCTTGAATGATGGCTCTTAAATGCTCCCTAAAAGTGGTTTGATGGATATTTATTGCAACCAACAATCTCTAATCTATTAATGGAGGAGAGAGTGTAGAAGTGAGTGAAAATCGCCCCCAACTATGCTCCTAATCGAACCCTAATCTGGTTTGTGAGAAATGTGAAGTAAAAACGAGCTGGAGTGGGTTTTTAAACAATCAGATCCCGCGGGCGATAGTGCCACGCGACATTGCCACTAGCACTGTCGCCAGGGCATAGTCTCCGCCTCAAACCTACTCTTAGTACAATCTCGAAGATTGTGACCGGCGAGAGTGCCCCGTGGCATAATCGCAGTCACTCTCGCCCGAGATGTACCGCAAGCACCATTCCACCCGCAACAATGTCGCGCAACCTTGACACATGTCACCGTCGTTGGCAAGGTCGCTAAGAGGGGTTGATCTCTCGATTTTGGCCTGCATTCCTTCGTTAACAATTAATAGTAGCCCTTAGGATTAATTCTATGATTGGAAGATGCAATTACTTCATATAAGACCCGTTAGAGCTACACAAAGAGAGAGTTAGTCCTAAGTCTTACTTACCGAAGAAATTTTCGGGCGTTACAGTTGTTAGGATGAGAGACCAAAACCATTATGTAACACCCCAAATTTTAAAACTTGGTGTTTGAATTATCATGTCATGAATTATCATGTTTGGGATTTAAGTGTAATTGGGGTTCGATCAGTTTTGGTCCTCGCGGGTTAAAATATCAGAACTGGTAAATTTGGGACAGTCGGGGCCTTTTCGGCGACTATGCCCGCGATAGTGACATGGTCACAATCGCGAGGACACAATCGCCCAACTTGTACCGCGGGTGGGGTGATCCCCGCGACCTTGCCAGCGATAGTGACCAATGGTCACTATCGCCGGGGCACAATCGCCGGCAGTCAGCCGGGTATAAATGCCTCATTTACGGGATTTCATCATTTAGGATTAATTTTGGGAGCTGATAGAAGGTTTATCTCCAGCGATTTTGGTAAAGTTTCTACCCCAACTTCAACCATAACATTTAATGATCTTATGGGGGTATTAATGGTGGAGTAAATGCTTCCTTAGGTGTGATTTTGGGAGGATTCTAGCTTGTAACCACTCCTCAAGTCTCCAACTTCTCATCTACCACTTTAGGGTTTGATTTCTTGTGAGAAATCACCAAGGTGAGTGTTTCTTGACTCTCCATTCTCATACATGTTTAATAACGTGCTAGTATTTATGTGCATTGTGGCTACTTATTTATTAGTTCATGTGGAGTTAACCTAAAACCCTAATTGTGGGTAAAGTTGCAATGGTAGAGTGTCAAACATACTATTTGGCCTAGACATGTAGAAAAAGGCATGTAAGAGTAATAAGTTGTATGTTTAGTTGCATTTGGGATTTGATGAATAGACTAAAGACCCGGTTTGGGTTGAGGTCATGAATAGACTAAAGACCCGGTTTGGGTTGAGGTCATGAATAGACTAAAGACCTGGTTTGGGTTGAGGTCATGAATAGACTAAAGACCCGGTTTGGGGTGATGTCGAGTGTATGCTAAAGACCCGGTTTGGGTTGAGTGCTCAAATAGCTAAAGACCTCGTTTGGGTTGATGCTGATCAAGTTAAATGATCTGAGAGAAATTATGAACGCATTGATAATATTACATTGTGTTTCCTCTTTTATGACAGGAAGCAAGTTGATAGTCCATCATGTAAACATGGTGTTATTGTACCGAGGCCACATTTTATAAATTAAATTATATTTATGCGTTCTCACTAGGCTTTAGCCTAACGCTTGTTTCTTTGGTTGTCATGTATGGCAGGAAACTCTAGTGGCGGGAATCTACGGGGGTGAGTGGTCGATTGTGCGATCGAGAGCAGTCATTTTGGGAGATCTAGAGACCGGTATACTTGATGAATAGTCACCATTTTGTGGAGGATAGCGACACCCGATTGTAATCTGATAGGGAAATCTAGATTATTTAGGTTGTCGTAACTTTATGCCTCATTTATTTAGTTTGTACACATTATGCTATATCCCCTTTTTGGGTTGACACTTTGGGATACCATGGCGGTTTTTGTACTACAGATCTCATCAATTTACAGTCGTTATATTGCCAAAATTTTAAGTTTTAAATCACACCAATTTTTAGGGTGTTACACATTATGTAATGACAAACGTGATGGACTAAATCCGAGTTTTCAAAGTTAGGGACGATATACGTTGAAATTGACAAACGTTAGGGACCAAAATCGAAGTTTACATATATATAGGGTTGAGTTCCGGTGAGAAGTTGAGTTAATGGTGAGAAGCGTGAGAAGTGGTTATCGACCGTTGGATGAGAAATGGATGCACATTAGGATGAGATGCACCAAGATAAGATGTTGAGATCAATTCCCTTCTAAGCCGCAATTCACGGGACGACTTGAGATTAAAAGAGATTAACGGTTCAGATCCACTTCTCACACGATCCTTCGCCTATATATATATATGAGTATTAAATTTAAAAGAATAAGATACATGTTTTTCTATATTATTTAATCAACTAAAAACTAATTATATTTAATATATATATATATAAGGTCAGGTTCAGGTGAAAATCTTAAAAACGGAAAACGAGGAACACCTTGATAGCCGTTCATTTGGAAAGTATGCACTTGTGCATACAAGTAATTTGTAACATGCACATGTGCATTAAAAAAACTCAATTTACTTGTATGCACAAGTGCATACCGTCCAAATCATGGGCTACTAGGGTGTTCCTCAGTTTTCAATTTTTTTAAGGTTTTCCTTTGAACCTCCCAATAATATATATATATATATATATATATATATATTTGTAGGTTTTCTAAACTTAATCCGTTCGTATGAAAAGAGTAATATGAGTTTTCAAAAATCGTTCAAATTTTTATTCTTATACCAAAAAAATCTCACGTTTCTCACCGTTAACTCAACTTCTCACACGATCATTCGCCTATGTATATATATATATATATATATATATATATATATATATATATATATATATATATATATATATATATATAGGGTCAAGTTCAGGGAAAAACCTCAAAAAAATGGAAAACTGAAGAACACCTGGTAGCCTTTCATCTGGACGGTATGCACTTGTGCATACAAGTAATTTGTAACATGCACACGTGCATATGCACAAGTATGCACTTGTGCATAAAAACCAAAAAAAACAACATAATTTACATATATGCACAAGTGTATACCGTCTAGATGAAAGGCTACCAGAGTGTTTCTTTAGTTTTCCGTTTTTTTGAGGTTTTCCCCTGAACCTCTATATATATATAAGGTCATGTTCATGCGAAAATCTCAAAAAACGGAAAACTGAGGAACACTCTGGTAGCCCTTCATCAGGAAGGTATGCACTTGTGCATGCAAGTAATTTGTAACATGCACACGTGCATAAAAGCAAAAAAAAAAAAACTCAATTTACTTGTATGCACAAGTGCATACCTTCCAAATCAAGGGATACCAAGGTGTTCCTCAGTTTTTGAATTTTTTAAAGTTTTCCTTTGAACATCCCTATATATATATATATATAGATAGATAGATAGATAGATAGATAGATAGAGAGAGAGAGAGAGAGAGATAGAGATAAATTTGTAGGTTTCCAAAACTTAATCCGTTCATATGAAAAGAGTAATATGAGTTTTCAAAAACCGTTCAAAATTTTATTCTTATTTTTACAAAAAAAAAAAGTAAAATAGGAATATATAAAATTTGAAGGATTTTGTATATATTATTAATTTGTATATAAGGCTTTTGCACTTGTATTTTTTGAAAAATGAAGAGTTTTTTAAGAGATAAAAGCTATATGTTTTATAATTAACTAAAATTATACTCGCATAATACATCTCTATTTCACCCTCGTACTTTTATTTTCTGGATTTATATGTTTTTCTGAGAACCAATGAGTCTTTAGTTGGTTATTAGTTTATGGAGTATTTTGTTATTGTTAATCATAAAATCTCAAAACAATCAAGCAATTACTCAATAATATGACAATTAAGATCAAGAACTAGAGAGAGAAAGTAAATCTTGATTAGCCACAAGTCTGATATTACAATGGCAAGCTTACAACTTTAGTTCGTTACCTAATTCGTTACCTGATTCATTACCACAACTCTTACAAAGCAAACCTATTTATACCAACTAACAAACAAAGACTTAACTACTAAGCAAACTCAACATACAATGACTAACTATTACAAAGACAATGTTGACTTTTACATCTTTGACTTTCCTATTAAATCTTGGATACAATATTTAGACTTAACAATCTCCCCCTTTGTATTCAAGATTTAATAAAAAATTGATACAGATCTTCAGCTCTTGATTCTTCAGTTTTTGTCTCTTTAACTTTGAACATTGAAGCTTTCACAGACTTTACTCTTTCAGTCTTTGAAGAATCTTGGAAAGTCTTTTGTACATTGTAGCATTGAAAGTCAACAAGTCTTGAACGCGAAACAGAATTGAAACTTTGACTTTAAACTTCTTTCACAAACTTTGAACATCTTTGAATAGTCTTTGAAACAACTTGTATCTTCATCACTTGTGATCTCTTAATTGTCTTCAAAAAACAAACTTTAACAGATCATCTTAAATTATCTTTGAACAAACTTTCTTCAGAATCTTTTGACTTTGAATAAGCGGAAGCATTTTTCACTTTGACAACTCATCATCGCTTTGAAATTGATCTTTATAAAATTCTCCCCCTTTTTGATGATTGAGAGCATCATGATCATCAAAACTTCATCAATTTCAGCATAGACTTTGATCACCTCTTTGTATTCAAATAACCATCTACCCTTTGACAGTTGGCGCGCTTTGATCCGAGAGTCGTCAATTCATGAAATATATACATCCGAATCTTTTCAAATTCAGACATAATGAACGTGGTAACCCTGAATCAACAAATGAAACAGTTAGGAATGCCTGTCAGTAACACAAAGTTACTGTGTACAATGAATGTACAATATAAGGAGCTGGTTTGATGATGACTCCCCAGGACTTCCATTCAATCATTGAAAAACACAAGGTTTATCTATGAATGTTCTGACAGAAAAATAAATTTTCTGTGTGCTCGTGCTTGTGTATAAAAGAATTTAGCAGAATGATTGTGATTCATTTGGCTCAAATTGTGTAAACGGTTGAGACAACAACATGTATTACACGGACTCAATGTGCATGAAAGAGGTGTGAAGGTGGGGCAACTTTCCTTCTTTTTCAATATCTAAATCTTCCGAGTGAAGATTAGATAGCATATATGTTGTGTCCCCAAAGAAAATGAAACATTTCTTTATGAAGAAAGAAACGAGTGGTTGGTGGGGTTAATGCAAGAGTTGGCATGGGCTCACTGCCTGTTTCAATGATGGTCACCAAAGAATGTGAACCAATCAGAAATGTGGCTGTCCGGCTCAGAAAGTGGTAGGTGCAGAGTTCTGATATTCTTTAACTCTGATCTCTCACCCTCTTTCTTTTTATTTTTATGCTCACTTCTAACCAAACTCTCATTTTCATTTTACCGCTCCACACAATGAGAATAACTCAATCGGATGAGTTATCTCCCCCACTCTTTGATATTGACCCCTCACCCCTCAATCACTCGAGGATAACTTCCTGGGTAGGAAACACTGGTTGCGTGAATCCATGGAAGTTCTGTTTAAGCTCACACACGAATCCCATGTTATTCCTCAGAAGAATGGTTGCTCAACAGTTTAACTGAACAGTTAAGCATAAGATGTATGATAACATTGTCAACATGTATGCTCATGAGATTTGAGCAATTTGAAAAATGAAGATCTCTCAAAACAAGAAAATTGAATGAAAGAAATGAAATTAAGAGAATTGTTTTGAGAATCTGACAATGAATCAATCAGATCAAATCAAATGGTTAGGGTATCAAAGAATTGGAAATTTTGTATCTTCCCAAAAAGACCACTCACGACACCAAGGTCGTTCCCTCAATCCCGATGTGCCCCACCGCTAGGGTAGCCTGCCAAACATGACAATAAGAACAAGCGTTAGGCTAAAGCCTAGTGAGGATAAATCAAACAAGGATTAAATAACTAAACCCATTCGAAGTCTCGCGGAGTATATAGCCATGAGCTAAAATCAACAAACCAAATAAACCATTAGTGATTAGATACGATACAAATAACACCCATCACATATTGAGCTCAACTCCTCTAAGTCTATTGCTCGAAAACATCAAGTCAACCCCTCTAGGTCTATTCTTGAGAGTTCCAAAACGGGGAACTCTAGCACAAAGGAATTACACCTTACTGCCCATGAGACGCTGCCCGACCGTACAGGTCCACACCTTATTTATCATGGTGACCCGATGCCTATTCTGTGGTAAGTGGTAATCCCAATGCCCAAAGCGGGGACATAGGGACACCGTGCCTATGGATCCATTGCACTAATACTAAATACCAACAATTAGCATGTACAATACTCATATAAAACCTAGGTATAGATAAATCACATTTGAGAGGTCACCAACATGCAAAGCTTAACACCCAAAATGGGTGAACTTTCGATAATAGTAATTTACCTTAAACATTATTCTTGTTCTACATACAAACCAACATCTTGGTCATTTCACCCAAATACTTGTTTTTCCCAAATATAGTCCAATATTCCCTTTAATACACCACAACCAAGAAATCATAGTTATTGGTCAAAAGAGTGGATGTTTAGGCACCACCTCTTTTACATTTGAAATACTCTCATTACCATTCCACTTTGATTAGTAAACCCTAATATTTTCCCAAAATCCACCATTAGGTCTAAGAATCATGAAAGATCAAAATACAAGAAATACTCATATATTTTAAGGTTAGAAGAGAAGAAACAACTCACCTTGCAAATATTATGTAAAACCCTAGATGAGAAATGGATAAGAAAATGATGAGGATCACTTGAAGCTTCAACCCTTAGTCACTTGAGGTTAAGCTTAGCCCAAAACCTAGATTGAGTCACCAATAAGCATTCAATGCTCCAACTAAGAGGGATTTAATGAAGAGAGGAGAGGAATGTTGTTAGGACTGAAAGTCCTACGTGTTGAAAGTGGAATAAAGTATTTATAAGGGTTTATATTGTTATTCTTTAATAGTTGATTAATTAGATGGGCCCAAGCCCATAAGCCCAATTGCTTGTAAAGCCTAAGTATATAAAGGCTTATTTGTTTCATATTTAGGGTGGAACAGATTAGAAAGGTAAGAAATTCATTATTCAGTTTACTAGTCATTAGGTTTACATACCCTAATCAGAAATTCTCTCTGTAAATCTTAACCTTTGAAGTTATATCAATCATATGACTAGTTGTTGTGGCCTATAATATGTTCATCATTGTTCTTAATTACTTGTGATTGCACTGCACTGGGATCTACAAATGTTACCTTACACCATAAAAATCGCCCAAAGCAGCTCCCAAGTCAAAATAATGAGTTTTAGGTCGTGAAAATGATATTTAATGGGTCTGCCCCCGACCGCGACTATGCCTTGCGAGAGTGACAATGTCACTCTCGCGTGTCACTTTTGCCCGAGAAAATGACCCGCGGTACCAATTCGGCGATTGTGCCCCGCGAGAGTGACACTGTCACAATCGCGAGGGCACTCTCGCACCACCACCCCCACTCTCGGTACCAAATGGGCGATTGTGCCACGCGAGAGTGACAATGTCATAATCGCGAGGGCACTCTCGCTTGGCTCGTACCGAAGCCCAAAAGCGGTCGTTTTCAGTCCGAACGTTCCCCTCTCAACGATAAACTATGCTTTAGGGTAAAATACCAAATTAGGGACGTACCGAAAACACGGGTGTTACAATCCTCCCCAACTTGGAGAAGATTTCGTCCTCGAAATCTCGGCTAGGGAAATAGGTGAGGGTACCTCCGCTTCAGATCCTCCTCCGCCTCCCAAGTCACGCTAGTACCTCGATGGTGCTTCCATTGCACTTTCACCATCGGGACTTCCTTGTGACGAAGCTTCTTCGTCTTCCTTTCCAAAATCGCCTCGGGATCCTTAACGCACCGACTTCCTTCGTCAGCTCTAATTTCGGAGAGTGGAATAACACTCTCTTCCTCCGCTAGACACTTACGAAGATAGCATACGTGAAATGTGCTATGGATCCCATCCATTTCTGGAGGAAGTTCCAACTGATAAGCCTGAAGTCCTACCCGTTTAATCACTTTGAAAGGTCCAAGGAAACGGGGACTTAACTTTCCACGTTTCCCAAAACGAATGATCCCTTTCCAAGGGGATACCTTTAGCATAACGCGGTCACCCACTTAGAACTCTATTGGTCGCCTCTTCTTGTCGGCATAGCTTTTCTGCCGATCCTGAGCCGCCTTTAAGCGTTCACGTATACCTTCACTTTATCCGCAGTTTCTTGAACAATTTCGGGTCCGGAAAAAGTGTTTCTCTCCTGCCTCGAGCCAACATACGGGAGTTCGGCACTTGCGACCGTATAAAGCTTCAAACGGTGCCATCCCTATACTTGAGTGGTAGCTATTATTATAAGCGAATTCTACCAAAGGTAGATATGAATCCCAACTACCTCCAAAATCAATTACGCACGATCTCAACATATCCTCTAGAGTTTGGATTGTCCGTTCGCTTTGACCGTCGGTCTGAGGATGATAGGTCGTGCTCAAATTCATACGCGTGCCCAATTCCTTTTGCAACCCATCCCAAAAAGGAGACGTGAACCGACTATCACGATCCGAGACAATAGATAGTGGTACACCATGTCGAGATATAACTTCGTCGATGTACAGCTTCGCCAATTTGTCCATAGGTAAAGTCTCCCGCATGGCCAAGAAATGAGCGCTCTTGGTCAGGCGGTCTACTATTACCCAAATAGCGTCATGACCTCGCAAAGTCTTTGGCAATTTCGTCACAAAATCCATCGTGATGTGCTCCCACTTCCATTCCGGTATTTCCAAGGATTGTAAACTCCCATACGGTCGTTGGTGTTCGGCCTTTACTTGTAAACAAGTCACGCATCGCTCCACATAGCGCGCCACATCAAGCTTCATGACTGGCCACCAATAATGCAATTTTAAGTCTCGGTACATCTTCGTGCTTCCCGTATGGATAGAATACTTTGACTTATGGGCATCTCCGAGGAGAAGTTCTCGGTTTCCCCCGATCTTCGGCACCCAAATCCGACCATTGAAGAGTTTCACCCCTCGACTATCTTCCGTTAGAAGTAGGTGTTGCTTCACCATAACTTCTCCCTTGAGATTTTCCACAAGCAAGGCTTCGGCTTGTGATGCCTTAATCCAGTCGATGAGTGTTGAGGCTAACTCAATTCATGCAAAAACGGCCTTGGAACTCTCTCTATAGTCCTTTCGACTAAGGGCATCGGCGACAACATTTGCTTTCCCGGGGTGGTAAAGTAGTTCACAATCGTAATCTTTCAATAGCTCCAACCACCTTCGTTGTCTCATATTTAGTTCCTTTTGGTCGAAGATGTGTCATAAACTCTTGTGGTCCGTGTAAAGAGTACACTTCGTATCGTAAAGGTAGTGCCGCCATAATTTCAATGCAAACACCACCGCGGCTAACTCCAAATCATGGGTTGGGTAATTGACTTCATGGACTTTAAGCTGCCTTGACGCATAAGCAATCACCTCCCCCTTTGCATAAGAACACAACCCAAACCCATCTTAGACGTATCGCTATACACCACAAAATCTTCCATCCCATCGGGTAAAGATAAGACTGGAGCTTCGCAAAGTTTCCTTTGTAGAGTTCGAAACGCTTTTTCTTGACTTTCACCCCAAACAAACTTAACATTCTTTCGTGTTAGAGCCGTCAACGGTGAAGCTATTTTTGAAAAGTCTTGAATGAATCTTCGGTAGTATCCGGCCAATCCTAGAAAGCTTCGAATTTCAGAGGGACTCTTGGGAGGTTCCCAGTTCATCATCGCCTCGATCTTTGCGGGGTCCACTTCCACTCCATCCTTCGTGACCACATGGCCCAAAAACTGCACTTCTCGAAGCCAAAAGTTGCACTTTGAAAACTTTGCATAAAGCTTCTCCCGTTTCAACACATCCAAAACCTCTCGAAGGTGACATTCATGATCTGCCTCGTCCTTGGAGTACACGAGGATGTCGTCGATGAACACAATTGCCAACTTGTCAAGAAACGGTCTGCACACTCGGTTCATTAGGTCCATAAATATCGCAGGCGCGTTAGTTAGGCCGAATGGCATTACTAGAAATTCGTAATGACCGTATCGCGTCCTAAACGCCGTCTTTGGAATGTCGTCCTTCGCCACCTTCACTTGATGATAACCCGATCGTAGATCGATTTTGGAGAAATAGCTCGCGCCTTGCAATTGGTCAAATAAATCGTCGATTCTCGGGAGTGGATATTTGTTCTTCACTGTCACCTTGTTCAGTTCCCTGTAGTCGATGCACATCCTCATTGAGCCGTCTTTCTTCTTTACGAATAGGACCGGAGCTCCCCAAGGCGACGAGCTCGGCCTAATGAAACCCTTCTCAAGAAGATCTTGGAGTTGCGTCATCATCTCTGTAGGGGCCAACCGATAAGGAGCTCGAGCAATCAGAGCTGCCCCCGGAATGAGATCAATACGGAACTCTACCAAACGACCGGGTGGTAAACCGGGCAAATCCTCCGAGAATACATCGGGAAATTCACGTACCACCCTAACATCTTCTAGCTTCTTCTTCTCAAGCTTGGTGTCGATTGCGTAAGCCAAGAAGGATGAGCATCCTTTTGACAAACACTTTCGCGCCTTAACCATAGAGATGATCGCCACTTCGCCCTTTCTCTTCTCGCCATAGATTATCGTCGGCTCTTCATTCGCCACGGGTAGTCGGATCACCTTCTTGGAGCACACGATCTCCGCTTGGTTCTTGGACAACCAGTCCATCCCCACAACTACATCGAACCCACCGATTTGCATGGGCATCAAGTCTATAGGGAATTCCTTTCCTTCGAAGCAAAAAGTGCAACCTAACACGATATCCTTGATCACCACTTGACTACCATCGGCTATTTCTACCACTACAGCATCCTCTAGACTACTCTTAGACATGGCAAGCTTTGGATAAAATACATCTGATTCAAACGAGTAGCTAGCACCCGAATCAAATAGTACACGTGTAGGTACGGAGTTTAGAAGAAACGTACCCGACACCACATCAGTCGATGCTTTAGCTTCTTCCGCCGTCATTTGAAAAGCTCTTACGGTTGCTCTTGAAGGCTCCACCTTCTTTATACCGACCCCAACGGACTTCAGCTTCGGGCATTTCGCCCTAACGTGCCCTTGCTCCTTGCATTCAAAACATATTTGCTCCTTGATGGGACAATCCTTAAAGGTATGCCCGGGTTTCCCACATTTGTAGCAAGTCCCGGGGACAAAGTTACAAGGACCGAAGTGTTTGCTCCTACATTTGGAGCACCACTTGGCATCGCGCCTAGGGTCGGCACCACGGTGATTGTTACCTGCATATCTAGGCTTCTTTGAGAATGTCGAGCCACTCTCCCATCTTCTCTTCTCGGCTTGACGACTACCTTCCTCTTTCCCCAGATTGTAAGCGTCTTCCATAAGTTGTGCCTCTTCAATTGCCTCACGGAGAGTGGAGGCTTTTGACACTCGTACCATTTACATCATGTCAGATGGAAGACCCTTGATATAAGCTTTAATCTTTTCCTTCTCTGTCGGGACCAAGTGTCCCACCAACCCCAATTTGTCCATGAACATACGATTGTACTCTTTCACCGACAAATTACCCTTCCTTAAGTTTTGAAATTCTTCCTTTATTCGGTCCATCGACCTCTCATTGCAGTATTCCTCCAGTAGTTTCTCCTTGAATGTTGACCAAGACAGTTTGGCCAAGACAGTCGCTTCAATGGAAGTGAAATACACATTCCACCAAGCGAGGGTCGCACCTCTCAACATCTGTGACCCAAAAACTGCTTTCTGCTCCTCCCCGCATTCGCTCGATCGGAAGGCCTGCTCCATTTCACGTAACCATATCACACAAGCTATCGGATCATCTGAACCTTTAAACTCTGATGGTCGGCAACCTAGGAAAGCCTTGAAAGTGCAACCCTTTGTTGCTTGCTTGACTCCCAGATTCGCGGTCTCGTTGGAGGGAACTATGGGCTCGGAGCCCCCGGATCCCGCCACAACCACGTTCTCTTCCACCGTCCCGGGTCTACGATTGTTGTTGACACGGTCCTCTAGGAGTTTGAGGAACATTTCTTGTTTTTGTGCCATCGCTCGGTTCATAGCCAACATCATACGATCCATCATTCTCGTCTCGGCCGTCACTTCTTCCATAAGGGGATCATTTGTTTCTAGGTTGCGGAGAGGAATAAACTCGGGTCCCCTGCCCAACGTATTCACCACGTGAGGAGGTTCTTCCACAATAGTCACCCTCGGTTGGTCGGTCGTGGATACTGTGGCCTCTTGACCATTCGGTCGGTTTCGGGTATTAACCATGATTCTACCACACATAAAATACCACAGAATGAGAGACAAGCCCACAAAAGCAACACAAGGAAACGTACTATTACACTTATCAATTATCATAACAATAGTAGATCAAACATACTCACGTAAAACATCTTCATAATGACGTTAGCTAAGTGAAATTATGAACACATTATACGTAAGAGTTATCGTTACCATCACTACAACTTTCAACTTGTGCAAGTTCCGTCGACTCTGAGTCCAACCTATCTTAGTAGTTCTACCCCCTTCTCACAGTTCATAGCTTAACAGTCACAGCTTAAGTCTAGGCATTCTACTTTCATACCTAGTTCACTTAAACTAATGCTCTGATACCAACTTGTAACACTCTAAAATTTTGCGGAAAAAAGAATTCGAAAATTCGGCAATATAACGTTTGGAAATAGAATAATTCCATCACCCTAAAATAGGGGATAATTTAAACCTGTGAAAATAGGGTAAAACATTTCGAAACCCAAGAGTATCATCCCAAACGGGGCATAGTGTGTGATAATTACAACCCAATAAATGAAGCATACGACGACAACCTACTAATATACAATAAGGAACTAGATTATGGTCGGGTGTCGCTATACTTCCAAAATGTGTATCTTCAAAATAATCTTTATGTTGGTCACTACGTATCTTCCCAAAAAGACCACTCACGACACCAAGGTCGTTCCCTCAATCCCGATGTGCCCCACCGCTAGGGTAGCCTGCCAAACATGACAATAAGAACAAGCGTTAGGCTAAAGCCTAGTGAGGATAAATCAAACAAGGATTAAATAACTAAACCTATTCGAAGTCTCACGGAGTATATAGCCATGAGCTAAAATCAACAAACCAAATAAACCATTAGTGATTAGATACGATACAAATAACACCCATCACATATTGAGCTCAACTCCTCTAAGTCTATTGCTCGAAAACATCAAGTCAACCCCTCTAGGTATATTCTTGAGAGTTCCAAAACGGGGAACTCTAGCACAAAGGAATTACACCTTACTGCCCATGAGACGTTGCTCGACCGTATAGGTCCACACCTTACTTATCATGGTGACCCGATGCCTATTCTGTGGTAAGTGGTAATCCCAATGCCCAAAGCGGGGACATAAGGACACCGTGCCTATGGATCCATTGCACTAATACTAAATACCAACAATTAGCATGTACAATACTCAAATAAAACCTAGGTATAGATAAATCACATTTGAGAGGTCACCAACATGCAAAGCTTAACACCCAAAATGGGTGAACTTTCAATAATAGTAATTTACCTTAAACATTATTCTTGTTCTACATACAAACCAACATCTTGGTCATTTCACCCAAATACTTGTTTTTCCCAAATATAGTCCAATATTCCCTTTAATACACCACAACCAAGAAATCATAGTTATTGGTCAAAAGAGTGGATGTTAAGGCACCACCTCTTTTACATTTGAAATACTCTCATTACCATTCCACTTTGATTAGTAAACCCTAATATTTTCCCAAAATCCACCATTAGGTCTAAGAATTATGAAAGATCAAAATACAAGAAATACTCATATATTTTAAGGTTAGAAGAGAAGAAACAACTCACCTTGCAAATATTATGTAAAACCCTAGATGAGAAATGGACAAGAAAATGATGAGGATCACTTGAAGCTTCAACCCTTAGTCACTTGAGGTTAAGCTTAGCCCAAAACCTAGATTGAGTCACCAATAAGCATTCAATGCTCCAACTAAGAGGGATTTAATGAAGAGAGGAGAGGAATGTTACCTTACACCATAAAAATCGCCCAAAGCAGCTCCCAAGTCAAAATAATGAGTTTTAGGTCGTGAAAATGAGATATAATGGGTTTGCCCCCGACCGCGACTATGCCTTGCGAGATGGACAATGTCACTCTCGCGTGTCACTTTTGCCCGAGAAAATGACCCGCGGTACCAATTCGGCGATTGTGCCCCGCGAGAGTGACACTGTCACAATCGCGAGGGCACTCTCGCACCACCACCCCCACTCTCGGTACCAAATGGGCGATTATGCCCCGCGAGAGTGACAATGTCATAATCGCGAGGGCACTCTCGCTTGGCTCGTACCGAAGCCTAAAAGCAGCCGTTTTCAGCCCGAACGTTCCCCCTCTTAACGATAAACTATGCTTTAGGGTAAAATACCAAATTAGGGACGTACCGAAAACACGGGTGTTACATGTCAGTAACACAAAGTTACTGTGTACAACGAATGTACAATATAAGGAGCTGGTTTGATGATGACTCCCCAGGACTTTCATTCAATCATTGAAAAACACAAGGTTTATCTATGAATGTTCTGACAGAAAAATAAATTTTCTGTGTGCTCGTGCTTGTGTATAAAAGAATTTAGCACAATGATTGTGTTTCATTTGGCTCAAATTGTGTAAACTGTTGAGACAGCAACATGTATTATACGGACTCAATGTGCATGAAAGAGGTGTGAAGGTGGGGCAACTTTCCTTCTTTTTCAATATCTAAATCTTCCGAGTGAACATTAGATAGCATATATGTTGCGTCCCTAAAGAAAATGAAACATTTCTTTGTGAAGAAAGAAACGAGTGGTTGGTGGGGTTAATGCAAGAGTTGGCATGGGCTTACTTCCTTTTTCAATGATGGTCACCAAAGAATGTGAACCAATTAGAAATGTGGCTGCCCGGCTCAGAAAGTGGTAGGTGCAGAGTTCTGATATTCTTTTAACTCTGATCTCTCACCCTCTTTCTTTTTATTTTTATGCTCACTTCTAACCAAACTCTCATTTTCATTTTACTGCTCCATACAATGAGAATAACTCAATCGGATGAGTTATCTCCCCCACTCTTTGATATTGACCCCTCACCCCTCAATCACTCGAGGATAACTTCCTGGGTAGGAAACACTGGTTGCGTGAATCCATGGAAGTTCTGTTTAAGCTCACACACGAATCTCATGTTATTCCTAAGAAGAATGGTTGCTCAACAGTTTAACTGAACAGTTAAGCACAAGATGTATGATAACATTGTCAACATGTATGCTCATGAGATTTGAGCAATTTGAACAATGAAGATCTCTCAAAACAAGAAATTTGAATGAAAGAAATGAAATTAAGAGAATTGTTTTGAGAATCTGATAATGAATCAATCAGATCAAATCAAATGGTTAGGGTATCAAAGAATTGGAAATTTTGTTTATATGAACGAATATAAACAATTTTGCAATGAAAGCACAAGATTAGAAAAAAAAATGATTGATGCTCAACAACAATGAGTTTCAAACGGGGGTATTACCATCGAAAAAATATGTTCGATATGAGACATGGTAATAACAAATTTAAATGAAGTACTGAACCGATGTGTATGAATACTTTACAGTATATGGATAAGATAATACACAAGTATTGATCTTTAGAAATACACGGTCAGTTAAACATTAAGCTCAAAATTTGAAAAACATTTAAAAGCTCACTTCTGAATTCATGAAATCTTTTAAGAATAGAGAAGTGGTTTGAACATTTAAGAAATTGTTTTTCATGCTTGAAAGTTGTTCTTCTTTCAAACAATCAGAGATCTAGATCAGAAGATATTTACCTTTTTAAGCTCCCCCTCAAATCATGATAGAATGATTTAGGTCATGTTAGCTCCGCCTGGATATTAGCAAAATATCCAAGTCTAAACATTGAAAAACGGGTCTTGATCTGTTATGTGATCAGAAGCCATCACCTTTACTCCTCCTATAAATTAAGCATCTGAAATATGTCAGTTAAAACAGGATAGAGATCAGACATTCCCTTTTGAATTGTAGACCATCATATCAGTAAAATCTATCAGTGAAAAAGTACAGGATAGAGATCAGATCAACTCTCTTGGGATGTAGACCATCATATCCATCGGATGCAAAAACAGAAGTAAGGTCTTTTGATCGTTGAGGTCCGAGTCCTAAACTGTTGTGTTTAGAAGTCAAACTCCGTTGAAGTACGGGTCCTAAGCTGTGTACTTAGAAGCCATAATCTTGACATTGAGGTACGGGTCTTGAACTGTGTTATTCAAGAGCCATTGTTCTCTTACTCCCCCTTGACTTGAGGTGCCTGCAACATAGAATCAGTTTTCGGCTTTGGTACCCACTGGTATTTGGGTCCATGTATGTTAGTTGTAGTTCGTGTGGGGGTTATAGAGTAAGAACCATACCAGAAATGATCACTGGTCTTGTGGATATGATCATGTGTACAGCAGTAAGAACAATAATATTTCTTACCTGATAACCTAAGTAATTGATCCTTTGAGTATATATGATCAGGTTTACCTTTATGCTCTTTGTTCTTCTTTGCTTTGTGTACATGTACACATGATGTGTTTCCTTTCAGCTCATCTGTCTTGTCATCTTTGACTGATTTCTTCTGCCAGATCATTTCTTCTTTCTTGTAACTTCTTCTTCTCGGATATGTACCTGAACCATCTAGATATCGATCATAGAAAATGTTAGTTTGACGAATCTGACCAAAAGATTTAACTGACCTTTGTGAAGAGACAGATTTATGATTTGAACTTGAAACAGATTTTTCAAGCTCTTTGATCTTTGAAGCATATTTGTCTCTTTCTTTCACAAGTAGGTCAATCTTTGTCTTGAATTCAGACTTCGTTTTCTGCTCTTTCAGCGCAGTAGCAGATAGTTCAGATAGCTTTGAAGTCAGCTTTTTGATTTCAGACTCAAAGATGGATCGTTCTTCTTCAAATCCTTTCTCTGAATCATTACTCTGGCCAGATAGTTCTTTGAAGAATCCCACACTCTTCTGTTCTGTCAGGATCTGAATTCTTAACAAGAACAAACACTCAGAAACAATATTAAAGAAGTTTGCGGAATAACACTTTAATATTCAAAGATCAATGAAACAGTGAATCAGAATAACAACTTGTAAACTTTATTGAATGGTTATAAAGCTACAAGATTTCACACACAACCTCAATATTGATGAACAGGCTCACCAATACGAATTCTACTTCTCTAGAACTAGGGTTCTAAACCTTGAGGTTGATTCTCTCTATAAAAACAAAAACTCATAATTAATTCTATATTCTAAAGTTACAAACTATTCTATACATATACTGAAGATAAAAGATAATTACAAATAATAAAAGATCTTCAGTATAATCTTCCATATTTATCTCCAAGCCTTCCATGATCTTCAATCAATACAGCTGTCATCCTTGCCATATGAAGTATTCATCTCATAAGCAGAATTAAGTCTTCAGCAACATTAATACTTTGAGCAGTATTAAGTTCAGCAGTACTAACTACTAGTAGTACTAAAATTGCTTAGCAGTAGTAACTTCATCAAGCAGTATTAATCTTGACTAGAAGCATTAATTTTTCTCAGCAGTAGTAACTTCAGAAGTAGTAACCAAGTTGTGCTAGCAGCATTAACTGTACTTGAGCAATTCTTTCAGTTCCCAACAATCTCCCCCTAACTTGACTTTTAGGAAGAGAAGTCAAGTTCTTCAGATGCTCCCAAAACACCATTATTCATATCCCTGTATTAGCATCTAACCCTAAACTTTGATTAATTGTTCTTTGGATCAAATACTTTGCCATTTCTGAATCTGGAACACAACCAAGCTTCTTTTTCAACATTGCATGCAGTTTCAATCTACTGTGGTTGTAAACTTTATCCACTAGGAAGTATTCTATGTGATTTGAATCCATAGTTAAAGCATATACTCCACTAGTTTCATACAGAGTCCAGTTGTTAACTGTTTGAAACACATTTCTGATAATGTCCTTCACTTCTTCAAGCTTGAACAACATACAAAGATACTCCATCACAAGTTTTGTGATTGATATTCCTGGAGCTTTCAGTTGATCAGCATACAACTTCATTCCTACTTCAAACATCTCCTCTAGATCAGATCTGGAACATGTTCTGACAATCTTGGCCCAAGTATGATATACTTTATACTTCTCATCTTTCCTCTTGAGCCTGATATATTCTTTTCCATCAACTTCCAGTATATCCCAGTGAATGATCTCTGGAGGCTTAACACCAACAGGTTCAGCAGTAATAGGTTCAGGCACTTTGTCCATCACTACCATGTACAGATTCACATCATCAGTACTTGATGGTTCTTTCTGTTCAATTGACTTAGGTGCCACTTCTTCTTCAGCAACCTTCTCAGTTTCTTCTTTATCCACTCTAGGCTTCTTGGCTGATTTTCTTCTTGCCATCATTTTAGTTCTTTTTAAAGTCCTCAGACTTTCACCTAGAGTGGCTTCTTTCTTTGGTGTTTCTTGCTCATCAGGGAAAGGTTTTTCTATCAGAAAGTCATTACTCTCTTTCATCCTCTTTTCCATTTCAACTCTGGATTTTTCATTCCCGTGAAGCTTAGTCATCTCTGAATCATACAACTCTTTAATCTGTTCAAATGACATCTTTGAGAACATCTCCTTTCTAACTCCCACAACACCTTTGAGAAAAGTAATCATCTTCTTTCTCTCTTGAGTACCAAGGTAGGTCTTTGAGGGTTGTCTCTTCTTTGCAGCCATTTTGACCAACACAGACTTCTTTAGGGTTGCAGCTTTCTTCTGTGCTATCTCAATTGCCAAACTTTGTTGATAAGCTTCATTTAACTCTGCAGCTAGAGCCTTAGCCATCTCTCTATCTTTGTCCACTTGAGTTAATTCTGCTTGGTCAAGTTCAGCTTGAATCTTCCTGGCCAATGCTTCATCTGACTCAACCAACTTTTGCTTTTTAATTGGTTGATCAGATTCTACTAACTTTGCTTTGCCTTTGTCTTTGCTTACCACCTTCTCAACACTTGCTTTCTTGATCACTTCACCTTTTTCTTTGAAGATAACTCCTTTGGCCTTTGAAGTGACCTTGAGAGTATCATGCTTAGCCTTGATTAAAGTTTCTACTATCTCAAGGTCTGTTAATACATCTTGTACTATTTCTGCTACTTCATTCAATTCAGCAGTATTAACAGTTTCTGCTGCTTTGCTTGTTTCAGCAGCATTAACTATTACTGTTACTTGTTCTGTTTCAGCTGCTTGCTCCCCCTCAAAATCAACTTTCTCCCCCTTGTCTTTATCATCTTCCATGTTTACATCAGCTTCTGACTCCCCCTTTTTGGGAGCATCATCCACTGGTTTCCTTCTTCTGAGCACAAACTGTTTCTTTTTCTTTTTCTGGACCAATCTCTTCATCATTTTCTTCAGGTTGGTAATATGTACTTGTTGAGACAGAATTATCAGTTTAAGCTCTTCTATGTCTTTTCCCTGCTTGATTACATCCATATTGATGTTGCCCATTGTTTCCATCAATTCATGATAGTCATATATGTCCTCACCTTCTCCAGGAGTGTGACCCCCTTTTGAAGGATCATGGGATCTTTTAGTAGTGGAAGTCTTCTGCCTAGCAGAAGCACCCTCCACCCCCTTGGTTTCTTGGCACCCGGGACCTTTGAATGATTGCTCATTCAAAGTTGCCATGGGGGAGGTCTTATTTATGTTACCACTGTCCTCCTCTGTGCTAGCAGGAGTAGTGGCAGCCTGCTCACCCATATGCTCATACATCTCCTCGTTGAGCACCTCATTGGGGTTGGGAGACACCTCTTTGGTTTCCCTATTGATATTCTCTAATGGAGAATTCTCCATTAGAGGGCTTAGAGGCTTTGAGGGTGAAGGTACAAGAAGGGAAGGAACCTTCTTTACCTTTTTCCTGATGTATGTATTGGTGATTGGTGAAGTTGGTTTTTGAACAAGGGACTGTGGGATTGATATGGTGATTGAAGGTTGGGATTGGCTTGCAGTGGGATGGTCTAGTGAGGGCCTTGACCCTGAAGCCATACCTTCTTCATTGTGGGACACCACCATCATTGTAGAGAACAATGGGGTGTCAACTCCTTCCGAGTCCAATGGAGATCTCTTCATATTTGAAAAGACCTTACCTTTGGGGATTTTGGGTACATATACCTCATCAAATTGAGGCATATCCGTCAATTCATTGGTTATAACTACCTGGACAAATCTTGGGTACATATAAAAACTCTTTTTGCTTCCCAAGTTTGACACAAGGTCATTGAAAATCATTCTTGAAAAATTGTACTTTCTGGCAGTGGCCAAGCAGACCAAAGCATAAGCAATGGTACTGCTGAACTCACTCCATCCAGTAGTCTTTTTAGAAATGAAATGCATAAGGGTATGAACAATAAAACGCCATTGGGTGAAAAATTTAGCTTTTGAGAATTTGAAACCACCCAATTGGCCTTCATACCCCATTCTTGAAAGGTTAGAGAACAAGTCCTCATTAGGAATAGAGGTAATACCTGCAGCATCGTCTAGACGTAGACAGATGCGAATCACCTCTTCAGAAACTGACAAGGGTTTGTCACACACCCTTGTCTTGATGAACTGCACACCATTTTCTGTAACTGCAGTGGCATTCTCCCAAAATTGTCTCTGGTGCTCTATGTATATTTTTGGAGACACTGTAAGAGCATAGGCGATATGGCTTGTCTTGAGAAAATCGACTATCTGGTGAAATCCATCAGCCTGCTTCGGCTTTTGTAGCATCGCAATCTCATTATGTTCATCAATGAACGCCATAGCTGCCATCGAGCTTGAGTATTCTGTATTGAAACACTTGGTTCTTGACAGAAAAGGGTTAGAGAGAAGATGATCAGTATTCAAAGAGTCGTTATGAGCTTTTAGGCGGGCAACAGGGTATTTATAGGATTTGGGACATAAGCGGTATTAACTAACTAGCAGTATTAACTGAGAGCAGTATTAACTAACTAGAAGTATTAACTGAGAGCAGTATTAACCACTAGCAGTATTAACTAACTAGCAGTATTAACTGAGAGCAGTATTAACCACTAGCAGTATCAACTAACTAGCAATATTAACTTTGCACTGGCAGTATTAAAACTGCACTGACAGCATTAACTATACTTACACTTTTTGAAGCTTGAGGTACGTTGAGCAAGGTAATAACTTCCTGAGAAATATGTTAGTAGCACCAAAGAATAAACCAATAACAGGTATGAAAACACTTTTTAAAACATGAGCTCATTCAGAGTAGATCATGCCCATACTTGTGACCAAGAAAGTGAATCTACCCACATCAAAAGCTTTAGTGAATAGATCAACAAACTGGTTGTCAGTATGAACTTTAGCAACTTGAATTAGCTTCTTTTCATTACAATCTCTAATAAAGTGATACCTGATCTCAATGTGCTTTGTTTTGGAGTGCTTGACTGGATTGTTAACAATGCTTATAGCACTGCTAATGTCAATGAAGATTGGAGTGTGAATAAAGGTTACCCCATAGTCCAGCATTTGATTCTGAATCCATAGAACCTGAGAGCATCAACTTGCAGCAGCAATATACTCAGCTTCTGTTGTTGATAAGGACACTGTGGTTTGTTTCTTACACTGCCAAGATACTAGTCTCGCACCCAAAAGTTGACATCCACCTGAAGTAGACTTTCTGTCCATGTTAGCACCACCCAAGTCACTGTCTGAATATGCAATCAAGTCAAAGTTGGATTCATAAGGATACCAAAGACCTAATCTAGGTTGCCCTCTTAAGTATCTGAAAATCCTCTTAACAGCTTGAAGATGTGATTGCTTTGGCTTGACTTGGAATCTGGCGCACAAACACACTGGAAACATGATGTCTGGTCTTGAGGCTGTGAGATACATGAGAGATCCAATCATTGATCTATATAGATGAACATCAACATCCTCCCCCTCAAGATCAGCAGTGATCTGTTTATGAGTCTCCATAGGTGTGCTTGCTGGCTTTGAGTCTGTTAAACCATACTTATCCGGGATGTCTTTCACATATTTTGATTGACTTATGAAGATCCCATCTTTCTTCTGTTTCACTTGAAGCCCAAGGAAGAAGGTAAGTTCACCCATTGAACTCATTTTAAAGCTCTTGTGCATCAACTTTTCAAAGTCTCTACACATCTGATCTTTTGTGGATCCAAAGATGATATCATCCACATAAATCTGAACAAGTAGGATGTCCTTCTTACTTCTTTTAATGAAGAGGGTCTTGTCAATTATTCCTCTTTCAAACCCATTCTCCAAGAGATAGGTAGACAGTGTATCATACCATGCTCTTGGGGCTTGATGAAGACCATAAAGTGCTTTCTTCAGTTTGTATACTCTGTCTGGATATGATGGATTTTCAAATCCAGGGGGCTGACAGACATATACTTCTTCATCAATTGTACCATAAAGAAAGGCACTCTTCACATCCATTTGGTATACCTTGAACTTCATGTATGAGGCATAGGCTAGAAATAGCCTAATTGCCTCTACCCTTGCCACTGGAGCAAACACTTCTTCATAGTCTATGCCTTCTTCTTGAGTGTACCCTTGTGCCACAAGCCTTGCTTTGTTCCTGATCACAATTCCTCTCTCATCCTTTTTATTCCTGAAAATCCACTTGGTGCCAATAGCTCTATGACCTTTTGGAAGGTCCACCAAGTCCCAAACTTCTTGCAATTTGAACTGCAGTAACTCTTCTTGCATAGCTTCTATCTAACTGGAATCTTTCATTTCATCATAAACCTTCTTAGGCTCAATCTGAGATAGAAAGCAAGAGAGTACTGTGTGTTGCTGATCCTGCAACTCTTGAAGTCTGCTTTGATTCCTTGTTATCATAGGAGAAGAGATGTCTCCTATGACCAGCTCTGGAGGATGGTTCTTTTGAGTTCTAGTCTGATAACTAGGTTCTTCATTGATTCCCACATCTAGATTGGAATCATTTAAGTCAGCTGAGGGGATCTCATCAGCTGCTTCTGGCTCTTCATGCACTTGATTCTCCTCATCTCTTCCTTCTTCTTCACTCTGAATTGGTTCAGTCATAGTTTCCTTTTCACAGACCTCAACAGGCTCTATTGTAGGTATGAGAAAGATCACAGACTGAGGAATAGTGTCTTGTACTTGTACTTGTTCATCCCCTGATCCTCCACTTCCTGAACCTGTATGATAATCACTACTGAAACCCAAAGAGTTAGTTAGTGAATCAATGTCAAATAACCACTGAGGACCAGACCCAATAGGATTTGGTGTGTTCTCATTGCATTTGACATTGTCACTTTCCTCAATTATTCTAGAAGAAGAATTAAAAACTCTGAAAGCCTTACTCTGAGATGAGTAACCAACAACAAAACCATCATCTGCCTTGCTATCAAACTTTCCTAAGCGAGTTTTGGTATTGAGAATGGTACAAGGACACCCAAAAGGTTTGAAAAATCCAATAAATGGTTTTCTTTTATTTAAAAGCTCATATGGTGTCTTGTTCTTAGGCTTGACTACTAGAACCCTGTTTTGGACATAGCAAGCAGTATTAACTGCTTCAGCCCAGAAAGTAATTGGTAGTTTGGAATCAGCTAACAGAGATCTAGCAGCCTCAATCAGTGTCCTATTCCTTCTCTCAGCAACACCATTTTGTTGTGGAGTCCTAGGAGCACTGTATTGCCTCTCAATTCCTTTTTCCTCACAAAAGGTGTTTAGGTCATGATTTTTAAATTCAGTACCATTGTCTGACCTAATGACTTTTACCTTTTGATTTGTTTGGTTTTCAATTCTTAGAATAAAGGATTTGATCAGTCCACTTGTCTCATCCTTAGTCCTTAGAAAATATACCCAAGTAAATCTAGAGTAATCATCAACAATAACTAGACAGTATGATTTCTTACCTATACTCATAACATTTGTAGAACCAAACAGATCCATATGCAACAACTAAAGAGAATTAGAGATTGTGTTCAACTCTTTGGACTTATGAGAAGTTTTGTGTTGTTTGCCTTTGAGACAGGCAACACAATGATCATCACATGAAAAGACTTTGGAAGGTAAACCTCTTACAAGGTTGTTTTTAACAAGTTTATTCATTGTTTTAAAGTTCATGTGACACATCCTTCTATGCCATAGTGATGATTCATCCAAAGAAGCTTTTGAAACAAGACAGTTTAGGGATGAATCAGTTGAAACACTTTCCATATATAAGCAATATACATTATCCTTTCTGGGAGTTCTTAGTAGTATCATCTTTTCATCAACTACCTTGAATCCAGGAGCAAGGATAATGCATTCAGAATCAGTAAATAATATACTATGTTGTTTGTCACAAACCTATGATGCACTTAACAGGTTGTACCTTAACTGCTCAACATAGAATACATCTTCAAAGGTCATTTTACCTTTGGTTACATCCCCCTTACCACTGATCTTACCTCCATCTGGAGTATTACCAAAGGCAACATGCCCACCATCAATTTTCTTGAAATTCTTGAGGCATGACATGTTCCCTGTCATGTGCCTAGAGCAACCACTATCAACATGACAGATGCTCTTCCCCTTGAGCTGCTGGTTGCCCTGCACATAAGATTAAACAATTAGTATTGATTGGGAACCCAAGCCAAAGTGGTCTTGGGTCTCCCTTTCTCATCAAAGTATTTACATTCCTTTTTGATGAGGTTTTTAAACTCAGAGCACTCTTTATTGGAGTACTTTGTCAATATGATTGGTCTAGGAGCACAAACACTAGAAGCAGTACTAACTTTAGAAATACTAACAGAGTTAGCAGCACTAACAGGTTTAGCAGTACTAACCTTGTTAGAAGCACTAACAGAGTTAGCAATATTAACATTTGAACAAGTACTAACCATGTTAGTTTTAGCAGTACTAATACTCTTAGCAGCACTAACATTGGTAGTAGTAGTAGTATTGCTTCTAGCAGCACTATCATTGTCAGCAGTACTATTTGGGGTAGCAGTACTAACAGTTTTAGTGCATTTAGGAACCCACATATTGACACTTTCTTTAACAGTCTTTTTCTTCATGTGGCTTTTAGATTTAACAGATTTCTTAGCCACATGGTTTCTTTCCTTCTTCCTATAACCCAAGGGTTTTTGCATAGATCTTTGAAAATTCATCCTTTGGTTTATAGGATTGAAATAACAGTATTTGGCAAGATGATTCAATTTGCCACAGATAAAACAAGGTTTTGGTCTATTGATTTTACTTAAATCAACCCCTTGTTTTTGTGCCCACTGATTATTCCAGTTTCTTTGATTTCCCCTCTTTTTATTATGTTTTAGGGGCTCAGTCTTCTTACATGCACACTGTTTGCAAGGAACTGGATTCACAACTGTGGTCTGTTTGTAATGGACCTTACCAGACTTTCCCTCTGTCTTCTCTATGTCCTTTGATTTGACCCAAATCCTTCCACACCCTTCATTAGTTGTTGTTATATGGTGGTGGTGTGGTATTATATCCAATTCCTCTTCTCAATTTGTCATGAATCTGAGTTTGTAGTAAAGAGTCCATTGCTTTAGAAGCATTGGAAAACTTTTCCACATCAAGCTTAACCTTGGTTAGCTCCTCTCTCAACTTTTCACTCTCCTCTTTAGATTTGGTCAGTTGGAGTTCTAGATCCTTTTTCTCCCACTTCCAGTAATTGGTATCATATGAGTGTTGGATTTCATTGGCTTGAAAACCTTTAATCTGTTTCTCAAACCTCTCAACAATTCTCACATAGTCTTTTATATCTTTTGCTAGCCTCTTAAGGTCATCACTCATCTTCTGGTTGTGATCCCTGTACCTTTTAACAGTGTCTATGCAAGTTTTAGAACAGAGATTAGAACTTACCTCAGTTGGGTGATCAGATACTTCTGCCATAAGAGCTTGATTTTGGATAGCCTCTTCTGCTTGATCACTCCAGTCAAACCCCATTCCTTGTTGAGAAACAAGGGCTTGAGCAGAGTTTCTGTTATGGTTGAGGTTTCCAGACTGTGATTGTTGGTGGTTGTTGTTGTGAGACACTCCACTTCTGCATTCCCTGGCAAAGTGTCCCTTCAGATGACATTTATAGCACTCCACCTTTGATTTATCAAAGCCTGCTCCATCTTCTCTTCTTTGGGAGAAGTTGTTCCTCCCAGTTCTCTTGATGAACTTCTTCACCCTCATGGAAAGCATGGCCATCTGCCATTTAATATCCATCTCTTCAAGATCATCAGGATGAAGTTGTTCCAAACCATCATTGATTAAAGAGGAGTTTCCATGGCTGGAAAGAAAGGCTTCAAACATAGATTCAGTGCCTTTTTCTTGATTTGCTCCATTAGCAGCATTAACTGATTCAGGGTTAGCAGTAGAATCAATTGATGCTGATAGGAGTGCAACATTATGAATATATCCAGAAGGTTTCTTCTTTGCCTCCACCTCAGCTTCAAATACTCTAAGGTCATTGTACAGATCATCAAGTTCTTTCTCTTCCAATTGTTCATTTTGTCTTAATGAAACAGTGTACATGGTTCATTCATCTCCAAGGGACCTTAAGAACTTTCTGTTTACATCATCTTGATCAATCTGTAGTCCCATAGTAGCTAGTTCACCAATCAGCTTGTTAAACCTATCAAAAGTTTGAGTCATGGACTCATTCTTAGTTGACATAAAGTTTTCATACTGTTGTTTCAAGATTGCCTTTTGATTTCTCTTGGTACTTTTAGTACCAGAGAATCTCTTCTCTAGAGCATTCCAGAGCATCTGTGCATCAGTGCAATTGCTGAATTGGTGTTGATATTCATTGGGAATAGCCAATAGCAGTGTACTCAAGGCTTTCATCTCTGTCTGCCTTATCTTCTTTTCTGCATCAGTCTTTGGTGGAGTTCTTTTTCCATCTGCACCAATTTTTCCTTCATCAGATGGGCCATTCTCAATGATGTCCCACATGGAGTAATCTGTGAGGAGAATGTATTGCTTGATTCTAATCTTCCACATGTCAAATTCATTAGATCTGAGCATTGGAACCTTTGAGACCAGAGTACTGTTTGATTCAACTGTGTTTTCCATGATGAATAAGATTTTTGAGGATACTAGCTCTGATACCACTTGTCAGGATCTGAATTCTTAACAAGAATAAACACTCAGAAACAATATTAAAGAAGTTTGCGGAATAACACTTTAATATTCAAAGATCAATGAAACAGTGAATCAGAATAACAACTTGTAAACTTTATTGAATGGTTATAAAGCTACAAGATTTCACACACAACCTCAATATTGATGAACAGGCTCACCAATACGAATTCTACTTCTCTAGAACTAGGGTTCTAAACCTTGAGGTTGATTCTCTCTATAAAAACAAAAACTCATAATTAATTCTATATTCTAAAGTTACAAACTATTCTTTACATATACTGAAGATAAAAGATAATTACAAATAATAAAAGATCTTCAGTATAATCTTCCATATTTATCTCCAAGCCTTCCATGATCTTCAATCAATACAGTTGTCATCCTTGCCATATGAAGTCTTCATCTCATAAGCAGAATTAAGTCTTCAGCAGCATTAATACTTTGAGCAGTATTAAGTTCAGCAGTACTAACTACTAGCAGTACTAAAATTGCTTAGCAGTAGTAACTTCATCAAGCAGTATTAATCTTGACTAGCAGCATTAATTTTTCTCAGCAGTAGTAACTTCAGAAGTAGTAACCAAGTTGTGCTAGCAGCATTAACTGTACTTGAGCAATTCTTCCAGTTCCCAACATGTTCGATAGCCTTCTTTTCTTTAGCAAACTTCTCTCTTTCCAAAATAAGTACTTTCTCAAAATCAGAAATTTGTTGAGAAAGATTTATGCATTTAAGATCCACTGACTTTTTCTCTTCAAAACATTTCTTTGAAAAATCTGAGAACTTATTTGAAAAATTTTTCTTTTCAGTATCAAAATCAGCTTTATTTTCAGCAAGCTGTTTTTCAAAATCAGATAAGTTCTTTCTAAGCTCAGCATTCTCATATTCCAATCCCTTTATCTTCTCATCATTCAGCCCAGAAGATCTTTTCAGAAGATCTTCATTGATTATCTTTAAAGTACTGATTTCTTCTTTCAATGAAATGATTTCAGCAAAATACTCTTTTGACTTTTGAGAATGAAAGTCAACAGCATGACCCAGATTAATTTTCTCTAAATCCAGCTTTCTAATCTTCTCTTCAAGATCTGCAAAATATCCCATTTTGAACGAGGAATTAGCTTGATATAAATGATCGTTCCAAATTGTATATCAGAAAATCAAAAATCAGATTAAATTGAAATCTAGCACAAAATTTTAAAATTTGAACTCTTGATATGGCGCAAGGTCGAATTTTGCGTGAACTGTGTTGCGCAAACCAATCTTCTCGTGATCAGCGTATAACGCAAAGTGAGCTTTGCGTAAGACAAGTGAAACGCAAGATGAGGTTTGCGTAAGCCAAGTGATGCGCGAACTGAGCTTTGCGTAATAAACTTGAAACGCAAATCGAACTTTTCGCGAGCAAAGGAAAACGCAAAGTGAACTTTGCGTGAGAGACTTTGCGTGAGTTGATGATTGCGCAAACTTTGCTTTGCGTGAATGGTGAGATACGCAAACTATACTTTAGACGCAAAGTAGCTTTGCGTGAGCTACAGGATGAGCAAAGTTCACTTCTTGTGAACAGAAGGAGATGCAAACTAAAGTTTGCGTGATGAACACTAAGAGCAAAGTCTGAACTTCTCGTGATGATGAAGATGGCACTCGATGAATCTAGCGCAAACCGATATGAAGTTGCGCAAATCGAGTTCTTGGCTCTTTCTTTCTCGAATCGATCCAAATCTGCAAATTTGATCTCAAAAATTTATCAGAATCATCGAAAAACACTACAAAACACAAATTTGCTATCAAATTTCGATTAAAAACAACAATTCACACCTTTTCATACAAGAACAGAGTTCAAACGACATTTCAAGAAAATTTCAAAAATTCCAAAATTGACATCGATTTAGTTCGAATTATGAGATGAAATCAATACAAGAATCAATCCTAAACTAAAATTGAATCCAACAATTCCATTTTCTTGCAACAAAAACGATTTTTCACACAAAAATCTGATCAACAGTGAAAAACACGAGTTCTTGAAATATTTTCAGAAAATCTCAATTTTCGATCTAAAAAACTCCAGATTTCAATTCAAACTTTGATCAAATCATTCCTGAAAAGTTTGGTTCAGCTCTGATACCAATTGTTAATCATAAAATCCCAAAACAATCAAGCAATTACTCAATAATATGACAATTAAGATCAAGAACTAGAGAGAGAAACTAGAGAGAGAAAGTAAATCTTGATTAGCCACAAGTCTGATATTACAATGACAAGCTTACAACTCTAGTTCGTTACCTAATTCGTTACCTGATTCATTACCACAACTCTTACAAAGCAAACCTATTTATACCAACTAACAAACAAAGACTTAACTACTAAGCAAACTCAACATACAATGGCTAACTATTACAAAGACAATGTTGACTTTTACATCTTTGACTTTCCTATTAAATCTTGGATACAATATTTAGACTTAACAGTTATATTAGTAAGTCCCAAAACTTATATTGGATTTGAATATGTTTAGCAGTTGGTTATAAGTTAATTTTACAAAGTCAAGGCATACTAATTAGTTGTAACATTGTATAATATAGTATAAATATTGTATGAATATAGTCGCAACATCAAAAATCTCTTGAAAATCCTCAAATGTTTTCAAGCGGCATCCAGGTTAAAAATTAATATTGGCAAAAGCAAACTTTATGGGGTGGGAGTCGAAAATGAAGAAGTTAAAGCGTGGGCGACTAGTTTGGGATGTGGATATGGGGAGTTACCTTTTGTAACACCCCGAATTTCGTTTAGCCGTTATGCGAGGTTGTTTGGAGGAAAAAGTAAGTTTTTGGGGCTGTCTACAGGACGCACGGGTAGTGCGCCCTCCTTCAGAGAAAACGCACGGGTCGTGCGTAGGATCCAGGGCCGAGGCACAGTGCATGCGCACGGGTCGTGCGCATTTCCTTCTTTGAGGGCGCACGAGGTTGCTTTTTGAGGATGACTTAAATATCTAAGATTTGAGATATTTTCATAATATCTCAAATCTTAGTTCTCTCTCTCTCTTTTCTCTTTCGATCTTCAAGGTCTTGTTTGGTTGCTAGTTTTCGGTGTTTCTAGCAAGGGGTCGGTGTTTTAAGCTTCACCTCTACGTCGTGATCGTTATCTGGTTTTCCGGGTTTTATTCTGAAAACCTATCGGTGAGTTCCTACTATCATTTTACAAACTTTATACATGTCAAAACTCTTATTTGCGAAATCTGAAGTATTTCTACGGTATGATTTTATGATCTCTACATTTTGTTATAAATGAAGTTTTTTGTGAATCTCGGGGTTCCCGGTCAGTTTTGACCAAAATGACGGGTTCCGCCCTATTGAAGTAAAATGATGTTTTACTTACACATTACGTGATTATGTAAAAAGAATGTTTATGAACTCATTTTAATGATTTTCATTCTTACCAGAAGTTGAACTGGAAGTAGCATTTTGTTTATAAAATGTACTTGTAACCATGTGTGTATTTATGGTTGGTCACATATGTTGTTGTGACGAGTCCGTACCATTACTAGTGGATCCCTAGGTTTTGGAGTAGACTGTTTTGTTGGGATGTTACATTCCCCAAATTTGTAGCTATGGATCACATGTTCCTCGGGGTAATTTGGTACGGTTATGTGAGGCCGGATACTAGCCATGGTTCATGGTGATCCTAGCGAAGGAGTATACCTTGGTTTTGCGCTTGGGGCTTGATCTCACGTTGAAGCACGGACTTTGTGATTCGTATCCGCGGATTCCAATTGGTTTAGCTCGTAACTCGGTTTGTTGGCCTAACTTTGTGTTTCGTCACTCTCCTTGGTAAAATGGTCCTTTTATCACCGTTTAAGAGTTTTGGACCGAAGAGGCCCGGTTGTGGCGAAATGTTATCTTTACGAACGAAACCTTTATGAAAAGATTTCTTTATGATACTGATGTTTATATCTTTCGAGCTTTATAAACTGTATGTTCTCACCAGGCTTTAAAGTCTGACACTTTTTCTCAAATGATATGTATAATAGGTTTCCCTTAGCGGTGGGTTGCACAGGGTCTTTGAGAGTCGAGCGTGGACTCGAGGCATATTATGAGATGTCTAGTATTTTGGTGTTGGGCATTGTTTAAGTCCCATCTTTTAGTGAATTCTGGTTCATCAAGTGTTGTAGTCTAGACGGTTATGTTTAGATTTGTATTGTTGATAAATTCTATATCCGTATGAGTTTTGTATAGTCTTAAGGACTGATCCACTTTATGGGAAGTTAATATCATCACGGATGTCTCGTTGCCTTATTTCCAAGTTTTAATTTACTCTGATTTTTTAGGATGTTACACCTTTCCTCTATCTTGGACTCCCGGTGGGAAGATCAATGAATAAAATAGAAAGTTGGTCGGAAGTCATAATGAAGGTGAAAAACAAATTGGCGGATTGGAAGGCGAAATTGATTTCAATAGGCGGTCGGTTAACTTTGGTTAAATCGGTACTTGGTAGTCTCCCTTTGTATTTCTTATCGCTTTTTTCGTGCCCCGTGTGGAGTGATCCGTGAGTTTGAGAGAGTGAGAAGTTGATTTTTTTTAGGGAGGGGGAAAGGGTCAAACACAAAAAGAGGGGTGGCTTGGGTAAAATGGGAGAGGGTGGTGAGAAACTTCAATAGAGGTGGTCTAAACGTGGGGAGTTTACAAAACTCAAATTGGGGGTTATTAGGAAAATGGTGGTGGAGGTTTGCTACGGAAAAGGACGCTCTTTGGGTAAAGGTGATTAAAAGTTTGTATAGGAGGGAGGGGGTTTGGTAGAGAAGGGTATGGGGAAATATCATTAGAATAGGTAAGGGTTTGGAGAAGTTGGGAATTAACCTTGAAACCTATTTCGGGAAAGAAGTGGGGCGGGGAGACGAGACGAGTTTTTGGAAGGAAAGATGGGTAGGAAATGAGGTGTTAGGAGTTAGATTCAAGAGATTATTTCAACTAGATACTAGGAAGGAGGATTTGATTGCCAACAAGGGAGTTTGGATCAATGGAAATTGGGTATGGTCGTGGAGTTGGAGAAGGGATCCGAGGGGTAGGGAAGTGGGGGAGTTAGAAAAGTTGAAGGAGCTTCTTCAAGCTTGATATCCAAAGGTAGATGTAAAGGATAGGGTCAAATGGAGGGGGGATGGGGAATTTTCAGTGCAAGAATTAAAAGAGAGAGTAGATGAGAGAGTAGCAGAGGTAGGGGAACGTTATGAAGAAACCAAGTGGTCGAAGGCGATATCAAAGAAAATGTGCATTTTCCATTGGAAAGCAAAATTGGGAAGAATTCTGTGTAGGGAGGTCTTAGAAAAGTTGGGGATGGATTTAGATTCGGTTTTATGCCCAAGATGCGAAAAGGAAGTGGAGACGGTAAATCATGCCTTGGTAATGTGCCATGAGGTAGCTAAGCTTTGGCAAATGGTGTGTCGGTGGTGGAATTTCAAAGTAGAAAATTTCTCGTCTCTACAAGATTTGATGGAGTTAGCTCAAGACCCGAATGGAAATGGCTTGCGAATCAAATTTTGAACAGAGACAGTGTAGAGTATATCTTATTTGGTTTGGACACATCGCAACCAAATTGTTTTCAAAAATGACAAAAGGAAGTGGAAGACAGATTTGTAGAACTGCAACGCACTTGCCTTGAATGGGTCGAAAAGAGGAATCGAGGTTTTAATATCGAGTGGGGTAAATGGTTGTCCGATCCAGCAGCTGGATTGTGATCGGCCCTCGTTCGGTAGTTGTTTGGTCGCTGGCCAGAGGGTGGAGCTAGGTGTTGTTTGTTGCTCGGTAGCTGTTTGGTGAAGTGAAAAGTGTTCCCTAGGTGTTGTTTGCTACTACTTATATTTGTTGTCTTTGGCATCATGGATTCCGTCTTTTCTGTCTCATAAGCGTGGGATGTGTCGTGTAAGTAGGATGTTTGATTGGGTTTGCCTCTGTCAAGCTTTGTTTGGTCTGCTTCTGCTTGTATAAGTAGGGTTGGGTATCTCTCAGCTGACCTTTGTGTTGTACATTTGCTGTTGGTTTGGTTATATATATTGCTTGTCTTTCAAAAAAAAAATTCAAAACAAAAGGGACTTTGCACAAAATTTACAAAAAGTTCATAGGTCCATATAATAATAATAATAATTACATTACTTTATTTTCAAAAGAAACAGAGGATATCTTAGAGGATTAGCTGTTTTGTCAAATTTTTTACGTGTATATATATATATATATTGGAAGGATATTTTGCAACCCTGAAAAAGGTTGCAACCCTTGCAACCCACATCTTAACCGTTGGATTCATGATTGACGGTTATTTTATTTTTATTTTTTTGTTTTTTTTAATTAAAAATATTGGACCTCATATCTATTGTAACCGTCGATCATGAATCCGACGGTTAAGATGTGGGTTGCAAAATATCCAACCTATATATATATATATATATATATATTATATATATATATATATATATATATATATATATATTATAATAAATAATAAAATATGAAAAAGAGTGTGAAGGACGTTGAAAATTTGTAGATTTGTGTTATATTAAGTTTGCAAATTGGAATTGTCCTCTAGATTGACTTCATGTTGCCTTTTTAAAAAAATTAAAAAAAAAATCAGATAAATAAACAAACTCGTTATTATTAAATGCAATAAAGGGTTTGAAGAAATGAATAACGGATCAAATGAATAATTATTAATATCAGTCGGGCCAGGTCAAATTGATCAACTAATGTTTTTTCCTAATCTTTTAGAAAATTAATAAATAACTAAAGTATCAAATATTATTTAAATAATAATATATTTTTCTTAATAAAACAATTTATAATATCGTGAACATTTAAATATTCTTCGGACAATTTTCAATCAGTTTTTCTTACAAGTAAGAATTTTAATTTAATCCATTAAAAATCATAAATTTGATAAATATGAATTAAAACAATATTTTGCAAGGTTCTAAATGACATGAGTGTGACGTGGTGACAGAGTCAAACATCAAGTTTTACGAGTTACGGCGAAACCATAACAGTTTTCAAGACATGTCCTAAGATGGCATATGTATACATATGTGTATGCATGTATGTGTGTGTATACACACACTTGTGTGTGTTAGTATATTGAATAATCCGTAGATTTAAATTAATATAAAGTTATTAAACAAAAAAGGAAATAATGACCATATATATAGAATTTATAAGAAAATTATATCATTAGTGCAAAATCGAGATTAAATCTTTTGAGTTTTTTCTATTCACTACTTTCTACAATCTTAAAAGAATTCATGTTCGACTCTCCATATGCGGGAATAATAAGGTTTACCTATTTTATGGTTTTTAGTTTTAATATTTTCTTTTAATGTTCATGTAAGTCTTAAATGTTGTACTTAATTATCATTTATCTCCCAGTAATATGTTTAAAAAAACCATGTCTTACACAATAACGCGCCGTGATGCGCCATAACACACCATAAACACGTCACAACGGAGCGGAGCCTTAAAGTTGGAGCCACGACGGTTAACGTGATGGTGAAGGCAAGTCTCGACGCCATATCGAGATCATAACAAGTTATTTGAAGCCATTATATTTTGTAAATATGTAATAATCTTTAATAGATTAACTATTTCTTTATTTTATTTTTATTGTTTTTAGTTCAACTAAAGTTTAAGTATATAAGAAATTAAAATTATTATATTTTATGAGGAAGATAAGAAGTAAGAACCATTCTAGGATTTCTTGATGCATAACAAGTGCTCATCAACCTTTTTGTTTTTTAATAAAATAATAAAATAAATATAAGTATAACATATTAATCTAATGGCTTTTCAAAAAAAATTATAATATGAAAAATTAGTACATAGATAATTAGGAGGATAATCAAATGAGAACCAAAAATAGGTTGAGAACCGTAAAAATTCGATCTAAACCATTAATTCATTTTAATCTATGGTCATTAAAGACAATGATAAATTTGAAATAAATTAAAACTGAAAGGGCATTTTGGGTATTAACACCCTTTGACCCAATTCATATCTCCATCCAGATTATATCTCCATCCAAATTCTTCATATCTCCTTCCAATACAACACAACTTTCTCGGAATCTCACCATACCCAACATTCTGCCGTTTCCACGCCGCCCCGGTAGTTTCCGATCACGAAGAATTGAATTGTACAGAATATCAAGTGTTCAAGATCGTGAAGCGAATCAAGGAGACAATGTATGGTTTCGAAAAGTGAAGCGTTGGTGTTTAGGGCTTCTATACATGACGGATCTAACGCTAACGTACGATTACAATCCGCAATGGCCTCCGCGATCCGACCGGAGGATTTGTAAGCGGAGGGACGGTGCATGTAACATTCGGCGAGGAACGCTTGTGGGGAACAACCACGTCAGCCGTCGACGAATTTGGAGAAATGTCTGATGGCTTCACTGTAAAGACCGACTTCCGTGGCCGCCATCGCGGCGGTCTTGCGACGGAGGAGTTTGATGTGTGTTAGTAGGTGAGAGATGGTGTCGGATTCAGCCGTTTGTGACTGGTCGTCAGAGGAGATGAAACTGTTGTTTGATAAGCAGATGCTTTGACGACGGAATGCGGAGGAGGCGAGACGTTTTCCGGTCTGGAGAAGGGCCAAAGCGTCCTCCATTAATCCTGATTTAGGTTTTGATGCATTCCTTATTTTGACCATACTGTAAGGGTGCGTTTGGTTTGCGGGATTGGAATGGATTGGATTGGATTTCAAGGAGGGATTTGGATTTGGAGGGATTTGAAATCCCTTCATGTGTTTGGTTTGTAGGATTTGGAATGGATTTCAAATCCATTCCTTTATAAGTCTTGTTTGATTTGTAGGATTTGGATTTGGATTTGGATCGAGTTTTTTTTTAATTATTTTTTTGTTTTATAAATAATTTATTTTTATTGGTAAACGTCAAATTTGGATCGATACAATTTGACGTCTGGATCAATGTTTTAAAAACCAGGTCAACCCGGTCGATCGAACCGGTGAAGAGACCGGGTTTATGCCATTTTATGACCCGGATTGAACCGACCGGTTCTATTAAAAAACCGGTTGACCCGGTCATAACGAAACGGTATCGAACCGGTTGACCCGGTAACAAAAGTTAAAAACGAATAGTCCAATAGGCAATACATATTAGCGTTAAAAACCAACACTCCAATGTCTCAAGATCCATGATTAGGTTTGATCGTTATATTTCGTTTGGATGTATTTGAATTGATGAAAAACTTATGCTTATCTGTGTTTATTTAATGTTTTTGGATTGATGTAAAACTTGTTGTTATGTGTTTTTTTAATGTTTTAACTTGTGGACATCAATATTTTGGTTATATATATATATATATATATATATATATGCATGAAAATGAAAAATACAAATAAATTCTTGAAACCGGGTTGAACCATGACCTGGTTACCACACCGGGTCAATCAAAAAACCGATTTTTAAAACATTGGTCTGGATCACGCTTTAGAATCCGTCGGATTTGGATTTCAAATCCATGCCCAAAGCCAAGGATTTCCAAATCCATCATATGAGGGATTTTAAGATGGTCAACGGATTTGAAATCCGGTCAACGAAATTCTTTCCTGCAAACCAAAAGCAGGATTGGAATGGATTTGAAATCCAAATCCCTCCAAATCCATTCCAATCCCGCAAACCAAACACGCCCAAAGTGTAATTTCTAGATTTTCACTTATAATTAAATTATATTCGGTTTTATTAATTGAAGTTGCGTTTGTAATTGGGGGAGATTTTGGATTTGCATTCGAATATGTTTTGGGTGGGATCGTTTTTGTAGTTCTTGAGATGGGATTGAGGATCTGCAGCTAAGAAGATATTGAAATCAACTAGTATCAATCACATTGATTTCATGTGGTGAATATGTGTGTTTCATATGGTGAATCGGTGTGTTTCATACAGGGTTCAAAAAGGCGCGCCAAGACGCGATATGGCGTGAGACGCGTCTCCGCCGTTACGATATGAGCCATAACGTTTTGTTAAGGCGTGGCTCACGCCATGGCGCCTCAAGGCGCGCCATATCGCGCCATGGCGTCCGTTTTTTGTAAGGCGACTCTATTTTTTTTTTTTTTTTTACAATTTGTAACTTTTTTAAGTTTTAAAATTTAAATTGGTTAAAGGTAAAAATAAAAACTTAAGGGATGAAAAGTTAAAAATTAAATTAAATTGACTTTATTTAGACTTTTTAGAAATTAGAATTGAATTCACGTGTTATTTTCTAGACTTTTTAAAAATTATTTAGACTTTATATGATATCAATACATATATATATATATATGAATATAAATTATTGGATATAATTGTATTCATTGAATAAAAAAAGAAAACATATATTTATACACATACAATAAATTAATAATATTATTAATTTGCCGCCTTAGTTCACACCTTGAAAAACGTCGCGTCCTCCCCATATCTCGTAAGGTTTGAGGCTTGACCTCGCCGCCACGCCACACCTCACGCTATTTTGAACCTTGGTTTCATATAATGAATATTTGTGTTTCATATGGTGAATCTGTGTGTTTCATCTGATGAATTAATTTGTAAATTTAATCTGGTGAATCTTGTTACCAAAATGACGATTATGTTCTTTTCATTTGATGAAACAGTTATTAATTAAAACCTTGTGATCAAAACCAATTTACGCCTTATATCAGTTCTCATGATTCTATTTTTTTTTTGTTTTTACATGATTTAACCCCTAGATAATTAAGTATGTTTCCTCGATAGGGGTTCGAATGATTTGACCCTCTAAAATATTCGGTATCTACTTGTTTGTAAAAAATAAATATTTAATTAATAAAAATATATTAATTTTGGTGAAAATATATAAAAACCATTAATTATATCCAGATATTTCAACGTCCAATATATTCTCACGACTTTCTTCCATATCCCTTCTCTCCGCCCACCTCGTTTGTGCAATGAATTTTGTGCAAATTATTTATTACTATAAATTATTTTTCATTTAATATTTATTTACATTTATCATATAAATATTTAAATATAATGTATATAGGTTAAATACAATAAATAATATTATTATTTCGATTATTTTTTTATTATAACATTATATATTTAAGTTTTCTTATTACAACATTTTATTTTAATTCTTTTTTTTTGAAAGTATTACCAATTATACCAATAAATAACCTATTGACTTGACTTTTGACGATACCACATAAGATAATAGATTTTTATATCAAGCAGTTGTCGACTAAAGATATCAATCTACATATAATGTATTGTTGATATGACAAATCCCTTTTAATGAACACTTTCAAATTTTAAAATAACTATCAATAGAAGATGTAATGGCTTTTGAGCAACAAAAAAAAAAGAGTTTGTTGCTTGTCGTTCCAAATTCGGATGAGTTATTGCAACCGATTCAAAAATATTATTTTTATCTGTTTTATTCAAAGAATCCACAAATATAATATTAGGATATCTTTAAAGAAACCCACAAAAGTTTTGTAAGTGGTTGTTTGTTTACCTCTTAATGGTTCCATTAAGAAGCAACATCTGAATCACTAAGAGGTAAATTTTGTTTGGCAAAAAAAATGTTGCCTCTTAATTGTTCCAAAATTCTCTTAATGATCTTGTATCATGACTCTCCCTTAACCATTAAAAGCCCTGATTTCATTATGAACAATTAACAAACAATCATATTTCATTTTACACTATATCATAAAAGCATTTTAATCATTCAGACTACTTAATCATTCTGCACTAAACCATTCATCAACTGTCAAACAACCCCTAAGTATATCTAGAAATCTCCCATAAAATTTCATCAAGAGATCTCAAAACAAAAACATTCATTTGGGTCTTTTTCATTGTCTTTTGCTTTGTGACTTTCGTCCTTTTTAAATGGTGTTTTCCTTTGTTTTTTTTTTGTTTTTTTTGTTATGCTCCTTACAAAAATGTTTGTTGTCGGGTTGATCACTTGGTCTCTTGCATTTTCTTGTTTGTTTGTTTTTTTTATTATTATTAAATTTGCGGTATTTCAAAAACAATCTCCAACTTCAAGTAACTTTTTCTTTTCCATTTTCAAGATTGTTGTTAGATTCGAGATGTAATTATTTTCCCTTCTTATCACCATTTTTCATTTCTTTTAATATTATATATTTAAATATATAACTATTTATGTTTCTTTAATACTCTCTTCGTCCCAAAATAAGTGTCCATTTTTCAATTTATGTTTGTCCCAAAATAAGTGTTCACTTTCAAAAAGTAGATAACTGAATTCTCACACTCCCCCTTAATTAATGCATAAATATATAAGAGTTGTGAAGTGAGAGAATTATTAAATAAGGGTAAATATGTCATTTGGTAACAAAAATGTGTAATAATTATACATGACTAAAACTATGTGTCAAGTCAATTATGGACACTTATTTTGGGAAAGAGAGAGTATTAGAGCATCTCCAATGGAGGTTTTTACAAGAACCTTCTTGTTACACTTTTTGGTGTCACCTAATTTCCAACTCATCAATTTAAAATTTTATATAAAAGTCTACAATGATAGTTCTTATAAGAATCTCATGTCAACATCAATAATTATTATATATTTATAAATAAATATCAAATATTTAATTTAACTACCGATAAAAATGAGGAAATTGTCATATCACACAAACTTTATGGTAAAAACCAAGGTTCTTAAATAAGAACTTAAAAGGGGTTAGGTTCTTATAAGAACTCTCCACAATGGTAGTTCTTACAAGACACTTCACTTTTTACTTACAAAAACATTGCATCGAAGATGCTCTTAGTTATTTAGGTATGTAGGGTATTACACATGACAAGCCATGTAATCTCATTTGTACTGTAGAAGCAAAGTAAATAAGAAGATAAACTATTCAAAAGGTAGTCATCGGCAAGGAAAGGGCGTCGAGATCTGGAGTTGCAGGTAAGGGCCGAATGAACTCTGGTGGTTGCAGCTTGCAAGGGGAGGGGGTTCATCTTCTCCGATATGCATATTTGGTTTCCTAATTTTGGGATTTTCGTCAATCTGGTTCTATGGTTTTTATAATTAATGAATAGAATATTCATTTATTATATTAATTAACAAGTTTAGTTTTTAAAGAAAAATAGGGGAAAAGTGCAAAAAGACTAAAAACTCCCTGACTTAATGGGTCTCTCTAACGGTCGTTAGAGTGAGACCAAATCCGGTCGTTTTTGCATACCTCAATGGCGAAACTGTAATTTTGAAATTGTAGGGACCAAAAGTGTTATAAACAAGAAACCACAGGGACCAAATTTGTAATTTACTCTAAAAAATTTAAAAATACAACATTGTAATAATAAAATTAAAGTATAATATTGTAATAAAAAATAGTGAAAATATAATGATATTCCTTACGTATATGTATATACATGTCTGTTTGTATGTATATAGGTATATATATGTATGTATATATAGGGGCCTAATCAAATGAGAACTGTGTAATTTGTGATAACCATGAGATCCAATATGAGCCAATCATTTTAGATAATTATTGTTATTTACTAAAAAAAATTAAGGGTAAATTGATAATTTGTATTTTTTGACAACTTATACTTAAAACCCTAAAAGTGTTCCAGCCGCCCTTTATTTTGAAAACTCATTGAATCATGGCAATAACCATCTTCTTGTACGGGTGGTCCTCCTACTTCGGCGAAGCTCTCCATCGGATATGTGGCATCCATCTTCTCCGGTGATTTAGTCATTGTCGGCGATTTGGTCCTCGTCGGGTGGAAGGGAGATGGCTGCCGATTTGGTCCCTGTGGTTCCACCCTTTCTTTGTTTCCTTTACTCTTTTGGTCCGATTATTTTGGTGGGTCCTGCTTCTAGATGACGAACCAAATGGTTTGAAGAAGATATTTTAAACGGAACTGCATCATCAAACTCATGTTTAAAATCAAAGTCCTTGGTGCTTCACATGGAATCAAACCTCGAAAAGGATTCACGAGGTTGGAAGAGCGAATGGCCAGAATCAGAAGCAAATCTGGTGAGGTTTTGAGGAGGGAAGAATCCCCAACCGACTTCTGAATCTTGCGTCATGTTGTGGAACCTCTCTCTTATCCTTCTCTCAGTATCACAATGGTATCAAAGTGATATCATAGTTGGTATGGATTTGAAGCAATTTCTGGAGAAGAACATCTGAGTCCATTCCTTGCAAAACAAAAGACATATTGGTGAGCTATTACTTCAATGTCTTTGTCCTCAGGCGAAGAACATTATGCTAGAGAATATAGACAGAGATGATGGTGAACAGGAGATGGGGTATGTTGGAGATAGGTCTGGGTAAGAAAAGATCCATGCTTATTCTGTCAAATGCTCCAAGAATAGGCAGTACAACGATCTTGAATTCTTGATGGATGGATGGATGATTGGGTACAGAAAGATTCATGCTTTATCAATCAAATGATCTATAATACGTAGTGGGTTGAGGTTGAATCTTAATCATAGTGTCTCTTTGAATGGATATTTTGCGATGCTGGTGATAAAGGTTTAGTAAAAACCCTTCCTTTCTCTCTGGTTTCAGATCTCGCCGGAGATGTAACCACAGAGATGTATCACAACGTGTATTTTTTACGAAGTGTATCATGTTGATTTTCTTTGTTTACGAAATGTATCACAGTGTGTCTTTGTTATTTTACTAAGTGTATCACAATGTATTTGCATTGTTTACGAAGTGTATCACAATGTGTCTTTGTTGTTGTATGGAGTGTATCATAATGTATTTCCGTCGTTGTACAAAGTGTGTCACAGTGGATTAGGTTGTCTTGCTTTACGAAGTGTATCACAACATTTATCATAGTGTATCACTACATTTATCACAGTGTATCACAACATTTATCGTCGGAATAATGTTGGCAGGAGATAGGAGAGAGGAGAGAGAGAGAGAGAGAGAAGATTTATAAAATATCCTTTAATTAAAATTTTAATTAAAGTTACCAAAATTATTAATTTGCTAATTTATCATTTGATTTGTGGTTAAGATTGGATCTCACGGTTATCACAAATAACCGAGTTCTCCCTTGAATGACCCCCTATATATATATATATACACACGTAGGATTCGGTTCCGGTGAGAAGTTGAGTTAATGGTAAGAAGCGTGAGAAGTGGTTATCGACCGTTTGATGAGAAATGGATGCACATTAGGATGAGATGTTGTAGATCCCAGATATAGTGCAATCACGATATAATAATCAATCAACAATAAGAATCATTCACAGCTACTGGTCATATGATTATATTTATCAGTAAAGGGTTTAGGTTTACAGAGAGAATATCTTATACGGCTAAGTAAACATTTCTAATGACCATTAACCTAAAACCTAGGTTAATACAACATTAAATACCATACGCATAGAGCCTAATGGGCCTCAAAGCCCATTTACAAACACTTTCAACATATTACAATTCAAACCCTTATAAATGCGTTATACAACTTTCAACGCACTAGGACTTTCAGTCCTACCAATCTCCCCCTAAAGTTGAATAAGGCATTTATCTTCTTGAAATATTCAAACTTGATCTTCTTTTCCTCTTGAATCTTTCAACCTCAGATAATAAAATTTTGTTACTCCCCCTCAGATTTTGCTAACTCCCCCTCAACACGATAATTTGTGTCTTTGAGTTGTGTGTCGTCGTTCTCCCCCTCATGATGATTAGGAGAATCCTGAGCATCATGTAACTTCAAAGACTAACCGGATGAGTAGCAAAAGATCAGATAAAGCGATTCAGTAACCAAGGGTGACAACTAGCACAAAAACACAATAGTAACTGTTATCACAACAATTAAAATTAATTGTGTGGCCTATTTTCAGAGTTGGCATCGATGTATCTCTGATAGGACTTCCAGTTATGAATGGGATGTGTTTCTTGGGTAGGTTCTTTCGGTTCTGGATTGGCCATAGAAACTTTATGAGCCCTAACACTCCTTTAACTCACCAAGATAGAACATTTAAGTACAAGTCAAAACATTGAACTACGATTCCTGAACTGAAGTGTTCAGAAGTCGATCTGAAAAAATAAACAACATGGTACTCCTTTTCAAAAGATGGCCTAACTCTTGATTGTAGTCATGTGATATGAATAATCTGAAGTAAATCACACGTGACATTCCTGCAAAACAGATTAGGAAGATTTTTGTTTTGGTATCCATGCTGTGATGGATTCTTGATGGTTAGTTGCCTTAGCTATTAAGCTATTAAACTGAGGATTGGGGATGTTATAATTACCATACCAATTATTAATATACCTTGGATGCACAAAGTCACTCTTTCCACAGTAAGTGCAGCAGATCGTTTGCCGGCGCAGACTGATCAACTTTCCTATAGAATAGACATAAGTAGGTGAATCATTCTTGGAAATAAATGACTTTGTATCAACTACAGGAGAATCATGAGACTTGTTTCCATCACTACTTTCTGTAGTTGGTTTCTTTCTCCAAACCATCTTGACTTTTCGAAACACTTGATTATTTGAATCATCAACAAGAGAATTATAGAAAAGATTTGAAGGACGAATCCGATCTTGTGAAAATTCATTTGATTTGACAAACTTCTTCGAAGAATTAGATGTAGAAGGTGAACTTGAAGAATAATGAGACTGAACTACAGTATCGGGACTGGCTTGTTCAGATAAATCAACTTTAGGATTTATTTCTTCAAGTTTCTTGACTTTTGCAGATAAAACATATATTTCTTCTAGAATCAAGTCAAATTGTTTTTGTAAATCGGATTTTACCTTCTGTTCTTTCAAAATCTCTGTTGCTAATCCAGATAATTTCTTTGAAAGCTTATGAATCTCAGTTTCGAAAATATTTCTTACACTTTCAAAATCCTTTTCTATACTGTTGCGTTTATGAGATATCTTTTTAAAAACCGCAACATTCTTCTTTTCAAGCATTTTCTTTTCACTCTCAAAAACTTTTCGCTCTTTCTCAAAAGAATCTCTCTCAATTATCAAAACGTTTTCAAAATCAGAAATCTGTTTTGAAAGTTTCGCATTTTGAGCCTCAAAAACCTTTCTTTCATCGAAAACTTTCATTGAAAGCTCGAGAATCTTTCTTTCAGGATTCTTCCATTCATTTGAGAAATCGAATTTTTCTTTTTCAAAAACATCAAGTCTTTTCTTCAGATCCAGGTTTTCACTCTCCACATCTTTACGTTTCTCTTCAAGTTCCAGTGTCTTCTCTTCTCGTGTTTCAAAGTCTGCAACTTTTCGTTCGAGTTCATATATTTTCTTTGAAGATTTAACACTTGTTGGATCACTTTTCTTCATCTTCTCTTCTTTCAGACTTTCAATCAACTCTTTCTGTTCTGCAATAATTGAATTATAGTTACGAACATAACTCTGAACATAAGCATCGTGCTCACTCTCTGATTTTTTAAACTTTTTCGAGAGTTCAGATAATTGATTTCTCAAAGAATCCTTTTCTTCAACAAGTTTTTTCTTTTCTCTTTTTAATCCTTGTGCCCAACTTAGAATGTCAGCATTTTCACGATTAACTTGCAGAAGCACTTTGTAATAGTTGTCCAATCTGGCTTCAAGAACTGCAATCTTGGATTTGAGGTCAGAAATTTCTTGTTGAGAAAAAGACATTGTTACCTGAAAAACTTGAAGTCTAGGGGTTAAACTTGACAAGAGATGGAACTTTAAAGTGCAGGGACCAAAAGTGACAACGAGTGAAACTTGAAAGTTTAGGGGTCACAAATGACAAACGACCGAAACTTTGAAGTACGGGGGCTAAAAGTGACACTTACTGAAACTAAAAACTAGAGGGACTCAAAAAAGAAAAAAATTGCATTGGTATGATCGTGAGACAAAGTATTTGATCCGGAATTTATTATTATTATTATTATTATTATTATTATTATTATTATTATTATTATTATTATTATTAATTTTTCTTTCAATCACATGGACTCGGGCAACGAGGACTCGAGTGACAAGGACCCGGGCGACACGGACCCGGGAGACACGGACAACCCGGGCGACAACAACCCAGACGATAGGGACAACCCGGGCGACAACAACCTCGGGCATAAGTGACAGTCCGATCAACAACTACCCGGGCGATAGAGTCCGGGAGTAAGGCAACCCGGGCAAGGTTCTTCGATAAAAAAGACGATAACTATAACCAGATAATCAGATTAGAGTTTAAACAGATTAATCAACCAAAATCAATTTCTAAAACTCACAAATTTGAAGAACTTGATGATTTCAGAAAATCGATAAAGTAGACAGAACTTTAACCCAGAAAATCAATATGCCAGACTGGACTCAAAAACTTGTAAACCCAGAAAAACGATATGATAGACCGAATTCAAAGAAAATCGATATGCAGATAGAACCCAGAAAATCAATAGGCAAATATAAACCCAGATCTATGACAATCGAACAAATCACATAAACTACTTCAAAGAACCCAGATCTCAGATCAACACTTACTAAACCCAGAAAAATCGATATAGCAGACTAAGAACCCAAATCAACACTCAATCACAGTATACATGCAAACAAATATCGATTTAGCTAATATAAGCGATTAAAGGTTTTAGACAAACCTTTTTGGATCAAAATTCTTGTCTCTTTGCTCTAATACCAATTGTAGATCCCAGATATAGTGCAATCACGATATAAGAATCAATCACAACTACTGGTCATATGATTAGATTTATCAGTAAAGAGTTTAGGTTTACAGAGAGAATATCTGATACCGCTAAGTAAACCTTTGTAATGACCATTAACCTAAAACCTAAGTTAACACAACATTAAATACCATAGACATAAGGCCTAATGGGCCTCAAAGCCCATTTACAAACATTTTCAACATATTACAATTCAAACCCTTATAAATGTGTTATACAACTTTCAACGCACTAGAATTTTCAGTCCTAACAGATGCACCGAGATGTACCAGATCAATTTTCTTCTAAGCCGCTTCTCACACGATCTTTCGCATATACACGTAATGTATATGTTGGGTAATTGTTTAAGATAAATACAATGACAACATAAAATGACAAATGATTTGTTCATACCTCTCTTTTTTTCTTTCTCTTCGATGGACCTATAGTAGATGCTTGTTGTTGTTGCACCTTATCAAGGTTTGAACTTGTCTATAACATAATTTATATTTGAATCTTTCGAATAAATCATTTTAAGGATTATGATTATTAATCATAAGGTTTACAATTCGTTTATTCATTTAATAAAAACACTTAATATAACATTGTAGTGTTAACTGTATAAAAAAGTAAGATTTGTTTTTTTCTATTTATTTATTAAAAAAGAAATTAATTTATATTTTATTTATAACAAAAATAGTAATGTAGACACTTATTTTGGGACGGAGGGAGTAATAAATAACGGATTTAGTATATTATTATAAATGGTTGATGATTTAATTCAAACCATTTTTGACACAATACCTAATTGGCTTGGGCCTTTAAAAGATTTATATGAACTTATATGCATTATATATAAAGTTTTGATTTATAAAATAATAAAATAAATATTCATAATATAAAAAGAGACACATAGGTCATTAAATAGGGTTATTTTGGTTGTGGGATCCGAAAGATATTAGTTCTTTTGTACAAAAAATCAATATTTTAATTAATATCTAATTACAAAAAGATATATATTTTTATCAAAAATCATAATAATATAAAATTATATATGGAGATTTTTAGCGTACAATATATTCGTTTACATACTTTTATCACCCCTAACGAGTCACGAACTTCCTTCTGTAACCCTTCTTCTTTCTCACTTCGTTATCTGTTCACATAAATTTTGTTCAGAATGATTATCATACATTGTTTTTTATTCAATATTCATATTACATAGAATTTTAGTTATCTATATATTATTTAAAATCTCTTTATTCAATTTGAAATATATGTATATATATATATACATGTGTGTATGTATATATGTGTGTATGTGTGGAAGGAGGGAATAAGTGGGAAGATCATGAGATGGGGTAGGGTTAAAATTGATATAAATAGTGGCATAAAATGTCAAAAGAGCGTTTACACTAGTGACATCTTTGAAAGGGGCCCAAAAATATATGCTTGATGCATACGATAAAGCTTAGATTTGTGTATAATATATTTATATTTAAAACTTCTACTTATTATTTTTAAAGATTATGTTTGTTAACCATAAGTCCAGAGTTTGTCCACCCCATTTCGTGAAACTATATAAATCATGTAGTATTAATTATACATGTACAAAAAATGTGTATGATTATTTCAACTCATTTATAAAAAAAATCGATTCATGTTATATTTTATTGATAACGGGTGTAATAAGTAAAAGTAGTCAAAAATATCGCCCAAGATATAATGGATCCAGTGGTTCAAAGCAATTCACGTGTTTATAACATTGTAATTTGTTTCACCAGGGTGAGGGTGAGACACGGTTGTTTCGGGTATGATACACAATATATTTGCAAAAACATACAAGACTTTGACCATGACAGCTGTGGTGTAGCAAGTTATGATTCTTTTAGGGCTTGGGCTCTTTTTGGATACCAAACTAATGTTTACATAATATCAACTTTAGGGGCAGGTTCATTTAGTAACCTTAAATATTTTAGGAATTCAGAAACCACTATTTTATAAGTATTAATGATGAATATTATTCATCATGAATATCTGTCACGACATTCATCATTAATATTTTATAACATTATTTATCATGAATACTCATAAAAAGGATGGTTCCTGGGTTACTAAAATATTTAAGGTTCCTAAATGAACCTTCCTAGCTTATTAACTCCATTTATTAAAATTTGATGTCATCAAATAAAATAACTAACCAAGAATAGTGGAGCCAAACCCTAAAACCAAGATTTCAATGTCTTTATTCTTCTATAACCCTAATAATTAAGCAACAGATCCAAGATGGAACACAGATCATCCAAAATTCAACAATGGTCATGGCTATGTCTACATCGAAGACTAGTTTTGGGTACGATGGCACAGATAAAACCATCGAAAAAGCAAACACTGGCAACTCCAACTTGGTGCAGGAACGAGAATGCTACACCTCTTATCTGCAAAAGATAGGGCAAAATATGTTGTAATGTTTTTTTTTTTGAAAGGCAAGACATTTTATTACCAAAACAAAACCAACCGATACAATGTAACCAGCAAGATCCGAACCGAACATGGTATAATATTGTTGCGTTCCCCAAATGGATATTGTTATTCGAATGGACGGGGTTGTGACCTTTTATCACCGGTTGATTAGTTAAAATTGGTTATGAAGTTTAAAATTGATTGAATTTGTTTATTGTATTAATCTTTTTATTCAATTAAAAATATATGAAAAGGGGTAAGTGGATTTATTTTCTAACTGTTTTTTTTTCTTTTTCTAATTATGATGTGGAATTTCATTCGTAAAACATAAAATTTATTTTTTCCATTAAACAGCCCTTTGTTTTTTTTTTTTTAAATAAAGAAAGACATTTTAATTGAGCACCGACCTAAAACGACAACCACCAAAAAATCTCTCAAAATAACAATTAATCAATTACCAAACGTATAACATAAAACTTTTTATTATAATATTTAATGATTTATCAACCATATATTAAATTCCTTTTTTTAATGATTTCAAGAAAACCATAATTTCTTGACTTCTTTAGAATTTTCAATTGAGGTTGTTTGTTTTTTCTAAAAAACTTCTTAAGAGTTTTTAAGTCTGAGTCGTTCAGACTTTTTTATACACCACCTCTTATTAATCATAACTAAAATAAGACTTTATATTTTAAACCACTTAAAAAACAAACGACAACAAAGAATGTAATTTTAGTACGATGCATTAATAATTTATACATCACTCATGGAAGACCTATTAAGACTCTGAGTGGGATCTCGTGTACTTACTCAACTGATTTTGCCAAGTAAAATTATTTTTGGACATGAAAGAGCATTTGCTAAATTTTGATAAATATTATGTGATATTAGAAAATACAAGGAATATCAACCAAAAACCTGGAAAAAAATTCTTGAATCAACCCAAGAAAATATCACGAAATTAAACAAAAAATCCATCAAAATCAACCAAAAAACTACAAAAAAAACCCCTTGAAAACAACAAAAAACTTAAAAATTCCATCAAAACGTTGGAATTCAGCTAAAAAACACATCTGACGACTTTACAAATCTTTGATCTACCTTGAAGTTGCACTCGCTTGACAAAAACCATGGGTCCACCACTGTTAACATAGACTGCCATGGCTTCTACGCTGCATTACCAACTTGTACAATACAATATATGATGCAAAACGTACAAGTATGCAAAGCAGAAAATCTATGTTGGCGATCAAATAAGAAAATAGGACATCAATCAAATTTACAGAATTCAAAATCTTCAAAATATATTTCAGATAACAAAGGTACAAGAATCGAAGCGCCTGGTACAACTAGTTCGGCATCAAAAACTTATCGAAGAATTACACAGAAAACACATTCGATTTCCAATTATTTCTTCACGATTCATATGCTGAAATTAAACGCTACAAGTCGAAAAACACAACAAAAGGGGGAAAACGAATGAATCACGTGATGGATCAGCGACCATTGTTGTTCGCCGGAGGCGGCAACGATCCCCCTCCCCCGCCGCCGCCACCGCCGCCACCGCCGCCGTTGTTGTTGTTGTTGTAATTGGGGCTGTTGTTGGCGGCGATTAAGCCAAGGGTTTGGGCAAATGAAACGACGGCGCCGGAAACATCGCCGAACACCTGAGCTTTGATCTTTCCTCTTTTGACGGATGGAGCCATTGGAATCAGGATCGAATCAAGTATGTGTGGGGGAATTGAAAGAGTGAAGAGGGATTGCGAAGTGAGGGTTTGATTGTTTCTGGTGGGGTTTTACGGTTTATAGAGCGCCAAAATATGTGATGATGGTCTTTCTTCCTTTGGCAACTATAACTAGAAATAAAGTTTCTTTCATAAAATTATTTATAAATTCTTGCCGAATATAAAATATATATATATATATATATATATATATATATATTCTATATGGCGGAGGATCATGAAAAAATTTGAGTTAATTTGAGAAACGTGAAAAATAGATCTGAACCTTTGATCACTTTTAATATCAATCATACCCATGAAGTACGCTTGATACGAAGATTGATATGGTACATATACATCCAACGGTTGATAATCAATTCTCACATTTCTCACGTTTACTCGACTTCTCGTTAACTTAACCCTTCTATAATTAATTAATAACTGAAAAAAGTATGTTCATTTGTTTAAATATTTATTTTTTGTCTTGATTATGAGAAAAAAAAGGGCTATTTAACTAGATGACGTTCTCACAAACTAAGTTTAAGAATTTAATAGTTAAACTAATTAATATAACTTAAGAATTAATATTAATTAATAATTTAGAATTAATACTTAGTAATTTATAACTAATAATTAATAACTTAATATTATTTATTATTTAACTATTAATATTAATTCATAGTTGAAAAGTAATATTAATTACTAATAATTAATATAAAAAAAAAGTGAATTGTGGATTTGGTCATGTGGTTTTGTGATTTATTTGACCATGATCCTAATTCTATGTTTATTGTGGATTTGGTCCTTGTGGTATTCAATTTGTCTTGGTCATGGTTCTTCTGACTAACATCCCCGTTAACTTCATTAAATCAAGGACCATTTTCGCCATTTGTCATTTTTTTGTTCTTTTACGATAAGAAAAAAAACAATACTTTTATACACAAACATATAACGATATCAAAATAAATAAAATAGAATATTATTGTATGATTTAATTGTTTAACTTTCTTAAAAGATTAACTATATTAATACGATTTAATTTTATTAATACGATTTAATAACATAAATATAGCATAAATAATGGAAATCGATAACAAAAATTTAAAAATACCTCGAAATCAAGCAGAAAACTTTAAAAATCTCTCAAAATCATGGAATTAGGCTAAAAACACATAAGCCAATCTCGAAAAACGCATATAGTGGAATTTAAATTCCTTGCATTGTAGTAAGGAATTTCAATTCTTTTTCATGTCCTCTTTCGAGAAATTCTATTCTTCAAAATTTAGTTCGGAAGTCCAAGTTCAAAGTTAGTTTATTTTCAATTCAATTTTCCTATTTTTTTTTTTGAACGGCAAGTTAACACACACACGTTCCCGGGGTATCCGGGCTCCCACTTAAGGGTGCCACCCGACTAATTCCCGTCGATCACGACTCAGCCCAATTAAGGGTACCACTAAGTGGCAGGGCCATGATCATGGATGTCACAAGATGCTCACCACGGGGTTCGAACTTAGGTAGTCAGGGATACCATCCACTGACCCCCCCAGGATGTTACCTTACCACTGGGCTACAACATGAAGGACAATTCAATTTTCCTATTTGACAAGGACAAAAGCTACAGGTGATATTTTCTTTTTCTTTATTAGACTGGATTTTATTTTTTAAAATATAAAATTAAATCAAATGATATATTCATCATTGTACATTTTTTGTAAATATAAAATAAACCATAATTCTCACAAATGTTAGAGAATTATATTCATTCCATCGATCGATTGAATGTTTATAATTATTGAACTGATAACGACAACTTACACATTTTTCTCACCGCCGTACATGCTATAGTCATTTCTCTTCAATCTCTTTTATAAGGGTAATGCTATCACAAATGTTATATGCACATTCTTTCTCCTTTTTTTAAAATGTTCAAATCAAATCAAATTATATTGAAAATGTAAAAAATAAAATTGGATTTAAATGTATAAGAGGAGAAAAATAATAGGTAGGCGTGTAATTGACCTCACCCACCCTTTTTTGAAATATAATCTTTGACAAATTTTATATTAGCCTAATATATAAAAGTTCATTGTTTCATATTGGTGGAAAAGAATTAAATATTATATCTCTCTCTTTAATATAGAGTTTTAGAGATTTCTCCAAATCTGGAGTTTTTTACTTTCTCTCTCTTATTTTCTCTATTTTAGTATATGATATAGCATAGCTATTGCAGCAAAAAAACTGCTAAAATCTCACTTTTTTCTATTTTAGCATAGCTGTTGAAGATGCTCTTATAAACTAGCTAAATGTGATGGCCCGGAGGCAAGTCCGTGACATAAAGGTCTTTCGAACAAGACTTAAAAAAACTAGGATTATTAAACTAAAAGAATTGAAAAACAATGCTCTTAATTGGAAACTAATTTTATTTCATCCAAATAAAAGCATTTTTAAGACAACATCATAGTAATGTCATGCATATTTGACAATTTTGTAACACCTTCAAATTTAAAAATAACAACTAATTTAAAATTTACAATAATACCTCAAAGAAAGATAAAATCTCTTATGACAAGCTCACACTTGAAATACGATTATAGATTTAACCATCAACAAAATAAATAAAGTCTTACATAAAACTAATTAAAAGTCGGATATTACTAAACCCATCAAATTGTGCTATCTCCAAATGTGCGGAAGACTTCACCCAAGCTATTCTCTCTCGTGCATATAACTAACACTCATCTCCCCACAAAGACGCTAGTACCATTCCTCTACCGGGACCTGAAACACATGCAGACAAATAAAAAATGTTAGGCTTAATGGCTAGTGAGTTTAAGTAGTTTTCATCTTTAATATAAAACGTTACAACTGAAAATATGCTATTTAAAACACAGTTTCTCAAACAAAATGTATTTAATATAAAAGCAACATCCTTTCCAAAACCACCATTTCATGATAAAAATTCATTAATCAAAACACTCATTTATGATGAGACCAAAACACAATACCCATCCAAACAACAATAAGGTTAATATTCTAATACCGAAAAGTACGGGTGGAAACTCTATTATCCAAAACACCCAAAGAACATGGGTAAGGTGCAAAACCCAAAACAAGAAAACATGGACAAGTTCCAAAATGTCATTAACATAAAATATGGATACACTCCATACTCAAAACAACATGGATAATACACTATCCAGAAATAACACCTTTTGGTGACGGGAGAGACCATTTTCCATTAAGTGGCAGAACACTAAGTAAGCCACATCGAGATATTGACGAGCAAATCACCCCCAGCATACAAGCCTTGGTAATTACTCCTATTGGGGCTAAGATAAGAACATCAAAACTCATTACTTAGTCAGTCCCCAAGTTACAAGATGAGAACATCAAAGCTCATCATTTGCCTAAAATCAAAGGTTCTTAAGCGAGAACATCAAAACTCTTCACTTTGTCCCAAACCATTGATATCAAGAAGAGAACCTCAAAACTTCTCTCTTGTCAAAAACCAAAAAAGGGCCAAGCTGAGAACATCAAAATTCCTCACTTGACTAAACCATATGGCTCCAAGATGAGAACATCAAAACTCATTGCTTAGCAAAACACGACTGACACAAATGGTTATGGATCCAATGCATTGCAGTCTAAATTACATGAGTCTAAATGAATGACCAACACACTCAAAACACGTACTTCTTAAATAACAAATTGCAATAAATGCATATCATGTCCCAAGCTCAACATAGAGCAGATAAAAGTGGACAAATATCCTCCAGACTCATCTAAGTCAAACCGAGCCAATAACTCTACAATTCAATTGACTATTCAATAAAAGTCAATATAAACCAATAAAATACAATTACTAAAAGTTTATAAAACGTATGCTTAAAAGATGTGAATACCCTTATTATCGATTCAATGTTTGGACAAAATCCCAAAACACGCCATTACTTCAACAAAACATTTCCAAATAAGTAATGGCACTCAAAACGTACCCAACAACTCAATCAGTTTTTATTTCTCGAATGATTTATAAAAATTAAAATGCCAAAGGTGTATAAACCACAAATAATCCCATAAGAGGGATAAATCGTCAAGAGAACACTCTTATGATTTTTTTTTTATCAAAATACTCAAATATCCCAATTACATGCATATTTCAAAGATTTATTAACCAAATGTACCAGATAAGCAAAACTCAACAAATAACCATCATATTCGATAAATATCAAGTAAAACAAGTTAATACTTCAAAATGGACATTTTTGGCATGTACATAGTTTTCACAAAACAACATGAACTCACCTTGCTAGATTAAGGCTAAATCTAGGTTTTACTTTAATCTTGAGCTTCCTTTGGTGAAGGCTTTAGATCCACAAACATCACATCCATTACTAGAAACTTTATCTAGGTCACAACCAAAGCCTAGAGATGTAGCAAAAGTAACCTCAAACCCAGATTCATAACAAAGCTTAGTCAAATCCTCTAATCATCCAAAATACCCAAAATTGGTCAAAACTTCATAGCATGGATGATACATCAAAAGGGATGTTGTAGAAGGTTAAAATGAAAGGTTTTAACAAGAATAATGATTTAGAAGGTTAAGATGGACTTACATTTAATTTTTAGGAAAAAACCCAAAAAACTAGGTCCACAATAGTGAGAGATAGTTGGAGAAGATGAAGAAGATGAAGATCTTGAGTTTCCATCCACAAAGCTTGAATCTTTAGCTTCTAATCTCTTAAAACTCTTGAAGATTTTGATTTTGGAGGAGTAAATAATGCTTGAGCCAAAATGGAGAGAGAGGAGAATGGGTATGTGAGAGTTAAAATGGGGGAAATGGGAAAAAGAAGACAAAAATCGGATTTAAAAAGGGGGGTGCAGGTCTGCCCCGCCTACTGACGTGAATGAATGTTGCTAGAAAACCTTCTGCCCACCTTCAATGGCGTGAAGCTTTCCTTCACTGGCGCAAAGCATTTATTTTTTGGATAATTGGTTTTTATTGCCTATTTTTATATCCAAACACTACCAATACTCAAAATATTTAGTAAGAACTATTCTAAAGTTAAAATATTTATAAAAACTTGAAATTATATTTTGCCAAAAATCCGGGTGTTACAAAATTTATGCTCAAAACCCAAATTATTTATTTCGAATAAAGCATTTTTAAAAGAATATAATATTACTCTCGTGCATAATTGGCAAATATAGGCTCAAAACCCAAATTATTTAATTCTGTTGACATGTTCAATAAAAATAATTGCCAAATATGTTGCAATCTCTTTTGGCCTAATAAAATAATAAATAGCGATTTATCATATAATACAAAGTAAGTGAGTAAGGTGTCGTTCATTAAACGTTTATCCAGTAGGTGTTTATCAACTAAAGGTGTTAACTCGAGTTCGAATATCATTTTAAAGTAGTGCTCGAGCTCAAGTTTGATGTTTGTTTAACAAATTTTAGTTATACATTATGTACTACGAAATTTAGAAAAAAAATAAAAAAAAAATGCATAGGTAATTAGCAGAGAACCGGAGTGGTCGAGGCCTGTGTTTAACAGTGAGCAGAAGTGCTGCCGCACCGAGACGAATGTCTAAGAGAAGTCCGAGTTCACACCTGAAAAGTCGATCGTTTTCTCTATTTCGGAGTTGTGTATCTCCAAATGAACTTCATACTGATTAATATAGTAGATGTTGCATGGGAGTTATGAAAGAAGTAATAAATACAAGAAAGTGTAAAGCTCGTCTGAACTTTTCGGGCAACCTCGGGGCTGCATTCGTGTCCACAGATGCGCCTGTGCACTCAAGTTCAGTGGTCTGGTTTGGTGCTCACCGGTCTAGAATTTGCATTCCCTTGCACGTGTAACAACCCAAACTCACAAGAATTGAACACAACAACATAATATAAGATCTTGCCAAAACGGCCCCAAATCCAACAATTCGAATATTCAAGGGTTGCGGAAAACAACCTATTACACAACTAAGAATTTAAGAAAGAAAGCAACTAAGGCAGGTAACTAGGTAGCATCCTTCGCGATCGATCCCTCTACTAAAGTTTTTCCTTTCCCTTACCCGATCCGCCTACTTCACGCGTCCCTGAAAATATTTTAGTTTTGAAAGAGCGAGGGTTAGACCGAATGGTCTAGTGAGTTCCCTCCGAAAACAGTTCCTTACCACATCATCATGAAAGAGATTTATAAACAACATAAACAAATTCAATTTTTTATAAAACATCATACTCACAGATCACGTTTCTGGCGCACACTGAAGTTACACAAAGGTGACAAAGTATCTGGTTTATACTGCCTTATTCTGGTACACAACCTCCAATGGCATATACGAGACACACACCCTGGTATGAGCACAGGCGGGACACCCCCCCCGACTTAGGCCATGACTCACCAATAACAATGTATGCATATATTTTCCAACATCAACAATAGTAAAGCATAACTCACATTTAGTATATATCGCATGCATAAAAAATAGCATAAATAACAGTAGCGATTTAATAAACTTCACGTGCGTGTGATAGCATAAATAACTGAAAAGACTTTGGTTAGAAAACTCACTTGTCGCTTCTATTTTACCCTTCGCACTCGCACCGGAGTCCTTGAACCAAAAACCTATAAATAGAACAGTTAGAGTGGTAAGGTACCACAAGACCCAAAAGTTTACCAATACAGATAACCACCTAAAAACCCTCTCCCAAAACGGGTCCAGACTCCCTCTTGGGACTCCTCTAGCGGGCTCGACCCCTCCCCTAGCTGCCTCCCGGCTTCTACACCCGAATCTCAGGTTGCACAACCGACCCCCGACCCCCTTGCACCCGACCCCCGGGTCACAGCCGACTCCCGGCTCCCCCTTTACCTGACTCCCGGGTCACAGCCGACTCCCGGCCCCCTTCACCCGTCTCCCGGGTCACAGCCGACTCCCGGCCCCCTTTCACCCGTCTCCCGGGTCACAGCCGACTCCCGACCCCATTCACCCGACTCTCAGGTCACAACCGACTCCTGTGTCACAACCGACTCCCGAGTTGGACGTTCCCGATCGAGTCGAGTAAAATTCCCAGGGCGACTGGGCGATCGTCCTCAGACTTGGTGTTTGAACCAAATAAGAGGAATCCTTCCAAAGAAGGGACATTCCAAACAAGAGTTAAACAATCAAAACCATATGAACTTAATCCTCCACTCAATAACGAACAATCTGGGAAGATTCCAAATGAGGGTTTTCCTTACATAGGCCAATCTAGATTTCCCTCAATAACAACTCATTAAAACGATAATAGATGATTGAATGAGGATTACCTTAATGAATAAGACCAGAATCTCCTCAAGCTCACCTCCTTCTTCAACTTCCCCCAAATTGATTTCTCTCCCAAATCTTCCTGGTTTCCTCTTAGGGGTTGTTCGGTTGGTCTTTCATTAAGTCCTGTATGGGCTAAGATATCTGTGTGGATTTAGTTGCCTGTATGATTTAGGCTAAATTGTTGTTCGGTTGTGGTGCTAAATAACCGATCTGAATGACAAAAATGACTATTTTACCCCTCAGTTTATATTAAACGCCGACTAAAAAAATTATATAAACAATGAAGATATAAAAAAATGAAATCTTTCAGATTCATCCTAATCTCAAAAACTTCAGTCAAACCTTAATTTCAAGAACCAAAAGCAAAAAGTTTTTCAACTTAAAAAAACCCAGATATGAACAAAAAAGTTTTTCTAAACAAAAAGCTCATTTTCTCGATTTGTGTTGAGCCCCTCATCATACTTCATGACATTCTCTAGAAACCAAAAAAAAAGTAAACCCAAGAATTTCAAGAAGGGATAGGAACCAAATAAATTTCAAATCAGGTCACAAATCCCGTTTCATCTTCTCGATCTATAACAAACCCATTTACCCATTAAACCCAGTTCATTTTCTCGATCTGTCACAAAGCCCTTTTAGGTTAAAAGTAAAACATAGGAAACCTAGATTTACAAATCAAGCATGACGAGGAGGGAGATGATCGGAGATGATTAGTTGACGAGATGATCGGTGACGAGGAGGGAGATGATCGGTGACGAGAAGGGTGGCTTCGAGATGGAAGGGGACGGATGGAAGGTTTGAGGCGCTGCTATGGTGTTTAATTAGGGAAGAAATCAAACCGTACAACAGATTAAAAACCACCGATTACAGGAAAACGGAAGAACAAAAACGATTGCAGCTACTGATCAATGCTCAGGCATGGAGGAAAAGAGATGAAACAAACAGGTAGTGCATTTGTGTAGTGCCTTTTTGAGACAACAAGATGAGCAGATCGATGGAGGGAAGCAAACATGTCTGGAGGAAAAAGGAGGTGGAGATGAGAAAGGGAATGAGATGAGAAGAAGGGAGGAATAAAGGGGATAGGGTAAAAGGGGAATAAATGGGTTGAATAAAGAGTTGAGTCTAAAGGACCTAAATTTTTTAACTGACCGAATAATCCGTTACCGAACACCTGGATATGGTTGTGCGAATAAGCCATATCCACCATACAACCCATTAAGCTGCAAACGAACAACCCCTTAGCCGCCTCCAACAACAAAATGAAATTGAGAGCTAGGGTATTAGGGTTAAACTCCCTTCTGTTCATAATTACAAACTAGTCACCACACTTAGGCTTTAAGCAAACCCTCCCCCAAACTCCCATCTTTATTACTTTGGTCTCGGTTATTACAATATCTCCCCCTCAAAAGAATTCCATCCTCGGAATCCCATCATTGAACAGACTGGGGTATTGAGACCGCAAGTCCACTTCCAATTCCCATGTTGCCTCTTTTCCTTTATAACATCATCATTGGATCATTCACATGGCAGATTTCTTTGGTCCTTAGTTTATTGATCATACGGTCAAAGATTGACCTCGACCCTATGACCATGGTTAAATTCTCATTCACTTACATTCCTTGCACAGGTAACGACATACCAACTCCCAACTACTGCTCTCTAAAATATAGGCATGAAACACAAAATGTGTTTTCCATAATCTCGTCGAGCTCAACCCGATCACACACTATATCTCCAACTCTTTTCATTATATCAACGGACCGGACTCCACTTTTCTCTCGAACACACCACCTTATCCTAAGTGGATGTCTTCCGCATCAAGATACCCCCAAAACGACATGCATCTAACGCGGATAACTACTTCCTTCCCGAATCACACAGATTACAACTCATCCATGTTAACCAATTCATATGCTCCACCATGTTATCACTCCACACACATACATAGCTAATAATAGGAACCCTCCACAATCCATCATTTGAAGCATCCAACAATCCCAACTGAACTAATCCTGAAGACATAAGTTCACATTCTCACTGCATCCAACAATCGTCCGCCCATAGATGAAATAATCTCGCTCAACAAGAAGGAGTGACCATGCTCAAACAAAACCATTCTCACTAACTTAACATTGAATGACAAGTTCACTTGAAACATTTCTCACCAAAAACCAAGTCTAAACCCATAGCCCCTTATTCCGAGCACTACGTTCAAGTACTCCTTTCAACTCCTTCTCGAAAACATAATCATGCTCCCAATAAACGACTCACTAATAGGTCCACGCTTCCGACCCATCGCACGAGGTAAATTCCCTCAACCATTGACACCATAACTTACACACAAATCCCCTGTGCAAAATCTCACTAGCAGTTCAAGTGCCCGAAAAATGATAACCTATAATCAAGACTTAACGCTTTTCTTGTTCACTTGACAAACTTCCTATTCCCCGTTCGTCCACTTATTTTAGCATACCATCTTTACTTCCTCAAGCTAACGTAGAACATTGTTTACTCCATCTTCGATCAATTCAAATATGCTGGGGGCACATTTACACTGTGGTGCCAACCGGTGTCACCACCAATCTCACTCTAGAATTTTATCCGAATATTCTGAAATAACACCCAAGGTTTGAATCCACCACACACTTCTCATTCACCAAAACGGGGTAGCCTATACATGAGGATTCCTTTATATACAAGGTATAATTCAACATTCCTACTGATCTCGCATCTACTTCAGAACAACATAACCAACCCATTCAACAACTATATCAATATAACAAAGGTGCAAGATAAACTCGCCAATCAACTCATCGCGACCCAAGTTCACATGGCTCTTCTTTAAGGCAGCCACCAACTACCACTCCACCCCTTTCATTTTGAAGATAACTAAACCATGCACCACCCTGAAATCCATAATCTCAACAACGTACTTAATACTTGCCTAATTCAACAGAAGTCTTCGAAACAAAGATTTCCACCCACACTTATTCTTTATCAACATCACAAGCCCACCACATCGACGACTTGCACAACTACTCGGACATAAAATGCCACTAGTTAACCACCCAACCACTATCCTATGGTATCACAATACAGCCAAGATCTTCACAATCCCTTTGCACACATAACAAATATTATCTTCTCCATGTCAACCATAAAATAAGGTGGTCTCACGAGTTTGTCTTTCTCAATTCAAGAAAAGTGTATAACAAAATTATATTACATGAAATTTGATGCTTTATTGTCAATAAGACAACATTATTTTATTATAAAATTTGATATTTTTATCGAAGATATTTAATATAGAAAATAAGTCAATATAACAATATGTGGTTCTTTGAATGTACTCTCTCTTAACCAAATAAATTTGGTAATTCATCGAACTTTATTTCTTTGCTTGCAACGTCACTTGCTATTCGAAAGAACTAACTTCTAGATACCATAATTTAAATATTTTATTATTAATATTGGGAATAAGTGGAATATAAAGTCAACAACGATGTCAACACAATTGTTATTATTTTAATGTTGGTTCTAGAACAAAATTTGTTTTGATTAACAAATATTTTAATAAAAAATTACTAAATAATTAAATGATCGAATCGTCTGATGGTTATTTGAAAACAAAGTTTCATCTCTATTTATTTTAAATATGCATCAAAATAATATCTATTTCTTAGATCAAATTTTGTTTATTATTCGTCCTAAAGAAATATAGAATTTTTATTTAGGTTTTTCTAATATAGTACTTCTATTTTGTAAAAAATAAAGCATTTTTTATTATTTTTCTTATTCAAAAAATGTAGTATTTTTATTTGCCGGATGATTTTAATTTTTGCCCCCTAGTTTCCTTTTACAAATATATTTAATTCATTGCCATTTATTCAATTCAAATATGTTTTTAATATTTTTTTCAAGGTTTTTAATAATTATCAGTAACTAATAAAACTTTAGGGGTTGTTTATTTACAATTTAATAGGTGTAATGACTTGACAATTTCTTCGTTTAGTCATAGATGAATGTTTTTTTTATGATTTAATCGCTAAGTCATTAAACTAAAATGACAATATGAAATAAACTAAGAACCCTTACTTGTTCCCACTAAGGCACCCCAAATAAATTAATACAAAAAAATACTCTTAAATAATCTCTCTCTCTGTGTCTCTCACCATTGATTTACGTCATTTAAACAGACAGATTTATCATTAACCCGTTATCCATACAGGTCTTACGTACAAAAAAAAAAAAGAAGGGGGGGGGGGACATCCCTTTTAAGATTTATTTCAATATTTATATTAATTAAAATGGAAATAAAATATTTTCTGATAATGACAATTTGGATACCCACGTGCGGGTTTGTGGTCCCGGGCCCCACACGGTTTTGAAGAAATTGTAGTTAAATACATCAAGGTATAGTCTTTTATAAATTTTTAAATGGAAAAGAATTTTAATTCTAGATATTTATCATTGATTATAAAATATAAACATAAAAATAAGATTCAATCTTATATAAAAAATTTCTCTTTGGTTGTTAATAGGCCATTGGACTGTTGGTATTAGAACATCTGGTAGGCATTAACTCAACCTTTTGGCTATGTTTGATACATGGGATAAGACATGATGAGACAAAACTTATTGTTCCATGTTTAGCGTGACTTGAGACAGGACAAAATTTACTACCCAACGTTTGGTGCGACATGAGACAGGGACAAGGACTGGACATGGTGGGACAAGATAAGACAAAAAAGGTCTTTTCTTGTTCCACCAAAATAGGTGGAACAACATGGGACAAAAACGACACATAAACTAAAAAATACTGATCTACCGCCATTTAATATATAATCCTAATATGGTATTAGTCTTAAGGGTCACCACTACCCATCGTCGCCACCACCACCACCATCGGTGGCCACCAGTAGCCACCACCAACCACCGTCGGTCACCTCTACCTATTCCTCCACTATAACAACCTCCACAACCATCGGCCATCGCCACCACCACTACCATCGTCGACCACCTCCACTAACACCGATCACCACCACCCATGGCCACCACCATCAATGGCCACCGGTAGCCACCGCCAACCATCGTCGACCACTTCCACCTCTTCCTCTACTACAACAACTTCCTCCACCACCTCCCATCGCCACCTCTATCGATCACCACCACCCATTGTCGCCGACACCACCGACGCTCATTGCCAACCATCATCAGCCACCTTCGCCTCTTCCTCCACTACAACAACCTCTTTTACCACTGTCCACCACCACCACTGCCATCTTCGACCACCTATACCTCCACCACATCAACCACAAGTACCTCATGCACAACCACTATCCACTATCTTTTACGTCCTTCACAACTACCCTTCTTCACCAGCCACCCATCGTCTTTATCTTTAATTGTCGCTTCAACTATGTCTCCGTCAATTCATAAAGATCTTCCAAATTGAATCAAATATTATATATTCTTTGTATGAATCGGATTTTTTCGAACTACCATCAATTATTTCAGATTCTTCATCTAAATTTCGTACCATTGTTTTTGTATGTATTTATATGTATGGAAATTGTGTAAAAAAATAAAAATGCTTTTTAATTAAATCATTTAAATATATACTTTATTTGTGTCATTTATAACTATTACATGACATATAAAATCATCAAACAACTTTTATGGAAACTTATCCAGTCTTAGTCGTACCAAACATAACACATACATTTGTCTTGTCCAGTCCCAACTTCTTGTTCTGTCCTGTCCACTCATGTCCAGTTCTATCCTGTCCAGTCTCGTCCAATCATGATTGCGTACCAAATGCTACCTTTAGGCTATTTTTAGTTACTACCCAATAAATTAGTTGATTGTTGGTAAACTACTTGTTGGCTGATAAGTTATCTGATGGTTGATAAGATAGTTGATGAATAAATTATGGGGGTGTTTGTTTTTTAAAAAAACCTCTTAATGTTTTAAAAAAACCTCTTAATGACCCTTAAGTCTGAATCGGTCAGACCTTTTTACATTCAGACTGTTTTTTTTCCAGTTTTAGAACCTCTTAACTCTTAAATACATTTGAAATAATAAGTGGTGACCTAACTTCTTAAAACCTCTTATCGTCGCCTCAGTTCATATGCTCTCATTTCTCTCAAGACGTCTCTAGACGTTACAAAAACAAACAATCTTATTGATTCTGATTTTATGCTTCAACACCACCTCTTATTAATCAGAAGTGAAATAATTCAGACTTCAGGCCTCTTAAAAAACAAACGCCACTTATATTTGATAAAAACTAGGTTATAAAGATATAAATGACCGAAAAACACATCTTCAAAAAAATAGTAAATTACAAATATTTTATACTATATTTCTAACAAATTTTTAATAATATAATTAAAACAATTTTCTAATAATAGAATATTTTAATTAATACAAATAATATAGTAAAGAAAAATTAAATAATATAGTATGTTAATTGAAATAATTTAAAATTGATTATATAAATAAATAAATATATATATATATATATATATATATATATATATTTTGAATTTGTTAAAATAAATTTTAGAAAAAATCAATACTAATTTATGATTTTAAAATAACCATTACATATAATATGAATAATAATGAATTACTCAATCTCACATATCCTAATTAATTAATATTTTTTCAACAATATAATTAATAATTAAATTAAATATTTTATTAAAACTTTAGCTTATTTTAATTATCTATGAAATAAAAATAAGTATAACTTTAATTTTTATGTAACTTACAAATATCTAGAATTATTATATTTACTTTTTGATATCTAAATATATTAAATAAATAATTACAAAATAATTAATATAGTTATTAACATTTATAAAAAATTAATAGTTATTATCAATATCTGTTATATAATTAAAATTAATTAATAATTTTAAATTAATTTTAATTGCTATAAATTAATATTTATAAATAGTTAATATATAAGTATAATTAATATTTATTTATAATTAATAGTAATAATTAAATTTAAATAAAATTATAGTTGGAAAAAGTGTCAAAAAGGTCATAATAAGCTAATCCAAATAGCTTATCAATAAGCTATCTTATAAATTAACTTATAAGCGGCATCCAAACGATTACTCAAATAATAAACTTGCTTATGTTTGTCAAATAATATCTTAGAATTTGAAATCCGATTATATTCATTTTCTTTTCTAAAATAGAGTATCAAAAGTCAAAATGAAAATAATAATAATAATAATTCCAACTCCAATAGCTATTCTGTTTTAGAGATTGTCATATTGATTATATTATTAAAGTAATCAATATATTAATAAAATATTATCTCTTTCTCTTAAAAGATTTTCTTCAGTGTCTCTTACTGATGGAATTATTATTTCTTTTTCTTAAATAGTGGGGTTTTATATAGTTCTCCAAGTTTGAATTTTTTTATCTTTTCTCTCCTATTTTTTCTATTTTAGCATACAAGATAACATAAACGTTAAAGCAAAAAAATTGTTAAAATCTCATTTTTCACCACTTTATCATAAGTGTTGGAGATGCTCTAACGATCTAAAGTGATATAATAGAACAACTTATCTTCAACCGATTTGCAAAAGTGCCAATGGTCCATTCGATTTGTAGGAATGAAAATGATTTGGGGGGATTTAGAATTCAAATTCATTCAAATTCCGTGTTTGGTTTGTAGAATTGCTAAAATTTGAAATCTTATATTTTTTTTGAAATTCATCAAACATAGGATCTTGAAGTCTCAAGAGGATGGTCGGATTTCATGAAATTTCGTAGGATTTGTATATAATAATGTTATAAAAATATGTTACAAATATTTGTTTTCCAATAATCAATTAATAATTAGGTAAATTAACTACTCCCTCCGTCCCAAAATAAGTGTCCACAATTGACTTGGCACACAGTTTTAGACATGCATAATTAGTACACATTTTTTTACTAAATGACATCTTTAATCTTATGTAATGTTTATCTCTTTTCACAACTCTTATGTATTTGTGCATTAATTAAGGGTAAATGTGAGAATTTAGCTATCTATTTTTTTAAAGTGGACACTTATTTTGGGACAAATATAAATAGAAATGTGGACACTTATTTTGGGACGGAGGGAGTATTTTTCTAATTATTTATATATTGTTATTACAAATTATTCATAAAGAATAATATTAGATTTCATTTCATATCCTACAAACCAAACACACACAAAATTTCAATTTTTTTCTCAATTCAAATCTCCCAATTCCAAATCAATCTATGAAATTCAAATCCTCAAAACCAATCCATCAAACCAAACGCACCTTATGTGCTTCTTGGTGGTCAAAAATAATTAATGTTGGAGGACACTAGCACACTTTGATTAACCTCATTTAACTTAAATAAAATTTAATTTTGATATACGTTTTGTTTTAATTAGCTGAAAACTTAATGATTTTAAAGTTTTAAAATTAAATGGGTTGGTATAATACATTATAAAAGTATAAAATTAACTCACTTATTAAAGTTAATTAATATATATATATAAATTATTATAGCTAATAAAATATATAAATATAAAATTAACTAATTTACTAAAACTAATTAATAAATACGAAAAATTATTATAGTTAAATGATAAATAATAAATACATGTTAAATATATAAAAGTGCTATAATTTAGAACAACCGGATGGAGATGATTAATGTTATTCTGATGGTGTAACAACCCACTTCAAGCATAACATAATATAAAGTTAAATCCTCAAAGCGGGTCCCAATACAATACAACGAAAGAAGGTAAACACAACTTCAGAAAGAAAAGAGTTATATCACAGCCGAGTTAACTAAAGGTTCCACATCTAACACCAACTCTAAACCGACTGCCTTCGACTCCCTAGCTCTCAACATTTATCCTTTCCCTTTGATGAAACACCAACGACTCCTTTACTTGAAAATGAGTTTTAAGAAATTTGAAAGTGAGGGTTAGACCAAAAGGTATAGTGAATTCCCACCCTCGGGCAATTTAAAACAATTTAAGAAATCAAATTGGCAAACGTTTAATTTGACAAATACCAGTTATCGCATAATATTGAAAGCATAATCAATTCGGCGTCCAGAATCTGTTCCCGAATATTTGCAGAATAACCACATTTGGGGACCCCAGTAGATACCTATTCGGCCCCCTAGTAGATGTCGTCTCCGTGTGCACAGGAAACGAATTCCGGGCACACGGTTCAACCATCCCCGATGGTTTCCAATAAGCCATGGCGCACACTCCTTACGGTATAACAAAATTCCACATACATGATAACACATAGAAAATATATGCATGATGATAATAACAAGCGACATATCTCACCGTTCCGGAATATTTTACTCATTTAAAGAAAACATGGTATCATAGTAATCCATTTCCAGTTTATAATGAATTCGGACAAGGGAACTCACCTTCTTAATGGGAACCCGATACACGCACACCAAAATTATAGAAAAGGGGGCAGGTACCTACAAGTTGGTATTGCATAGAAGAACTTTGGATTAAATTTTGATTCAAAAGTCCTGAATGAATTTCTCTAAATCGCAGAGTCCAAACGACCCGTCTAAACCCGGATTGATTCCTAGTTCCCGATTCTACCGGGTTGGGGTCCGGTTCCAGATTGAGATCCGGATGCTCGCCTCCGGGCTTGGCATCGAGTCCCAGTGCGCCCGGGTGTCTCATTTCCCGGTTCCTCCGGGTTTGGGACTCCCGATTCTCGAGTTTTAGGCATCCGGGTGGTGAACCCGACACCACTCCCGGATTGGGCGGCAATCCCGAGCAAAGTCTCGGCTCGGTAACATTCCCGGGTAGGGTCCTGGTTTGGCAACAACTACCGGGTTGGGTCCTGGTTTGGCAACAACTCCTGGGTTGGGTCCTGGTTTGGGCCACCCTCCCGGGTAACACTTCCATGCCCGGGCTCACGACCTCCCACTAGGGATTCGGTCCGACTTCTGGGCGATTATCGATGTCCTATTAATCCGCAAGATATGCCAGGATTTCCCCTTCCCAACCTCTTAAACTCTTACAAAATCTAACCAAAATACTATAATAGAGAGTTTCATCCCTTTAACAAAAGATTTAACCCAACAGTAGCCTAAACTTTGTAATCTTCCAGAATACAGATGAACATGAGAGAAAATTCTTTACCAGGTCTCCCACCTTTAAGATCTGAAGAAGAGTTTAGATTGTGTTAGTGCACATATTTGTTGGATACAAGATCATGAAGACAGAAGACTGAAAGTCAAAGCAAGTCAAAGCTCAAGTCAAACTCTCAAGCAGAAAGTCAAAGTCTATTTGTAATAAAAGTCAAAGTCAAAGTCTTGTATAGTGTTTTGTTGTGTTGTGTGTGTGTGTGTGTATAAATAGAGATATGACTAGAAGGAGTTCCAAGTTCTAAGGAGAAATATCTTGTAAGTGTTGTACGCGTGAGAGTTCTAGAGAGAGAAATATTCTCAGAGTACTGTATACAAATAGAATCGGTCTAACTTAGAATTTGGTTAACTTACAATTTCTTCTCGAAATAGAATCGGTCTAACAAACTTATGGTTCTAATCCAACCAATGATTCTGACTCAAGATGATCAACTTAATGCATTCATCGCACTTAACTATCACTCCAAAGTGACATTGCTATAAACATCAACCCTTCCTTAGACTACTCGCTTAGAAACTTCTTTACTACCCCAACGGTCATCCCACCAAGGTAATACAAGTATATATCTGTAGCATGTAGGTTCACCATGACGTTGGCCAGGTTCCATTATGAACGTACCTTACATGATCATCATTGCTATCCTCGACAATTTTCCCGTTTCTAGCGACCCAATCAACTCCTAAATATCTTATCTTAAGGTACCAAATGGTGCAATTCTCTCTCTCAATCACCTAAACAACGCTAGTTTGAGTCTAGGTATCCAAAATCAACACCTAATTCTCTCAAACTTATGCTCTAATACCAACTTGTAACACCCTGAACTCTGGAAATAACAACTAATTTAAATTTTTTCTAAATACAACAATAAACGATTCATACACAGTCATAATTTAAGGTTTAACCTCAACGCACACAATTTATTCTCTTCATGCAGTCTATAACAAGGACGGGTTCTACTAAAACCCAATAATAGTCACTATCTCCAAACTGCGGAAGACATCACCAAATACTTACACTTGCACAAAGCTAAGGTTCAACTCTTCATAGCTGCTAGTACCAAACCCCCATCTGGAACCTGATGTACATGCCGACAAATAAAAAGGTTAGGCTTAACGCCTAGTGAGCTCAAGAGTTTTCATCATAAATAAATATATCTTTAAAGGAAAAGAAATCAGTTCAAAACAAGATATTTCAAAGTGATTTACTTTAGAAATGGAAACGACTCGCTTTCCCCATAAAATACCTCTTTAAGGACAACTCTCCAATACAACATTCTTTATAAACCGATGCAACCCGAAACTCACTCAAAACGTGAATATAAAACGATTCCCAATGTATGATAATTTAAGTAACACTTCATAACCTAAACACCCAAAACTTGGGTGTAGCATAATACTCAACCCAGAAATCATGAATAAGATCTATATGTACAAAACGTCACCGAAAACTTGAATAATAAAATTCAATACCCAAAACAACACCTTTCGGTGACGGGGGAGACCCGAATTCCATCGAATGTGGCGGGTACACAAAGTTAGGCCACTTATTAATGTTATATGAGCATCACTTAGGGATAAAACAATCGTTAACATCAACCTTTCCGGGTCTATAGCTAACAAACCAACAAGCTCAACAACACCATGTCTATTGCTTGGATAATCATCAAGTTCAACCCCTCTAGGTTTGTACCTTAGAAATCTTCGCACATTCATCAAGTTCAACCCCTCTGGGTCTATACCTTGGAATCCCAAAACAACCCAGTTAAGCTCGTTCACTAGAAAGTTGCAATTATTGGTCAGAAGACCCCATGCCTATTTCAAGTTACAATACGGGGATATTTATCCCACTCAAACTGACTCTTATGCCTATGGATCCAATGCATTACAGTCTAAAATGTTACATGACTTAAACGAATGAACTAACGCATTCAAAACATGTAACTCTTAAATAAGATGCAACTAAGTACACCATACGTCCAAGGCTCCTTAACGAGCTACCAAAACGGAACAAATGTTCCAAAGACCCATCTGAGTGTAAACCAATCCCCAAAAGGCATAAAAAACGATTGACTAAAATACGTGAGCCAATAGGGTTACAAAACCAAAATACGTCTTTTCCCAAAATCTTTCTCTCAAATCACAATTGACCTTCGGCCCAAAACTAAAAGGTTTACCAATCCTAAAATGTTCCCAAGACCCAACAAAATCCAAACCGAGTCATAAGCTTAACAAATCCAAAGACCCAACGTTGAAAATCATAAAATGAAATCAAACGTAAACGACCCGCAATAATGCAATTATACTCAAAAATATACTCCATGAAATAAATCATTAAGATACCCAAAATATGTGATTTATTTATCAAAATCCCAAATGTGGGTGTTTTATAAGTTTATAAAGTTTAACACCTTCAAATAACCAAATCTTATCAAACAATCAGCAGTTAACAATTCCATGTAAAAACGTATAAACACTTTAAAATAGACATTTTGGCATGTACACCGTTTTCACTAATCAACTTGAACTCAACTCGCTAGATTTAGGCTAAATCTACATTTTACCCCCACCTTGAGTTCCTTTGAAGAAACTTGAATCTTCAAGGTCCAAAACTTCCATAAACCTATATACACAAATTTTCCACCATTAATATACATCCCAAACCATATAGAATCGATTCTCGAACATATTACATGAAAACCTCCACTTTGAGCAAAACCCTAATTTGGACCCAAATCTTACAAAATCTTACAAACCGAAATCGAAGGAACCAAACCCTAAGAAACCATCAATGGAGCATTTATATCACCTAACAAGGTTTAGAGATGGAGAAAGTAAACTTACCACATAGGTTTTGGTGAAAACCTAGAAAACTCAAAAATGAGTTAGAGGTTGAAGATGAAGATAGAGATGGTGAATCCTTGATCATAGCTTTCCATTTTACCACTTGATGGTGTTTTATCTCCATAAAATACAAGGGTTTGAGCCAAAAATAAGTTAGGGTTTGAAGGGAGAAAGGGGAAAACGTTTTGAGAGGGAATGGAGGAAGTTTAGAGAAGTGAAAATGAGAAATAGGCTGAAAATTCGTGACTTAACAACACCTGGGCCCCTGGTGCGACAATGACGAGCGACATTGCCCAGGGCAATGTCTCCAGGTTCCCCCAGGCCTCTGTTCCTTCTCTGCGACTGTGACAGTGCGACTATGACATTGTCATAGTCGTCGGGCATTGTAGCGGGACCTTTCTGGAGTCCCGAAACTCAACTTTTTCAATGTCAACACTCCCGATACTCCAAGAGACTTTAACGATGCATTTCCTAACAAAACCCTACTGATTACAAGTCACAGGAACGTCTGGGTGACATTTACTTACCGAAAATTACGGGTGTTACAAGAGTTCTAATTGGAATCAATCAAGAAAATGGAGTTTCGCACTGTGTGTTGAGTTTTTGATTGATTTTTGAATTTTTTGTGAAATAGTATGATTCATTGAGTCTAGTGTGTTAGTATAGTGTTTTGGACAAGTCTTTAATCAATGTGTATTACTCTTGCACTATAATTTTGTTCAATTCGTAGATTTTTACGAGTTTTAGAGTCACGAGTTCGAACGCACTGTAATAGAATCAATTTGTATAATTAAGTGATCTTTATTGAAATTCAGTGATTGTAATAGATTCTAGATGTATTAGTGATCAAATTGTCAAAGTTACAGATCGAAAGTTGAAGATTTGATGGGTTTTTGAGAAGATCAGAGTGAATTTTTGTCGAGATTTGAAGAACTCGCATAAGTCTCAAGAACTCGCATCAAGAACTCGCATCAAAGAGATTTCGCATAAATTTTGTGTCTGAAAATTTCACAAGTATAGAATTCGCATGATAGTGATATGCGAAATGTGCTGAATTTGCATGTGTGTGTTGTGAGAATTCCTCAGAATTCGTATTAGTTTGTATGTGAAACGTCAGAATTCGCATAAGTTCTTTATACGAAAAGTTTTGTGAAAAATAGGGATGGTGATTTGCCCCGACCCGGTGGGGAACCCCGTCCACCCGACCCGGCCGGGGCCGAGAAATACCCGCAAAAATGGGCCCGGGGCTAGTCCTAGAGAATCCCATATCTCCGCTATAAAGCGTATATTTAGATATCTTAAGGGCATTGCAGATCTTGGTTTGTGGTATCCTAAGGATACAGGTTTCGAGCTCACAACATATTCAGATGCAGATCATGCAGGTTGTATGCTTGACAGGAAGAGTACGTCGGGACACATACAATTTCTTGGAGATAAACTCGTGTGTTGGGTTTCAAAGAAACAATTCTGTGTATTTACTTCAACAACCGAGGCAGAGTACGTAGCGGCGGCTAGCTGTTGTTCTCAAGTGTTATGGATGCGGACACAACTCCGAGATTATGGTTTCAAGTATGACAAGATCCCGATCTACTGCGATTCAAAGAGCGTCATTGCAATATCTGCAAATCCTGTTCAACATACTAAAACCAAGCACATAGACGTGAGATATCATTTTATAAAAGATAATGTTGAAAAAGGTACAACCAAACATTACTTTGTAAACACAGATTATCAGCTTGTTGATTTGTTTACCAAACCGGTTGACGAAAAGAGATTTAATTTTCTCATTTCAAAGCTTGGTATGCTAAATCTCAAGACTTAATCTGTTGTTACCTAATAAAGTTTAGTTTTTTTATTTTTATTCATTTCTTTATTTTTTATTATGAAAGATATTTGCACTTAAGTTTGTTCATGATCTCAGGGGGTGTGTATGAGAAGATGATAAGATAACCTACATTTGAGGGGGAGTTGATGTAATTTGCATATATTCTATAACTAACAAATTTTCTGATGCATAATTTCAGGGAAAGTTAAGGAGTTAGGAATATGACTTCTGATTACATCTGATCAGAACTCGTTCTTAACAAGTTTTATTGCTTTATGTACTTTTCAATAAAGTTTTGTGAATAAAGCTTTGTACTTTGACAGACTTTTTGACTGTTGCAGATTTTGAGAGGAAGCTTAAATGATCATATCTAATATGACTTTTGAGCTGGATTCATGAGATTGAAGATGAGCGTAAGCAAATATTTTACTCTTAATCTCATATATGGTTGAAAGAAGAACGACTTTCAATCATAGAAAACATGTTCTTAATTGTTCAAACCACTTCTTATTCTTAAAACGATTTCATGAATCTAGAAGTATGATTTTAAATGTTTTCATTATTCATGAGCTTAATTGTTTAACTAAACCATGTGTTTCTAAAGATAAATACTTGTGTATTATCTTTTCTATATACTGTCAAGTATTCGCACACACACAGGTTTAATATTCTGTTGGAAATGTTCTTACCATGTCTCATATTGAAACATATTTTCAATGGTAAGACACCCCGCTTGATATTCAATGTTTTTTTAGCGTTGATTTCATTTCAAAACGTTTCTTTCAAGACTTGTTTATATTTGATTCGTATAGACAAATTCCAATTTTTCTTGACCTAAGATTTCATTGTTAAATCATTCATATTTGATCTTATTATACAATGTCAGATTTTCAAACAAGTTTCTTGTATTCACTTCATTCATTCAATATACTTGTTTTGAAATATCTTCAATGTTTAAAATGCTCAAATCTTCATGATTATCTTTATGAGCATACAGACATCTGACATGGATTTTTGTGCTTTAACTGCAAAGTTAAACTGTTTGAGCAACATTATACTTATAGGATTACATGGGTTCATTGTGTGAGAACTTAATACAACTTCTATGGATTCACGTTAACCAGTGTTTCCTACCCAAGAAGTTAATCCTTGAGTGATCGAAAGTGTGAAGAGTCAATATATGAGTGTGGGTGTGATGAGGTAAAATGAAAAGAGAGTTTGGTTATAAGCGAGCTGAATGATTAAAAAGAAAGAGGGTTAGAGAACAGAGTAAAAGAATATCAAACTCTGCACCAACTTTTTCTGAGCCGGGCAGCCACATTTCTGATTGTTTCACAATTCTTTGGTGAACATCATTGAAAAAGGCAACTAGACCATGCCAACTCTTGTTTAAAACCCCACCAGCTACTCATCTTTTTCTTAAAAAGAAGATGTTTCAATATTTTATGGGCATGCAACACATATGCTATCTGGTTTTCATTTGGAAAATCTAGATATTGAAAAAGAAGGAAGTCTGCCCCACCTTCGTACTTCAATGATGCACAATTGAGTTTGTGTTATACTGTTGTTGTCTCAATGGTTTACACAATTTTGAGCCTATCAAAAGCAATCATCATGTTCTTAATTCTTTCAAACACAACCACGAACACACAGGAAATTCGTTTTTCTGTCAAAACGTTCATAGTTTAACCTTGTATTATTCGATGATTGAATGGAAGACCTGGGAGAGTGAATATTAAAAAGCTCCTTTCCAATGTGTATTCGTTACACATAGTGACTTCGTGTTACTGACAGACATTTTTAATTGATTCATTTATTGATTCAGGTGTTACACTCATAATTTGTCTGAATTTGAAAAGATTCAGATGAATATCTTATGAATTGACGGATAATCAGAGGCTCGGTAACAAAGATAAGTGGTCAGGTCAGAATTTTCATGACATTTCTTGTGAAAGTTTTGATGATTTCTATGCTACAATCATCAAAAAGGGGGAGATGATCAAGAAATGTGGGAAATGATAAAGAAATGTTGGATATTTAAAGGAGAAACCATTTCGAGAAAGACGGTCTGAAGAAAGTTAATTGAAAGTTTTTATCAAAGAATGTAAGATTGTTGAAGATTGTACAAGTTTGAAAGAATAAATTCAAAGATTTCTGAAAGCAAGATGGATTTTACTGAAATTTTCTTTGAAGATAATTTGCTGAAACAAACCGAGCTGAATATGAAGATAATTTCTTTCTGAAGTCTGAAAGAGGTTTCTACAACTTTTGAAGGAGATTGTTAAAGCTTATTGCAAGTGTTGTTCAAAGACTTTGGGGAGAATACAAAACTGTTTTTGAAGATAAGAAAAGATTGAATTTGATTATATTCTGACAAAGGGGGAGATTGCTTAAGTGGTTGAATTTCTGAAATTAATTTTATTTGACAGAAATTGAACAAAGGGGAGATTGTATTGCAAAATCTTTTTGAAGATGATCTTGATCCAAATGGGGAGATTGTTAGTGCACATATTTGTTGGATACAAGATCATGAAGACAGAAGACTGAAAGTCAAAGCAAGTCAAAGCTCAAGTCAAACTCTCAAGCAGAAAGTCAAAGTATGTTCGTAATAAAAGTCAAAGTCAAAGTCTTGTATAGTGTTTTGTTGTGTTGTGTTGTGTGTGTGTATAAATAAGGATATGACCAGAAGGAGTTCCAAGTTCTAAGGAGAAGTATCTTGTAAGTGTTGTATGCGTGAGAGTTCTAGAGAGAGAAATATTCTCATAGTACTGTATACGAATTATTTATTCAAATTGAAACAGGTTAATTGTTTGTTTGATTCTCATATTATCCTTGCATTAAACTATGATAAGAACTTGAATCTTGGGATTAATAGATTGCTTACCCTTAAGGATGAATTTCTCGAGATGATTTGCTCGATTTCTTGATAAACCCCTCCACGACCTTGATTTCAGTGCTATTTTCTATTCTCTTCTTTCTTTTCTTCCCAGATGTCGCAATCCACACAATTAGGGAGTAGGAGAGGTTTTCAGGGTTTTATTTCTATTATATAACTTCTAAGTAAAGCCCAAAAAGGCCCTTAAGTTTCTTTTCTCCAATTTCAACCACCGCCTAAAGGACTTGGAGTTTACGGTCTTTACAACACTCCCCCCTCAAAATAATTATGTCCCTGAAATTTCTTTGTCAAAGAGGTGCGGGTACTTGGACTTCATCTCCGATTCTAACTCCCATGTTGCTTCTTGCCCTTTGTTAAACCTCCATTGTACTTTCACCAAACTGATCTCTTTAGTCCTCAACCGCTTAAACTTACGATCGACGATCGCTTCCGGTTCTTCGACGAAACTTAACTTTTCGTCCACCCGCACATCATCAAATGGAACAACCATATCGATTTCCGCTAGGCACTTCCTCAAGTTGGAGACGTGGAATGTGTTATGGATAGCTCGCAATTCCTCGGGTAATTCCAACTTGTAAGCCACATCCCCGACCCATTCAATGATTTCAAAAGGTCCAATGTAGCGTAGGCTTAGCTTCCTTTTCTTCCCAAAACGTATCACTCCTTTCCAAGGGGATATTTCAGCATCACTCTATCCCCTACTTGAAACTCTATATCCTTTCGTCGTTTGTCCACATAACTCTTTTGCCGATTGCGTGCCACCTTCAACCTTTCTCGCACCTGAACAATCTTATCCGTGGTTAACTGTACTAACTCTGGCCCTACCAATTGCTTCTCTCCGAATTCATTCCAACACAATGGGGTACGATATTTTCTGCCATAGAGCACTTCACACGGAGTGGCTCTAATGCTCGCATGATAGTTATTATTGTAGGCAAACTCAATCAACGACAGATGGCTTTCCCATGAACCTTGAAAATCCAGGGCGCACACCCTCAACATATCTTCCAGGATTTGAATAGTTTGCTCGCTCTGACCGTCGGTTTGCGGATGGTAAGCGGTACTCATCTTACTTTGTGACCCCATTTCCCTTTGGATCTCTTCTAGAACGTAGATGTAAAACGACTATCACGGTCGGACACTATCGACAATGGCACGCAGTGACGGACAACTATCTCATCAATATACAACTTCGCCAACCTTTCCATAGTGTAAGTCTCCTTGATGGGCAGGAAGTGCGCCAATTTAGTAAGTCGAATCACGATCACTCATATTGCGTCGTAACCCTTCGGGGTTCTAGGCAGCTTAGTCACGAAGTCTATCGTGATTTGTTCCCACTTCCAAACAGGAATGTCTAGCGGTTGAAGTTTCCCATAAGTTCATTGGTGTTCCACCTTTACAAGTCAAATACCTCTCCACAAAGTATGCTATGTCCTTCTTCATTCCCGGCCACCAATAATCCTGTCGCAAATCCCCGTACATCTTGTTAGTCCCTGGGTGAATCGAATATTTTGACTTGTGCGCTTCTTTAAGAATGACCTTTCTAACTTCCCCGAGTTTAGGAACCCAAATTCTACCTCCGAAGCACTTTAATCCACGGTTGTCCTCCGATAAGGAGTTGATATGCCCGATCACTCGTTCCTTTCTAATATTTTCCGATGTAAGTGCCTCCACTTGACATTTCTTTATTTCGACCAGCAGGGTTGACGTCACTTCGGCTCTCAGGGACACAACCTTTGAAGTTTCATTTCTCTCCTTACGACTTAGGGCGTCGACTACTACATTGGCCTTCCCGGGATGGTACTCGATCTTACAGTCATAATCCGTTAGCAAATTCATCAACCTCCTTTGTCGCACGTTCAAATCTTTTTGATTAAAGAGATGGCAGAGACTCTTGTGATATGTGAAGATATGACATTTTGTCCTGTAGAGGTGATGTCTCCAAATCTTTAACATAAAGACGACAATTACTAACTCCAAGTCATGAGTGGGGTACCCCGTCTCGTGATCCTTCAATTGGCGAGATGCATACGCGATCACCTTCCCACGTTGCATCAAAACATAACCCAGACCTAGTCTCGACACGTCACTATACACCTCAAAGTCGTCCGTACCATCCGAAAAGTTCAAGATCAGAGCACTACTCAACGTATCCTTCAGCTTCTGGAAGGCCTCCCTCTGCGCTTCCGTCCATGAAAATTTTGCACACTTATTGGTTAACAAAGTCAGTGGGGTTGCGATACAGGAGAAATCTTTGATGAACTTACGGTAGGCGGCTCCCAATCCTGACGGGTTCCTAGGCGGCTCCCAATCCCGAATTTCCTCTATCTTTGCCGACTCCACCTTGATTCTGTCTTGAGATACGACGTGTCCAAGGAACTGCACTTCCCGTAGCCAAAATTCAAATTTCAAGAACTTTGCATAGAGTTTTTCTCACTTTATGTAACACCCTGGATTTTCATTATATTTATCGTTGTATTCTTGTGTAAAGCTGTTGTCGTTAGCACCACGTTTGATTTGAAGTTCGAGTTTAGCTTTGAGAACTTTGGGAAAACAAACAGTGAACCACGCGAGTTGCATAGCGACTTGAGGTCGCGGCATAACCCGCGTAACCCACTGGATGTTTTGGGTTTTAAGAACCATGCGAGTTGCTCGACGACTTGAGGTCGCGGCACAACCCGCATAACCCACTGGATGATTTTGGGGTTTCGGACACGGGCGAGTTATGCCGCGAGTTGTGGTCGCGGCATAACCCGCGTAAGACCCTGGCCGACTTAAGTGGCTTCAGCCACAAATATCTCATTTGTGAGATTTTCTCAAAATCTCTCTCTCTCTAAGTTGGTTTTCTTTTGATCTTCGAGCTTCCGTTAATCGCTAGTATTAAGTGTTGTGCTTGGGGTTTTGGTGTAGAAAGCTTTGTCTCCTCGAGGGGGTCGATATCTGGTTTTTTCGGGTTTTCGTATAAACCTGTTGGGTGAGTTCCTACTATCATTTTAAACTATATACATATCAAAAGATACCTTTTGGAAGTCCTATATATCTCCATGGTTTCAGGTCTAAGTTTTTTACATATTTGATATAACTTGAGTTTTGGGATATTTTAGGGTTCCCGATCATTTTCGATTAAAATGATGGGTTCATTTTATTTGAAGTAAAAGGATGTTTTACTTGCACATTTATGTGGGTTACCTGAAATAATGTTTAAAGTTCATTCTCATGATTTTCATTCTTACCATAAGTTAAACTTGAAAATGCATTTTGTTTATAAATGTTATTTTATACCATATGACTATCTATGGTTGGTCACATATGTTGTTGTGACGAGTCTGCACCATTACTAGTGGATCCCTAAGTATTGAGTCGACTTATATTTGGGATGCTTTCCCCCTAATTGTAAAATGGATGTTTATGATCCTCGGGGGCCATTTGGTACGGTTGAAACCGGTTACTAGCTATGGATCATAATTCCCCTCTTTGTAGCTACGGATGCATATGATCCTCGGGGGCCATTTGGTACGATTATGTGAGACCGGTTACTATCCATGGGTCATAGTTCCTGGTGAACGAGTATACCTTGCTTTCCTCGGGGGCCCTACCTCTCATCGTAGTACGGACCTGTGTGTTCGTGACCATGGATTCCAAGTGTTTAGCTCATAACTCGGATTGTGGCCTACTTTGTGTTACGCCACAATACTTGGTAAAATGGTTATCTCTGGTCATTTGATGACGAGTTTTGTATCGAAAAGGCCCGGTTGTGGCAAAGGTCTCATTTGTAAAATTTAACCTTATTGGGAATATTATCTTATGATACAATTGTTTATATCTCTTGAAACTTATAAAATGTATGTTCTCACTAGGCTTTAAGCCTAACACTTTTTCTCAAATGATATGTATATCAGGTTCTCGTTAGCGGCGGGTTGCCAAGGGCTTGAGTGTCGGGGATTGACCTCGAGGGTTGTTGAGATGATTAGTATTGGATTGTTGGGCATTTGTTAAGTCCCATATTTTTGGATGATTCTGGATCCACAACTGATGTAATCTAGATAGTATATGTTTAGATTAGTTTGTTGTTAGAATCCTTATCCGTATTCTGACTTTTGTAAAGGTTAAGTACAGTTCCCTTTTTGGGAGGTTTATACCTTTTGTTGATGCTTAATTGTTTAGTTTCCACAGTTTTAAATTCACCCTGGTTTTTAGGGTGTTACAAGTTGGTATCAGAGCTCTAGTTTAAGTGATCTAGGCATGAAAGTAAGATGTCTAGACTTAAACTGGGTATATTAAGCCTTGATTCGTGAGTATTCGGTAGAACTACTAAGATGGGTTGGTCTTAGAGTTGATAGAAATTGTAGTTATCAAACGTTGTGGCGATGGTATCAAGAACCATGATGTATTTTATGTTCATAATCTCACTTAGCTAATGTTATTATGAGAATATTTATACGTGATTGTGCCTGAATTACCATTACTATGACATTTGGTACTGTAATAGTACGTTCTTTCGTGTTTATTTTCTCGATTTGTCTCTTATCCTTCTCGTGATTATGTGGCAACCATTTTAGGATGGTGAATATACGCAGCCGACCGTTAGTCGATGGAGATTTGCGTGTCGATAGTTCGCCCGAGCGAGATCCCGTGGTTAGGGCGGCAACCGTCATTCCTTCGGGCATGCCACCGTTATTTACTGGGGAAGTGGAGCTAGGACCAAGAGTGGTTCTGACGTCCACCAGTCCCGTTGTTCAGTTAGCTAGCCCTCAAGCTGATATGATGGCCAGCGTCATGCAAATGGTGACGATGGCCATGGAGAAACAGCAAGAGGTTTTTCAGAAAATGTTAGAGGACCGGGACGCGAGCCTCAGAAGGCATGGGGCAGTGGAAAAGAATGTGTTGAATGGCTCTGGGGGCTCTAGGAGCGGAGTCAGAACTGAAGAGCACAGGGTTATTGGTACTCCGAAAGTTGGGAAGAGTTGTTCCTACAAATCTTTTCTGGGTTGCGGACCACCAGAGTTCTCTGGTTCCGAAGACCCAGTTGCATGTGTTAAATGGATCCGAGCGGTCGAGCAGGCTTTCGGTTCTTTCGAATGTGGGGATGATAAGAGGGTGCGGTTTGGTACCCAATTGCTTAGGGATACGGCCCTCACTTGGTGGAATATCGTTCAATCCACCCTGTCTCCTACTGTGTTGGCTCAGTTGTCTTGGGCCGAGTTTAAAAAGAAATTGTTGGAAGAGTTCTGAAGTGAAAGGACTATGGATCAAATCGAGAAAGAGTTTCGGTCTCTTGTAAAAGGAAACCTGACGGTGAGGGAGTACACCCGTCAGTTCATGGAAAAGCTGGATTTGGTGGGGCACGTGGCCCCAACGGAAAAAGATAAGATGAAGGCCTATCTTAATGGCCTACCAGCGGACCTGTTATCTTTGGTCCACAATTCTAAAGCTTCCAATCTCCGAGAGATGGTTGAAGAAGCTCAATTTATGGAGGAGTTGTTCTTGAGAAGCAAATCTGAGAAAGCGGTGGCAGTGTCTGACAAGAGAAAGTGGGAGAACAGTTTTGTGCCTCCCAGGAGATCCCGACCTTTTTCCGGGAACCGAAGCTTCAGCAGCCAGCATGAAGCTAGGTGGTGTCACAAGTGTCGAACCAAGCACCATGGTAACTGTAACACCACTTCTCAAACTTGTTATAAGTGTGGAAGCCTGATCACACCGCCAAAGATTGCCCGATCAGAGGACTTATCTGCTATGAGTGCAAGGCACCGGGGCACGTGAGAGGAGATTGCCCAAAGCTTGTGATGGGTAACGCGGCGACAAAGAAGGAGAACCCACCTAGGGTTCCGGGTCGAGCGTTTCAGATGACGGCCGAAGAGGCCAAGGCATCCGCTGATGTGGTATCGGGTTCATTTCTTATAAACTCTGTACCTGCTCATGTTTTATTCGATACTGGTGCCAACTTCTCTTTCTTATCTGAGTTGTTCCATCAAAAGATTGCTATGCCCACTACTAGTCTTGAGGATGCGTTAGTAGTAGAGATAGCTGATGGTAGTCAAGTCCTGATCCGTGATGTTTTGAAGAAATATGCTCTCAGAATCGAAGGGAGGGAATTCTCGATTGACTTACTGCCGATGATAATCGGAGGTTTTGACGTGGTAGTCGGTATGGATTGGTTGGCGAACAATCATGTCGAGATCATGTGTTCTAAGAAGTTAAATTCGACTTCCCAATCCCTGTGGCGAAGTCGTCATGATCTATGGTGAGAAGAGAAAAGGTGAAGTGGCAATAATCACAATGGCAAAGGCACGTAAGTACTTAGTAAAAGGATGTTCATCTTTCCTAGCCTACGTGATCGACGCCAAGTTAGAAAAGTCAAAGCTGGTTGATGTGAATATTGTGCGCGAGTTTCCAGACGTCTTTCCTGACGACTTGCCTGGGTTACCACCTGATCGTCAAGTAGAGTTTCGAATTGATCTCGTGCCGGGAGCAACTCCTATTGCTAGAGCTCCTTACCGTTTAGCGCCATCAGAGATGCAAGAGATGATGGCACAACTCCAAGAGCTTTTGGAGAAGGATTTCGTCAGACCGAGCTCGTCACCTTGGGGAGCTCCGGTCCTATTCGTCAAGAAGAAGGATGGCACAATGAGAATGTGCATTGATTATCGTGAGTTGAACAAAGCGACAGTGAAGAACAAATATCCGCTTTCGAGAATAGACGACTTGTTCGATCAACTTCAAGGAGCGGGGTGTTTTTCCAAGATTGACTTACGTTCGGGTTATCATCAGGTGAAGGTAAGAGAAGAAGACGTTCCTAAGACAGCTTTCAGAACACGTTACGGCCATTATGAGTTTCTTGTAATGCCTTTTGGCCTGACAAACGTACCAGCGCTATTTATGGATTTGATGAATAGGGTGTGTCGACCATTCCTCAACAAGTCGGTCATCGTGTTCATTCATGACATACTCGTGTACTCTAAAAGCGAGTTGGAACACGAGCAACACCTTCGTGAAGTTCTCGATATGCTGAGAAAAGAAAACTTGTATGCCAAGTTTTCCAAGTGTAACTTTTGGCTTGAAGAGGTACAATTTCTGGGTCACGTTGTCACTCGAGACGGATTGAAAGTGGATCCCTCCAAGATTGAAGCTATGATGAATTGGGAGCCTCCCAAGAATCCGATCGAGATCCGAAGTTTCTTGGGTCTGGCGGGATACTACCGGAGGTTTATTCAAGAATTTTCAAAGATCTCTTCTTCCTTGATAGTTCTAACTCGGAAGAATGCGAAATTTGATTGGACCGAAACTCAAGAGAAGGCATTCTGAATCCTCCAAAAGAAATTATGTGAAGCTCCGATCTTATCGTTACCTGAAGGGTCAGAAGATTTCGTGGTCTATAGCGATGCTTCGAAGATGGGTTTAGGTTGTGTGTTGATGCAATGGGGCAAGGTAATCGCTTACACCTCGAGGCAGCTTAAGATAAACGAGAAGAACTATCCTACCCACGATTTGGAGTTAGCAGCGGTGGTGTTCGCCTTGAAGCTTTGGCGACATTATCTCTATGGAACAAAATGTACGCTCTACACTGATCATAAGAGTTTGAAGTACGTCTTTGATCAAAAAGAGTTGAACATGAGGCAAAGGAGATGGCTCGAGTTGCTTAACGATTACGATTGTGAATTGCTTTACCATCCAGGTAAGGCGAACGTGGTGGCCGATGCGTTAAGTCGGAAGGACTATAGTGGAAGTATTCAGGCTACCCATTCGAGAATCGAGTTGGTGTCTAGTCTTGTTGAAAAGATCAAGACATCGCAGGTTGAACCTTTGTTGGAAGAAAATCTCAAGGAGGAAGTCATGACGAAACAACGTTTGCTCTTAACGGAAGATAGTCGTGGGGTAAAACTGTTTAGCGGTCGTGTGTGGGTACCCAAAGTTTGGGGTAACCGTGATCTTTTGCTCGAGGATGCTCACAAGTCCAAGTATTCCATTCATCCGGAAAGTACAAAGATGTACAGGGACTTGAAGTTGCACTGTTGGTGACCAGTAATGAAACTTGATATGGCGCGTTATGTGGAACGTTGTATGACGTGTTCGCAAGTTAAGGTCGAGCATCAGCGACCGTATGGGAGTCTCCAGTCTTTAGAGATTCCCGAGTGGAAGTGGGAACATATCACCATGGACTTCGTGACGAAGTTGCCTAAAACTCTTCGAGGTCACGATACCATTTGGGTGATAGTTGATAGATTGACAAAGAGCGCTCACTTCTTGGCTATGCGCGAGACTTTACCGATGGATAAGTTAGCAAAACTTTATATCGATGAGGTGGTCTCGAGGCATGGAATACCATTGTCGATAGTGTCGGATCGCGACAGTCGGTTCACTTCGAACTTTTGGGATGGGTTTCAGAAAGAGCTTGGTACACGAGTTAAGTTGAGTACGACTTACCATCCACAAACCGACGGGCAAAGCAAGAGAACGATCCAAACGTTGGAAAACATGTTGAGGTCTTGTGTCATTGATTTCGGGGGTAGTTGAGACTCTCACTTACCTTTGGTGGAGTTTGCTTACAACAATAGCTACCACTCGAGTATTGGAATGACACCTTTCGAGGCATTGTACGGGCGAAAGTGCCGAACTCCCGTGTGTTGGCTTGAAGCGGGAGAAAAGCAATTCGCCGGACCTGAAATCGTGCAAGAGATGGCCGATAAGGTCAAGAATATTCGTGATAGATTGAAAGAGGCTCAGGATTGGCAGAAGAGTTATAACGATAAGAAGAGGCAGCCGATGGAATTCCAAGTGGGCGACCGTGTGTTGCTTAAGGTATCACCGTGGAAGGGCATTATACGGTTCGGAAAGCGTGGGAAGTTGAGTCCCCGTTTCCTTGGACCTTTCAAAATGCTCAAGCGGGTGGGTTTGCAAGCCTACCAATTGCAACTACCGCCAGAGTTGAGCAGAATACACAACATGTTTCATATTTGTTACCTTCGGAAGTGTTTGGCGGAAGAGGAAAGCGTCATTCCTCTCTCCGAGTTGGCAGTAGACGAGGGTAATCGTTGTATAGAAGAGCCTGACGCTATCTTAGAGAGAAAGTCTAAGAAGTTGCGTCACAAAGAAGTCACGTTGGTCAAGGTGCAGTGGAAGCATCACCGGGGAGCAAATGTGACGTGGGAAGCTGAAGAGGATATGAAGCGAATATATCCTCATCTTTTTGTATAGTTGGGATTTCGGGGACAAAATCATTCCCAAGTTGGGGAGGATTGTAACACCCTGGATTTTCATTATATTTATCGGTGTATTCTTGTGTTAAGCTGTTGTGGTTAGCACCGCGTTTGATTTGAAGTTCGAGTTTAGCTTTGAGAACTTTGGGCAAACAAACAGTGAACCACGCGAGTTGCATCGCGACTTGAGGTCGCGGCACAACCCGTGTAACCCACTGGATGTTTTGGGTTTTAAGAACCACGTGAGTTGCTCCGCGACTTAGGTCGCGGCACAACCCGCGTAACCCACTGGATGATTTTCGGGTTTCGGACACGGGCGAGTTATGCCGCGAGTTGAGGTCGCAGTATAATCCGCGTAAGACCCTGGCCGACTTAAGTGGCTTCAGCCACATATATCTCATTTGTGAGATTTTCTCAAAATCTCTCTCTCTCTCTCTCTAAGTTGGTTTTCTTTTGATCTTCGATCTTCCATTAATCACTAGTATTAAGTGTTGTGCTTGGGGTTTTGGTGTAGAAAGCTTCGTCTCCTCGAGGGGGTCGATATTTGGTTTTTTCGGGTTTTCGTATAAACCTGTTGGGTGAGTTCCTACTATCATTTTAAAGTATATATATATCAAAAGATACCTTTTTGAACTCCCATATATCTCCATGGTTTCAGATCTAAGTTTTCTACATATTTGATATAACTTGAGTTTTGGGATATTTTAGGGTTCCCGATCATTTTCGATTAAAATGATGGGTTCATCTTATTTGAAGTAAAAGGATGTTTTACTTGCACATTTATGTGGGTTACCTGAAAGATGTTTAAAGTTCATTCTCATGATTTTCATTCTTACCAGAAGTTAAACTTGAAAATGCATTTTGTTTATAAATGTTATTTTATACCATATGACTATCTATGGTTGGTCACATATGTTGTTGTGACGAGTCTGCACCATTACTAGTGGATCCCTAAGTATTGAGTCGACTTATATTTGGGATGTTTTTCCCCTAATTGTAAAATGGATATTTATGATCCTCGGGGGCCATTTGGTACGGTTGAAACCGATTACTAGCTATGGATCATAATTCCCCTCTTTGTAGCTACGGATGCATATGATCCTCGGGGGCAATTTGGTACGGTTATGTGAGACTGGTTACTAGCCATGGGTCATAGTGTAGTCCTGGTGAACGAGTATACCTTGCTTTCCTCGGGGGCCCTACCTCACATCGTAGTACGGACCTGTGTGTTCGTGGCCATGGATTCCAAGTGTTTAGCTCATAACTCGGATTGTGGCCTACTTTGTGTTACGCCACAATACTTGGTAAAATGGTTATCTCTGGTCATTTGATGACGAGTTTTGTATCGAAAAGGCCCGGTTGTGGCAAAGGTCTCATTTGTAAAATTTAACCTTATTGGGAATATTATCTTATGATACAATTGTTTATATCTCTTGAAATTTATAAACTGTATGTTCTCACTAGGCTTTAAGCCTAACACTTTTTCTCAAATGATATGTATATCAGGTTCTCGTTTGCGGCGGGTTGCCAAGGGCTTGAGTGTCGGGGATTGACCTCGAGGGTTTTTGAGATGATTAGTATTGGATTGTTGGGCATTTGTTAAGTCCCATATTTTTGGATGATTCTGGATCTACAACTGATGTAATCTAGATAGTATATGTTTAGATTAGTTTGTTGTTAGAATCCTTATCCGTATTCTGACTTTTGTAAAGGTTAAGTACATTTCCCTTTTTGGGAGGTTTATACCTTTTGTTGATGCTTAATTGTTTAGTTTCCGCAGTTTTAAATTCACCCTGGTTTTTAGGGTGTTACACTTTAGCAGTTCTAACACCGCTCGAAGGTGATTCTCATGCTCCCTTTCGGTCCTCGAGTAGACCAAGATATCACCAATAAACACTATCATAAACTTGTCCAAATTGGGTTGACACACCCTATTCATGATATCCATAAAAGATGCAGGGGTGTTTGTCAAACCAAACGACATCACAAGAAACTCGAAATCCCCGTATCTTGTTCGAACGGTCGGTTTCGGTATGTCTTCCTCCCTCACCTTGAGTTGATGATAACCCGACCTCAGGTCTATCTATGAAAACTAACTAGCTCCTTGCAGCTAATCGAATAAGTCGTCTATCCTTTGAATCGGATATTTATTCTTAATCGTAAGTTTGTTGAGCTCACGGTAATCTATGCACATTTGCATAGTTTTGTCCTTCTTTTTCACGAAAAGAACAGGCACTCCCCACAGCGAGGTGCTAGGTCTAATGAATCATTTATCCAATAATTCTTGCAATTGAGACATCATCCCCATCATTCCCGCATGTGCTAATCTATACGGCGCAAGCGCGATTGGTGCGGCTCCAGGAAGCATATCGATTTAGAACTCGAGTTGATGATCCGGAGGTAGATTCATCAAATCCTCCAAGAACACCTCCGGATACTCACTCACTATTCGCACATCCTCCACTTCGCACTTCTCCTTCTTAGCATCTACCACGTACGCTAAGAATCCTCGACACCTTTTCCTCAAGCATTTATTTGCCTTAATCATGGAAATCAAGCTAGAGCTCCTCTCTCGTCTATTTCCATAAATTACTACCGTTCCCTTATCTGGCAACAACACACGGATCAATTTCTTATTACAAACAATACTGACACAATTCCTAGCTAGCCAATCCATTCCAAGCACAACACCAAACTCCCTCATCGCCATCGGGTACAACAATATTGGCATCAAACTCCCTTCTATGTCTATGACACAACCCTCAATCACATCTCTAATAAGCACCTGATTAGCATCGGCCTCTTCTACTTCTAACACTCGCTCTAAATGCTTGGATTTTACTCTTAAACTTCGCAAATTCAGGAGATATAAATGAGCAACTCGCTCTTGAATCAAATAATACCCTTACACATAAGGAGTTCACCAGAAATATACTTGTCACCACATCCAGAACCTCCTCCGCCTCCACTATTGTCATATGAAAGGCCCGACCATTCGAACGTACCGGCTCCAACCTTCTTTCCTCCCTCTTCCCACCACTGCGATCTCCTACTTGAATCGGTCCACTCCTTCTTTCTTGCGGACAGTCAGATCGCAAGTGGTCGGGAGACCCACATTGGTAACACATCCTCTTGCTCGAGAAATCTCTCGACATATGCCCTAGCATTCCACATTGAAAACATGACCTCGTCTACATCCCACATTCTCCCTGATGTATACGTTGAAACTTCCCACAAGGCTTGTCCCCAATTCCATGACCTCCTCGCGATGTTGTCCTGAACGCCTTCCCTTTCTTTGCATCAAATCCCGGTACATCCCCCTTCCTCTTGTCCCCAACCTTCTCCGTCACTTGACGGTTCTTTTCCTTTTCAGTCATCTCGGCCGCATTGATGGCCGCTTGGATGGTAGTAGGGTTCCTTGTCGAAAGCATCTCTTGGATACTGCCTTTCAGTCCAAAGATGTACCGTTCCACGTGCCTTTCTTCATTCGGTACAAACACTTCTGCAAAACGATAAATTTAGAAGTGTATTCCCGCACCGTCATTTCTTTCTGCTCCAAGTTCAAAAACTCTTCTTCCAGCTTTTTGACTGCCGTCGGAGGGCAGAATTGCGCCTTAAACATCCCAACAAATACCCCCAAGACATATTCTTAGCTGCCGACGATCGTTGCTCGCCCGTTTCAGCATCCCACCACATGACAGCTTCTAATTTTAGCATAGACAACGTGTATATCACTTTATATCCCTCATCACATATACTAGTGTCAAACACAAGTTCCATCTCCTTGATCCACATCATCGCCAAGACCGGATCACATTCTTCTTTAAACGTAGGATGTTTGCTGGTCTCTTGGAAATGTATCCCTAATTTCTTAATAAAGGAATAGCATACAAGTATACATGCCAAACCAGTATCGTTTTGAAAACAAGTAATAAAGTGGTACTAAGTACTGAATATAGATCCCACGGAGACAATTAAAGCAAGCAATTAATCGAAGTCAACTTAAAAGATGATTTCAATTAGAGAATTCGAAGGAATGATCTTTGAGTGAGTTGACAACTTTGAAATGGATTTAAAACAGTAAAGGAAATGCATGGGTGTAAGTTCAGGCTGGAGTTTAGCTACAGTGTGTTTAGGTAGATTGCTACAGCATGAGGCTGCAACATTGGTTATCGACCTTACTACTGAATTGAGAAGTCCTCTTTCAAGGTTCAGATGATACTATGTACTGGTAATACCACACATTTGGGTATCCCAACTAATGTCGTGCAAATCTTACTGCTCTTTTCATACAGTTCACAATCTGTTAGAATTGATACGGTCCATCATAACCACTACAACACTTCAGTGTTCCAAAATTTACGTTGGCTTGCATTCAAGTCCAACTCATCTAAGTGGAACAACACTCGTCACTTTGTCAAGAAACACTTAGAAGAAACTTAGAAACAAGGGGTGAATATCAAGGAGGATAGCCAATAGCGAAAGCAATCTTCCACTACCACAAAGGCCTTTATCTCCCAACATTTACTTACACCCAAGTTAGGGGTATTAGCCCAACATCGCTTGAAAATAAATACAAGACATAAATTTAAATGCTGAATGTAAAGACATGAATAATAAAGTGCCAAAAGATTTCTTAGATTAAAGCAATTAAAAGATGACAATAGCTACTAAATAGTTTGAGGAACTACTTAGTTGTTTCCCTTGTCAAAAAACTACAACTACAAGATTAAAGTAAAGATTAAAGCTAAAGTTAACATGCAAAAGCAAGCTAAATTGTGTGTCCAACTACTGGAAATGAAGCCTCTAGTTATACAAGGGGAGAGCATCTAATGTCAAATACAAAGGTACAAGATTCTTTTAACCAACAATCATTACCCAAAATACAAAAGGTTTATAAGATGCCATCCTTAACAAGACCATTAATATGATGATATTCTCCAAAAGATGCCTTCAGCTCTAGCTTGCAAAACGGGTCCAGGTGGAGGGAATCTGATTCCTTTGCAAAAAGTTTATGAAGTGAAGTATTGTACTTGCTGAAACTGCGAACATGTTGTAGCCTCCTACTGCAACAAACCAAATTGTTACATTCTTCTAAAAATCAGCACAAGCATAGGACATTCCTCTTACTTAGCTCCAAACTACAATAAAGCATAAAAACAGACTAAAAGACTCAAATTTTGTGATTGGGAGCAAATGTAAAATAAATAAGTGCTTAGAACGTGACAAGTTATACACTTATCACAACTCCACACTTGAACTGTTGCTTGTCCCCAAGCAATGAAAAATACAAATACAAAGACTCAATTTGAAGGGTGAAATATAAAATAAAATGTGATAGAGGCTAGTGAACAATGAATCAAACATTTGACATAGCCTTTCATAAATCAAGGTTTATTCAACTTCCACAATGCACCACCATATGCCAAGGCACATGTTCCTTTTTTCAGGCAAAAACAGATTCTAGACTAAGGATCATTAGGATTTTTTGGGTTCAGAAATTCAGGGCTTTACTTATTTTCTCTCACTTTCCTTGCATTATGTGCCCATGTCGCAAGAGATGCTGCAACATATGTATTCTGCCAAAATTTTGAAAATTTTGAGGTTCGCCTAAAAAGGTTTGATTAAGCCTATTGTACCAATATCACAGAGGAAAGGGTACATGATTGAGCTATGGGTGCCAATATCAAGAGGGGTTGATTGAGCCTATGATGCCAATATCACAATGGTTTTATTGAGCCAGTGATGCCAATATCACATAAATGTTTCTCTTTTTATTGAACAAGATAGAATGACTATGTCCTTAATATCTATTCTGTTTGGACACAGACCGCACAGACCCCAACTCCACACTTGAAAGAAACAATGTCCTAATTGTTAAAAAGAACATGTTAGGGACTATGGTCGAGGGGTGCAAGGGTAGGTGGTTGCCAGGCTTAGTGTGTGAGAAAGATGGTCTAAATCCTTTCCTAAGTCCAAAATTGTTTCCTAGTTGCTTCCCAGGTGGTCATGGCTTGGTTCTAGTATGTACAATTGAAAGTGAACATGCAACAATCAAATTATTTGGGTTATGCCATGTTTGACCATCTAACCAACCAACTATCACAATAAATTTTTAAAAGTTCCCAGACTCATATGGACTAAACAAATTGGAAAACAACAAAATGAAAAATCTACAATGGAGCTAAGGAATTAGAATGAACCTACCTACTCAGGATGAGTAGGTGCTACAGCAGTCCTCAACAGCCTCTCATCACCATCAATCAACTCTTATGGGTAGATGGGTAAACTAGTAGCAGCTTCCATGTGTTGCTCTTCCCAAACACTCACCATCACATCATCTTTCTTCTTCTCCCATTGCCTATGCAAGGCAAGCTCCCTTCTCAGCTTCTCCAACTCTATTTCTTGTCTCTTGATCCTTCTTCCCAACACAATCTCTCTCTCTTCAAAGTCATCCATGAGGTCATCCATTCGGGTATTCAACTTCTCCTCCCAAAAACTCTCCTGATCCTCTAGTCTTGCCACTATCTTCAGTTGATTTTCTTCCATCATCTTAAGCAGAGCCACAACAGTAGTGTCCAGTATACTGGAACCAGGCTTAGATGCTGTAGCATAGCCTTTAGTGATGGTCCTTGATTCTTTGCTCTTCTTCTTGGCTTGGTTTCTCAGGATCCTCTCTATGTCTATTGTATCCATAGCAGTCTTCTTCTTTACCTGCTCATCATCCTCCATCTCTTCTACTCTTGCCTTCTTCATGAGGGTATGGATTAAGGCAGGATGTCATAATCCACCCCTTGTCTTTTCAGCACAAGCCTTGATGCTTTTGTTGATGACATGCCCCACATCAATTGATTTCTTCTCTATAATGCAGTAGATTAGGACACACCTTTCAAATGCCACACTTGTTTCATGAGAAGTGGGTAGAATGGTGTGCCTAACAAAGTGGAACCACACATTTGCTTGTGGTTTCTGGTAATGTGTTTCCAAAACTCTTGCTCCTTCCCTTTGTTCTTTCCATTAGGCTCCTGGCTTGGCTATTATGTCCAATATTCTCTTGGCATTAGCAGTAGATGCCCTTCTCATGAGCTTTCTATACATTGAATCTGCAGGTGGGGTCAGTTTAAACAGGGAATTGATTTTTGAAACTGAAAATGATACCTTCCTTCCTCTGACTGTCACAACATCCACCTTTGAAATTGCAGCCTCAGTGAAGAACTCCCTCCCCTAATCAATGTTATGGGTGGTAGGGACTTTGCATAATTCTTCCCATCCCAACCCTTCAATTACCTCTCTGATGAAAGGAATGGTCTCCACAACTTTTGGACTGAATCCCTTGTCCAACTGGTCTTCTTTGTTTATAAAATGTTCACACTTGTCTCCTACATTTAAACAACTGAAATGTTTGCTAAATCTTCCAGTAGGGTCCTGATCCAACTCCTCTTCTTCAGGCTCCTCCTCCTCTTCAGTTTGTGCTTCTCTCATGGACTTCATCTTCAGCCAACTCATTTTCTTCAATTTGCTCTTCCTTTCTTTCCACAGTTATAGAAGAGGTTGCCATGGCTTTGGCAGCCCTAGTGGTCCTTCTTGTTGACCTTTCTACCCTCTGCCTCTTCTTTCCTTTCTTTTTCTTTTGCACAACAGGCTCCTCCACATGCTCTTCTTCTGATACTTCTTCTTCAGCATGTCTCTCTCCTTCTATCTCATTTTTTCACCATCAACAGTCCCCTCTTCTTCTTGGTTCTCATCGTCCACCCTTAAGTCAGGAATGGTGTTTTCTGAAGTATTGAGGAGATCATCCAATTACCACATCTCTGAATACCTCATAGGTTCTTGGTGGTGATGGGGGTACAGTGGTTGTCACAGCATCATGCTGAGACACTGGAATGTTCATGGTAATGACAACAGGGGCACTGGTGCTTAACACATAAGTGTCTAACACAAATACAGGGGATTGGCTTGTAGGAACAATTTGCATGGTTGTGTTTTAGTGAATGGTAGGTTTTGGGCTTGTTATGAGGGTAGTAGGGTCATATCAAACCTATCGGAGTAAGGGTTGATAGCATCTTATGGGTTTTGAGCATCATGCAAGAGGGACGAATCCTTCTCTTGATTTACAGGGGTGTTTGGATTGGTGATGTTCAAGTCCAATGGCCTTCTCGTGTTTTTGTCTAGATTATAGACATCGCCACGAGATGAGGGGGCTGTGGGTTCAACCACAGTGGGTTTGAGCACAATGGGTTCAGAAATAGGGGTGGTTCAATGGTATCTTCAGATGAGGAAGGAGAGGGTGCACCTTACCTTTCCCTTTGCCTTGGACTTCCTTCTTCTTCGTTTTTGCAGTCACCGTCGGCGTGGATTCCGGCGAGTAAATCACCACTCCTTTTGCTTTCTTTTCTTTTGGTTTGTCAGAAACAGAAGACCGAAGCTTTCTTCAGTTGTAGGTGACTGAGTTTCCTTTGCTTGGTGTATCTTGGCCTTTTTTCTTCTCATCCATCGCCATTAACAGAGAAGAGAAAAAAATCAGTGGGTGTGCTTTGGGTGTCAATGAATGTGAGGAAGATGAAAGGGTGATGTTCAAAGTGGTTTTGTAAGAAAACCGCCCAATTTCGGTTTCTTTATTTTTAAAACTGATTTTTTTTTCAAAATATTTAGAATTCAACTAGAAGGTAATGTGTTTAGGGAAATAGTTAGGACAAGATTTGATATTAGATACCTTAAAATAAAAAGAAAAATAGAAAATGGTACATTAGGGAGTATCTCATTATGGCCTACAGAAGTGAACCTAAGTTACTTTAATAAAGTAATATACCCTTTTTATTTGTTTTTTTTCTTTTTGTTCTTGGCTGAAACCATATCAATAAATACAAAACCTTAAAAATTGTCATCCATATTTATATCCCCTTTTTGAAAATCATCGGCTGAGTGGAAGAGACAGGTAGAATACATGATATCACGTCGACTTCCTGTAAGATACAGCAGGGAGCCTATCATTCCTCTATAGGCAGTGACATTTACAGGTTTTCCAGCTGGATCCTTGTTTAATGTCAGCGGGGGTGCCATAGGAGTTTTCATCTCTGAGGTTTGAGTGAGATCAAACTTTTTCAACATATCTTTAACATACTTACCCTGATGAATAAACGTACCTTTTTCAGATTGTTTGATCTGAAGTCCAAGGAAGTAAGTTAGTTCACCCATCATACTCATTCTATATTCTTTCTTTATTCTTTCAACGAAATGAGTACACAAAGATGGGTTAGTAGAACCAAATATAATGTCATCAACATATATTTGCACAAGAATAATATGACCTTTTATCTTTCTGAAGAATAACGTGTTGTCAATTTTGCCAAGCTCAAATTTTTTAGAGATAAGGAAAGAAGAGAGGGTGTCATACCAAGCGCGAGGAGCTTGTTTTAACCCATAGAGAGCCTTATCCAACTTATATACAAAATGTGGATGCTTAGGGTCAGAGAACCATGGGGTTGTTCAACATAAACTTCTTTATTCAGCTTTCCATTAAGAAATGTTGACTTGACGCTTCCTGTTGCTTCTCCATAGCCGATGACACCATCTGCATAATGTTGGCCATCATATCGGCTTGAGGGTTTGCCTCCTGAACAACCGGGTTTGTGGATGCCAAGTCCACTCTCGACACTTGCTCCACCTCTCCCGTGAATAAAGGCGGCATACCCGGAGGAACTACAGTCGCTGCCCTAACTACTGGATTCCGCTCGGGCGAGCTATCTTCATGTACTTTCCCATGGCTAACGGTCGACTGCGAGTGTTCACCATACTAGAATAATGGCTGCCACACAAGCACGAGAAAGGGTAAGCAAAGATTAACAGAATTAAACACGAAGGAAACGTACTACTACGTCTACCAATTGTCATAACATTAGCAAACCAAGTATACTCACGTAAAATATCCTCATAATAACATTAGCTAAGTGAGATTATGAACATATAACACATAAGAGTTCTTGTTACCATCATCACAATGTTTGATGAACATAACTTCCGTCGACTCTAAGACTAACCCATCTTATAAGTTCTACCCAACTCACAAATCATTGCCTAACATACTCAGTCTAAGTCTAGACATCTTACATTCATGCCTAGTTCACTTAAACTAGAGCTCTGATACCAACTTGTAACACCCTAAAATTTGGGGTAATTTTGAAAATTGAAAACTTGGCAATATAACGTTTATAAATGGGGCAAACCACCCATAAAGGGTAAAAGTGTGAGCATTTACAAAACCGACAATGATGTATGGGGAAACGACAACAAACTAATCTAAACCACAACTAGCTACATTACATAGGTTGTCAACCCAATACCAAAATGAATAATTGTTTTAAATGCTAAAGATTCCAAAATATCTATCCTCCAAAATTGCCCTCAAAAGTCCACGCTCTTCTCTTAACCCCTCGACGACCCGCCGCTAAGGGAACCTGTTATACACATCATTTGAGAAAAAGTGTTAGGCTTAAAGCCTAGTGAGATCATACAGTTTATATGAAAGATGATAAGAAGAATTAAATGCAACATGAATAAACTGTTTTCGACAATCATCTTTGTAAATGGTTTGATAAGCACATAGTGACCTTTCGGCCCAGACTTCATCTTGCGATGACGGGAAGAACCCGAATTCCAAGGATTGCGGCGAAACACAAAGTAAGCCACTTTCCAAGTTTTAAGCTCACCATACTAGGATCAAGGCCACGAACACGCCGGCTCGTACTAAGATGTGGGGGAGGGCACCCGATGATCCTTAGTCATGCTCATTCACTAGGATTTACATTTATGACCCACGACTAGTATCCGGTCCCACATAACCGTACCAAGTTTCCCTCTAGGGTCCAATATCTCAACTAGCTACATACGGGAGTTATCCCCAAGTAATAAATCGACTCTATACCTATGGATCCACTAGTAATAGTCTAGACTTGTCACAATCTCATTTGTGACCAACTATAATCAAACATATAGTTCATAACATCATTATTCCCCAAATCACATTTTTATGGTTAACTGCTGATAAGAAATACAAAGCCCAAACATAACTCATAAGGCTACCTTTCCATTTCCAAAGATGTTTCCATACCAAGTAAACCTTTCAAGTGTAAAAACCATTTTAATGATATATGGATTTCCCCAAGATTAAACCATTTATTCCCTTTCTACAAAATAACACTTTCACCCAAATACCCATAATATGCTTAAAACATAATCTCGGCTAAAAAGCCATAGGTTGATCATTTACTCATTGAAACATGAAAACATTCATATTTATAGTTCCAAGTCATAAAATACTTCTTTATTTTACAAAATGGTAAGAAACCCTAAAATCTCCAAAATACCAAGTTAGGTCAAAATCCCACCAACAACAAAATGTAACCAAGGAGATACTTAGAAGTTAAAATTGCATTTTGATGTGTATAAAGTTTAATAAAAGGAAGTATGAACTCACAAAGTGGGTTTTTGGAGAAAACCCAAACCCTAGATTTGATCCTTTGGGGAAGATGACAATGAAGGTGATAACTTAATGCCCAAACTTGAATCCTTGATTACTATACCCAACTTCCAACAATAAATTAGGTAGATTAGGGTTGAAGAAACCCTAATTTCGGATGGAGGGTTTTATGAGAGTTGAGAGAGAGTAATGAGGTGGTAGATAGTGAAATAAATGAGGAAAAGAGGAAGAAACCCGTATTTGGGTGTTCAGGGGGTTCTCGTGGGTTATGTCGCGGCATAAGTCGCCCGTGTCTCTAAACAGGTAGACAAACAGTGGGCTACGCGGCTTGTGCCGCGACCTACAAGTCGCGAAGTAAGTCGTGTAAGCCACTGTCTCGATTTTTCCAAATTCAAGACTTGACACACGAATTTGGCTAGAAACACGCGATACACACGAATAGGGAAAACGCAAGATAACTAAGATTTAATACATAGCAGACTAGAAGTCTTAACGATAAATTATACAAAGAAAATTTAGGGTGTTACAGAGAGAGTGTGTTTAGAGGAACAGCTGAAACCCATGAGGTGGATTCAGCATTAGGAGGTATGATGCTTGGATCATCATCATCATTTGGAGAATCTGCATGCTGATGTGAGTTGAAGAGAGGTTCAGTTTCCCTGTAATGTGAAAACATCCAAGCATTCAGTTCATCATTATCAGCAATAGGTTTAGAGTTTGTTGATCTGGATTCGTCAAAGGTGACGTGAATTGTTTCTTCTACAATTTACTTCTCTTGTTGAAGACTTTGTAGGATTTAGAAACTGAGGAATATCCAAGAAAGATTCCATCATCAGCTTTTGGGTCAAACATTCCAAGTGTATCTTTGTTGTTTAAATTGAAACACTGACAACCAAATATGTGAAGAAAACAGATAGAAGGTTTTCTTCCATGGAAGAGTTCATAAGCGGTCTTGTTGAATCGTTTTACTATCAGTGACCTGTTTTGAGTAAAACAAGTCGTGTTGACAGCTTCTACCCAAAATTGTGTTGGAAGATGAGAATCGTTGAGCATTGATCTGGAAGCTTCAATGATCGTTCTATTTCTTCTTTCAGCGTCTCCGTTTTGCTAAGGGGTTCTTACAGAAGAGAAATTGTGCGAAATTCCCTTACACTCAAAAAAATTGTTCATGGAACTATTTTTGAATTCAGTTCCATGATCACTTCTTTTTGAGCGAACAACTAAGTTGTTCAGCACATCCATATTTCTAACAAAAGATATAAGTTCTTCTGGAGTATCACTCTTAGAGCGAAGGAAGATTACCCAGGTGTAGCGAGAGTATTCATCTACTATGACAAAAGTATATTTCTTTCCAGCTATGGATTGAATATTGACAGGGCCAAACAAATCCATATGCAAGAGTTGAAGAGGACTTGTCACCGATGAAACTTGTTTAGATTTGAAACTAGCTTTAGTCTGCTTTCCCTTTTCACATGTTGAACAAAGAGATTCCTTGGAATATGAATGCTGAGGAAGACCGGAGACTAGTTCTTTTGAGGAGAGAGTATTCAGTGTTTTGAAGTTGAGATGAGAAAGCCTTTTGTGCCACAACCAGTTGACATCAGAAGTGGATTTGGACAGAAAACAAACATTTTCAGTGGATGTAGAGTCCATGTCTATTACATAAACATTTTCCATACGATTACATAAACAAACATCTTAGTGGAATTTTTCACATTGGCAGATTTCTCAGCTTTGGTGACGTTCTTAGCCTTGGAGGAATTCATCTTCACTTTAGTTGTCTTTTCAGCTCTTGTGGCATTAGGACATTTACTGGCAATATGGTTAGTAAGTCCACAATGATAGCACTTTCTATAGATGACAGTAGCTTTAAGACCAAAAGCAGTTGTATTAGAAAACTTAAGGTGAGCAGGGCCAGCTCCAAGAATGCCCTTAGCATTGGATCTCGGAGGAACTTTCTGTTCTTCTGATTTCTTAGTCTTAATATCAATTTTCAGCTTTGGAGTGGATCTCTAAGTGAAGTCAGTGATTTTTGATCCAGAGTTGGAGGATTGATTTACTGAAGGTTTGGATGAGACCTTCACTTTTGCTATCTTTGTAGCCTTCTGAGAATGATGAGAAATTGATTTCCCTTTATTAGCGAGCTTGGAGCTCTTAGATAAGTCCTCAGGGATAGGATTAAAGGACGAGGAGCATTGAGTGGAAGAAGTGTCATGGATAGAAGAGACGAACATTCCAAACTTAAGCATGGAGCAGTCTCTACTAGGTTCATCCTTTTCATATCGATAACCGAGACCAGTTTTGTCATGAGAAGGAATTTGAGCACCTAAGATTTCAATTATCTTGGTTGAAGATTTACACCATCCCTCAACAGTTGCCTTTTCAGCTTTTAGAGCAGCGATGGCTTGTTCGCGTTCAATGCTGATAATTTCATTGACAATGACTTGATCTTTTTAACTTTCCTCTAAAAGAGTTAGTTCTTTGATCCTTACATGAAAATTTTCTAGTTGTTCAGTTAAATCAATATTTTTGTTTTCAGCTAAAGTTTTGCCATTCAGTTCATTATACAAGTCTATTGTCAGCACATCAACCGCGCGACTTCTCTCAGCCTCAGAAAGATAAGGATTGGTAGAGATTGATACCTGAGAGGAGATGTAACTAATAGAAGTTCTAGTTTGTTCTTCCACTTCTTATTTAATCTCAGCCATAAGACAGAGATTAGCAACTTCTTCTTCATCAGAACTTGATTCTTCTGATTCAGCCCAATCATGCTCTTCAGCAATAAGACCTTTACCTTTTCGCTTAAAACCTTTTAGCTTTTGATATTTTTCTTTTAGCTTAAGGTATTTGTTATCGTTGGTTTTCCTAGATGTGGAAGGTTTGAAGATTTTCTTTGACCTACATTCGCTGGCAAAATGCCCAACTTTCTCACTGTTATAGCAAGTAGTCGTAGCCTTATCAACGGGAGTTGATTTTGGCTTTTCAGATAGAGAGAGAGGCTTATTTCTTCTAAAATTGCTCTTTCTTGCAAATATTTTGAAAGAGTTTGTCAATAGTGCTAAGGATTCATCAAACTCTGAAAGTTTGGTATCTGATAATTCCTCAGAGTCAGAATCTAACTCAGTGATGGTGATAGTAGATCGCTGAGATGGAATGATCTCTGAAGAGACTAAAGCAACAGGAGTGCTTTTGGAGTCTTTAGAATCTTTTACAATATTTTTCTTCAGGAGATTTGATTGCTCATAGTTGAGCAATATTCCCTACAAAGTGCTAAGAGAGAGATGATTTAAGTCTTTGGTCAGCTTGAGACACATTGAATAACTGCCCCAGCTTTCAGGAAGACTTTCCAAGAATTTATTTAGGACCTCAGAATTAGAATAGGTCCTACCAAAAGTCCTTAAATCAATTATTAAACAGTTAAATCTTTGGTGAACGTCAGATAGAGACTCATTCTTACCACAGATAAAACTTTCATATTGTCTTACCAAATTGATCTTTCTGGTTTCTTGGATTTCAGTGGTACCTTCATACTGAACACATATAGTGTCCCACATTGAGAGTAAACTTTGTTCAATTTGGGAAAATTTGACCAGACAAAGAGTAAAGAAGAACATTGAGAGATATTTTAGCAAGAAACAAATAATCTGTTCACGCCAAATAATATCGGCTCATTCCAATCTTACGTGAAAGTTGGCATCATTTTGTGACAACTTAATGTGGCCATTTAAATTGTAGAGACGAAATCAAAAGTTCAACAATATACGTCAATGACAAAGAATGTAATTAACTATACTTTGGGGGTGTTTGGGATTGCTTATTTGAAGTGTTTTTTAGCTTATTGTGGTGTGGCACCGGAGATAAGCACTTTCTAGTGTTTGGAATGAGAAAAATTAAAAGGGCTTATAGCGGTGTCAAACCGCTAAAAAAGAGTTTTTGATAAGTCATTTGGTTCTAACTTATCAACTTGTTTGAAAAGTGCTTATTACTTTTTTGGTTATTTTATATGTATAAATAATCTCAAACACTTTTAAATAACAACTTATTAGCTTATTACATTTTAATACCACAATAAGCTAATCCAAACACTTTTTAGAAAACTCCGGTTTAACACCGCATAAATTAATAAGCGTTTTTCAAAATAAACATAAATTGTTTTAAATAAGCAATCCCAAACACCCCTTTGTATTCAAGTAGTTGCTTAGGATAGAATTTAAAAGGGCTATATTTAAAATAAGATGAGCCGAATGAGTAAAAAGGTCCAATATTTTTTCAAATGATTAACCTTCAAAATCATCTATTACAAATTTAAATTATTATGTTAATAGTATAGTTTTGTTTTAAATATTTAAAAATTTAGAAGTCATTCATCTATTTACAGTAAATGGTTATATTTACATATATTTCATGTTTAGATCCTACTTTCAAATGGAATTAAATGTGAGTGTGTTTTGGTTTAAAAATGGTTATAAAATTCAAACAAATGGATAGTTAAATAGCTTCATCTTATTCTGACTTTGTATTATGATGTTAAGGGTTGGGTTTATGTGAGACCAGTCTGTTTTCGAGAGACCCGTGAGACCACGATTTTACACTTGAAATATCATAGCAAAACACCGTGAAGGTAAAAAAAATTCCAAACCTTCACAGTGTTTTAGTTTTTACCTTTACGGTGTTTTGCTGTGAAGTTTCAAATGTAAAAACGTGGTCTCACGGTCTCACGAAAACAGACTGGTCTCAAATGATCTCAAATCATAATGTTAAAATGAACCATATTATAGAGGAAACAAGTTAATGAAAATGCCTTTGGGCTCGAAAGTATCGATAGGTAGACCCATGGGTAGATGCACGTTCAAGGGGTAGGGGGTAGATGACCCACAACAAAACCGGGAAAAAATTTATAGATTGTTTTTTAAACCTTAACTCTAGCATTTACCCAAAACTTTTTTTTAGTAACCGTAGGTTTCCGGGCCAGCTTACGCGCACCGACTAATCCCTGGGCCACCATTTACCCAAAACTTTACTTCATGCCGCTAGGGTTTTTCTATTATTGCTCCTAATCTTCTTTTCAGCGACTCACCCACCCTCTCACACCAACAAAGTGTACTGCTTTTGTGTGTCATGATCGACATTTCTAAGTAATTTTAGTGTTTTTTTTCTTTTTATGATTTCAATATTTAGTTACGGGCTTTCTTTTGGAATTCTTGTTAGTTTTGTCAAGTTATGTGTTCTTTGTTGTCATTAATGGTGTCTTACTAAGGATATATAAAGAATCCGAAAATTGAATATCCCTAAACCGCTTAACCCGAATCTCATTCAGCTCGGAAGGGTTATTCTACTTAAAAAAAAATTATCTCCCAATCACATTACTTCCTAGATCCGCCACCTGATAGACCTCTATAGAAATCAAAATATACATGTATATATATATATATTATATATATATATATTATATATATATATTATATATATATATATATATATATATGGTCAAGTTCAAACAAAAAGCTAAACATTTTGCGAGAAAACGAGAAGTGTGATATCATATATAATATACAAACTTAATCATATATGATTAAACATATGTTAGATTGACAATACATAGACGTTTAATCATATATGATTAAACACACTCACAGGTTGTGTAATCATATATTATATCACAATTATCGCATTTTCGCAAAAAGTTTAACTTCTTGCATGATCCTTATATATAGGGTTGGGTTCCGGTAAGAAGTTGAGTTAACGTGAGAAGCGTATATCAACCGTTGGATGCACATTAGGATGAGATGCACCAGATCAATTCCCTTATGAAGCGTGATTCATGGGTGGGTTTGATATTATAAGTGATCAAGAGTTCAGTGGCGTTTGTTCTTTAAGAGGTGTTGAAGTCTGAAGTCTGAAATCTGAATCAACAAGACTGTTTGTTTTTGTAAACTAACAAACGTCTGAATATGTCTAATTGTCTATTTTATCCCTCAAAAATTCAACTTAAATACGTCGATTGAAGTGAGCATCGATGATCTAAGGACGAAACGGGGAAAAAAAAGAAACAAAAGAAGGATGCTAACAGATTTGCTAGGTTGTGGAGTTTTAATCATATCCCAAACACCTAAGCGTCGATGTAAGCTATTCAAGATGTTTTGGATAGCTAACACACAAATCTACAATATTCATGTTTTGCGTTTTTGCAAATTAGTGGTGCATTTGGGCTAAAACCGATGTTAAAATAAAAAGAATGATGTTGTACGAGAGGTAATTAAGTGGTTGGGTTATCATTTAATTATTCAGATGACATTAAGGGTTAAGAGGCTATGAAAAGAAAGAAAAAACAAACGGTCTGAATTATCTTATGTCTTACCAAATCAGACATAAGTGGCAATTAAGAGATTTTTTTTGAAAAAAAAACACCACCTTCATATTCATTTCTCACGTTAACTCAATTTGTCACACAGTCCTTCATCATATTATATATCTATACTATATTATAAAGCACGGATAAAAAACCCTTAATTACAAATTATTAGGCACAAGGTACCATCATTTTATGCAAGATTTTAAAAATCTCTTAATTTACAAGTATCAAAGCACAAGATACATATTACTACTGCAGGCTTCTAACACCCACCAATTTGGTATGTGCAAGGTCTTCCTTTTATGCAGATCTTTCCATGTATCACTATTAATTAATATATGTTGTAGGATTATGTGCCATCATCAAAAGGAAGTGATTGACATAATATTTTCCTAGTATTAAAATTTACCATGATTAATGTTTCTTTTTCTTTGTAAACTTCTCCTATTTAAAGGGCTTATGATTAATGAGAATTACAGATTTCATTCGTCTCTCTATTCTATTGTTATTCTGTTTGAGTTTTCCTTTAACACGTTATCAGCACGTAAGCTCAAAATTCATTGTTTTTATCGTCCGTCGCTAAAGAACTACTCTGTCCATTGTCTAACATTGTTGTTCACGGTTCCACTACTTCAATTCAAGTAAGCATCTTTATGTCTTCATCTTTGTATTTATGAACATGTTACGTTGCTTGCGTTTTTTCGTTATTCAACGCTTGTCGCTACATTTATCATAAATTCTTGTACGTTTTATGTCAACTCATTGTTCATATGAGTATTCTAAGAACATATTAAAAGAAACCTGCAGTTTATTATATTGATCAATAGAATTATTTCGTTATATTTTTTGTTGTTGATACCAATTAAACTATTAAGAAAAAAAATAAGAATTAAAACAAAAATTGATTATTTAACTTCAACAATAAAAAAAAGATATGATATATCCTCACGTACAAAAAGGAAATATATAAAAAAAATTGTTTAATTTTATATGTGATTTCGTTGTAATATAAATTAAAGCATTATATGGTTTTGTTTTGAATTCTTTTAGTTGTATAAGGAAGTTTTTTTTCTAAAAAAAATTATAAATTATGGTGGATTATAGAGAATGTATGAAGAAAAAAAATCAATTAACATTTGTTTTTCACATGATATTTTTTTTTAATTGATTTTTGATTTTTTTTTAATTTCGATTATTGCTATGAATGTGATTTTAATTGTTACTGATATTGAGTCATTGTTATATGACAGTTATTTTATTTTAAATTAGATCAATTTAATTTGTGAAAAAAAAATGCATTTGTGTGCTCATTATTAATTATTTTGGTATCATTATATACTTTAAAATTCATTATGTTGTGATTAATATGTGTATAATTATTTGTATATGTTAGTTATCAAACTTATTGTTATATATTATGATTATTTGCATGTGTTGTAAACGACATGTATATATTACAGTTGAAGTAATATAAATATTTTTTTTGTGATATTAATAATATATAGCCAGCATATGTGAACTACTTATTTAATTGTACTATTATGTTTTCTTATGCATAAAATATTGTTGTGTTGTACTCTATTAGTACAATGACCATATTTAATTTGTATGTAATCATTAATTGATTTATATATCCTAATTCACTAGTAGAATGTGAATATGTTCGTTGAGGCATAATTGTCCTGAAATATTAAACGAATGCATTCCAACATTTCATAAGATGGTTATTTGAATATTTAATTACTTTGTGCAAATGTTTATTAGATTAACTATGGATTTAGTTTTAAAGTTGATATCTTCAAATAATATTCAAATCCTTACCTTAAATAGCGACTTTATAAATAATTTTGGAAGTTACACTTCCACCCCCATATATTTTTGGTCTTTTACCAAAAGTATATTATTAAGATGCTAAAACTTTGAAGTAAAATATTGAAGTTGGGCTTTGACTTCATGTCAAAACCAAGGTTTATTTGTCTCATGACAAAATCTCCCAAATACCATTAAGGTATTAAAACATTGAAATTGGCTTCATATGTCAAACTCATATCAATTTTTGGTCTCATGCCAAATGCTCTATAATTAACAATGTTATATTTAAATAAATCACAAGATATCGACTGGATTTTGTCAAACGGGTGTAAACAGCTCTAAGGTTTGTAGAGACTTAAGAAATCCATGTGATTCCTCTACTACCTGGAAATCCAATAGATTGAGTGATTTCTTTTTCACAAATTGAAATATTGATGAAGTATTATCAACAAAATATAAGCATACAAAAATCCAATATTGTTATGATAATGAAACTTCATAACCACAATCCATTTTCTTATAAAAAAGAAAACCATATATTATCCTTTATATATGTAAATGGTTGAAACAACTCATCCCAAAATCAACATCGTAAACTCAAAATAATCTAAGTATCATAAATGAGTATATAAACCTTCTTTTGAGACGACATATAAATCCTAAGTTTCATAGGAATATCTTTACTAGAAACCCCCAAAGAAATGTGGGATGTCCCGAAAGGGATAATCTGGAGTACTCATGAATATGTACTTCTCGAACTAATCGTACAATGGAATGAAACCCACTTACTCGATTACAAAAAGGTAACTGATTTCAACAAAGAAATGTTATATCTAAAACGCGTCTCAATCTCTATGGCAAGGAACTCACAAAAGATGATATGATTCTTAACATTATTTCCGCCTTTCATATATCAAAAAATTTAATGAACTAATATAAGTTGGAATGTAACCTTTAGACAAACTCATCAACCTACTGCAAGTGGTTGAGAGACTTAACAAGGTTCTTTCGAATAACTATACCACATATATCGAGACAAAGAAAATTGTCGAGATCAATAATGAAATCATTAAAGGTGGAAACAACTCCAAAGAAAAGAGAGTTAAAAACAATTTCACACATGACATTTATACACTATGTGGATGAAACCCTAGAACGGGTCAGGGTCTTGGTAAGAGTCGGGAATGATTTTTCAACATCTGGAGTAGAGATACAACTACTGCCCCATGTGATAATGGACAGTCAAATAAGAAATGCACTAAAGAGTGCTCCTTTCAAAAAGGAAACACGTTGAAAATGAACTATAACATATTAATTTAATATTTAATAATATTGATTAAGCATATGTTTATTTGAAATTAATTTTAAGTATCAAAATTAATTTATTTGCTAAAGTAAAATTGAATATGTAACCAATATAGATGTAAAGAAATACATCAAAATAAATAATAAATACTTATTTTATAATTCATTCAACCGAAATACTTAGACGATGAACTGTCATTTTCTTGTTGGTACAAGATCAATAGGAACCTTGTAAAGATATTCATATCAAATGGAAATTATAATAGAAAAGAGCATATATACATAAGTTCTAATGAATATGAAAGTAAACATATATCATGGAAACTATGTGTTAAACTAGCTAGTAGATTATTGAGTCATCGAAACATTTTTGTCACCAATAAAGAACTTTAGGGAAATGACACATATATGTTTCGACATGACCATGTGGGACACCATGGTTATGATATAGTGATTCGTGTATTGCAAAATACACATAGACACATTCTCTTTCGAGTGATAGGCAAAACGAGGCAAATTGCAACTGTTGACTTCTACAGCATAAGAAACAACATTGTCATCATAATATGCCATCTCGAATATCTAAAACTTTTGTATATACTCTAATTCTTAGCCAAGACCGGAATGAGATCATCCTAAAGCTAAGGACACAATACAAAAATATTCCATTGTTACAACAAACACAAGGTGATATTTATGGACATAAACATCCAGAATGCGGGCCATTAAAGTACTTTATGGTTCTGGTTTTGACACGATGAACGTATGTCGTATTATTGTCCACATGAAATACTGCACTCCTAGCACTAGCTATACGTTTAAGGGTTCACCACCCTGATTATTTCATCAAGTCTACATGACTTGGAATGCTGGAGAATTTACATCATAAGGATTTGATGTTAATTGCATATGTATTAGGATCAATGTAGAGTTTCCTATACCCCATGTGTATATATAAAATGATCTCATAGAAATTGTTATCAAAATAATATAATGACATCTAGGGTATCAGTAATGCGCACCAATTTACCCACATCCACCTGGGGTTATGCAATTATTATATGCAATTTTTTTAGACCCACTGCTTGCTAACCAGCCTCATGCGTACCAGTTGGTAACTGGATATAAGCCTGATAGTTTACATTTACGCATGTTTGGTTTTGTAGTATATGTGCCAATTGCGCCCCCACAGCGCATCAAAATGGGTCCTTAAAGACAACTTGGTCTATGTTGGATATGAATCCCCAACAATTATCTGCTAATTAGAATATTTGACTAGTGATCTCTTTACCGCTAGATTTGCGGGTTGTCACTTTCATGAGACAATCTTCCCGTCGTTAGGGGGAGATAGGAAAAAGAGTTTTCCATGGGAACGACAGAAAGTGTCATTGAATATTCCCACTCTGTCTCATTTTGATCCCCAAAACTTCACAACGTACTGTTAAAGTCAAACGAATCAGACTCGATACCTGATACGTTTAACGTTATTCCAAAAGTGACAAGATCACATATACGAGCTGCAAATATACTTGCAAGGTTAAAAAGTCCCCAACAGGGGCACAACGCCATTGGAAAGTGTGTTGCAATCACACATAGTGGAGGTGTGGTTGAGGTCGTAGCTACTAAATGGAAGCGGTGGAAGCTACTTGGATCGATGGATACTATTTTAAAGGAAGAGAATAGTGAGACACATTCATTTATCATCAATACACAAAACTCTCATGAGATTGTCTCTAATTATAATTATGTCCATGAATCATCACTGGAGGACGCTCCGAAGTTAATATTGATTCTAGAGATGAATATTAATATCAAATGAACTATGAGAGTGCATATGAGTCGATGGACAGATCATATATAAGCATTGATGATTTATTCGCATATACGATGGCTCATAAGATGATCGAGCACGACGACATCGAACCAGGCTCAGTTGAATAATATCAACAAAGAGCATATTGGCCTAAATGTAAAGAAACAATCCAGAAAGAATTATATTTGACAAAAGATCGGGTATTTGGTCAGGTAGTGCTAACCTACCAAGTGTAAAGCCCGTAGGACATAACTGAGTCTTTGTCAGAAAGCGTAACGAGAATAATGAAGTCATAATATGTAAGGCTCTCATTTGGCGCAAGGTTTCTCACAACGCCCTGGATTGACCACGGGGAGACTTATTCTCTCATGATGGATGTTATGACATCCGAATAATTTGTTAGCCTAGTAGTTTTCGAAGGACTAGAAATGCAGCTCATGAATGTAGTTACCACATATCTCTACGGGGATCTAGATTTAGAGATATATAAAAATGCTTAATGATATTACATTACCAAAATCAAGTAACTTTAAACCACGAAATGCATTTGCAATAAAATTGAAATGCCCACTTTATAGATTAAAGCAATCTAAGCGGATGTGGTATACCCGCCTAATAGGATACTTGATTGGGAAAGGATATATAAGAACGGTGAATTGTTCCCCTTGCGTATATATTATGGAAAACAAGATCCAGATTTTCAAAGTAGCTCTATATGTCAATGTTATGAACATAATAGGCACTCTTGATGAAATAAGAAGAACCACAAGCTACTTGAAATCTAATTTTGAGAGGAAAGATCTTGGGAAAACTTGGTTTTGTCTAGATATTTGAGCTAGGACACCGAGTTTGTGAAATATTAATTCACCGATCGCATATGTCCAGAAAATAATCAGGCAATTTAATATGGACAAAGCGCATCCGGTTAGCACTCCCATCATCGGTCGAAGTGTCGGATATAAGGAAAGATCCATTTCGTCTAAAGGATGATGATGAAAAATGTTGGGAGCTGGAATTCTCTATCTAAGTACAATATGCGCATTATCGTACTTAGCATAATACACTTGACCATATATTATATTTCTCAATGAACTTGTTAGCTAGATTTAGCTCAGCGCCAACGCAAAGTCATTAGAATGAAATCAAATTAATCTTTTGGAACCATTGACAAGGGTTTATACTTTCCCTATAGAAAGAAAATTAGGATTGATAATGGAACTTCAATACCTACTTACAATGTAAGCAGTAAAAGTACTAACTCTTATAGAAAAACACCAAACAATGTCTTGGTATGTGTTTGTTGATATTAGGTATATGTATGACTCATATAAAGGTTGTTCTCAAACTGGATAAGGAATCACCACAGTGAACATCCAGATTGCTTGAAAGTAAGCTAAGCAAACCCTTGTAACTACCTCCTTGAACTATTCCAAGAATATTACTCTCCATGAGATAATTAAAGAATGTATATGATTAAGGACTGTCATTACATATATTAGAGGAGCTAGTAATTTTTGGTTCAACCAGTATCCTACTTGCATATATGAAAATAATGCATCATGTATCTAAGAAATGAACATAAGATACATCAAGGGTGATAACACATAGCATATTCTGCTTAAGTCTTATACAATCAACAATAAGAAAACTCTCATCGAGATTCAATTGAATCAAGTAAGATGTGAGGAGAACATGACACATTTTACCAAATCATTACCTAAAACTATATATTGGGAAACATGTAGAAAGCAAGTGCAAATGTTTTCTAAACTCCCTTGATTAATGCACGAATCAGGGGGAGTCTACTATATTTGTGATATTGGTATGTTGTGCTCTTTCCTTCAACCGAAGTTTTATTTTTACCATTGGGTTTTGTTCCTTGGTGTAAGGTTTTAGTGAGGCAACTGTTTATATACCATCATGATTTCCTAACTCGCATGATTAATGTACGAATCTAAGAGAAAACTAGGCTGAAGGAAAAGTCTATATATTGCAAAGAAACTGTTACGTTGTACTCTTTCCTTCGTCCTATTTTTTTATCCCACTGGGTTTTTATTTTGGCGTAAGGTTTTAACGAGACAACAATTGTGCACCATCACTCCTTTGACTCGGCACAAGGGGGAGTGTTGTAGGATTATGTGCCATCATCAAAAGGAAGTGATTGACATAATATTTTCCTAGTATTAGAATTTACCATAATTAATGTTTCATTTTCTTTGTAAACTTCTCCCTATTTAAAGGGCTTATGATTAATGAGAATTACATATTTCATTTGTCTCTCTATTCTATTGTTATTCTGTTTGAGTTTTCCTTTAACAATATATTATATTACTATAATTTTGTTTTAATTATATTATTAAATATGTAATTGGTTATTTTTTCTAGATGTCATTAAAATATATAAGATAATAATTGAATTCTAACAAAATACTTAATTTTTTTATATAAAAAACATTATATTATTAAGCCTAAATTATAAAAAACATTTCTCAAAACCATCCAAAATCGTACTGTAAATCGACAAAAAAATAAAATAAAACATTAAAATTGTGATGTATCTCGCTGCATTGCGCGAGTGCGCTTCTAGTATATATATATAGGGGGTCATTCAAGGGAGAACTTGGTTGTTTGTGATAACCGTGAGATCCAATCTCAACCACAAATCAATGAATAATTAGAAAATTATTAATTTTGGTAATTTTAACTTATGATTTTAATTAAAGGGCAACTTAGGTATTTTAAAAATAGCCTTTGTCCTCCTTCCTCTCTCTTCTCTCCGGCGAATTTTTTCCCGACGACTTTATTCATGCAAAAACATGATGCACACTGTGATACCCTTAATAAAATAACGAAAAGATATAGTGTGATACACTTAGGGCGTGTTTGGTTTGTGGGATTGGAATGGATTTGGAGGGATTTGGATTTCAAATCCATTCCAATGCTGCGTTTGGTTTGCAGGAAAGGATTTTGTTGACCGGATTTCAAATCCGTTGACCATCTTAAAATCCCTCATATGATGGATTTGGAAATCCTTGGCTTTGGGCATGGATTTGAAATCCAAATCCGACGGATTCTAAAGCGTGATCCAGACCAATGTTTTAAAAATCGGTTTTTTGATTGACCCGGTGTGGTAACCGGGTACCGGTTCAACCCGATTTCAAGAATTTATTTGTATTTTTCATTTTCATGCATATATATATATATATATATATATATATATATATATATAACCAAAATATTGATGTCCACAAGTTAAAACATTAAAAAAACACATAACAACAAAATTTTACATCAATCCAAAAACATTAAATAAACACACATAAGCATAAGTTTTTCATCCATTCAAATACATCCAAACGAAATATAACGATCAAACCTAATCATGGATCTTGAGACATTGGAGTGTTGGTTTTTAACGCTAATACGTATTGCCTATTGGACCATTCGTTTTTAACTTTTGTCACCGGGTCAACCGGTTCGTTATGACCGGTTCAACCGGTTTTTTAATAGAACCGGCCGGTTCAATCCGGGTCATAAAATGGCATAAACCCGGTCTCTTCACCGGTTCGACCGGCCGGGTCGACCCGGTTTTTAAAACATTGATCCATACATCAAATTGTATCGATCCAAATATGACGTTTACCAATAAAAATAAATTATTTATAAAACAAAAAAATAATTAAAAAAAACTCGATCCAAATCCAAATCTTACAAATCAAACAAGACTTGTAAAGGAATGGATTTGAAATTCATTCCAAATCCTACAAACCAAACACATGAAGGGATTTCAAATCCCCCCAAATCCAAATCCGTCCTTGAAATCCAATCCATTCCATTCCAATCCCGCAAACCAAACGCGCCCTTAGTAAAGCAAAACACTACCTGATACTATGTGATACACTTCGTACAATAAGAAAAATACATTGTGATACCCAATAACTTTTAACAGTAAGACATTACAATGACTATGATACATACTGTGATACCCAAATAACTTTGAACAGTAAGGCATTAAATGACTATGATACATGTGATACCCAAAACTTATAACAATAACACATTAAATGATTATGATACACACTGTGATACCCAATAACTTGTAGCAGCAAGGCATTATATGACTATGATAAACAGTGTGATATCCAATAGATTGTGGTCGGCGGTTAGGTTTAAATTAATAAATCACGGAAATTGAAATCATTTAAATTTGGAATGAGTCAAAGGAATTGATTTTGTTATTAAAAGAAATTCAAATTATCAATTTACCAAATTATCCTTTTACATTATTTTAAAAACAATATTAATTATATTAAATGAGTGACTCACATTGGATCTCACGATTACCACAAACTACCTAGTTCTCATTTGATTAGGCCCCTATATATATAGGGGTGGGTTCAAATAAAAACTCATCTTTCATTGTGCACATGAGGACAAATCTTAACCATTGATCAAAACTTAGAAAATTAATCAATGGTTAAAACATAATAACATTAATTGAGAAGTGATTAAGGACAAAATTGGAAATTTGAATCAGCGTCTACCTTGTTTGATTTTTATTTTTTTTAATTAAAAAATTTTTTACCCCCTTAAAGTTTAAAATAAATTATCTTAAAATTTACTAATATTTTAATCAAACAAATTACATCAAAAAAACGAGAATTTCGTGTCTTCGATATGACATCCATCTCGATATAGTTTTTTTTCTTCGTTTTAACCGTTTTTTACACGAAATTCGATATATGTGTTATATTCATTATGAATATGTATATGCACGTCCCCGGGTGTCCACATTCAGTATGAATAACAAAGGTGAACGTTTATTCACTATTCATGATGAATAATACAATATTCAGGATGAATAATACAACATTCAGGATGAATAATACAACATTCAGGATGAATAATACAACATTCAGGATGAATAATACACGAATTCATGATTCATGTATTATTCACCCTGAATGCGGTATTATTCATGATTAATAATATATGAATGACTCGTAAAGGTGTAGACACATGGTGCACTCTCTTTTATTTCTCAATCCACAACCGAAATTTGGTTTAATTCATTATCAGGGTCGGCCCTGGCCATGGCAAATGTGGCTTTAGCCATGGGCAGCAGGGCCCAAGAGGGCATCAAAAAAATTTCAAGGCTTTAGTATTAGTAAGCTGAGTTTTACCTTGGGGGGCCCAAATAAAAATTAAACAATAAACATATTACCGTTTCAGTTTCCTTGCGTACAACTCTTTCTCTCGACTCACGCTTCTCCCTCTCGCCTCTCATCAGTCTATCGACTTCTATCGCCTCTCAATCTCTCGAATATCGTGGTTGATTTGTTGCCATAAATCGAATATCGTGGTTGATTTGTTGCCCTAAATCGAATATCGTGGTTGATTACTTGATTTGTTGCCATAAATCGACTCTTGTGGTCTCGACGAACAACAACAGGAAACTTAATCTTTTTGTGACTCTGTGACTCTATCTCTGATCTCTCTCAAATTCTCCATCGGTGGTTGCCCTAATCGATTACTGGATTGTTGCGGTGCTACCCTAAATCGATTAATCAGACAACTTGTGGGCTTGTTGATCTCTTGCTAACTTACTGCCCCCAAATCGTCCAGTCCACCACAGGTGTTTTCTTCCAACTTCTAAGTTTACTTTGCTGAATTTAAAAATCTTAATGATGCATTTTCCCACCTAGTAACTGATGATGCCAATAATCCCATTTAAGATCCAAAAGAAAATGAATTATAGAACAATAGACTTGTATAGAAGATTGACTGCCATTATTCATCCCTAGAGTTTTGGCTTTCAGGGTTTGCTCATCCCATTTATCATATACTCATACAACACATTTGTTAGGGTTACTCTGTTTATTCACGAATTCTGGCCCATATAATACAAATGACACCATACGGAAACAGAATGAATTGAAAAATGAGTAAAGTTGTAGAGACTTTATCAACCAAGTTTGATTTATTGTTTGCTTAGCCTGAGTATGATTTATGGTTTTCTGATTCTGAGTCTAAGTTTGCTTTTATGTCGTTGAGTTTTGAGTTCGGGTTACTAAGAAATTTGCAATCAAACTATATTAATTTCAGCTATTAATTTAAATGTTGTTTGAAAGAGTCCAACTAAATTAGACTTTGAAGCCATTACTTGCTTCTTTATGTTTTACTATGGATTTGAGGAAATCGACAATCATACATCCTAATAAGACTGTTATACACACACTAAACTCATATTTTTTGTTTGGGTGTTTGTTTCTTGAACTTTCCTTAACCATTTTGATGATTACAGTGTGATACATTCATATATGGTCTTCATCCTAACAAGACTGTTATACACACACTAAACTCATATTTTTGTGTTTTTTCCTTTTATTTTTGGGGATGAGCCTTCTAACTTAAGTAGGTTTCGAACCCCTTAAAAATAATATGCTTTATTTTTCCTTTTTTTACATTTGGGGCATTTTTTTGGCTTTCCACCATGGGCATCGGAAACCTCAAGACCGCCTTTGTTCATTATGAATATGTATGTGCATCACCAGATGTCCCACATTCAATATGAATAACAAATGTGAACGTTCATTCCTTATTCATGATGAATAATACAATATTCAGGATGAATTACACAACATTCAGGATGAATAATACACGAATTCATGAATCGTGTATTATTCATCCTGAATGACACATTATTCATGATGAATAATACATTAATGACCCATGAAGGTGTGGAGACGTGACACGCTCTCTTTTGTTTCCTGATTCACAACCGAACTACTCGATAGGTTCTCAGTTCGTCTCAATGGGTGTTGGGTTACGGTGCTGAAGAACGCGATGTTTTACGACGTTGAAGAAAAGTGTTGAGGTGATTTCGAGTTACATACGTACGGTGTCGATGTGTTGTACAGAGTTAAATGTAGATAAATATTCATAATGAATATAACACATGTATAGCATTTCACGTAAAAACGGTTGAAACAAAAAAAAAACTATATCGAGATGGATGTCATATCGAAGAGCACGAAACTCTCGTTTTTTTGATGTAATTTGTTTGATTAAAATATTAGTAATTTCTAAGATAATTTATTTTAAACTTTAAGTGGGTAAAGTTTTTAATTAAAAAAGAAAATAAAAAGTCAAATATGGTATATGTGAGTTTAAATTATCTTTCATTTTTACCCCTAAGCATCTTAAAATTAAAATTTTCTATTTAATATGAGTTGTTGGATCAATAGAGAAGGAGTGGCTGAGATTTATCCTCACGTGCACAATAAAAATTGAGTTTTCATTTAAATTTCACTCTCTATATATATCTATATAGGGTCAGGTTCAGGTTCAAGGGAAAACCTCAAAAAAACGGAAAACTGAGGAACACTCGGGTATGCATTTGTGCATACAAGTAATTAATTAGTTTTTTGGTTTTTATGCACATGTGCATATTATGCACTTGTGCATATGCACGTGTTCCAGATGAATGGCTACCAGAGTGTTCTTCAGTTTTCCATTTTTTTGAGGTTTTCCCTTGAACCTCTCTCTCTCTCTCTCTCTCTCTCTATATATATATATATATATATATATATATATATATATAGGGAGGATCAAACGAGAACAGTAACTATTTAAAAGAACACGAGAACTAACAAAATCACTAGTGATTTTACATTAACGCACAAAAAAGCCACGCGGATCTGAAGCCGCGACCAAAGTCATTTTTTCGTGTGTCAATGTATAATCACTAATGATTTTGTTAGTTATCGTGTTCTTTTAAATATGTATTGTTCTCGTTTGAACCCGACTATATATATATATAGTGGAAGGATATTTTGCAACCCTTAAAAATGTTGCAACCCTTGCAACCCACATCTTTACCGTTGGATCCATGATCAACGGTTATTTTATTTTTATTTTTATTTTATTTTTAATTAAAAATATTGGGGTTCATATCTATCGTAACCGCCGATCATGAATCCGACGGTTAAGATGTGGGTTGCAAGGTTTGCAACATTTTTAAGGGTTGCAAAATAAACAACCCTAAGTTCTAAAACATTTTGTAAAGCAAAAATAATGGAAATAATTTTTTTATTAATTTATAATATATGAAAGTTTTGGATCTGCTACTAAATGTGGCCGATGACTTTTGAGTTTAAAAAGGTAAAAAGAAAAGGAAACACACATTTTTGCCTGTTGTCATCTAGCAAAGAGGGAAAGAAATGGTAGACATAAAAGCATAGGATATGAAGTCTTCGAGTCAAAAAGAAAAGGTCTTCCAGTCAAAAGAATCACCAACAACCCTCAAGTTTCGATGGCAACACTTGTGTTTTTATAATCATTTATTTATATTGTTTATAATACAAATAAAGATAACGAATTATTTCAACAAAATCAAAGCATGTTTAATAATACCGGATTTCTAACTATGATATTAATAACAGATAAAAATATGGATTTTGATAAACAGACTTTGGTAACTTATATGGAGTTATTGATCTTACGCCTTTTCAGAATAAAAAACAAAATCAGAAAAGGTCAAGTGATGATGGCTAGAAAAGAAGCAAAACAAAAAGGGAGATATGGATGAATGAATAAATAAATAATAAATGAAATTGTTGGAGGAATTCTAGCTTCCATAAAAATTAAGTTATATTTGGATCTAAATCTGCTATATTATGATGAAATTAAGTCGACGATAATCTCAATCTTGCCGTCCCCATTTCCATTTTGGCAGATTCTTCCTACATGTGAGAATAACTACTTCTCATTAAGTGAAAATGATTGTTACAGTAATTAGTTGACTGTTAACTGCATAACAGTTACATGGATAGAGCTTCTCCTTCAACATCCAACAAATTAGAAGCATGAATCGAATTATTAACTGAATCAATGAGTTTATAAGAACTAAAAACTCAAGGAAACTACAAAGAAATGGATGATAATTTCAAAAACGAAGAACGAATCAAGTTACAAGAAAAAGGGGGAAACTCAATTACAACGTCTATTTAGCATTTTTACAATTTACACATATACCACGCTCTGCACCTGGCTTTTGCTTCTTCGAAATCAGCACGATCTCTTCGAATTTTCAACAAATAGTCTCAAAAAATTTCCGATATCCATAGTCGATTGCAAAATTGAATTAACCAGCAAATCCGAATCAAAGAGTTTTTACAAGAACTAAGAACTCACGGAAACTACAAAAAATCGTTGATTATTTCGGAGAAGAAGAACGAATCAAGCTAAAAATAAAGGAAAACTCAAATATAATGTCTATGTAGCATTTTTACTATTAACAGAGCACGGCTCTGCACCTGGCTCTGCCACCTCGAAATCAGAACGATCTCTTTGAATTTTCAAAAAATAGTTGCAGAATTCTAATGATAATCGATTGCAAAGTTGAATCAACGTAGAATTATACTATACATGTTATTTACAATAAAGGCAGTAGCCATTTGAAACGAGTTACAATCACACAGACAAATCAATCGAAGAAATTGAAACAATAACATAATGAAAAAATATACGAAAACCTAATTCTATAACGTGATCCAACTATTACAAACATACCAGACTAAAATCGTATTCCAGAGGGAAGATCTATCGTTATGACGTCATCTACCGGAATCAGAAATTCCGTCTGAATTCCGACCAGAGTTTGAAGGAGTTAGAGGTACGCTGGTGCACGTTGAGCTACTGTCCGCCTCTTTTCCCCCTCCTTTGTTCTTCATCATCCTGCTGGTCGCCATTGAAGCAAAAGAAACCGCCGAATTCACAATTTGAGCCACGATCTTCCGCTTGATTTGTCCTCGCTTCGGCGGTTTCATCGCCTTTTTCTTGGACCTGCTCGATCGATCGGACCAATATGATGCAGAATCCATTTCTACAGATAGAGAGAGTGAAAACGTAGAAGAATTTTTTTTGAAGAATTTGAAGGTTTGAGCAGATAAATGAGCAAGTCTAGTGGTGACTGATATATATAGGGGTTCAGTAACTTCGCCTCTACGTTTAGGGCTCTGTGGGTACTCTACAAAAATTTGAGTAAACTAGTACATTTTTGGTCCTTGTATTATGATGAAATTACCGGATAGTGACTATACGGGTTGCTTATTACATTTTCGGTTTTAAGTTTCTATTGATTCCATTCCTACATCAAATGCCGTTAACTTTTATCTGTTAAGTGAAAACTTGTGTATGCATATAGTATTAGGGGTTGTTTGTTTTTTAAGAAAAACCTCTTAATGGCTCTCAAGTCTGAATGGGTCATACATTTTTACATTTAAACTGTTTTTTTTTTCAGTTTTCAGAACCTCTTAACTCTTAAATACATTTGAAATAAGAAGTGGTGACCTAACTTCTTAAAACCTCTTATCGTCGTCTCATTTCATATGTTGTCCCTTCTCTAAAGACGTCTCCAGACCTTACAAAAACAAACAGTCTTATTGATTCAGATTTCAGACTTCAGCACCACCTCTTATTAATTAGAAATGAAATAAGCCTTCAGACTTCTTAAAAACGCCACCTTATAGTTACATCTTGCGATGTGATAACTTTTCACTTATAACTCAGATTAATATGTGTTTTTTCAAGACGTACATGCTAATTTTTTGGTGATTTATCTCGAAGGAAAAGAGATAGCAACCAGTAAACTATCTGCTATAAACGATGAGGATTGAGGTCAAACTCAACTTGCCAATTTGCAAAGAGACTCAACATTTAGACATATCTTTTCGAAGGGGGCAGTGGGGTCTCGTGCAAGGCCCTCACAACAGGAAGAGGCAGTTGTAGATTACCTGTGTGATAACTACTTGATGCATGCTCAATAATCTACCAAAAAAATTCAGCATGTGGATCTCGAAAAATAAGCAACTTAAAGAAAACAATCTAATATGATTTATGAGCGAAAAGTTATAATTTCATGAACACAAAGTCACTCAAAATATAATAATTTCTTAATTCTTGTTCGATAAATCACCAAATTTTGCTATCATGCATTAACCTTAAAGAATGACCAACTAAACAAATCATCACAACTGAATTATGAGTGAGAATAACCAGAGTATTGAACTCACCAAGAAAATACGACCATCTTTAGCCTAACCCAAAATTTCATTTTTGTACTATTTTTAACACTAATTTGCTTCAACATAATATCTTACAATGTTTTGGTGTTTTACTATTTATTCATTTGCATCAATTTGATGTTAAAGTTTTATTATAAGAAAATGGTCCTTCAAATTTAGTATTTATCTATTTTTAGTCTATTTAATGGCTCAATAGAATTGCGGTTAATATTATATTATAGATTATATTTATATCTATTTATGATGCATTGTTATAGATTTTATTTTATATTTCAAACTTATTTAAAATATTAACAATTTAAAATACAATAGTACATGTAAAATAAACCACACAATTGACATATTTATTACAATACGACAAAATAAAAAAGATACATACATGTATATTACGATGGTGGATAATTATAATAAGTATATCCCAATAATTTGGGGTTTGTATAAATAAATTAGGGATTTAAAATGTGTTAATTGATCACTTATGAAGAACTATTTTTTTTTTTTGATAAGGGTATCCTGGACCTTTGACCCAGACTAATCCCTTGGTAAGTAGAGCCTTTGGCCCAGCTGCTAAGCGTGCAGCCCTGAGTTTATCCTCAATGGCCACAATGCTGCAAGTGGGGCTCGAACCCGGGCAACTGCTATGAAGTCCCCAAGCTCTTACCACCACACCACAACCTTGTGGTTACACTTATGGAGAACTATTCCGTGTTCTATGATGTAACTTCTTTTTTAGTAAAATGTTAACAAGTAATTTAAGATTATATGCATGAATAATTAAATTGGTTAGAATTTATAGTATTATAATTTATGAAGTTATTGTAGTAAAAAAAATTATAGGTGGGATTTGTAAACAACTAATAAATATAAGAGTATGATTGAAATTTGAAAATCTATAGAAAGAGTAAATTACAATTTTAGTCCCTATGGTTTGTTAAATATTATGATTTTACATGTGGTTTAGAAATTTCGATTTTTGTCCATATTGTTTGTAATTCGTTGATACTTTCGTTCTTGAAACTACTAATTTTAAGTGTAAGGAACAAAAACAACAAAGAGTTGTAAACCAGAGGGACGGAAAAACAGGGACGGACCCAGAAAATTTTCATACGGTGACACCATATAATATAGATAAAAATAATTACAAAAAAACACGGCCTTTATCGACGTGTCTTTCATCTTTTTCCGACGTTCAATATTGTCTGATGTGTTTTTAGCACAATTCCACCATTTCTAGGGATTTTTAAAGTTTTTGCTTGATTTCGAGAAATTTTAAAGTTTTTTTTCGATTTCGAGGGATTTTTCCGGGGTTTTTGGTTGTTTTTTCAATAATTGAACATTTATATTTATTTTAAATATAAGAGTATAGTAAGCAAAGAATCTCAAATTTCCCTTCTAGATATGGGTTTGACTCCTATCAATCGAAAAGGGTTGGTAAAACAAACCTTTGATCACTTGTTTTTATTATTTGAAAACAATGTAACCTCGATTAACGTATGATTCATGAATGATATTATTTAATTAGTGATTAAACAGTTGGCCATAATAACATATATAAAATACTACAAGAAATCAAAATTATATTGAATTTCAAATATAGAGTAAATTACAAATTTTGTCCTTGTGGTTATTGAAGATTTTGGATTGGGTCCCTCAAATGAAATAATTGCATGAATGGTCACCATGGTTTCACTTTTGTTATGGATTGGGTCCCTTGTCCTAAATTTACTAACAATTACTCAATTAAATCAAGGGTAACATTGTCCTTTTACCTTTTTTTAAAACATAAAAAATAATATATATATATATATATATACACACACACGCACGTTTGTATCAGTGATCACCTCCATAAGAATGTTCGTCGTCCAAATTCCGACGAATAGGTTACAAGGTATTGAGGGTTGCTCCTCTGTTCCCGTCGTCACCAATGAGCCTATCACAACCACAATAAGGTATGGTGTAGTTGTTACTCGTCTCTCAAATCGGTTTAAATTGGGAAGCAAATCCATTGTCTTGCTTTCAAAGTTGGGTTTAGTTATGAGTTGTTTGTGGGCAAATTGTGTGACAACAAGTTTCTTAAACGAATGTTTCCTTTTAGGTTTCGGCATAACAAAGTTCTGTCATATACCGAGAGCCCATTGAAGACGATGAAGGGACTGTGGGTTATTTTCAAATATCAACGTCAACAAATATTTTAAAATTAACATATTCCAATTCAGTAATTCCAATTCCAATTCAATCTTGATATTAAGAATGGATGAATCTTCAGCCTTACACCTCATACGTTAACACCTTCTCCTTGAAGATTTATCATTCCTTCACAGATACTCAGACATCACCAACTCTCTTTCCAATCATAATCAACCAAAACCAATTATATCAATTCCTCCGCCAAGTCCATTTTCAATTCCAATTCCAATTAAACAGAAAAGACACTAGGAGTGAGGCAACGGCCGTGGGGGAAGTTGAGGGCGGAGATCCGTGACCCCAACAAGAAAGGAAGCAGGGTATGGCTTGGTACCTTCGACACCACCCTAGAGCCGGCCAACGGTAGTTCAAGTCCGACGAGGTTTTTTTTTTTTTGGGAGGGACGATGTTCATTGTTTTTTATGTTTTTTATTTATTTAAAAAGAGTGAAAATGACAATAGTACCCCTTGCTTAATAGAGTAATTGTTAGTGAAGTTAAGTTAAGTTGAGGGACTCAATCTAAAACAAAAATGAAACCATAGTGATCATACGTGTAATTATTTTGCTTGAGGGACCTAATCCAAAAACTTTAATAACCACAGGGACGAAATTTGTAATTTACTCTAATAATTATTTAAGGGTTGTTTACTAGCACAGATTAGGTAAGTATATATCAGGTAAGAGATTCGATCTGAATAAGTGAGGATTTTTTTTGGGTAACTGTTGGTATTTGGGATAGCTCGTGCACACTGACTGATCTTCTGGGCAACTACGAATGACTTGAAATCATCGCACGTGAACCTTCATGACCATGAGGGCTTTCGCAGCGCCCGAATTCGAACCCGATGAAGCATCAATTCAAGAAAACAAAAGGTTGAATGATATACAAACGATAGACATATTGTCACAATGGATATTAAGTCTGACAAAAGAGATTAAAAACCAAACTGATCATCTAACATCGAGTTAAATTAATGGATTACAATAAAATATTGGAACAAGATATTGGATTTGTACAAAGATAAAAATAGGATAATGAAGGAATATAAATACGATTACAAGCATGAAATCTAATGGCAAAGGGAAAACAATTGCGTGATTAACGAACTAGAGGTAGACTCGAACGACAATTTAAAGTGGTGGTACCATAGCACACAACGAAAAAAGGTTAGCAAGATCTCAAAAGATATTATACAAGGGTGAAACAATTTTATTGTGGAATTGATGGCACAAAATAAGCCTTAAAACATCTCTGAAACATTGAAAACAGAGATTTAGGGATTTTGGCTAATTTTGCACTTCAACAAATTATGTAAAACTTTCTAAAAACCAAGGTTCTAAATGGCTTGAGGCATGACGTGGCGGCAAGGTCAAGCCTCAAGCCTTAGGAGCCAGGCGAAGTCATTACGTTTTCAAGGCGTGACTTATGGCGTCAAATTTCTAATTCATATATAATATTATATATAAAAACGTATGTTTTGTATTGTTACTCAATGAGTCAATAGAAATATGCAAGTTAAATGTAATAACCATGCCTAAGAGTAATAAATGGGAGTTGGGTGATGGTTAGCTAAAAAGACCCAAGGGTGTTACAGGTTAGGTTGTAACTATGGGTAAAAGGGGTTTTAACCCTAATGCCCTAGCTCTCTAATTCACTTTGTTGTTGGAGGCGACTAGAGAACTAGAGAGATTTTAGAAGGTGAAATCAAGATTGGGTGATATTGAAGAAGAGGAATAGCATTGAAAGGATTCTTGCCTTTGTTCTTCAAGGTAACCCTCAATCTTGTTGGTCTCTTGTATTTTCTTAGATCGATTTCTTGCTTCTATGTTGTAGTAAGAACTCTGAGTATTTGGATTTGTGGAAACCTTGTCCAATCTTAATATTATGAGGACTTAATTCGATGAGACATTTGATTGGGGAGATTTTACTCTTTTTCTTGTTATTGAAATTGTTCCTTTTGTATCCCTTGGAAAAGCGATCGACACTAGAAGCCCCAATTGCTTTTCGTGAACCCTCGACCCTTGAAAATACCGGCGCTGGAATCCCAGTCGCCTGGGGTGAAACCGGGAAGGGAACCTCGAGAGATGGGGTCCCGGATCGGGGTAGACCGGGTGGGATGTGTGTGTGACCCGGGAGGGGTGTAAGCTCGGGAGACGGGGAAACCCGGGCGGAATCCGGGAGGCGGGGGAGCCCGGGGTGGAAAGGAGTCCCGTGAGATGGGAAACCCGAGCGGACCCCGGGAGCCAGGGAGCCCGGGGAGGGTAAGTCCCGAGAGGCGGGAGGTATGGACCGAGGGAACCCGGGAGACGGGTGACCCCGGTATTGAGCCGGGAGTCGGCTGGTGAGGGAAGGGGCCCGGGAGTCGGGCGAGGGATAGAGGGAGGGAGACTCAGGAGGCGAGTTTGCAGAGCCCAGGATGGGGAGGCCTAATGGTTGAACTCAACCTTTAGTGAGGGACGGTTTGCGTGGTGAGTATCTTGGAGTTCGGTTGTCTTACCGTCATGTTTACTTTTATTGGTAGGTTTTTGTTATATAGGTAAAGTCTATAGTAGGGGAGACTTCGCGGGAGATCCAGGTGAGTTTTCTAACCAAAGTCTTTTCGGATATTTATGTTATCGTAGGTGTGCGAGGTTATTTAAAGCACTAATGTTACTTATGCTTTCATTATGCATGCGAGATTTATTAAACGTGAGTTATGCCTTATTGTTTTGATGTTGTAAAGTGTATGCATACATTGTTATTGGCAAGTTATAGCCTAAGTCGGGGGGTGTCCCGCCTGTGCTCATACCGGGGTGTGTGTCCCGTTTATGCCATTTGGGGGGGGGGGGGTTCAAGAATAAGACAGTATGAGCTAGACACGTTATCACCTTTGTGTGACTTCAGTGTGCGCTAGAACCGTGGTCTGTGAGTATAATGTTTTTCTAAAACTGAATTGGTTTATATTATTTATAAATCTTTTACTTGATGTTTTGGCAAAGAATCGTTATTAGAGGGACTCACTAGACCTTTCGGTCTAACACTCGCTCTTTCAAAACTAAAACCTTTTCAGGGATGCGTGACATAGGCATATCGAGTAAAGGAAAGGAAAAGCTTTAGTTAAGGGCTCGATCGTGAAGGATGTTGCTTAGTTGCCTGCCTTAGATGTTTTAGTTTCTTTTCTTGATTCTCAGTTGTGTAATAGGTTGTTCCACAAACCTTGATACTTGAATTGTTACCTTTGGGGTCGTTTTGGCAATATTCTATATTATGCCGTTTATGCTTTATTTCTGAATGGTTGGGTTGTTACCTTAAATTAGATTATATATTAAAAACTTGCAAATAAGACATTAAAAACATAAAGAAAAATCAAATATCTCATTATGATAATTGTGCATTAGGCCATGGCGTGCCATGGGCTTAACGTGGCGTGACACACAAGCCTTGGTGCCATGACGCACCATGGCGGCTGTGCGACGAGTTTTTTAGAACAATGCTAAAAACATAGAAAATAAGAAAGAAATGGTAAAATTCTCTAAATTTGGATAACTTTCTAAAAATAATTGTTCAGGAAAGAGAAAACGATTGTTTTTATTAATATTTTCACAATAACAATATATTAAAACTAAATGTAATACATGGGTATTAAATTTTTTAAAGTAAATTACAAATTTTGTCCATTAAATAAAATAATTGCAAGTATGATCGATGTAGTTTCAGTTTTGTTACATATTGGATCTCTTTTTCTAACTCCATTAAATCTGTTATCATTAAATCCCTCACGTGCCCTTTTTATGAGGGCATTTTGGTGAGGTTTATCAAAGAAGAAAACCTAGAGTTCTTGAATGAAACCTGACAAAATGTCCATCACTTGAGGGGTTTAACAATGGGTTTAGCAGAACTAGGGTAAGGTACCTAATACATAATAAAAGTATAACACTTGTCTTATCGAGTAATATTCTCGATGATCAAAATAGATTGTTGTTAATCATCTCATACGGTAAGCGTTGATCGGGTAACAGTCTTATTATTCACTTATCGGGTAAGATTTCTTGATATTCCTCTTACGGTCTTACCAGATATGATTCTCGATTGTTATCCCTTATCATGCTCAATTTATAAGATAATTAACACCCAATAAATAATTATTCGATAAACCTTTGATTAACTCTCCCTAACCAACCATTGACTAGAAAATTTTGAACAAGATAAAAGAGAGGAAGAAGAAATTTATTAATAGATTAACTTTTGTTTTTACTTTTATAGATGAGATTATATCTAATAATTTTTAATACAAATTAAAATAAAAAGGTAAATAAATATAGGAAAAGGGAAATTGACCCAAATGGCCCAAACATTGAACTGGATTGGCCTCCTAGCCCATTCTCGCTATGCTTTACGGAAATAGCCCAAGGGACGCAATGGAGCCCTAGGGCGCAATTGCGTCCCCTAGGGCGCAATTGCTCCCGGACGCAATTGCGCCCTAGGGCTCCATTGCGCCCCTGGGCACGTGTCAAGCCCAGGTTAACCCTAATTAGGGTTTCTCCTTGAAATTTTGTTTGTTTGCTATTTTTCACGATTTCCAGTTGCTTTTTCATGTTGATTTTTACTGTTTTTTTCAAAAAGTTGTGATATCAAATTTATTTTAGCAGATAAATTGATTCCCTGTGTTTTTTGAAATTGATTCCCTAGATTATTGCTATAAAACCAGCAACCACTGAAGTTGTAAATCACCATTTTCATCCACAAATTTCAGACAATTGTTTTGCTTGTGTATCTGTGCGTGTTTTTTTTGAAAATATGAGATCCGGAGATGATAAAGTCAAGTTACATCTCCTAAGCGGTGGTTCATGGCAGCAGGATGGTAACGGGTGGGAGTATGTTACCGATCAACCGATAACCCGTGTCAAGGTGGCACCTAACATTACGCATCTTTGGTTGGTTAATTGTATTCACAGAAAATTTCGTATCGATCCTGCTCTTGGTACGATTAGAATATCGTATAAGGTTAATGATGGTCTTTATGAGTTATGCAACAATGACGATGTTTTGTCTTTCATTCAATTTTTTTACGGTGAAAATAATCCACCAACACTCTGTGTGTTTGTCGATCCATCGATGTCTGGTGGAAGCGATCTCGGTGGTACTTCGAATGCCGGAGGCGGTGTGGATGAATCTGATGATACCCCATATGTTGTTCTCGAAACACAACAAGGAGGAGAAGCAGAACAACAAGAAGATGACGACGACGAAGTTTATAGACATGATGAGGAGTCTCATGTTTACCACTTGGGTTTATCTGATGTTGACGACGACGAACCAGAAAGTAGTCCTATCAAATCATACGGTGGGATAAATGATTTCTTTGATATGCCCCCTCCACTTCCATCAGCGACCCCAGTCATCACACCCAACCTACCCCCACGTTATAGTCATAGTAGAAGAGTAAGTTTGGGTCAAGTATTCCAGACGAAAGACGATCTTACACTCGCTCTCGGTTTGAAGTTTCTTGAAGAGGGTTTTGAGTTTGGAGTTCATCGATCAAACAAAACCAGATACGATGCTAGATGTAGGCAAGCCGGATGTTCTTGGCGTATCTATGCGACCTCTGTCGAAAATACCAATATGTTTCATTTTCGTATATTGGAAGACGTACACACTTGCTCGAGGACGCAGCTGCATCCCAACCACCATCAAGCAAACAGTAGAGTGTTGGGTAATTTTATTTACCCTAAAGTGAAGGATACCAGCAGGACATACCGTGGATCCGACATTGTCAACGACGTCAGATCGGATTTGAAAATAGATATTTCTTACTGGCAAGCCTGGCGCGCAAAAGCTTATGCACTCACGATGGTGCGTGGTACCCCTGAAGAATCGTTTACCCGACTCCCCTGCTTTCTCTATAATCTAGAGCTTCGGAATCCTGGTACCGTTACCTCCATAAGGACAGACAGTAGAGAACGTTTTGAGATGTGTTTCGCTGCCCTCGGTTGCGCGGTACGTGGTTATTTTAATTGAACTGCTATATTGAATAATGTTATAATATGAAAATGCCTTAAATATCTAGATTCGATCGTTTACCACACACTTGCGTCCGGTCATTATCATCGATGCGGCTCATTTGAAGGGTACTTACTTAGGCACAATGTTCTTAGTCGTTGCTATGGACGCAAATAACCAGATTGTGCCCATCGCTTTCGGAGTTGGTAGGTCTGAGAGTGGGGATGTGTGGACTTGGTTCTTAACCATGCTGAAGCGTTGTATCGGGGAACCCGAGGGGTTGGTTTTTGTATCCGACAGGGTTGCTTCAATTCACCAAGCAATTAATACGGTGTACCCGGGCGCCCATCATGCACTTTGTTGTCGCCATCTAATGATGAACGTAAAAACCAGGGACAACAGGGTCAGATACAGGAAGAAGTTATTTTGGAGGACGTGTAAAGCATATACGGTGGAGGAGTTTGAACTGAATATGACGGGTCTACGAGCTGCTTTACCTCTTGGAGCTCCGCTTATGGACCAGGTTGGACCGGAGAAATGGTCAAGGGCCCATTTCCCAGGAATGCGTTACAACATAATGACATCGAACAGTGCCGAGTCGGTGAATGCATTGTCTCGTTTTGCACGGAGATTGCCTATTGTGGCCCTTATGGATTATTTCCGATGTTTTCAGCAAGAATGGTATTCGATTCGTCGGAGAAATGGAGGTTATCATCATTGGATTTTTGACTGTTTGAATTTTATGTTTTCATTTTTGCAACACTAACGTAACAAATTTGTGTTATCGCAGAAGAAATGGTGAATCGTCTCACGCCTTGGGCGGAGGCCAAAATAGAAAAGAGAATTCACAAGTCGGCAACGTGGACTGTACATGAGATTGGTCGAGGTTACTGGGAAGTCCGCGATGGGGTTAGGGACGCAGAAGTTGACTTCAATAATCGTCTTTGCTCGTGCAGGAAATGGCAGTTATCAGGAATACCATGCGGCCATGTCATCGCCGTCGCAAGAAATCAACGGTGTACAGACGTCTCCCATCTGGCGACTGGTTACTACGCGTCGGATAATTTCCGACAAACTTACGCAGAGCTCATACATCCAGTCGGTCCAGGAGAAGGATGGGTTGTTCCAGACCACCCACTTATGACCGTTAGACCACCGGTCGTAATAAGAAGGGCTGGTCGACCGAGTAACCATGACCGTATCCCGTCTCAGGGCGAGGATTCCATCCAGAGAAGATGTTCTCGTTGTGGACAAATAGGACACACTCGAGAAAACTGTCCATCTCCTGCACCAGTAAATGTGAGCCGACAAAGGGCATCTGGTAGTCGACAAACTGAAAGGGCATCCGGTAGTCGACAAACTCACAGGGCATCTGGTAGTCAACAAACACAACCAGTATCAACCCAAGAGAATTATGAAAGTTTTAGACATGGTACTTTTGATTTAAATGTTGATCTAAACGAGTAAACCATGTATGTAATAAACCTTTTATTAATATTATTATTGCTCTATAAAGTTGACTTCCGTTTTATCCACCTTATCGTGTTTTTTAAGTTGGAAGCTGTTATTTACAAAAGTATCCATCAAACCAAAATTTTATTGAAACCAAAGAAAACGGATGAAGTGCATCGATACAACAACCATCTTTGGAGGAGCCTACTACGGGTAGATTTCCTGGATCCTAATGATCCAGTCAGACTTTTTCTTAATCATGTCCTCCATGCCGGTGTAGCTGTCTTTGATTTCTATCACTTCATCTTCTAAGTCATTAATCTCTCGTTTCATCGCCCTAACCCTGCGCTTCATTTCTTCCAAGAACTCCTTCTTCTCCGCAATACACGCCTCTTTATCTTTCTGAATATCCATGTTGCTTAGCCACATCCTTCTTATGTTTTGTATATCTGCATTCGCCGCATCACATGACTCTCTCAACCTGGTAGGCAGTACTTGAGACATTGGTAGACCCGGCTGTTGGTGAGCTTGATACTCTGGTGGGGATTCTCCCCCATGAGCATGGTAGTATGCCTCTCGTGCATTGTTAAACTCTTCCCACTCCTGAGGCGTAATTGGACGATCGGCCGCAGTTCTACCAAACTGTGCCCACTCCTCCGTTGTCTCGGGTGCCTTCCAGTTAATCCTTCTTGATCCATCATTTAATTGTTGGATATATGCGGAGCCTGAAGCACCATTCGCTGACCTTCTACCCCTGGAACGTGAACCACCAGCCATTAAGTTATGTAAATGTAGAGAATGGGTCCCGACCGGTGTGGAGGGTAGATAACAAGTTGTGAATTACTACTTCACAATAAAATCTACTTATGGTCGATGAGAAGATAGGGAGGGGCGCAATTGCGCCCGGGCGCAATTGCGCCCCACTGCAAAGTGCCTGACAGGATTCACTGCAAAGTTATGGAACGATTCCCCTGCAAAGTCTGTTGTCAGGATTCCCTTGTAAAGCATTAAACGACAACGATTCCCCTGCAAATGTAGAGGGGCGCAATTGCGTCCGGGCGCAATTGCGCCCCTGTCATTAGATTTTGGCTATAAATAACGGGGTTATACCAAAGTTATAGTTCACACCATACAACATTTTCATAGCATAATAGTCCCCTCTTTGACCAAACACATGGCTGGAAATGCATCATCGTCAAACCCACCGTCTTCACAAATAATGCCCTCCAGACTGAAAAAAGCGATAGAGAAAAGTGAAGCGGAGATCGAACAACTCACCGAAGAGTGGAAGGAAATGATGGCCAAGAAGGATGGCCACTTGCGAAGGATCGACGCGGACAAGGAGGAGATAAGAAGGTTGAAGAGGGAGATAAAAGAGAAAGAAGACCGTATTCGCCAGGACAACGTTCAAGTAAACAAGCTTATGCAAGATTTGGCCTTGTGTAAGCCCCGTGTACGCTGCCCCAGAGCCCTGCAAAATAACATTGAGGATATTCAGTTTCCATTCATAATATAAAAATCAAATTACCCACCAAATTGAATAACTTACATGTATAATTTGTTGTGGTGGTGTAACGAACTGAGATCCTAATAGGTCACCAAACGTGCCTAAGCCTGATGAACTCTGCACATTAATCTAAGTGATGTCATATGTGGTTTAAAAATGATGTCATATGTGGTTTAAAAACGATTGAAATAACTAACATTATCCGTGTATTGGGACGGCCCTCCGAAGTACGGAGATCCGAACCCATGCGGTATGTCGTCGGGCTGGGAGGGCTGTCCACCCTGCTGCTGGGATGGAATCTGGCATCAAGCATATTAAACCACGTAAAGGTTCAAAAGATAACATTTAAAACCAGGTACGTTAATTTAAGTTAAACACTTACTTGCCAAGCGCTAAACTGCCTCTCCATCTCGGCAATGCGTCTCTCAAGACTTTCTTGGTATGCACGATCAGATGCCCATTTCTCGGCTTGTCGTCTCTCAAGATCTTCATGCTCAATGCGATGAGAAGTCCGAAAGTCATGGTAATCATCCTTCCACCGCGTAAACTCAGACCACCGATCAGCATAGGGGTCAACATGCGGACTATGCTGATAGTGGCCTGCTGGACTATGCCCTGCACGGAATGGTGGCTCATCGTAAGAGCTGGCCCCATGTGGCCTGCTGACGCCTGCGTCATCGTCAGTCTGGTCTCCCTCTGAATCAGTTTGAACTTCTATACCAACAATTAACAACATTATCATAAATATCAGATAATCTAAAACGACTTCTCTTTATAAAAAAAATTATACATATCGGATAACTTAGAATGACTTCTCACCCTCGTCAACATCCTGCGTAACTCTAGCCCTCTTCGTCTGTCGACGCCCCGCCGTACTACTAAACCAGCGATGGCTCTCCGTATACCATTCCTGACTCTCCTCCCACGGCGTCGGAACAAGGCGATCACGTGGCATCCTATCATCCTAATATATTGAAAAATAACCATGTTAGAAATCCACACGAGGGCCCCACTTATCACAATTTTTTGGTCGTAGTCAATGTAACTTACCGTCGAGACATCCATGAGATTATGGGCATGATAGCTACCAATAACTGTCGAAGACCTAGCCCAACGAACTGCATGTGGCATCCTGGTGGTCAATATATAATACGTGTTGGCCATAGGAAAGGTCTCCAAAATCCATATCTGTGAATTATAATACCCAGACAATAGTAAATATTTTCTAGAAATAGGGAATTCGGGTAGGTTGTAAAAATATTAATTTGATATCAACTTACTAACCTTGAAGGCAAATAAAAAACCAGTTAACGACATCCTATATTTATGGTCCGGTCGTTTCTGGATCGCTTTATTCATCTGATTGTAGGTGTGCGCCCATATATAGGATCCCCAGGGATACTGATTAAACACGCTCATATCATCAATTGCCCGAAGTACAGGGTCGGGAATATGCTGGGACAACTGATGACCGAGGAAGAACGTCTCAACCATCATCATCAGACAAATACGGACGGCAGAATCATCATCGATATGGGCCCGCCCCTCGTCAGCAGTGCCGATAATATTGAATAAATTTGTGATGTGTCGCACCGTCAACTGGCCTTGCGAGAACATCCGTCTAACAAACCCACCGGACCGATTCTTATGCAACTTCGGGTGCGGTCCGAAACGGAGTGTTGTGATAAGACAGAACTCCTCACGGCCGAACCGAAGCGCGTGCTCACCAACCTCATAAATCATCTCGTCATCCCGTATATTTTCCGGGAAGACCTGTGTCTGCAAGAATATGTGGACCAAGGTCGGGTCGGCAGATGTATCGGTCAATTGCAACCAATGACCGAAACATGTCTCCTTGAATAGCTCTAATCGCCGGGAGTTCAATTTCTGGCGAATCGAGTCCACCAGGGACATCTTACTCTTAATATTCAACTTTCCTGTGTAGAAAGTTCTTCCCTGCATAATAAGTGTCATTTTCTAATATTCAACTTTTCTATAGGGACCTAAATTGTCAGTTTCTAATGTAGAGGGACCTAAAGTGTAAATTTCAAATGTTAAGGGACCTAAAGTGTATGTTTCTAAAGTAAAGGGACCTAAAGTGTAAATTTCAAAATTTTAGGGACCTAAAGTGTCACTATCTAATTTTAAGGGACCAAAAGTCTCAGTTTTTAATTTTTGGGACCTAAAGTGTCAATTCATAAATTTCAAGGGCCTAAAATGTAAATTTAAAAAGTTAAGGGACCTAAACTGAATGTTTCTAAAGTAAACGAACCTAAAGTGTAAATTCCTTAATTTATAGGACCTAAAGTGTATGTTTCTCAAGTAAAGGGTCCTAAAGTCTAAATTTTAAAATTAAAGGCACCAAAAGTGTAAATTTCTAATATGTAATGTCTAATTTTTAAAAGTGTAATTTTAAAAAAAAAGGATTATTGTATAATGTGTAAATTTTTACAATGTTCTATAATGTCAACATTAAATTTTAAAACTAGGCTATTATTAACTATAAATTTAAACCATACATAACAACAAAACCTATCAATGAAAATAAAAATATACCAAAAAAATTCATCCAAAACTAAGCTTTTAACTACAACCATTTAAAAGTATAAACCATACATAACAACATAATCTATCCATGGAAATGAAAATATACCAAAAAAAGTCATCAAAAATAATGTTTTTAACTACAACCATTTAAAACTATACAACATACACAATAACAAAATCTAACAATGGAGAAGAAAATATACCAAAAAATCATCCAAAATAATGCTTTTAAGTACAACCATTTAAGACTATACAACATACACAATAACAAAATCTAACAATGGAGATGAAAATATACCAAAAAATCATCCAAAATAATGCTTTTAAATACAACCATTTAAGACTATACAACATACACAATAACAAAATCTAACAATGGAGATGAAAATATACCAAAAAATCATCCAAAATAATGCTTTTAAATACAACCATTTAAGACTATACAACATACACAATAACAAAATCTAACAATGGAGATGAAAATATACCAAAAAATCATCCAAAATAATGCTTTTAAATACAACCATTTAAGACTATACAACATACACAATAACAAAATCTAACAATGGAGATGAAAATATACCAAAAAATCATCCAAAAAATTAAAATGATAACTACAACCATTTAACACTATAAACCATCCAAAATCTATTAATATAAGTGAAAAATACACTAACCTCAGCCATTTGTGGATCAAGTAATTAAAAATGTGCAAAAATGGAGTTTGTCGACGAGAGAAAATGACAGCTCCGGCAAGTGGGGTTGATTGAGTAATTAAAAATGGAGCTGGTCGGCGTACTTTCAGTATAAAGTGCCCAGGGGCGCAATGGAGCCCTAGGGCGCAATTGCGTCCGGGAGCAATTGCGCCCTAGGGCTCCATTGCGCCCCTGGGCTCCATTGCGTCCCTTGGGCTATTTCCGTAAAACATAGCGAGAATGGGCTAGGAGGCCAATCCAGTTCAATGTTTGGGCCATTTGGGTCAATTTCCCAAGAAGAAAAGGTATTTTACAATTCGATCTTGGCCAATCATAATTTTGTCTTTTCATAAAATTAAAAAATATATATATATTGTTTTAAAGATAAGGTAACCGTTTAGACACGTATAACCATTCAACCAACTACTTACTTGTTATCATCACAAACAATAATTTATATGAAAAATTAATCGTCATTATTTTATGTTATATATTAAAAAAATATGATGATAAATAAATGTGTGTGTAAGTGTGTATACGCGCATACAAATGCTTGTGTCAAGGTGTGGATGTGCTTGTGTGTGCGTATGTAAACATATGTATTAGTTTTTCGTTTTATACTAAACCATGAATTAGGTCTATGTGATTTGTCAAAAATAACACTTTTTGATCATACAGTTTTAAAATTATAAGACGATAATCGTGATTTATAAAGAAATTGAATTTTTGGTCTCTTTCTAACGGCCATTAAAAGAGTAACATTTTCGTTCTTTTATCAAGTTTTTTATTTTTTACCCAATCAAAATCAATTGTTTGATTTTGGTCCTTGCGGTTGATTGGGAAAAAGATAAAAAAAAATCAATAAAAGAACAAAAATGCACATTATTTAACGAAGTTCGGTTTTATCATTTAATGGAAATTTTTAACGGCCTTTAAAGAGAAGAACAAAATCCAAACACCTTTACAAATAACGACTATTTTACTCTTTATAATATTATGACATCGTACTTATTAATTATAGTACAACATATCTATATCTATATCTATACTATATTATAAAAACGAAATAAAAAACTCTTAATTACAACATTTTAAGCACAAATTACAACTAATTAAAGTCAATTACTTATTTACAATTTCTTAATGCTTTGGTACAACCTTTCCAAGAACAGTATCTCACATAATCATCTATTTGTGGAATGAATACTCATTTATTAATATAAATATTTGTTTTTTTTGTGGAGGATTTTATAAAATAGATTTTATATTAGCATAATCTATTTTAAATGTAGATTTTACATTTAAATCTATATTAATGAGATGTAATATAAAATCTTTTTTCTTCCGTAATTTTTTATATTACATCTGATAATGATTTTTCCATATTTTATTTTATAAAATATTTTTACATAATGAGATGTAATATAAACTTTTTTTTCTTCCGTATTTTTTTTTTGCTAATATAAAATCTATTTTATTTTATAAAATCTACACGTATTTTATATTAGCATAATATAAAATTTACACGTATTTTTTTTTCCACGAACATTAAAAGAAGAAAAAAGAAAGTTGATATGAATAAAAAATAAAAAATAACGAGATACACTAATAAACTATCGTATTCTTTAAAATAAAAATATTCCGCAATACTTTCCAAATTAACCAAGTGTAAATAAAATAAAATAGAAACGATGTAGATATAAAAATATTCTTCCCTATTTTTAATATATTTACATTTAAATGTAAAATCGAAAATGAAAATAAAAGATTTTAAAATATTATCTACATTCACTATAAATATATATAGCTTCTCTATGTATCATCCGAGTACAAGAATAAGACGAACGGTCGGGTGTCAATGGCGGAACCTGCAACTGAACAAAGGTATTCCACTATATTTTTGTTTCTTTGAAAAACTATTTTTTTATATTTTATTTTATTTACTGAGGATTTGTTTATATTTTTCAAAACTCACAATTATATTTTTCGAAGTAGGGGAAAAAGATATATATACATATCTTTATTTTTATCGACTAATACTATGAGGTCTTGAAGTCAATAGTCAGATAAATTTTCAAGTGGTGCTGAGTGAATTTGAACTATACCAGTTGAGTTGCCGGTTACAAAAGATAGAAATCATTTATTTTCTTTGTCATATTTGATGTGGGTTGAATGTTGTTAATTAATCTACAGATTTATACGTTCAAAGTGATTGTCAAGTGTTGTCGAGGAAGTTTCAGAAAAATTGCAAAATCTGTAAAAACGTATGTTCATATTTATAATGATTTCAATAATAATGATATGTTGTGAGACATGTCGTTTGAGTTTTAAATAATATAATACAAAGCTATTACCAATATTATTGTACAAACTCAAAACAACAAACGATTAAGAATATATGCAAGTTAACCACTTATGAAAATACATTCGTTTTTCACAATGTATTTCATTAATTGTTAACAGATAAATTACGTTTCATTTTAACTCGGTTCAATATTCCAACAAAAAATTTATCCTCCCGTGCAATGCACGGACCCAACACTAGTTATATTATAAAACACATATAAAAAACTCTTAAATACAAATTATTAGGCACAAGGTACCATCATTTTATGCAAGATGTCAGGATCGAATTCTTAACAAGAATAAATTCTCAGAAACTAATATCAAAGAAGTTGCGGAATAACACTTTGATATTCAATAAAACAGTAAACCAAAACAGTATATAATCAACAACTTGTAAACTTGTATTGAATGCTTGAAGTTACAAGATTAAACACACAACCTCAATATTGATGAACAGGCTCACCAATACGAATTCTACTTCTCTAGAATTAGGATCTATGCCTTGAGGTTGTTTTTCTCTTTAAAACTTAGAATAACTGAATTATTACTAAACTATTCTATCAAATCTATACATATACTGAACAAAAAGATAATTACAATAAATAAAATATCTTCAGTATATCTTCCATCATTATCTTCAAGCCTTCCATGAATATCTTGATTCTTTCCAGCTGTCATCCTTTCCATCCGGATCTTTAAGTCATAAGCAGTACTAACTATGCTCAGCAGCATTAATTTCTTCAAGCAGCATTAACTTGGTCTTAGCAGCATTAACTACTAAGCAACACTAACTACTAGCAGTACTAACTAGCTAAGCAGTACTAACTTTGATCAAGCAGCACTAACTTTGACTAGCAGTACTAATTCTACTAGCAGTAGTAATACTCAGCAGTATTAACTTTGAAGTCTTCTAGCAGTAGTAATTCTGAATTAGCAGCATTAACCATATTTGAGCTTTTCTTCAGTTCCCAACAATCTCTCCCTAACTTGACTTTTAGGAAAAGAAGTCAAGTTCTTCAGAATTGATCTTCAAGATGCTCCCAAAACTCCATAATGGCCTAAATTCCAGTATTTGCATCCAACCCCAAACTCTGATTGATAGTTCTTTGGATCAAATATTTAGCCATTTCTGAATCTGGAATACACCCTAGCTTCTTCTTCAGCATGGCATGAAGCTTCAATCTGCTATGGTTGTACACTCTATCCACTAGGAAGTACTCAGTATGATTCAGATTCAAAGGCACTGCATATACTCCACTAGTTTCATATAGAGTCCAATTGTTGACTGACTTGAACACATTCTTGATCACATGCTCTACTTCTTCAGGTTTGAACATCATACACAGATACTCCATTACCAGTTTTGTAATTGAAATCTCTGGAGCTTTCAGTATATCTGCATACAACTTCATTCCTATCTCAAACATCTCTTCAAGATCTGACCTAGAGCATGTTCTTACAATCTTTGCCCAAGTATTGAACACCTCATACTTTTCATCCTTCCTTTTTAGCCTTATGTATTCCTTTCCATCCACTGTCAATGTATCCCAGAGAATGACCTCAGGAGGCTTAACTCCAACAGGTTCTGCTGAAATTGGTTCAGGTACTTTGTCCATCACCACCATATACATATTTACATCATCTGTGTTTGATGGCTCTTTCTGTTTAGATGACTCAGGTGCCCCTTCTTCTTCAGCAACCTTCTCAGCCTCTCCTTCAGCTACTCTAGGCTTCTTAGTTGACTTTCTCCTTGCCATCATCTTGGTTCTCTTTAAAGTCCTTAGACTTTCACCCAGAGTGGCTTCTTTCTTTGGTGGTGTTTCTTGCTCATCTGGAAAGGGCTTTTGTATCAGAAAGTCATTACTTTCTTTCATCCTCTTCTCCATCTCCACCCTTGCAGTTTCATTCCCCTGAAGCTTTATTATCTCTGAATCATACAGTTCTTTAATCTTCTCAAAAGACATCTTTGAGAACATCTCCTTTCTGACTCCAACAGCACCTCTGAGAAATATAATCATCTTGTTTCTCTCTTGAGTACCTAGGAAAGTCTTTGAGGGTTGTCTCTTCTTTACAGTTGTTTTTACCACCACTGATTTCTTCAGAGTTGCAGCTTTCTTCTGTGCAATTTCAGTTGCCAGGCTTTGTTGATAAGCTTCATTCAGTTCAGCAGCTAGAGCCTTAGCCATCTCTCTGTCTTTGTCTACTTGAACCCTCTCTTCTTGCTCAATATCAGCTTGTATTTTTCTGGACAAAGCTTCATCTGATTCAACCAACTTTTGCTTTTTGAGTGGTTGATCAGATTCCACTAGCTTAGCTTTGCCCTTTTCTTTGCTTATCACCTTCTCAGACCTGGATTTCATTTCAGCATCACCTATTTCTTTTATGATAACTCCTTTGGCCTTTGAAGTGACCTTGGGAGTATCATGTTTATTTCTGTTGGCAGTACTATCTGGGATAGCAGTACTAATAGGTTTTTTTACAATTGGAACCCAAACTTGAACAAAGTTGTTTGCTTTCTTTGTCTTTAAATTACTCCTTGGCTTATTTGGAGCATTTTTCTTTGTATTAACAAACTTGTTCTGATCATGAGACTTTAAAGGTGCTATTTTCTCAGCCATTTGATTTCTTCCTTGCTTCCTATAACCAAAGGAGTTTTGAGTTTGTCTTTGAAAATTAACTCTTTGGTTGATAGGATTGAAATAACAGTATTTGGCAACATGATTAAGCTTTCCACAGATAAAACAAGGTTTTGGTCTATTGATTTTACTCAGATCACCCCCTTGTTTTTGTGCCCACTGATTATTCCAATTTCTCTGATTTCCCCTTGGTTTATCATGTTTTTGGGGCTCAGATTTATTGCAAGCACACTGTTTGCAAGGGACAGGATTCACAACTGTGGTTTGCTTATAATGGACCTTCTCAGACTTTCCCTCATTCTTTTCTATGTCCTTAGACTTGATCCAAGCCTTTCCACATCCCTCATTGGTGATAATGTTATTTTCTAGAAGAATCTCACCACTCACAGTGTTCTTTTACTCTTTTCACTAGAGTTCTCTTCTTCAGAGTCTGTTTCAACCACCACTTTGTCTAATGGATCTACCTTAGTGGCTTCATCAGACAATTCCTTCCTATTCTTGGTCTCTAGCAAGTCTGATATAGGAGGGATGTAATTGTTGTTGTATGGTGGTGGTGTGGTGTTATAACCTATTCCTCTTCTAAGTTTGTCATGGATTTGAGTTTGGAGGAAAGAGTCCATTGCTTTAGAAGCATTGGAAAATTTCTCAATATCCAACTTGGCTTTCTCAAACTCACTCTTTATCTTCTCATTCTCTTCTTTAGACTTTTTCAGCTGAAGTTCTAAGTCATTCTTCTCCCACTTCCAGTAGTTTGTGTCATAAGAGTGTTGAAGCTCATTGGCTTGAAAACCCTTAATCTGCTCTTCAAATCTCTCAACAATCCTAACATAATCTTTTATGTCATTTTCTAATCTCTTCAGGTCATCACTCATGGTCTGGTTGTGATCTCTGTACCTTTTAACAGTTTTAATACAGGATTTAGAGCAAAGATTAGATGTTACCTCAGTGGGAATTTCTGTGCTTGAAGACTCTGAACTTTTACCCATGATGATTTTGATTTCTGCTTGAATTTCTGTGCTAATGATGATTTTGATTTCTGAGATACACTTGCTCTGATACCACTTGTCAGGATCGAATTCTTAACAAGAATAAATTCTCAGAAACTAATATCAAAGAAGTTGTGGAATAACACTTTGATATTCAATAAAACAGTAAACCAAAACAGTATATAATCAACAACTTGTAAACTTGTATTGAATGCTTGAAGTTACAAGATTAAACACACAACCTCAATATTGATGAACAGGCTCACCAATACGAATTCTACTTCTCTAGAATTAGGATCTATGCCTTAAGGTTGTTTTTCTCTTTAAAACTTAGAATAACTGAATTATTACTAAACTATTCTATCAAATCTATACATATACTGAACAAAAAGATAATTACAATAAATAAAATATCTTCAGTATATCTTCCATCATTATCTTTAAGCCTTCCATGAATATCTTGATTCTTTCCAGCTGTCATCCTTTCCATCCGGATCTTTAAGTCATAAGCAGTACTAACTATGCTCAGCAACATTAATTTCTTCAAGCATCATTAACTTGGTCTTAGCAGCATTAACTACTAAGCAACACTAACCACTAGCAGTACTAACTAGCTAAGCAGTACTAACTTTGATCAAGCAGCACTAACTTTGACTAGCAGTACTAATTCTACTAGCAGTAGTAATACTCAGCAGTATTAACTTTGAAGTCTTCTAGCAGTAGTAATTCTGAACTAGCAGCATTAACCATACTTGAGCTTTTCTTCAGTTCCCAACACAATATTTTAAAAATCTCTTAATTTACAAGTATCAAAGCACAAAATACATATTACTACTGCAAACTTCAAACACCCACCAATTTAGTATGCGTAGGGTCTTCCTTTTATGCAGACCTTTCTATGTATCAATATTAATTAATATATTATATTACTATAATTTTGTTTTAATTATATTATTAAATATGTAATTGGTTATTTTTTCTAGATGTCATTAAAATATATAAGATAATTATTGAATTCTAACAAAATACTTAATTTTTTTATATAAAAAACATTATATTATTAAGCATAAATTAAACAAATTTATAAAAAACATTATCACTTTCTCAAAACCATCCAAAATCGTACTGTAAATCGACGAAAAAAATAAAATGAAACATTAAAATCATGATGTATCTCACTGCATTGCGTGAGTAGACTTCTAGTTTTATTAAATATAGATATCAAGTATGTATTTAGGGTCTTGTTAAATTGGTCAACTATTAAGGTAATGGTTGACAATGATAAAATAGTTTATTTTTTAAGATTATTTAAAATGTTTAATTATGGTGATGTAATTTGAAATTAGTTTGATTAAAGTATTGTAATTTAATATGTAACATGTTACCTTTTAACATTTTTTAATTATATGACTTAAATGAGATAATGTAGATGATAAATCATTCTAATCACGTAACATAAATATAAAAAGAGTTCTTTAATTTTTTTTAACGTTTCCTTATTTTTTCCATAGGCGACCACGAATGGTTTGGAGTCATCGCAAATTAACCTCCATTGCCACAAGGACTTTGACAGCACTTAGAGCATCTCCAACAGCTATGCTAAAATAGAAGAAATTGAGATTTTAACAACTTTTTACTCCAACAAAAGATAAAGAAGGTAAAAATCTCCAAAATTGGAGAAATCTATAAAACTTCATATTTAAGAGAGAGAAATAACATTAAATTCTTTTTCACCAATATGAGACATTGAAGTTTTGTGTTTAGAAGAGATAAATGATTTTTTATTAAATATATTGAATATTTTAATAATATAATTGATGATAGACTTTCTAAAATAGAGTAGATGTTGGATTGGATATCAATTTTTTAGAGCTTTTAAATTTTTATACCATATTTTAGAAAAATTATAGCATAGTTGTTGGAGATGCTCTTAAATTCCAACATGAGGAAGATGAGATTTCCACTACATTCCGTTGAGCTTTACCAATGCACTACAAGTCAAGTGGTTAATTTAATCTTATGACAAAAATGAGAGTGCATATTTTTTTTTACATTTTAGTATATCTATACTATATTATAAAACATTTATAAAAAACTCTTAAAAACAATTGCTAAAACTTAATGTATCGATATTTAATGTTAATTACTTAAAATTTCTTAAAAACAATCATTAAACTTTTATGTACTACATTTAATGTTATTAATTATCTTTCAATCCTTATCTCTAACCATTTTAACTCCCCTAAAATCACTATCCACTTCTACTCCCCTAAAATCACTCCCCGCATAACTAAATACAAGATAAAAATCAAGTTTTAAATATAAAAAATATAAAATATAAAATCTAACAGAATATTTAATGTTTATTTTATAAAAAAAACATTATATTATTAAAACTAAAATAAATTACATTATTATTAAACTATCGAATAAACTCTTAGAAACAAACTTTTATGCATTAAGTACTATTTATTAATACACATTACTTAAAATTCAAGATTACAAGTCACGATACATGAGTACAATTTTCCAAAGTTACATGTTTGAATTCATAACTAACTAATAAATATAAACAAAATAGGATAAACATATCAATTTAAATATTAAGAATTTAAAATATATAAGATAATTATTGAATTCTTACGAAATACTTATTTTTTATATAAAAAATATTATATTATTAAGCCTAAATTAAACAAATTCATAAAAAAACAATCAAAATCGTATTATAAATCGATAAAAAAATAATAAGAAATATTAAAATTGTGATATATCTTGCTGCATCACGCGAATATGATTTATATATATATATATATATATATATATATATATATATATATATGGGTTAAATCAAATGAGAACCACAAATATGTTACAAACATGTGAGAACCGATATAAAAATATTTTTTTACATGATACATTTTCACCAGATGCGTGAATTTAAGATATTATTTCATATATATTTGTTTCATAATATGATAATTTCACATGTATTTGTTTCATCACGTAAATATTTTTTACTTATATTTTTCATTTCACTATGTGAATCAAAAATCAAATTTCACGTGCAATCTTTTCACAAGGTGAACAAAAATATAGGTGAAGTAATATCTTAAATCATAGGTTTTGATGAAAAAAATCATGTTAAAAAATATTTTTATATCGATTCTCAAGGGTTTGTAACATATTTGTGGTTCTCATTTGATTATCGGCCTATATATATATATATATATATATATATATATATATATATATATATATATATATATATATATATATTTTTGAACGACATCAACACGCACACACACACGTTCCTGGGGTATCTGGCCTCCCACTTAAAGGTGCCACCCGACTAATCCCCGACGACCATGGGCCGACCCAATCAAGGGAACACAGACACATGATATGGATATCGTCACATGCTTGTCATGAGGTTTGAACCCTGGTAGTCAGGGATACCATTCACTGACCCCAAGAATGTTACATTACCACTGGGTTAAACATGCTTTGATTATATATATATATATATATATATATATATATATATATATATAATTTAATCCTCTTAGCAAAACTTAAATTACGATAAGTCAAATGACGGAGTGATAACGCGTTGGTGACGAGTGCGATGACGTAGGCGTGGTCCCGCTGGTCCTGAAATACATGACTTTGTTTCACCTGCCTCCAAAATCGGCAACACGATAGAATCTAAAATTTCTGATTTTACCCTTTATTTAGGGGGTGCTATTTGCACCAAAAAGGTGCAAATAGTGAATGATTGTTTTCCGAATCAATCATTTTTAAGAAAAATGTCATTTCACTTTTATATATTATTATTATTATATGATATATATATATATATATGTGTGTGTGTGTGTTTTTTATTTTATAAATTTATAAAATTTGTAACTTTTTATTTTATTTTATTTTATAAATTTGTAACTTTTGATTTTATTTTATTTTATAAATTTGTAACTTTTGATTTTATTATAACTTTGTAAATGTAATTTTCTTTTAGGGACCAATTCAGTATAACTTGATGGAAGATTAGATACATACACGACAGAGTATATCAACGCTTTTGGAGGTGAATATTGGGATATTACTTACAACACTTTAAACTTCTTTCGATCAGATCACGGTGCACCATTTGAACACTGGATGACAATGCCTGAAATAGGTGTCTTGATTGCTTCAAAATATAATGTGATATTACATGTTATAAGTATGACAAGCAGTTGGACGTACTTGCCGCTTAGGTCCACTCCGCCAGTGTGGTATGAACGTGGGACGTACTTGCCGTTTTCTCTCTGAATTAATTTGTTATGTATTTTCAATCATATTTTATTTTTGTTTTATTTTTGTCCTTATTGATGTAAGTTGTATACCTTTATAATTTATCTGATTATAAAATTTTAATTAATTCAATAAAAAAAATCTAATATAAATATGTAGAGATTTGTATACCTCGTTTTTTTTACTACAATAAACATTACAAATATTTATCGGTATGCTATCTTCTATATATATATATATAAATTGATACGTCTTTATTCTATTTTATAAACTTAATTTGAAATTATTGACGAACAAATAATAGTGGTGTAATTTATAAAAAAAATGAAACGCGTTTTTTTAAATATTTTACTTGGTCTATGATTATGTGTTTTTAATATGCTAAAAATAAAATAAAAAACAAATTAATTCGTAGATATTCATAATATTTAATAGTACGGTTAAATTAAAAAGATATTCAATATTGAGCTCGTTTTAAAGCGAATAAAGAAGTACATGAAGCTTTTACGTGTTAATTGTACTACGGATAATGTTATTTTAGAATAATCGAATGTAATATAGATTATTTTATGCTCTATTTATATGTTAAATCACAATATTTATGTTTTATTTTTATAATTATATAATTAAAAAAAATTAGTAATATTTATATTTATAAATATTTATTTATTTTCAAATCAAAACAAAAATATATAATAAAAATATATAAACAAAAATATATAATAAAAAGAAAAGACAACAAAAAAACGAAAAACAAAAAAATATAATCATTTTTCAATCATTTTGGTGTGTAGTAAAAATAAAAGTGTATTTAGTCATCCCCTATTTTATTTGGTTCACGCCAACTTTCTAACCGATAAAATCTCGAATTTGCCCTTTACCGTTATTGTCGTTTTCTAAATCATCTTTATTAGCTTTTTGTGCCCAAAATGCCAAAATCAACCACTCACCCATCACTTTTTAATTTAGAAAATAAAATAAACTAAAATAATAAATATGCTACTAGATATTGCTAAAGTGAATCCACCCATAAATCGATTGGTATTGGTTAATGCAGTTAGGGGTTGTTTGGTTGTTTTTCTATTATATTATTTTTGAATAAAGTTGGTTGTATGGATTAGATAAAATTATTGTTTGTTCGTTTTAATGAATAAAGTGTTTGAATGATAAAAATGACCGTTTTACCCTGCTATTTATATTTGGTCTATGATCTCCTAACACCATTGTAGGGTAAGAAAACCAAAACAAACTCATTGAAAAACAACAATGAAAAATGATAACAACAAACCAAAACAGGTGTTGCTGCTTCTCAAATGACCAAATTAGGGTTTTATTTGAATCATAGATGATACAGGGAGAATTCGAGAGTTAATAACGGTTTTCGGGAATAATTGGAAAAAAGAGAAACGAGCTCGAAGAGAAAAACGAGCTCGAAAGATGCTCGGAATTTGGCATCGAAAAAAGAGGCAAAGAGAAAACACCAAATATAAAAAAGGTTACAATAAAGATCGAAAAACAAACCGAGAATCGCAAAGTGAACTGAATGCGAGTTCCACGCGACTTGGGTTGCATGAAACTCGCGTATCCTACTTCCATTCTGTTGGTCCCAAATAGCAGTAAGTAAACAAGCAAAGTATTGTAGAAGGGGGGGTTGAATACAATACACACACTTTTTCACTTAATTTAATTCTTATTGATTTGAAATCAAGAATTACACATAGAAAACTTTGATTGTTGCGGAAGAGAACATATGAGATATGTTCAAACAATCTTACACATAGAGAATGAAGAACAATTGTAAAACACTTAGAAAACAATAAGATCTTCGTAGAGAGAAAATTGCCAGGCACTTAGAGAACTTGAAGGTAGAGAGCTAGTTCTACTGGATATCTTGCATGTTGAACCATCCTCCATATTTATAGTGTCTCATGCATTAAATGCATGGGACACCTGTTGAGCAAAGGATGGACACAGGTCTTCAGCAAGGAAGGACACAGGTCTTCAGCAAGGTACAAGGTACAGGATGTACCTTTTGTCTTCAGGTGTTTTGGCTTCAAGTGTTGACCTGCAGAAGGATGGTAGAGACCTTTCCTTAAAATGGTGTAGTAGACAAAACTTGCTTTATCTGATCTCCAGATGAGGTCCATGTCGATATGCAAGATATCACAATATACTTTGTCAGAAAAGTATAATGTGTTTGAAAGAAATCCTTAAGCATAGACTGCCGAAGACTTGAAAGATCTTCGGCTCCTGAAGATGTGAGAACACCTTCATACTCTAAGGAGAGATGATTGGCTACCGAAGACTTGAGAAATCTTCGGCTGCTCCTTGAAGATGTGAGAACACCTTCATACTCTAAGGAGAGATGAGATCATCGGCTGCCGAAGACCTGAGAGGTCTTCGGCTCCTGAAGATGTGAGGACACCTTCATACTCCTGAGAGACATGTGATTGACACCATCCTGGCTGATGGTGTTGATCACTTGGGCATGCTTGGCTTTAGGCTGAGGAGACTATCTTCAATCCGCTTTGAGAGATGTACTCCTTCTTTGTCTTCTTCGGCTGATCTTTGATTTCACCGAACATTTGTATAGAAACCAAGCTGCTAAAAGAACCTTAAACACATTCTAAGTAGGATGATATAAGATGGAAGATCAGAAGGTCATCTTCAAATCTTCAGATGACCCAACAAACCACGGTGAAAAAAAAAACGCCCCAAAAAAAAAAAAAAAAAACAAAGGGCCACTGAATTTATGAGTTTCTTCGTGTCTTGTAATTTTTCTGAGTGTCAGTACCTTTATTTTTTTTCTATGTGTTAGTGTCATCATCAAATAGGGGGAGAAAAATTGTTGTGTCACAAATTGATTTGGTGATGACTCTCCTACCAACACATAGAAACTCAAGAAGTTCTCTCTCAACAAGGGCTCTCTATCCACCAATCAAGCTCTCAACCCAGGTATGTTTTCCTTCATAAACTCTCCCGATCTACAATGGGGTGATACTAAGGACACTCTGGTGTCCAAAGGTCCCTCAACTGTAGTGGACCTTTCTTCCCCCTCCTTAGTGAGGCCGGCTAGCAATAAATCCTCAACCGCTACTAGCACCGCCGCACTTGCCCAAATGGCCATACCACCGAAAGAACCTTCGGCGGTTACCCAGGTCACACCCCATACCTCAAAGCGGCGGCACTCTACCTCTTCCCCTCCCTCTCCTCTCAAGAGGTTGAGGAAGGTTTCAAGGGCCAAGCCACCTACTCCACCTACCGATTCTCTACAATCAACAGGTGTTGAAATTCTCCCATCTGGGCCCCGGGACTCTGCTAAACCCAAAGCCATCTCCTTTGTATCTTCACAAAAGGATACAATTGTAAAATTGGGGACCCCTATTATTCCCTCATCAACCTTTTCCTTGGTTGATAAGGATGACTTGGACTCCTTCCCTATCCAAGGTGCCTCTTCTCCACCTCACAGCCTATCACCCAGGATTCTCAGTCCTGATGCTTCTGCACCATCCAAGGATGAATCTGCCCTTCCAGGAGCATGTTCGGAGGATCCCGAAAATCTTCTGATTTCTTTCTTTCTGACACCATTAATTAGTTGAGGGGGAGTATGAGTTGAGGGGGAGCAACTTACCACTCAAGCTTAAACTCTGCTGAAACTAATTCTGCAATGGACTATGTGATCAAAGCCACCTGACATTAGTTGAGGGGGAGTATGAATTGAGGGGGAGCAACCAACCACTCAAGTTCAAACAATCCCGGCTACTGTCTTCTATATCTTTGTATATATTTTTTCTTTCTCATTCTTTATTAATTGTATTCATTTATTCGTATGTATAGATATACTTTTTCATTCTCTTGTAAATGTCAGATATACCAAAAAAAAAAGTCTATGTGAAAAGAACCCAAAAAGAGTAAAGATGGGTCAAAATGTATTTATTCAGTACACTCTTTGTTCTATTCTTTAGTATGGATGTCATCCTCAAATAGGGGGAGATTGTTGGGTCATCTGAAGATTTGAAGATGACCTTCTGATCTTCCATCTTATATCATCCTACTTAGAATGTGTTTAAGGTTCTTTTAGCAGCTTGGTTTCTATACAAATGTTCGGTGAAATCAAAGATCAGCCGAAGAAGACAAAGAAGGAGTACATCTCTCAAAGCGGATTGAAGATAGTCTCCTCAGCCTAAAGCCAAGCATGCCCAAGTGATCAACACCATCAGCCAGGATGGTGTCAATCACATGTCTCTCAGGAGTATGAAGGTGTCCTCACATCTTCAGGAGCCGAAGACCTCTCAGGTCTTCGGCAGCCGATGATCTCATCTCTCCTTAGAGTATGAAGGTGTTCTCACATCTTCAAGGAGCAGCCGAAGATTTCTCAAGTCTTCGGTAGCCAATCATCTCTCCTTAGAGTATGAAGGTGTTCTCACATCTTCAGGAGCCGAAGATCTTTCAAGTCTTCGGCAGTCTATGCTTAAGGATTTCTTTCAAACACATTATACTTTTCTGACAAAGTATATTGTGATATCTTGCATATCGACATGGACCTCATCTGGAGATCAGATAAAGCAAGTTTTGTCTACTACACCATTTTAAGGAAAGGTCTCTACCATCCTTCTGCAGGTCAACACTTGAAGCCAAAACACCTGAAGACAAAAGGTACATCCTGTACCTTGTACCTTGCTGAAGACCTGTGTCCTTCCTTGCTGAAGACCTGTGTCCTTCCTTGCTGAAGACCTGTGTCCATCCTTTGCTCAACAGGTGTCCCATGCATTTAATGCATGAGACACTATAAATATGGAGGATGGTTCAACATGCAAGATATCCAGTAGAACTAGCTCTCTACCTTCAAGTTCTCTAAGTGCCTGGCAACTTTCTCTCTACGAAGATCTTATTGTTTTCTAAGTGTTTTACAATTGTTCTTCATTCTCTATGTGTAAGATTGTTTGAACATATCTCATATGTTCTCTTCCACAACAATCAAAGTTTTCAATGTGTAATTCTTGATTTCAAATCAATAAGAATTAAATTAAGTGAAAAAGTGTGTGTATTGTATTCAACCCCCCCTTCTACAATACTTTGCTTGTTTACTTACTGCTATTTGGGACCAACACATTCTATTTCCTTTGTTTTGTTTTTTTATTAGTTTTAGTTAATTAATAATTATATTAGATAATAATTTAGGATTATTTAGTTTTCTTTTATTAGTTATTTAAATAGCTTCCTAGTTAGTTTATAATTAGGATAGTTCTAATTTCCATAGTTATTTCTTAGTTAGTTTAGCTATAAATAGGGTTATTGTTTTCATTGTTAATCAAGTTATTATCACTAAAAGTCTTCGTTTTTAAGAGTTTTCTCATAATTTCTCGAGTTTTACAATTTGTAATCTCGTTATCAAAAGGGTTTAGACGTTTGTCGATCCTTCCGCAAACCTACGCTGCGTCAGTTGGTATCAGAGCAGGATTCGCCTGTCTTTTCACTAACAATTGCAGATTGACATCCGACTACCAAAGCGGGTTAAGTAGAGATGAATGTGGCCTTATCCACACCACTCACTAATTTGACAGCGGTTGTTAACAGGCTTCAACCCAACATCGTCAACGACAACCGTCGGAGAAAAGACAGGTTTGAAGGACCGGTCATGGCGCCATGCAATGGCTACCATCATCGGGTCGATATTTCGAGTTCCAAATCCGAAGAGGAGGAGGAAGAAAATCACCAAGAAAAGATCAATATCGTACTTCAACAAATACTACTTTCGTCGAAGGAAGAAAGCCAACACGAAAATCTTTTTCGATCGCATTGTTCAGTGCACAGAAAGGTAGGTAACCTAGTTATCGATAACAGAAGTGGTGTGAACCTCGTGTCCCAGAAATTGGTTGATTACTTTAATCTACCTACTCAACCCCATGAATGTCCTTATTCTCTTGGGTGAATCAAGAACGGTTTTCACGTTAGAGTCACGCAAACTTGTCGGGTACCTATATCAATCGGAAAGTATTATCAAGAGGAAGTTATATGTGATGTTCTCGATATAGATGCATGTCATATCCTATTGGGCCGACCTTGGCAATTCGACAATAACGTCACTTACATGCGTCGAGACAACATCGTACTATTCCGTTGGGGCGACCGAAAGATCGCCATGACCGTGGTTAATAGCTTCGATGAAAGCACCAAAAAGAAGAGCAACAACTATAACCGTATTATACAATCAACTTCTTCCCTAGTCAATCAATCGCCTATTCCGGAAAAGCCGTCTGAAAAGGACGAAGTTTTGCCGGACAAGTTTGAAGAGGAAGTCATATCCGTCGTGACCAAGCCACAACAAGAAATTTCTACCGAGACCAAAGTGTCTGAACCAGATCTCGAAACAGCCACCGAAGAAATCGAAAGCGTACCGGTTGAGAACATTCCCGAGCCAACGAAATCTTTGTTGCGAGAAATCATGAAAATTAATCTCGAAGATTTGGTTTCCATTATTACTGCATCCAAGGCTCCGATTCAAATCGAAACAATTCCTGGTAAAATTACTTTAATCTCTTACCCTTTCGAATTTGATAAAATATCTCTCGTATGGAGACAATCACAACAACTTCAGTTGGGATTTGAAGATCGGTCACATTTGTTGATTTTTGGAGGCCAAGTTGTCAATCAATACGTTTTGAAGAAACGATTGTCTACGGGTCGGAGGAATACCTTTTTCAAGTGAACTCGATGACGAGTTCTTTTCAAGTGAGGGTGACTGATACAGGGAGAATTCGAGAGTTAATAACGGTTTTCGGGAATAATTGGAAAAAAGAGAAACGAGCTCGAAGAGAAAAACGAGCTCGAAAGATGCTCGGAATTTGGCATCGAAAAAAGAGGCAAAGAGAAAACGCCAAATATAAAAAAGGTTACAATAAAGATCGAAAAACAAACCGAGAATCGCAAAGTGAACTGAATGCGAGTTCCACGCGACTTGGGTTGCATGAAACTCGCGTATCCTACTTCCATTCTATTTCCTTGGTTTTGTTTTTTATTAGTTTTAGTTAATTAATAATTATATTAGATAAAAATTTAGGATTATTTAGTTTCCTTTTATTAGTTATTTAAATACCTTCCTAGTTAGTTTATAATTAGGATAGTTCTAATTTCCATAGTTATTTCTTAGTTAGTTTAGCTATAAATAGGGTTATTGTTTTCATTGTTAATCAAGTTATTATCACTAAAAGTCTTCGTTTTTAAGAGTTTTCTCTTAATTTCTCGAGTTTTACAATTTGTAATCTCGTTATCAAAATGGTTTAGACGCTTGTCGATCCTTCCGCAAACCTACGATGCGTCAATAGATGACTAGAAACCTAAACCAAAGTTGGTGTTGCTGCTTCTCAAATGACCAAAACAGTTAAACATATGTTGTTTCTCAAGCTTCAAGAACCCAAAATTAACAGAAATCAAACCCCATAAACCCTAAAAGTTATACCAAATCAAACTCCAGGAACCTGATCTCAAATCCAGCATCGATCGACATCAATATACGATCTTCAAAATCATTTGGCTGAAGCGAAAACCCACATAGGAGAGGAGAAACCGATGAGTAGGGCAGAGGAGAAATCAATGAGCAGGGCAAAGGAGAAATCGGTAAGGAGAAGGAGGCGTCGGTCGATGGCGTCGATGAAGCAGAGCAGAGGGAGGCATCGGTTGATGAAGTAGAACAGAGGGAGGCGTCGGTAGTCTTTATGAGAAAAAAAGCAACGTCTATTTGAGAGAAGGGGTAGGTGAGTCTCTTTCATGGCTGAATGTAGACAAGGAAGAACCAAAAGTTGAGTGAATAAGCTATACTCTTACCAAATAAGCCACAACCAAACATTTTTGCATAGCTTAGCGAAAAAGCCATACAGGCTATTAAGTCCATTAAGCTGATACCAAACAGGCCCTTAGTTCAGCATCGTCACAAGTTTTATGGAAATTTCAAAGTTCGGTCATGTCCAGTCCGGGTCCTAGGCCAATTATGTTAAAGAATGATTTTATTTTTTTTAAAAAGTTTTTATAAATTAGAGTGAATTGTGGATTTGGTTCTCATGTTTTGTTACTTTCTTTGACTACGATCCCTATAGTATGTTTATTGTTGATTTGGTCCTTGTTGTATTCAATTTATCTTGGTAATGGTCCCTCTGACTAACGCATCCGTTAACTCTATTAAATCAGGGACTATTTTAGTCATTTTGCTTAATTTGTGTCTTATTATGATAAGAAAAATAAAAAATATATTTTTAACACACGCACACACACATAGGGGTGAGTTCAAATGAAAACCCATATTTCATTGTGCACATGAGAACAAATCTTAACCATTGATCAAAACTTAGAAAACTAATAATTGATTAATACATAATAAAGTTAATTGAGAAGTGATTAAGGACAAAATTGTAATTTTGAATCTACGCCTACCTTCTTTGACTTTTTATTTTTATTTTTATTTTTAATTAAAAAAAATTTACCCCCTTAAACTTTAAAATAATTTATCTTAAAAATTACTAATATTTTAATCAAACAAATTACATCAAAAAAACGAGAATTTCGTGCTCTTCTATATGACATCCATCTCGATATAGTTTTTTTTCTTCGTTTTAACCGTTTTTACGTGAAATTCTATATACTTGTTATATTCATTATGAATATGCATTGACGTCTTTGGGTGTCCACATTCAGTACGAATAACAAAGGTGAACGTTCATTCACTATTCATGATGAATAATACCGTATGCAGGATGAATAATACAATATTCAGGATTTTTTTCGTTTTAACCGTTTTTTACGTGAAATTCTATATATGTGTTATATTCATTATGAATATGCATGCACGTCCTCGGGTGTCCACATTCAGTATGAATAACAAAGATGAACGTCCATTCACTATTCATGATGAATAATACAATATTCAGGATGAATAATACACAAATCCATGATTCATGTATTATTTATCATGAATCGTGTATTATTCACCTTGGATGTTCTATTATTCATCCTGAATGATACATTATTCATGATGAATAATATATTAATGACCCGTGATTCCGTGAAGGTGTAGACACATGACGCACTCTCTTTTGTTTCCCAATTCACAACCGAAATTTGGTTTAATTCATTATGAATATGTATGCGCATCCCCGGATGTCCCACATTCAGTACGAATAACAAATGTAAATGTTCATTCATTATTCATGATGAATAATATAGTATTAAGGATGAATTACACAACATTCATGACGAATAATACACGAATTCATGAATCGTGAATTATTCACCCTGAATGTTGTATTATTCATCCTGAATGATACATTATTCATGAAAAATAACATATGAATGACCTGTGAAGATGTGGAGACGTGACACACTCTTTTGTGTTCCCCGATTCACAACAGAATTACTCGATAGGTTCTCGATTCGTCTTGATGGGTGTTGGGTTACGGTGCTGAATAAACGTGATGCCTTACGACGTTGAAAAAAGTGTTGAAGAATGTGATCTCGAGTTACATACTTACGGTGTCGAGGCATTGTACAAACTTGAACGTACATAAATATTCATAATGAATATAACATATATATAACATTTCACGTAAAAAACGGTTAAAACGACAAAAAAACTATATCGAGATGGATGTCATATCGAAAAACACGAAATTCTCATTTTTTTGATGTAATTTGTTTGATTAAAATATTAGTAATTTTTAAGATAATTTATTTTAAACTTTAATTGGGTAAAAAGTTTTTAATTAAAAAATAAAATAAAAAGTCAAATATGGTAGGCGTGTGTTTAATTTTTCTTCCAATTTTACCCCTAAGCATTTTAAAATTAAAAACTCTATTTAATATGAGTTGTTGGATCAAAAGAGATCGAGTGGCTGAGATTTGTTCTCACGTGCACAATGAAAAATGAGTTTTCATTTGAACACACACACACACACACATATATATATATATATATATATATATATATAGAGAGAGAGAGAGAGAGAGAGAGAGAGAGAGAGATATCAAAATAAATAAAATAGGATGTTATTGTATGACTTGATTCTTTAAATTTTTAAAAAAATTAATTATATTAAATATGATTTAATTTTATTATTTTATTGTAATGGTGGAAAAAAATATGGTTTTATTGTTTTATGTAACACCCTAAAAATAAGGATAACAAAAACTTTCCATAAATGGAGATATGGTATAAAGTTTGCCATAGCAAGAGCCTCCCAAAAAGGGGAAATATACAAATAACCTGTTTAATCACAAATCTGTAATTTAACGGATAAATAAACAACAACCAACTAATCTAATTTCTACATCTAGAAAAGAGATTACAAAAGGGGTGTCATCTATAAACCCAAATCTTCCAAAAATAGTTCAAGTGCCCAAATCCCCAAGCTCTTGCCCAAAGCATCTAGACTTGCCTAGGAGCCGCGCCGCTAACACATGAGATACACATCGACACCAAACAAGTGTTAGGCCAAAAAGCCTAGTGAGTCGAACAATAATAAGCATGCATGAACAATTACAATTCTTATCAGCAGTTAACAAGTGTTCAATATATGTAGAGTCATTAGGGGAGACCCAAAGCACCAATCGAGCCCACCCCAAGAGTCGATATACCTTGATGCCCTTAACAAGAAACATCCCAAGGCCTGGCACACCCGTAGACTACTCCAAAGGAAAATTCCCTGAATGGCGGAGGTCTAGGCACATACCATCACAGTGGCGCCCAAGACTACATCCTCAATATGAACTGACTTGGTTCGTCCAACATAATGCATATAGGAGGTCCTTTAGGTGTATTTCAACCCCAACATATTTTCATTCCGTCTATGGGTATAATATTACCATCCTATCCTCATGAAGTCCAACAAAAGTCCCAAATGACAATTATATTCATCATGCATATAAATATGTCACCAAAGTGATATTCCAACTAAAACCATCACAACACACATATATGCATACATTTAACATATCAAGATACCCATCATATATATCCATGGGAAAAGCCCCAAATAATGGTACACATAACCTAAAACATAGCATATCACCAACATCCATATTTCCAACCATTTTTATCAAGAAATCCCAAATACTTGAACACATAAAGAATGAAATAACAAATAGAAGATTATGATGTGTATCTAGTTTTAACAAAGGTTTAGTAAACTCACAATCTAGGTTTTTTGACCAAAACCTAGAAAAGATGAAACCCTAGCTTTTGAAAAAGATGAGACTTGAAGAAGATGAAAATCTTGAAGGATGCTTCAATGAAATCACTTGGAGGAACCTTCAATGACGATTTAAATCTCTTATCACCCAAAATCTGAAAATTATAAGGTAGGAGACGAAAACCCCAAAATCAAGCTTTTGGATACTTGAGGAAGATGAAGATGGAGATGGTGGTGAAGCTTCCAAACCGAAACCTTGGATGATGATCTTCACTCTAGCAATAAATGATGGAAGATTGGTGGTTGAAGGAACCTTAGATGAAGTAGGTTGAGAGGAAGGGTTTGGGAGAGAATGTCATAAATGAAGAAGATGAGAAATGAGAAATATTTGGGAAAAATTCATTTAATGCCCGCACTGGGCTGCTGCCTCATGCGCACGACCCGTGCGTTTTTAATGAAGGATGGCGCACGGGTCGTGCACCGCACACAGAAGCACATCAACTTCTTCTCATTTGGTCAAATCCCGTTTTGGTCATAACTTATTCGATATAACTCCGTTTTCGCTACGAAAAGAACCGTTGGACTCGTAGTTGAATCATTCATCCATTCAAACTATAAAATTAAAGATTCAAGCCCAAAACCAAAAATCTAATTTAACCAATGAAATTTCGGGGTGTTACATTTTAATGTAATTAAAATTTTAATTTAAACAAACTAGATAATAAAATTATATCTTATTTTATTTAGAACGAATAAAATAAGATATATTTTTATGATTTGATTTATTAAATTAAAACTTTAATTATGTTAAAGCCGATATAATTTTATTGTTCTTTTACTATCATCACAACAAACATGTTTATTATCGATATTTTGACACCAAAATCATTGAAACCCTGAGAAATGAGCTCTAATTTTATCATCTTAAAATTAGAGGTTCCAATTTTTATATTGTTTTTCAGTCAAAAATTAAAAATCAACTGTTTAGATTTTAACGAAATAAAATATTTAAGTTACGAATATTTTAACCCACAATTAAATTAACAAGTGTAATAAACTAATAATTACACATTTCTAAAATCGTGTGCCTTTTTAATTATGAACATTTATTTTGGGACAGAAGGAGTACCGAATAATGATAAGACCATGTCGTATCTTTCTATTGATGGATGTTGTAGCTGATCTTTGCTATTTTCTAAATGCTAACATGTTTTCATGTTGGTGTTACCTGACATATGATGCTCTATGTTTTGCCTTGTGGCTGTGGGTTAAAATATTCGTAACTTAAATATTTTATTTCGTTAAACTCTAAACGGTTTGTTTTTAGTTTTTTATTGAAAAACAATATGAAAATTGGAACCTCTAATTTTAAGATGATAAAATTAGAGTTCATTTCTCAATGATTTTTAATGATTTTGGTGTCAAAATATCGATAATAAGCTTGTTTGTTGCAATGATTATAAAGAACAATAAAATTGTATCGCCTTTAACATAATTAAATCATAGAGTAAACTACGGTTTTCGTCCCTGTGGTTTGATGTTTATAACGATTTTCGTCCCTGGTCTTTAAAAACTGCTTTTTTGGTCCCTGTGGTTTTCATTTTACTTCCATTTTCGTCCTTCCATCGAATTCTGTTAACTTTTAACGTTAAAAATTCAAAAGATATTTTGAGAAGTTACATATTTGGTCCTTGTGGTATATGAAATTTTAAATATTCATCCCTAATAATTCATTTATTACTTTTTATTTCTTTATTATATTTTAATACTATATATATACACATACATGTTATTAATTTAAATATTAATGTTTTTGATTAATTAATTTAAAAACAAAGTTTAAATGAAAATATGGAATAGTGGAAGTATTAGATGGTAACTTAAAATAAACAAAAACTATTAATTTTAGGAAATTTCATCTTAAAACTTTAAAAATATTACATCGTTTACTGATCAATAACTTTACTGAAGTCACTGTTTTTTTTATTATAGTCGTAATACTTACACTTTAATTAATAAAATAAATAAATTTCTTAATATTTTTATTTATTATTTTATCGAAATTTTATTATTTTTAAAGAAATGGTTGGTTTTTTTATTATATTCTTTTTAAAAAAACGGTTGGTTTAAAATGGGATATTGATAAGTAATAAAAAAAATTAAATAATTTTTTATTATATCCTTTTTTTTAAACAGTTGGTTTAAAATGGAATATTGATAAGTAATACAAAAAAATCAAATAGTTTGTCTAAGATTAGGGTTGTAAACGAGCCGAACGAACACGAACAGAGGCTTGTTCGTGTTTGTTCGTTTAACTTAACCAAACAAACAAATAAATACGAACGGTAAGCGAACGAAACTTTTTGTGCTCACGTTTGTTCGTTACAAAAATATGTTTGTTCTTTTTCGTTTATGTTCGTTCGTTAAGAGCTAAACGAACGGACATTTGACGAACGGAAATTTAACGAACGAACGGAAATTTAATGAACGAATATAAACGAACGAATACTAATGAATAAAAAACAACCACATTTACTCATCATTTCGTTCGTAAAAAATAACATTAATATTTTTCATTTTGTTATGTTATTTTTTACGAACGAAATGATGAGTAAATTTGGTTGTTTTTTATTCATTAGTATTCGTTCGTTTACGTTCGTTAAATTTCCATCCGTTAAATTTCCGTTCGTTTAGCTCTTAACGAACGAACATAAATGAACACAAACAAACATATTTTTGTAACGAACAAACGTGAGCACAAAAAATTTCGTTCGCTTACCGTTCGTATTTATTTGTTTGTTCGGTTAAGTTAAACGAACGAACACGAACAAGTCTCCGTTCGTGTTCGTTCGGTTCGTTTACAACCCTAATCTTAGAGAAACTATTTGATTTTTTTGTATTACTTATCAATATTCCATTTTAAACCAACTGTTTTTAAAAAGAATATAATCAAAAATCATTTAATTTTTTTTTATTACTTATCAATATCCCATTTTAAACCAACCAACTTTTTAGAAAGAATATAATAAAAAAACCCAACCATTTCTTTAAAAATAATAAAATTTCGATAAAGTAATAAATAAAAATATTAAAAAATTTATTTATTTTATTAATTAAACTGTAGGTTTTTAAAAGTATTACAACTATAATAAAAAACAGTGATTTCAGTAAAATTATTAATCAGTAAACGATATAATTTTTTTAAAAATTTTAAGTTGAAATTTCCTAAAATTAATAGTTTTTATTTATTTTAAGTTACCATCTAAAAAAGTTACTCCCACTATTCCATATTTTCATTTTAAATTTTGTTTTTAATTAATTAATCAAAAACATTAATATTTAAATTAATAACATATATGTGTATATATATAGTACTAAAATATAATAAAGAAATAAAAAGTAATAAATGAATTATTAGGGATGAATATTTAAAACTTCATATACCACAAGGATCAAATATGTAACTTCTCAAAATATCTTTTGAACTTTAATGTTAAAAATTAACAGAATTTGATGGAAGAACGAAAATAGAAGTAAAATGAAAACCACAAGGACCAAAAAAACAGTTTTTAAAGACCAGGGACGAAAATCGTAGTTTACTCTAAATCATAAAAACATATCTTATTTTATTCGTTCTAAATAAAATAAGATATAATTTTATGATATAGTTGGTTTAAATTAAAATTTAATTACATTAAAACAATAAAACCATAACTTTTTCCACCAATACATAAAATAATAAAATTAAATCATATTTAATATAATTAATTTTTTAAAAAATTTAAAGAATCAAGTCATACAATAACATTCTATTTTATTTATTTTGATATATATATATATATATATGTGTGTGTGTGTGTGTGTGTATGTGTGTTAAAAATATATTTTTTATTTTTCTTATCATAAAAAGACACAAATTAGGCAAAATGACTAAAATGGTCCCTAATTTAATGGAGTTAACGAATGCGTTAGTCAGAGGAACCATGATCAAGATAAACTGAATACCACAGGGACCAAATCCACAATAAACTTACTATAGAGACCGTAGTAAAAGAAAGTAACAAAACACGGGGACCAAATCCACAATTCACTTTATAAATTACAATACAAGTTTCTTTTTATTATTTTTTATGATATTTTCAAGTTTTTTTCGAAAATTTTCAATCCTTTAAAGGTTTTTTCAAGTGAATATAATATTTAAAGTGTATTTTAGTGTTCAGTTTAAAAATAATAACTACAAAAATACGTATAACATTTTTGGTGTAATCTTTATTTATAAAAAAAGTAATTTTTTTTAAAACCATGTGGGGCCTAGGACCGGGACCAATTGTCAGACCTAGGATAAGTTTTTGGATTTTTGGTCGGGACAGGTTGACCCGTTTTTTTAAAAGGACGATTCGGTACCAACCACACCTTGGCCATCTCCAATTTTTGATACATAGACAAGAAAATTAAATTTTTAGATAAAATCGCTCCACCCATTTGTCAAGTGATTACACGTCAAAGGCAAGATCATATAGGAATTTGGAAACTATAATAATGATGAATTTGTACAAAAACAAGGTGGTGTTTTCTAATCTATCACCCCCCATATTCTGATTTGACTTTCGAACTCTTATTATATAATTGGTTTTTAACTGTGCAAAAGATTTCAATTACTCTTGGACAAATTGGTGTTGTAATCAGAGGGTTTGGGGGGAGGGGGAGTAATTTCTTAGTTTGTTCGTTTCGATATCGTTAGATATATATATATATATATATATATATATATATATATATATTGTATTGTTTTTAGTTATTTTCTCATAGTGTTGGATTTGTTTTCTTTTTTAATTTTCTGATTCTTGCATAAACAATCTTCTCTACTCTTGTCTTTTGATTTTTTCTTTTAATAAATTTGATTATTTAATAAATAATAATTTGTATTATTATTTTTAATATATCACGCGGCTTTATACACGCACTTACATAGTCAAGAGCATTCTCCTTCTACTTTGCACTTTGAAAGTCGTGGCTTTCCTTTTGAGGAAAATATTCATGTTGAAAATTTTAAATATGTTAAATTAATTTCAACGTTTCATATTTTCTCCTTCTTAAAATAAATATTTACATTATTGTTTTAGTTTATGTAATATAAGTATCCATTTTTAAAGCTAAAATGTCTACTTTTTCATTCTACTTTTAATTATGAGATGAAAAAAATTTATTTCTCTATAATTAAGGATAAAATTATACTTTTGTTAATTAATAAGTGTAATAATTACACATTTTTATAATAATGGACTCATGGACATTTATTTTGAGAAGAAGGAAATATCATGTTATTATATATAAAAAAGAGTGAATTGTGGATTTGGTCCATGTGGTTTTGTGATTTCTTTGATTATGGTTTTCATACTATGTTTATTGTAAATATAGTCCCTGTGGTATGCAATATATTGTGGCTATGGTCCCTAAACACTAACACCATTAACTTTAAGGGTTAAAGGTATCATGTGTCTTGCACACTATGAGCATAATAGTCAATTTACTTTCAACTTTCAATTTAACCTATACGCTTTTAAAACAAAGAATATTAAATTGTGGATTTGGTCCCTATGCATCATTCATCATCTTTAAAATCCATTTATCATATCTTTTAATTTTTTTTCGTCCAATATTCATTATCAAAGTACAAGAAAAACTAATTTATTAAAATTCAAAACAATTTACTTGCATTTAAAAATAACAATTGTTTAAAACCAACACTACATCCTAAAAAAAGACAACATATCAAAATAACAAATGTTTGAAACCAACATTACATCCCAAATAAGACAACCCATCAAAATGATAATTGTTTTATATCAACATTACATCCCGAAAAAATAAACTCATCAAAATAACAATTGTTTAATATCAACATAAAAACTCGAAAAAGACAACCCATCAAAAGCGAACCGAAAAAACCCGACCCTAACTACCCAATCGTACCCGATACATGAAGTCCGAAATTTAGGTCGGGTATATAGGTTCGGGTAGGGTCTTAATCTCCGTCACCCGATCCGACCCGAAACCCGAATTTTTATTAACTAAATATAAATACTATTTTTTAATTACTTTTCCTAAAAATACATAATCATATTTTTTTTCATGTTCAATCCTATTATGTAATCTAATCTATACTACTCTTATATTTATGTATGCTAAATGTGGAAAACTTGAATTGCAAAAACAATACATGAGAATGGAGATGAGGCGTTGGTGTTTTTTTTGTGAAATGCTAAAGTAAGGTGTCAAGCCCAATGTATTAACTTTTATTGAGAGTTATTTTTATGGTGGAAAAAGAAAAAAAAAGAAAAAAAATGGATTAATCCGAAATCCGAACTGATCAAACCCGAAACCCGACTAGGCCCGACACCTAAAACCTGATTCATGCGATTACAAAATTCGGGGCTTCCATTTCCTACCCGAAACCCGATCGGGTTTTTCATTTTCCCCTCCGATCCGACCCGACCCATGCTCACCCCTATATAAAACAATTGTCATTTTAATGGGGTTTTTTTTAGATGTAATATTGGTTTCAAACAATTTTTATTTTGATAGGTTGTCTTTTTTAGGATGTAGTGTTGGTTTTAAACAATTGTTATTTTTAAATGCAAGTAATTTGTTTTAAACTTTAACAAATTAGTTTTTCTTCTAGTTTGACAATGAAGATTGGATGAAAAAAAAAAATTAAAAAGAGGTGATAAATGGATTTTAAAGACGATGAGTGATGCATAGGGACCAAATCCACAATTTAATATTCTTTGTGTTTAAAAGTGTATAAATTAAATTGAAAGTTGAAAGGAAATTGACTATTATGCCCATAGTGTGCAAGACACATGATGCCTTTAACCCTTAAAGTTAATGGTGTTAGTGTTTATGGACCATAACCACAATATATTGCATACCACAAGGACTATATCCACAATAAACATAGTATGAGAACCATAGTCAAAGAAATCACAAAACCACATGAACCAAATCCATAATTCACTCTATAAAAAATGAATATTTGTTAATAAATGGATAGTTTCTTGAAAAAAACATATATGAAAAGATATCTTTCATTTTCTAGCATTATCAAATATACTTCTAAAAATTATATTTTTATATTCCTTTTAATTTACAGTTGTGAAGAGGTAAAACACGTAGCTGAAAATTAAACTTTTACTAGGCATATACCTGCGTGATGCAGCGGAATGTAAGTAAATAACGAATAATTAATGTTACATCCTTTATAGACATGTCATCAACAATCAACCATGACCTAAGAATCACAATTTATGAAACCCTAAACCCATAAAGATATTCAATAATTAGTTTATATTACAATTATTGACGGAAAAAAATTATAATGATATAATTTATAATAAGAATGAAACGTATTTTACGATTATGTATTTTTAATGTGCTAACAGTGAAAAAAAATAAAACGTATGGATAGAAAACAAATTAATTCGTAGATATTCATGATATTTAATAGTACGGTTAAATTAAAAAATATTCAATATTGTGCTCGTTTTGAAGGTATTGACGAGACGATTATAATGGTATAATTTGTAGAAAAAGGAACGTATTTTTTCATTGTATTTTTATTCATATACGATTATTTGTGTTAATATGATAATGGTGTAAAATGAAAAATAAAAAAGTAAAGGATATAAAATAAATTAAATAAGTAATTGTAAGAATGATAAATGTAACATTATAACGGTAGTAAATGTTATTGTACAAAAGATTGTACCATTTTAGAATTTTTATATAATAATATAGATAGATAACTACCAAATAGTTGTATCCCAAAATTAAAAGAACTAAATTTAAAAGATTCAAATTCAGTAAAGTTATAATAATTTTGCTGAAAATTATACATATTTCATATGTTTCATCTCCTCAAATTATCACTGGTAATATAGTTTTGATCTCTTGTCTTTGTTGATTTTGAATAAGGGTCTGTTTGTTTGCAGCTTAATCAGCTTAATGAGACTCACAACTTATTCAGTCAGCTATATATGACTGTTTGGTAGTGGCTTAATCAGTAAGATTTCAAGGGGGAGCTTTATGCAGAAAGCCAAGTTTTTTTCAAACCAGTCCCTCTCATTAAAAAACACGTTCCTTCCATCTATGAAAAAACTCTCTCAAATAAAAACCTTCTAAATCTATACAGACAGATTAATCAACACAGACAGATTAATCAACACAGACAACTTTATCCATACAGAACTTAATGGAAAACCAACCAAACAACCCCTAAGTATGCTAAAACATTTCATGTTTTACGCTGTGTTCTCAAGTTTTTTTTGTGAAGGAAATGAAGGAAAAGGGGAGGAAAGTAAGAGGAAAAGAAAAAATGTTGTGTTCTCGAGTTTTTTTAAGGAGAGAAAGGAAAGGAAAGAAAAGAAAAATATTGCTTATTTTCCTCCAAAAACTTTCCTCCCAAATGTGGGAGGAAACGGAAGTAAAGGAAAGAAAGAAATTTATAAAAAAATTAAAAATATTTATAAAATTACATATATACTCATTAGTTACATTCCACTGTTAAATAAATAAGGGTATATTCGTAAAAGTGACATATTTCCTTTCCTTTCTCTCCTACTGGAGAACATGAAAATTTATTTTCTTTCCTTTCTTTCATTTATTTTCATTCAATCTCAATCTCAAGAACACAACTCGAGAACACAGTGTTAGTTAATCGATTGAGAGAAGAAAATGAAAAACCCCAAAATTGGTGGGAAATGTGTGAAATTGAGGAGATGAATTCAAAATAAATTGGTGGAAAATGAAAAACCCCCAAATAAAGTTAATCGAGCCTCTTTGGCAGTTGTTTTTTCTTCCACGATCGAATGCAAACAATGCCATTTCAATTGGATCTGGATCTAGCTTCCGGTTCAAGAATGAAAAAGGGAAGAATAAAGTGACGTTCTATTTGAGGATGCAGGAGAAAGAAGTCATGATGGTGGATTGGATGACAAATTATTTGTTAGCCCCTTTCAACTTGCCATTTATCCAATAATTTGTTTCAAATTTCAAAAATATCATAAAAATGTCATCGCCTTTTATAACCGTAGATTAATTCAATTAATAATTATGATTGTTTCTCAACCTTTTTGTGGTTCTCATTTGATTACCATCATCTCTCTCTATATATATATGTATATAAACACTTCGATCTAAAACATGTTTTTATTACAATTAATTATGTCATTTTGATTATTAATTCACATGATCATTTTTGAAGTACATCCTACATACGCTTTATTTCTACAATTTTTAAAGAACCAATATATTATGAAACAACCAACTAAATATAAAGATTACAAACCGAGAAGTTGTTTATCAGATGTCATTTACCTTACAAGGTGAGCAATACAATGATCGAGAATCTTACCTAGTAAAAGACATAACAAAGATCGATAATCTTACCCTGTAAGTGAGAGAGAAGACTTTTACCAGATGAGCATTTACCGGATAAAAGACGTTTATCACCAATTCATTTTGATAATCGAGAATGTTACCCGATAAGGTAAGTAAAGATGGTAACTATTCCCAGTAAATGCTTAGCCAATAAATGTTTGATAAACGACCCCTAAATACAAAATTAATATAGTAAAATCGATGGTATTTTTGTTTGACTGTATTTTTTTTCTTTAAGCTAAAAAAAATCAATTGGTCTTATTTCAAATGGGTTGGGCTTATTGGATGTTGGGCCTGAGCTTCTGTATAAAATTATAAATGTATTCATCATCCCTGTCTGTTGAAGAAAATTCTGTAAAGAATCTGGCATATTTGGCGGGAGAGATATGGCTAACAAACTGATCAATGAAATGGATCTGCGAAATCGAGGTATGCTTTCGATCCAGACTTTATTGTTCGTGATTATCATTATTAGGGCTTTAATTGAAATTATTATGTTATGTTTTAATGTCGTTATTATTAGATTACTGTTGAGTTTTATGTTAGATCTAAAGGCGTCTATGAATGATACGTGTGTTTGGGCAAAATCACCTGCAATTTCAGGCAATAAAGCTGTTAGTTGTTAGTCACTACTATTCTTTTCATTTTCTTCATATTAGGCCTTTTGGATTATATATATAACTATACAAGAGGATGTGATATCAGACATGTATCGAGTAATTATAACACAAAAGTTTGCTACTTAGATCAATGATCCCAATTGTGTTCATTACAATTGGTATAAGAGCCACTATTTGCGACTAGAAGGCTACATTGGCGGTTATAGTTGAAAATTTTCCCCAAGTATTCATGGAACTCAAAGGACTGCCACCAACAAGAAAATAGAAGATCTCGCTATTCCGTTTGATTCCAAATAATGAACAAGTTAAACATTAGGTCCTATAAATGTGCAATGCTATCGTAAGAAAGAGATTGGAAGATTGTAAAGTGTTGCTACAAGTTAACAAACAACTTTCCTTTTGCATCACCTCTGTTGTTAGTTAAAAAGAATGATGCTGATGTTAATAACGTTTTTAGAACAAGGGATGCTTTAGTTGTTGTACGAAAAGATCAAATGTCATCTTCTTGCTGTCAATATGCTCACTGACAACCTTACTTTGTCCAAAAATGAATGGAGACCAATGATCACACTATTCAGCTCGGGGAAGCTTCCGCTCCCTTGATAGTGTTTCTATCGCTTCCACAAAATCATACATGAAAGTCTGCGTCCTAAATGATGATTCTGTTGTGGGATTAAGGAAGTCCATTTCCAACAACATGATTTTGTGTCGCAAAATTTAACACTTCACCTTGATACATACAAAATCACGAAAAAATACCAAACGGCAGAAACTCCACCTTAATGCTAAAACCTGAACAACAATGTTGATCCCAATAGCTGGTAACAAGCATTCTTAGACCATAATAGGCATTTGAAACTTATCTACTAATGAACATTGACATGGTCATCATCTGTTACTGGTAGAGTCATAGTTTGCCCATCTAGTAATGTCAAATCCAATCCTCATAAGTAGAAATATAAACTTGATCAAATTTGATATATGATATGATTCTCTTCTTCCTCGAAGTACCAATGCAGCACTAGCACCTCTTTAACCGAATAAGATTCGAACAGTGCTCGAATTTGGCTTAATGGTAGTGACTTGGTAAACATGTCCGATGCTTTGTCATCCCCAAGTATTTTTCATGCACCTCCTTGGATTATGTATATGTATCATGTATGTTTGTGTAATGTATATATGTGCTATGTGTGTGTGTGTATGTACCCTCATAATTATGTATGTCTTGTGTGTGCGTGTGCGCGTGCGCGTGCATGTGTGTATATATGTGTATGTACTTAAGTATGTCATAAAATTATGAAAAAAATGCCAACTTTTTTAAAAAACTGGTCAAAGACCTGTTCTAAATGAGTCCCCGTTCTGGGCCTTAACCAGTCGTAGGCCAAAAAAATCATAACTGGTCGTAACTGGAGGTTCCTAACTAAATCCTAAACCGGGCTTTTTACAGTCTTGGTCCTCAGACCTGGTCCTAGTTGTGCATCTCTAGCCTACAGTGGCCTGGACGTATGTGAGCAAAGAAATTTTGTGACAAAAAACTCTAGTTTTTCTAGTTGAATATTATAGTTAGTATGCAAGTGCGTTTTAGTTTTTAGTACAACACAGAGTAAAAGAAACTTGTAAAGCTGTTGTTAAGTATGATGTTTAACCACAAGGTTGTGGCGTGGTGGTAAGAGCCTGAGGACTTCATAGCGGTTGCCCGGGTTCGAGCCCCACTCGCAGCATTGTGGCCACGGGATGAATGCCCGCGGGCCATAGGCCTGTTTTCCAGGAGATTAGTCCGGGCCCAAAGTGGTATGGGATACTCATTTACAAAAAAAAAAAAAAAAAAAAAAGTATGATGTTTAATAATGTTATAAGGAGGAAAGCATAAGTGAAAGAAAGGGAGTCGGTGATAAGAAGAGGGTCATCATAGCCATGTTGTTGTGTTTTAACATAAAATGTTGAATTTTTGTAATTAGAAAATTCAATAATATCAAGAGATGAATATAAAACCAACAACTTTATTGGTAAAGATTGAAACTTTATTTATAAAGTATTAAACTTTGTAATAAAGATCAACAATTAATAACACAGATTCATAAATATTATAAAGTGAACCTAATAACGAATCTATCCTTCGCGATAGATCGTTTAGAAGAAGGGGTAGAAGATAGACTGTCCACTCTAGTGGACGGAAAAATAAAACAATGCAGAAATTGTAAATCACCAATCTTTCCTTCCTATTATCAGCAACGATGAACCAGACTGTTTAGAAGACGATTGACAGCAAGTAACGAAACTGCACGGTTTAATATAAACCTGTCCTTAAAGGTTTTAACGACACTCTTTTAAGCTGTGAGTCTACAGTCGTTTACCCCAGGATTTGATGCAGCTTTAGCCCCAATACTAACAGCTATAGTATCGACTATTTAATGCAAATCTTGACAGAAAACAGTAGAGAACAGAAGTGTTCTTGGCAGCCTCGTGAAACAGATCACAGATCGAGATTGAGAGTACGAGAGAGAGATCAGATAGCGATAGGAAGAGATAGCAGATTTTTCAATGTATATACAGGAACCGAAAACTCCAATTTATACTTGAAAACCCAATGGAATAATCTGAGAATATTCCTTGATTAACCCCCAAGAATCGGATCAAGAGGTTAAGTTGGAGACTAAGTCTCCAACTGATTTTCAGTTGGAGACTAAGTCTCCAACTGATTTTCAGATTAATAGCCACGTTTTTAATCAACTGAAAAATTAAAACTTTATCTGAAAAAATTAATTATCTGCTCATTATCTAATTAACTTCTCTATATCTCGATCCTAAAAAAGAAAGCTCGTAGCGAAGTGCGCGACTCTTCGCGAGAACCGCGCCCGCGGCTACGCGCACGTGCGTTGCACTTCTTTGAGACCCCCACCATAAGCCTACCAATTTACTCAACACCAACTTGAGAGGATAAACTTATAAGCTACAATTTCTTTTATGTTTCTACCAATGTGGGATGGAAAAATTCCAACCTACACTCAAATTTCCAACATAAAATGAATGTGTATGCTTATAAATCCTTCGTGGAGCATGTTGTTGTGTTTATACAAAAAGCTAATTTTGAACATAAGCATTTGTGCATCACGAAAAAGTTTATATTTCCCTAAATATGAGATTGAGAAAAGGTTTACCAGAAGTGAAGTCACCACCACCACTACCATCTCAACCGGTTGCTAAACTCCCACCCTACGCACAGGGGCGGAGCCATAATTTAAATACAGGGGAGATATAAGAACGTTTCCCCTATCGGTCCTTTGCACCCTCTCTTGTTTCTAATCCCTATGTCTTCTTATGCTATCGTCATCATTGTTGCCATAGACCCTTTGATGTTCATTTTGTCAAAATTTTAGTTTTATTATTTTCCTATCAAAAAATTTAAAGGGACTCTTTGGTTCAGATCAAGGAATGAAAATGGTAATAAAAATAAAAATGACAGGGAATGAATTTTCATTCCACCCAATTTAACCTGGAATGAAATGGGCATATGAAGGAATGAACTCATTATATAATATACACCAAACAATTTTTTTTTATTATCATTTCTCATTGGTTACTGCTTAATACTTTTAACCAAACACCCCCTAAATTTTCAAAGTTAATAGTTTAGATTTCGATTACCAAACTATTGCAAATCGAAAATGCTATTTTGTTTTGCTTATTTACTCAAGTTTAATGTAAATTTATATTTTCATAATGATCAGCCTAAACAAAACGTTTTCATATTAAAAGCCTAAACAAAACTTTTTAAATTTAAATGGAATTTTTTTCTCAATTAATTTCTTCTCTCTCACAAATAAGAGTGCATCTTTGCACCTTTTCTTGTTTGAGGACTCTAAGGGGTTGTTTTAAAAAAAAAAACTTCTTAATGGCTCTTAAGTCTGAATCGTTCAGACCTTTTTACACACCACCTCTTATTAATTATAACTAAAATAAGACTCCAAACTTTAGACCTCTTAAAAAACAAGCGCACCTAAGTCTATATACTACCACAATATTAGTATATCTTTCTCCTAATTCACCACTTTTGTTCTCTATATCTTTACCTTTTTATACAGCAGAGCTTGAGCATTTACTAATTAAAAAAAATCAGGGGGAGCCAATGCCCTCCGTGGCTCTGCCCTTGCCTACGCATGTGCAGCCTTGAACTTATTATACGATATACCACCAAATGTTCTACATGTTGAACCTTGTTTCTAACAGGGTTTCTTAAACCCATTTCGAACCTCTGTGTGTGTGTTCTTTGTTGAGCAAAGAGTTGAAACCCCCAAATATTTATGTGCATCTGGAACGATGATTTGAAGTAGGCCATGAAATCATATGGTGTAACTTTGCATTTTAATGGGGAGTCAGAGTTTATTTCTGGAAAGGTAAGTGGGGGGAGGGGGTTCACCGGAAGGGGGGATGGGGGGTGTTGAAGATTGGGATGGATGGATTAGGATGTTATGAAATCCTTTGAACTGTGTTTTTTTTTTTTTTGCTAGGGAAGCAAAGATGGTGACTCTTTCCTATAGGCACTTACCAGGTAAGCCTTTATCTAAATCACGGACAACGCCTTAAAGCGTCATAGCGTGAGCCACACTTTACATAAACGTTATGGGTTATTTCATAACGGCGGAGACGCGTCTTGCGCCATATCGCGCCATGGCGCGCCTTTTTGAACACTAACTTTTATACATTTTATATATAGATTAATAGTTTAATACATTAGATAATGTTATTTTATTGTTATTATAATATTAAAGATGTTTTTAATGTTTTCTTAGTGTGATTGAAGTTGGATTTTTTTTAGTTTTCAAAAGATCTACAATTTTTAGTGTTCTTTTTATAGTGGTTGGGTTGGGGATGCACTAAAAAAAATAGAGGTCAATAAAGTAGACCTCTATATTTGGTAGACCACTAAAATCAAATATTATTATTTTATTCAATTTTTATAATTATATATAGATTAATAGTTTAATACATTAAATAATATTATTTTATTATTATTATAATATTAAATATGTTTTTAGTGTATTTGTTACTTTTGCAAACTAGCTTATAAGCTAGCTTGTAGCTGATAAGCTACCTTTTCAAAACGCTACTTTAAGTAACGTTTCAATAAGCTAGCTTATAAGCTAACTTATGGTCATCCGAACGTGTATCAGGAAAAAAAAAAACTAGCTTATAAGCTAATTTTTTTTGCCGAAATAGCCTTATTTAAGAGGCATTATTAGTATTTCAGTATTATTTTTTGAGTGATTGAGTTGGAAATGTACTAGGCTACATATTTTACTATATTTGCAAATATTTTATTATATTTGCAAGTGGAAGACATATGTAATGGGCCGGAAGTTTACTCTGATTCACACAAACTCAGTCAACTCCATTGCTTCATCTGCTAAATTTCATCTCTGCCTTACTTCGAAATCAAAACCCCAAAAAAAAGAAACAATCTTTTCTTTTTCCGATGGCTGTTGCAGAAATCTTTCTTGGTGCATTCATCACTGTGTTGTTTGAGAAACTCACCTCTGCTGACTTGATCAGGCTAGCTCTATCTGAAGGAATATTTTCTGAGCTGCAAAAATGGAACAACACCTTGTCCCAGATTCAAGCTGTGCTTGTTGATGCAGGGCAGAAGCATCTAAGAGAGATAGCTGTTCAATCATGGCTGCACAAACTCCAGCATTTGGCTTACGAGATAGACGATGTGCTAGATGATCTGACCACTGAAGCTATGCAACGCCAGTTGAAAGAAGAATCTTATGCCTGTACCAGCACTAGTAAGGTATCGAAGATCATTCCAACTTGTTGTACTAATTTCACTCCTCGTACCATTGTGTATGGTCGTAGAATGAGTTCTAAACTCGATGAGATTACAACCAAATTGCGTGATCTTGTAGAGGAGAAAAATATTCTGGGTTTGAATAATAATGTTGAAAGGTCAAGTAGAGCAAGTAGACGATTGGAGGAAACTTCGTTGGTTGATGTATCCAGAATTGTAGGTCGGGAAGGGGATAAAGAGGCATTGCTCGTGAATTTGTTGGGGAATGACTCATGTAGTGAAAATTACAGCATTGTATCCATAGTCGGCCTGGGAGGGATAGGGAAAACCACTCTTGCCCAAGTTTTGTACAAAGAAAAGAAAGTGACGGATCACTTTGAACTCATGGCATGGGTTTCTGTTTCTGATGAGTTCGATGTATTTAATATTAGCAAGGCTATTCTTCAAGCTGTAGGTGGGGAGGACAAAAAGTTTGCTAATCTAAACCTGCTTCAAGTGGCCCTTACTGAAAAACTTTTAAAGAAAAGGTTCCTACTTGTTCTAGATGATGTCTGGAACGAAGATTACAAGGAGTGGGAACTCCTCCAACGCCCTTTCCTTGCCGCGGCATTTGGGAGTAAAATTATTGTGACAACACGGAAGACCACAGTTGCATCAGTGATGGACTCCGTTCAAGCATACCCTCTAGAGCTTTTGTCAAATGAAGAAGCTCTATCTTTATTTGCTCAACATGCTTTGGGTAAACAAAACTTTGATTCACATCCGACACTTAAAGTGCATGGTGAAGGGATCATGAAGAAATGTGGTGGGTTGCCTTTGGCTTTGATAACAGTTGGGAGGGTGTTGAGAACAAAACTAAATGATGAAGAATGGGAGGAGTTGTTGAATAGTGAGATATGGAATTTACAGAGTGAAAGTAAGATTCTTCCGGCTCTAAGATTAAGCTACTATGATCTTCCTCCCCATTTGAAGCAGATGTTTGCTTATTGCTCCTTATTCCCCAAGGACTACGTGTTTCACAATGATGAACTAGTCCTACTATGGATGGCAGAAGGGTTTTTGTATGAGTCAAAAGGTAGCAAGTCAATGGAGAATTTGGGTCGTGAGTGTTTTGAGGAGCTGAAATCAAGGTCTTTTTTTCAGCATTCAAGTAATGATACATCAAGATGTACGATGCATGACCTGATAAATGACTTGGCCATGAGTGTTGCAGGAGAGTTTTTCTTTACGTTGGATGATAAGATGAATGTTCACGACAAGAATGGAGCTTTGGAGAAGTTCCACCACTTTTCATTTATTCGTCAAGAATATGGAGTGTATAGAAAGTTCAAGGCATTAGAAAGAGCTAGACGCTTGCGAACTTTCTTAGCGGTGTCAGTAACATTAGATGCTTGGCAAAGTTTCTCCTTATCCGACAAGGTTCTTTTCGAACTACTTCCCCAACTACACTTCTTAAGGGTGCTAAGCCTAAGCAATTATTCAATCACAGAGGTACCACAATCCATTGGTAGTCTCAAGCATATGCGGTATCTCAATTTTTCCAAAACTAACATCACATGCTTACCAGAACAAGTCGGTGACCTTTATAATCTACAAACCTTGTTGGTTTTCGGTTGTGTTTCGTTATCTAGCTTGCCAGAGAGCTGTGTAAAGTTAATAAACCTGCGACATCTTGACATCAGTGATACTCCAAGATTAAACAAGATGCCTTTTGGGATTGGTGGCTTGACGAGTCTACAAACTCTATCCAAAGTCAGTATTGCAAGAGCTAATGGGTTCAAAGTATCTGATCTTAAGGGCCTATCACATCTTCAAGGACAACTTTCCATTAAGGGGCTGCAAAAAGTGCCAAATGCAATACATGCAAAAGAGGCCAATTTGCAGCAAAAGAAGGGTCTTTGTGATTTGGAGATGGAATGGAGTGATGATGTCTTTAATGATTCTCGGAATGAAATAAATGACTATGAAGTACTCGAAGGACTAAGGCCTTATGATAAGTTGAAAAGCCTGAAGATTTTGTACTACATGGGAATGAAATTTCCTAGTTGGGTTGGGGATGCCTCATTTGGTTGCTTAACCCAGCTTACACTACGTGGTTGTAAAAATTGTACATGTTTACCAACACTTGGACACCTACGGTCACTTAAGAAGTTGTTTGTTGAAAGCATGAGTGGGTTGAAGAGACTGGGTTCGGAGTTACTTGGACATGGTATTGCATTTCCATCACTTGAACTTTTGGAATTCAAAGACATGCAAGGCTGGGAGATATGGTCAACTAATGATGGTCGGAAAGATGTCACTGCTGGATCGTTTCCTTGCCTCCGTAAGATTTGTATAAGAAATTGTCCGAAATTAGCTGTAGTGGCAATTGAATCAATACCGTCACTTCAGGTTGTATATGTACGAGAATGTTCTATAGCGGTGTTAAGAAGCATGGTTGGTGTGTCTCCATCAATTCTTAGATTGACAATGGTGAATATTGAAGGGCTTACTCAACTACATGGAAATGTTTTAGAACATCTCAGGGCAGTTGAATATCTATGCGTTAGACAGTGTGATGAACTTACATACTTGTGGGAATCAACATCGGAGGCATGCAAGATTCTTGTGGGTTTATACGATTTGAAATTAGTATCCTGTCAAAATTTGGTATCATTGGGAGAGAAAGAGGTTGATTTGGGGATCAGCTTGAAGTCTGTTAATGTGGTTCTCTACGACTGTCCGAGACTGGTGAGTTACAATTGTCCAAACAATATTGAGATGTTGGTGATACACTGGTGTCAGTCAATTACATCCTTGACCTTCCCAGCAGGACATGACATCACATCCACTGTGAAGATTCTTGACATCATGTCATCTCACAATTTGGAGGTGAGTTGGCTTTTCAACAGCTTATTGTCATCACTCGAATATCTTTCCATTGATGAAGTGCCGAATCTGAGGTCGTTTCCTGAAGGATGCTTAGTCCATCTTACCAGATTGACAATTTGTGGTTGTGATAACATAGAACTAATTCCTGGGAAAGGTTTTGGTTTTCTTCCCCTTCTTTGCTTAAGATATCTTCATATCAGTAACTGCAAGAATCTAAAGTCTTTTCCTCATGAGCATTTACAAAGTCTCACATCTTTAGAAGAGCTATTGATAAACGATTGTCCAAGTATGGACTACTCATTTCCTTGTGGTTTGTGGCCTCCTAATTTGAGTAAACTAGTAATAGGAGGCTTAAAGAAGCCCATGTCAGAATGGGGACTGCAAAATTTCCCAACCTCACTTGTTAAATTATACATACAAGGCCAAAATTCAGGAGTGGTTTCATTTGCAACGGCAGAAGATGTGTGGAATAGCAGCGATACTAGTTCATCGTCTTTTCTTCTTCCATCATCTCTAACTTTTCTACAATTCCGGGATTTTATGGACTTGGAGTCACTTTCAGAGGGCTTACGACACCTCATCTGTCTTGAAGAACTCGTTATTCGGTCATGCCCGAAGCTTAGAGATCTGCCAGTGACACTGCTTCCTTTACTTTCACGTTTGTTGGTGAGTTCCTGCCCGAAACTGGGAAATAAGTGTTGTAGTAGAAAAGGCAACTACTGGCCCATCATCTCACAAATCCCTTCTCTTCGTGTACATGATTGATGAAGGTACATGATGTTTTTTTTAAACATCTCGCTCATTCAAGTTTGCAGAAGTAATCCTATCTTACTATGTTTTTCCTCCTCCTATATCCATCTACCTTATAAAATCAATCACTAGATCACTGCTATGTGAGATCCTGGCACAAGCAAATCCCATCAGAAAATCCTCTGTTTTGCTGGAGGTCTCTCTTTTACAAGTCTTGCATCCATATCAGAAGTCCATTGAAGGCAGTCTCTCTCTCTCTCTCTCATCTCCAAATCGTTTTGCGTGCTCCTCGTTTCCATGTTTATATAGTTTTGGTTTCTAATTATTTTGTTTTCTGTTTTATTTTTAGATTGGCTTAAGGGTTTGGAATTTGGAACAAGTGCTGCTCAAATGTTGTCTCCATTCAGCCACATGTGTTGTATATCATCACCACAGTATGATCCCATTCTAAGCTCAAGAGGGAAATAAATAACCAACCCTTTTTCTCAATTTCAAGAAGGTATTTGTTCCTTATAGCCTTACAGGTAAGATTTGTAGTTTTGAATTCTTATTGGGTTTTTCTTAATGATTTAGATGGAGAAAAAAACAAAAAGACCCTTGTTTCAGTATTTATGTTTGATTTTGTAGCATTTGCGATTAGGATTTGCCATATTGATGGGAATGTAGAAGGGTTACCATTATAGGGAAAAACAATTTTTATGTGCAAATGCCAATACCTCATTCTTTATATCTTCCAATCTGTTCTCTCTTCTTTTGCGTTGCTAATGTGTTGTAGCTGGTTTCTTTTTTATGTGATCAACTCTTGAAGAAGGTTACCTTGAAAACTTATGCTTTTTGATGATTTTTGCATCTTTTGGCAAAAGATTTGGTGTTTTTGGTGAGTTATTGACCGGACTTAGAAAGATGCATGTTTAAGTTTCTTGTTGGGTTTTCAATTTGGGTGTCCTGATTTTTGGCTGTGTCTAGAAGTTGCATACGAGTTCTTGATGGATTTCTCAATTTGGATGGTTTTTATATATTTGTAGGTTTATCACTTTATCTGTATTTTTTTGCCACCTTCGTGTTCTTTCTAATATGTTCATAACAGTATGCAATATGATTCAGGCATATATGCTTGGCATGCTTGATTTGATGATTAGTTTTTCTTGATTGCTATGATATTTATAGTTAGATGCTGATAAAAATTTGGTCTTTATCTGGAAATATAGATACTTTTTGTTTTATGAATAGGGATTATGTCATCAAGGAAGCCCTGACGAGTAAAAAGGGGCCTTCTTGAAGTTGTTAAGAGTTTGCACTAATCTCGGCAAATTATACAACAGCAACTGTTTTTTGTAGAATTCCAGCCTAAAAAGCTGTTATACAACAGCAACTGTTTTTTTTTTTTGGGAGGGTGTCCTAGGTTATGGCTAGACTAATCTCGGCAAATTATGACTGCAAGAAATCAACTAAGTGGCCACAATTGTTTCGAACCCTGGACAGATGGGATATTCCACCACATTCCCTAGGGCCTTAACCACTACGCCACAACCCTTGTGGTTGAAACTGTTGATTGTTACTCACTACCATTCTTTTCGTTCTACCATCTTTCAGACCATATAAATAGGATGAATATGATACGAGAAATGTATGGAGTAATATTGAAGCAAAGTCTAGTTACAGAGAGTTGGCCTCTTTGATATAAAGTCCCAATTTCGTTTGTTATAATTGGCATCAGATAGCTATTTGTTGCAGGTTTCGACTGTTGAAGCCCACCATGGCTTATAATTTCCCCAAGTCTTGATGGAACCCAAAGGATGGCCACCAAGAAGAACAGAACACAAGGATGACAGTATTCCCTTAATGCCAATTAGTAGCCAACCAGTTAATATTAGACCCCCATAAATCTTGACATATATTTATATGTTTTCTTAAGAAAAGAATAAAACATATTGGTATTCATCTTGACACACCTCCCCCCCTGTGGTAGGTAACCTAGTCCCCAATAGCAACTAGTGCTCACAAAACCTACATCTAAGCAAGCATATAATTATTGGCAAACAACAAACACATCAACATAGTCAGGGGTTTAAAAAAATAATCAATCTATAATTAAAACAAATTTATAATAATATAATATATTAATTTATACAAATAAGGTAGTAAATAATATAATATGTTAATTAAAAGAATTTGAAATTTATTATTATATATATTATAAATTTTGAATTTTAAACCAACTTTAAAAAAATGTACATTAACTTATGATTTTAAATAACCGTTACATATAATATGAAAAAAAATAATCAAATAATATTAAAAATAATAATAATTGATAACTAAAATATATTGATCAATATTAAAAAAAAATTGATATATAATTATCAATAATTCTAAATAATTAAAAATGACTATCAATGTATAATTAAAATTTATGTTATAATTTTCAAATAATATTAATTAATACTTATTAATTATTAATAATATTTATTTATAATTAATAGTTAATAAATATTCATTAGACATAATTGGAATAATCACAAAAAACTCCTTATAAGTTACTCTAAGTAGCTTATAAAAAAACTAACTTATGTCAATCCAAACATGTAACCAGAAAATAAACTAGCTTATTTTTGCCAAACGATGCCCAAGACGATAAAAAGAACCTGCTTTTAATGATTCTTTTTATTTTGTGATAAATTTAATACTGCTTTAAATGAATGTCTTTCCAGCTTATAAAAAGAAAGTAACAAAATGTTTCATGTAAAGTTGGAATTAGAAAGAAAAGTAACAAAATGTTTCATGTAAAATTGGAATTAAAAGTAAAATCTTTCATGTGAATTATTGGATTTAAAAAAACGACAACAGCTACTTAATCATTATCCTTTAGGTAGCGTTTGATATGCAGACCGGATGGGACGGGACGGGACGGGACTAACTGTCTGTCCCACGTTTAGTTTAGGTTTAAAATCATATGTTTGAAAGAGGGTAATATTGTAATTTTACATTTAGTCTCATGTTGTTCCACCTATTTTGGTGGAACTAAAAAACTTAAGTTTTGTCCCATGAAATTTGATTTTTGTCCCATGTTGTCCCATGTGATTTTTGTCCCATAGCATACCAAACATGGGACTATTTTTTTTGTCCCGTCCTGACCCACCCAGTCTGCGTACCAAACACACCCTTAATGTGACAGAGGCTGGAAATTTACTCTCGTTCACACAACACAAACACACCAAATATCTTTCCTTCATCTGCCAACATCATCCCTAACTTCCGTCAGAAATCAAAACCCAAGAAACGTTCACAATCTTTTTTTTCCCAATGGTTGTAGCTGAAATGTTTCTTAGTGCATTCATCACTGTGTTGTTTGAGAAGTTGGTATCTGGTGACTTAATCAGGCTTGCTTGATCTGAAGGAATTGATGTTCAGTTGAACAAATGGAAAGACACTTTGGGGTTTTTTTTAAAACATCTTAATGACTCTTAAGTCTGAACCATTCAGACCTTTTTACACATCACCTCTTATTAATCATAACTAAAATAAGACTTCAGACTTTAGACCTTTTAAAAAACAAACGACACCTTTGTCCCAGATCCAAGCAGTACTCGTTGATGCAGGCCAGAAACACTTGAGAGAGAGGGCTGTTGAATTATGGCTGAACAAACTCCTTGGCTTACGACATAGATGACCTCCTCGATGAATTGGCCAACGAAGCTACGTAGCGCCACTTGAATTAACAATCATATGCCAGATCTAACACCGGTAAAGTATTGAAGATCTTTCGAACTTGTACTAATTTCACTCCTCGTACCATTATTTATGGTCGTAAGATGGGTTCTAAGCTAGATGATATTACAACCAACTTGGATCGTCTCGTTGAGAGCAAAAACATTCTGGGTTTGACTAGTAATAATGTTGAAAGGTCAAATAGAACAAGTAGATGATTGGAGGAAACTTCATTGGTTGATGTATCTAGAATTGTGGGTCGGGAAGGGGATAAAGAGGCATTGCTCTGGAAGTTGTTGGGAATGACTCGTGTAGTGAAACTGTCAGCACGTGTCGATAGTCAGTATGGGAGGGATAAGCAAGACCAGTCTTGCCCGAGTTTTGTACAACGAAAGGAACGTGAAGGATCACTTTGAACTCACGGCATGGGTTTGTGTTTCTGATGAGTTTGATATATTTAATATTAGCAAGACTATCTTACAAGCTTTAGGTGGAGAGGACAAAAGGTTTGTGGATTTAAATCTTCTTCAAGTGGCCCTTATAGAAAAAACTCTCAACGAAAAGGTTCCTACTTGTTCTGGGACGATGTCTGGAACGAAGACTACAAGGAGTGGGAACTCATCCAATGCCCCTTTGTTGTAGGGGCACTTGGAAGCAAAATTATCGTGAAAACACTGAAGACCACAGTTGCATCGTTGATGGATTCCGTTCAACTTTACCCTCTTGTTTTGTCAAATGAAGAAGCTTTGTTTTTATTTGCTTAAAACCTTTGGGTAAACGGAACTTCGATTCACATCCAACACTTAAATTGCTTGGTGAAGGGATCATGAAGAAATGTGGCGGATTGCCTTTGGCTTTGGTATCACTTGGGAGGGTGTTGAGAACAAAATCAAATGATGAAGAATGGGAGGAGTTGTTGAATAGCGAGATGTGGAATTTACCGAGTGAAAGTAACATTCTTCCCGCTTTAAGATTAAGCTACTATGATCTTCCATCGTATTTGAAGCAAATGTTTGCATATTGCTCCTTATTCCCAAGGACTACGTGTTTCACAAGGATGAACTGGATGGCTGAAGGGTTTTTGTACGAGTCAAATGGTAACAAATCAATGGAGAATTTAGGTTGTGACTGTTTTGAAGAGCTACGATCAAGGTCATTTTTTCAGCATTCAAGTAGTGATATGTCACAATATACAATGCATGACTTGATAAATGAGTTGGCCATGAGTGTTGCAGGGTAGTTTTTCTTTACCTTGGATAACAAGATGAATGCTCTCGACAAGAATGAAGCTTTGGAGAAGTTCTACCACCTTTCATTTGTTCGTCAAGAATATGGAGTATATAGAAAGTTCAAAGCATTACGCAGAGCTAGACACTTGCAAACTTCCTTAGCTGTGTCCGTAATGGTAGAGAGTTCGCTAAATTTCCACTTATCCAATAAGGTTCTTATCGAAATACTTCCCTAATTACAATTCCTAAGGGTGCTAAGCCCAACTAATTATTTAATCGAAGAGATACAACAATCCATTGGTAGTCTCAAGCATATGTGGTACCTCAATTTTTCCAAAACCCATATCAAATGTTTAAGGGAACAAGTCTGTGACCTCATAATCTACAAAGTTTGTTGCTTTCTGGTTGTATTATGCTATCAAGTTGGATAATTGTGTAAAGCTAAAAACCTGTGACATCTTAACATTAGCAATACTCCAGAGTTGAACAAGATGCCCTTAGGGATTCGAGGATTGATGAGTCTACATACTCTATCCAAAGTCATTCTTAGAAAAGCTAATGGCTTCAAAATATCTTATCTTAATGGCCTAATGCATCTTCAAGGTCAACTTTCCATTCATGGGCTGTAAAATGTGATAAATGCAATACATGCAAAAGATGCAAACTTACATCTAAAAGGTTTTTGTGATTTGGCGATGGAATTGAGTGATTGATTTGATAATTCTCAGAATGAAATAATTGAATATGAAGTACTTGAAGAACTAAGACCCTTTGATAAGTTGACAAGCCTGAAGGTTTTGAACTACATGGCAATGAAATTTCCAAGTTGGGTTGGGGATCCCTCATTTGTTTGCTTAACCCAGCTTACACTACGTGGTTGTAAAAGTTGTACATGTTTACCGACACTTGAACATCTACCAATGTTGTTTGTTGAAAGCATGAGTGGGCTGAAGAGACAGGGTTCGGAGTTCCTTTGACCTACTAATTCTTGCCATGGTATTGCATTTCCATCGCTTGAAGTTTTGGAATTTAAATATATGCAGATCTGGGAGGTATGGTCAAGTAACGGTGGTGACGAAGATCAAATTGCTGGATCATATCCTGGTCTCCGTGGGATTTCTATAATGAATTGTCCCAAACTAGATGTAGTGGAAATGTTGGGGAGCGGGTGCACATAATATAGAGGGAGAAGAAGAGTGATCAAAACTTGGATAAAGAATTAGAGATCGTGTGATAGCTCGCTTTCCTTAAGTGATATTTCGACCCTATACTGCCCGGGTATCACGAAATTCACTCAAGGATAATCTCAATTCATAGTATCGATTTAGGCAGAAATCGATCCTATTTAAATACCTTTAGAATCGTAATCGACCCTATATTAATAATGATAACAATACCCCATTGAATGGTATTGATTGTTGGACATAATGGTGGCGGTTACAAAAAGATTTGGAAGTTACAAAATTGATATCATAAAAGATATCAGTTACAGTGCATGGTGCGGGTAGCCGTGCGGGTTAACCCATGACACAACTCGCCCGCATCACTGTCTCGTCCCCACATTCCAGTGCACGGCGCGGGTTAACCCGCGGCACAACCCGCTCGAGTCACTGTCTCGGTTACAAAACTGATAAAACCGCCAAACGTGACCATCCAACTATCCCGGGTCATAGTTAGCTTACACGAGTGTGCACTCCACACCTCCTAACTCGTGTTATAGCTTAGCTACCAACCCCATTAATATAGGAAAACAAACTCATGCATAAATGAAAATATCTAAAAGATTGAATTTTCATCTTAGTACATACACATTTCAAATTCTCGAGAATCCAGGTTTTGTATGGATTGAACCCTTCAACCCATTTGAGTACCAGAAAATAACATACACATGAATTTAAATGATTCTCTAAGGTTTAAGCTTGACACTATACATGCCATGTGTCCTTATCCATTCGTGAGTGCATCAAAGCCAAGTCCAAGCTTCTTGAAGCGGACACACTTCACACTCATATAGGTAGTTCCTTTCATTATGCACCTGCACATGCATTTTTACAAAAGAACTATTACCTCCTTCACTTGCAGTACCGAGCACATACCCTGGGATGATTATTTTATGCTCCCATCCCTTAGAGTGAGCTTTCCCATTGAATTCAACTTCTAACGTTGTATTAGAAGGGAATTGGGTATCTCACCGTTAGAGATTTAGATGAACTTTAATCCCATCCCTATCACCGACTTGTGAACCAAGTCCCTAGCTAACCCCTTCATCAAGTGGTACACTAGATTTTGTTGTGACCGAACAAATTCAACCGAAATCACCCCATTCGTGATTAGCTCACGAATCATGCCATGTCTAACACCTAAGTGTCTAGACTTGCCATTATATACTTGACTATAAGCTTTAGCCAAAGTAGCCACACTATCACAACGGATAGAAATGGGTGATATTGGTTTAGGCCATAACGAAATTTCATGGACTAAATTCCTTAGCCACCCCGCCTCTTTACCGGCAGCGGCTAATGCCACAAATTCCGACTCCATAGTCAAACTCGTGATGCAAGTTTGCTTCTTGGAAGCCCATGAGATGGCACCTCCCCCAAGCAAGTACACCCAACCACTCGTAGAAGAGTGATCTTCTAAGTTGGTAATCCAACTTGCATCCGAATATCCCTCTAATATCGAAGGAAACCCGACATATGACAAACCATAATCAATGGTTTTCTTCAAGTATTTAAATACTCGTCTAATCGCTTGCCAATGTTGAATGCTAGGATTAGTAGTAAACCTACTCAACTTTCCTATGGAAAAAGCGATATTCGACCTAGTGCTTGTCATGACATACATCAAACATCTAATAACCTTTGAGTACTCAAGTTGTGACACTGCTTCACCCGAGTTGGGCATAAGCTTCACACCTGGATCAAATGGAGTACTCACCGGAGAACAATCAAAGCAATTAAATTTCTTTAATACTTTCTCAATGTAATAAGATTGTGTAATTGCAATCCCTTTGTTCTCACGCTTGATCCTTATTCCAAGGATCACCTTCGCCTCTCCCATATCTTTCATGGAGAAACTTGATGACAAAAACTCTTTGGTTTTATCAACTTGATTTTGGTCGGTGCCAAAGATCAACATGTCATCAACGTATAAGCAAATGATTACTCTGTTACCGAATGTGTCAAATTTGCTATATACACACTTGTCCGCTTGGTTTAACATAAAATCGTTGGACAAGATAACCTCATCAAATTTGTGATGTCATTGTTTGGGTGCTTGTTTCAGCCCATACAATGATTTTACAATTTTACACATCTAATGCTCTATCTCGGGCATAACAAAATCTTCCGGTTGTTTCATGTAAACTTCTTCCTCCAAGTCACCATTCAAGAATGCCGTTTTGACATCCATTTGGTGAATCACTAAATTGTGGATAGCTCATAAGGCTATCAACAATCTAATCGTGGAGATCCTTGCAACCGGGGCATAGGTATCAAAATAATCGATGCCTTCCCGTTGCCTAAAACCTTGGATTACTAATCGAGCTTTGAACTTGTCGATTGATCCATCAACTTTCATCTTCCTTTTGAAGATCCACTTGCATCCCAAAGGTTTACAACCTGGTGGCAAGTCCGATAATAACCAAGTATTATTCCCCATGATGGAGTCCATCTCATCATTTATTGCTTCTTTCCAGAAAGCAATATCTTAAGACTTCATAGCCTCATCAAATGATTTTGGATCCTCCTCAATACTATAACAGTAAGAGAATTGCGACCCAATTTCATCTCTTGATCCCTCTACCAAGTATACTTGGAAATCGGGACCAAAGGATTTGTCAATCCTTCCTCTTTTGCTCTTTCGAAGCATCGGATATTCGGTTGGAACAATTGTTTGTTCTTCAACCTCACTAGTTCCACTAGTACTTGGAACTATGTCCTTCGGCCTAGGTATTGAAGAGAATATAGTCTCATCAAATAATGCATCTCTCGATTCTATAACGGTGTGAATCACTATAGAATCATTAGGTTCAATAACATAGAACCTATAGGCCTTGGAATGCTCGACATATCCAACAAAGATGCAATCAATACCTTTCTCACCCAAAGTTTTCCTTTTGGGTTCAAGTAGTCGAACAACCGTCCGACAACCCCAAACTCGAATATAATTCAAGTTACGCTTTTTCTTGAACCAAAGTTCATATGGGGTAATCTTGTTCCTTTTATTGGGAACTCGATTTATTAAGTAACAAGTCGTTAACATGGCTTCACCCCCAAATCCATCACTCAATCCCGAGTAGGATAACATAGAGTTCACCATTTCTTTGAGAACTCTATTTTTCCGTTCCGCCACACAATTTTGTTGTGGTGTATAAGGCGTTGTAGTCTCATGAATGATTCCTATGGATTGGAAAAACATGGGGTCATAATATTCCCCGCCACGATCGGTGCGTAAACATTTTACAAAACAATTCATTTGCAATTCATTTGCAATTCAACCTCCGTTTCATAAATTTTAAATTTGTCCAACGCTTCATCTTTTGAGTGTAACAAAAATACATAGCAAAAACGTGAAACGTCGTCAATAAAAGTAACAACATATTTTTTATTACCCAAAGACGGAGTTTAATGCAAATCACAAAGACCACTATGAATTAATTCAAGCACCGACGAATCCCTTTTCACATTAGGAAAAAGTTGTCTAGTGATCTTTGTTAACATGCAAGTTTTACATTTTTCGGTTTTGATGTCAAAGGCCGGAATAAGACCGTCTTTTGACATTTCAACCATTCTTTTAAAATTTACATGACCAAGCCTTGCATGCCGTAAACAAGAATCAACACAATTCTCATTTGCAACATAAACAAAATTTGAAACAAAATTCTTTTTATTCAAACTCAACATAAACATATTATTATACAAATAGCCAAATCCTACAAAGGAGCCACCTTTTGACAAGATAAACTTGCCAAACTCAAACACTTGCCTATATCCTAACTTATTCAAGACACTACCGGAAACCAAATTCTTTCGAATTTGTGGTACAAACAAAACGTCTAAAAAGTTCAATTATTTTGCTAAAACTAAACTCTAGCCTAACTAAGCCGCGTCCAAGAATGGGAGCACTTGACTCGTTCCCCATGTGTAGCACAGATCCGTCTTCAACCGGTTCCAAAGAGGTGAACCAACGTCGATCCTTGCACACATGACTCGAGGCACCCGAGTAAATCCACCAAGCATCATCATCATCCTGCACGTAAAATGATTCAGATATTAGTGGTACATAATTCAAATTCGAATTAAAACCAAAGCCAAGAAACTGACCTTGCCGTGGGTTTTGATCCTCGGATCCTTGCCCACCACCAATTGTGCTTGCTCCACTCTTATTCTTGACAACCCGACAATCCCGCTTGAGATGGTCGGTCATACCATAGGTCCAACAGGTTAATTTAACCTTTTTGTTGGGACCTTTCTTGGCTTCATTGAACTTGTGTTTTCCCTTGAAATTGTTGGATTTTCCCTCTTCCACCATGTTCACCGAAGGGGCAAAAACCTCTTTTATCTTAGGTTTCTCAACCTCTTGTGCCCGAAGAGATTCCTTTATGCGCAAGTGACTACCGAGTTGTACAAGGGACACCTCTTCCTTCTTGTGTTTCAACATGTGTTTGAAATCTTTCCAAGAGGGGGGCAATTTATCAATTATGCTCGATACGGAGATGGATTCGTCCATCTTCATATTATGTTGAGCATATTGGTCTAGAATGCATAGGAGCTCATTATATTTCTCCATCACAGGCCTTGAGTCCACCATCTTGTAATTATTAAAATTACTAACGAGGAACTTCTTACTAGAAGCATCCTCTGCCATGTATTTTGGACTCAAGGAAGTCCCATAGCTCTTTGGTAGACTAAACATTTTGATAAATGTCAAAGAGGGAGTCACACATACCGTTTAAGATGTGGCCACGACAAATGTAGTTGTCGTTCTCCCATTTGCCGCGACACCGGTCATCTCCAACGTCTCGTCCTCCATCACCTCTGGCATCAGAGTGCTCAACACGTACACGACTTTCAACGTGGTCAACAATAAGTGCATCTTCTTCTGCCATCGTCGAAAATCGACGCCTTCGAACTTCTCAAGTTTGGTGAACTTGGTCGTCATATCTCTCACGGATTGATCACTCGCCATCTCTCTCACGAAGAACGAAATATCACTTAAGATTGTTGGAGAGGGTGCACAGAATATAGAGGGAGAAGAAGAGTGATCAGAACTTGGATAAAGAATTAGAAATCGCGTGAGAGCTCGCTTTCCTTAAGTGATATTTCGACCCTATACTGCCCGGGTATCACGAAATTCACTCGAGGATAATCTCAATTCACAACTATTTAAACACCTTGAGAATCGTAACCGACCCTATATTAACACTGATAATAATATCCCATTTAATGGTATTGATTGTTGGACATAATGGTGGCGGTTACAAAAAGATTTGGAGGATACAAAATTGATATCATAAAAGATATCAGTTATAGTGCATGGCGCGGGTTAACCCGCGGCACAACCCGCCCGCATCACTGTCTCATCCCCACATTCCAGTGCACGATGCGGGTAGCCGCGTGAGTTAACCCGCGACACAACCCGCCTGAGTCACCGAGTCACTGTCTCAGTTACAAAACTGATAAAACCGCCAAACATGACCATCCAACTATCCCGGGTCATAGTTAGCTTACACGAGTGTGCACTCCACACCTCCTAACTCGTGCTATAGCTTAGCTACCAACCCCATTATTATCTTGTGAATCCAATTACATAAAATGAACCGATGATTTCACTAAAATCACTAACAACTGATGTTTTTCCAATTCCACTTTCCGGAACTGAACTATCAGACTATACTCCTCCAAGAAAGTTCAGATCTATAGTTGATATATATGCATCATGCCAATTCGCTCTTGTTGCCGCTAATCCTATAAGTTATAAGGATGCATATGTTAAAGAGAAATGGCAAAAGGTCATGGCTGAAGAGATGGCTTCGATAAAGAAGAATGAAACATGGCAACATCAAGACTTGCCTGAAGGAAAGAATGTGTTAGGTCTGAAATGGGTTTTCAAAAGAAAGTTTGGAGCAGATGGAGAAGTACAACAATATAAAGTAACGATCGTCGCCAAAAGTTATGCACCACAATATGGTGTGGACTTTGAAGAAACATTCGCACCGGTGGCCAGATTCGAAATGGTACGAATGATACTCACCTTGGCAACTCAACAAAGATGGGATGTGTACCAACTTGATGTGAAGTCGACTTTTCTGAACGGTGAGTTGACGGAATAAGTACACGTTGAACAACCAGAAGGATTCATCTCGGAAGGCAATGAAGGGAAGGTCTACAAGCTGAAAAAGGCTCTCTATGGGCTGAAACAGGCACCGAGGGCCTGGTACAACAAAATTGATGACTACTTCCGAAAGAATGGGTTTAAAAGAAGCGAGAATGAGCCTACTCTCTACATGAAAAAGTCAGGTTTGCATGATTTCATCATTGTTTGCATGTACGTTGATGATATTATATATACAAGCTCCTCATTTGAATTGACTTATGAATTCAAATCTCAAATGATGGGGGAGTTTAAGATGAGTGATATGGGGCTGCTACATTATTTTCTTGGGTTAGAAGTCTATCAAGGTGCTGATGGGATCTTCTTAGGCCAAACCAAGTATGCTAAAGACTTGCTTAACAAAATGGGAATGGAAAATTGCACAACATCTAAAAACACCAATTAATTCTAACGAGAAGTTAACACTTGATGGTGAAGAGAAGGTAGATGCAACGAAATTCAGAAGTTTAGTAGGAGGACTGATTTATTTGATGCACACACGACCTGATATAGCATTCGCAGTAGGAGTTGTATCAAGATTCATGTATCAACCGTCAAGGATTCATTTTGGTGCGGCAAAAAGAATTCTACGGTACATTGCTGGTACTTTCGATTTTGGAATGTGGTATGCTCAAGCACCAGAAGCCAAGCTGTGTGGTTTTTCGGATAGTGACTGGGCCGGTTGTGCAGACGACCGGAAAAGTGTTTCAGCAAGTGTGTTCACATTGGGCACAGGTGCAATAAAATGGAGTTAAAAAAAACAGAATAGTGCAGCTCTGTCAAGCACGGAAGCTGAGTATATAGTCGTAACATTTGCGGCGTGTCAAGGACTGTGGATGAGAAGAATTCTTAAGGAATTGGAGCAAGAGCAGCAGGAAGCAACGAAAATTTACTGTGACAACAAGTCGACAATTTTCTTAACAAAAAATCCCGCTCTTCATAGTAGCACGAAGCATATCAATACTCGCTTTCATTTCATCTGTGATCTGATCAATGAAGGGGAAATTTTTGTCAAGTATTGCAGCACTCATATGCAACTTGCTAATATATTAACGAAGGCGTTACCTGTTGAAAAATTCGTTTATCTCTGAGAAATACTTGGAGTGTGCAAGTTTGAATCAAGGGGGAGTGTCGGTTATTGATTCAAACTCAGCTGGTTGAATGGGTCAACTCCTGGAAGACCTGATTTGAAGGGATTTGAGCGATATTATTAGATTAGCGGTAGCACTTCTGATAGTAGAGTAGTGCCCCTGTTTTTTTGGCTTTTATGTTATGTTTTTCTAGGCTATAAATAGGACATTTTTTTCTTCTGTTTGACGTGTGCATTTTCTGATTAAGAGATCAATAGAATCAACAATTCTCTTTTTCCATTTCTAAATTCTAACAAAAATGACAGTCAATGATTGTAAAATAAATCAATACCCCAAAACTATTTTCATGATCACAAATTGAATAAGATCATTAATAATTCCTCAAAAAATAAAATATCATGATAAAAAGCATTGTAGGGGAGAGAGAGAGAAAAAAAGGGCAGAACACTTACAAAATAAAATAGCATTGTATCTCAAACATGAAGAATCTTGAAGTGAGGGTAGTGATCTGCAAGTAACAATTAATTAAGAGTTGTTAAGAAAATGTTTGTGTGTTTGAATGCAATAGAAACAGATGTTAAAATATACTAATAATTAATTAGATGCAAAGGAACAGAAAATGGTGTGATATGATGAAGAATAAATAAAACCCATTGCAAATTTCCAGAAGTTGATTCACCAAACCCACATCAAGAAATACAAGAAACTTGAAAGAATGAACCACCTCATCATTGTATCTTTCAATTCTTCCGTATGTAAAAAAGCATATCATATCAGGCATGGTGGCCTTCTAAATTCAAAGCCTACTTCCATGGAGCAACTACTCAGATATTGTGATGAGACCTTTGATCAATCTAAGCCGTCAACTATATGTAACTAGACTTCGTATTGTAATTACTCCATACGTTTCTCATATCATATCCTCCTATTTATAGGTTCGATTTTTTTCCTGATTTTGTTTTAGCTACAAATCCGGGTTTCAATTTTGGGTTTGAACCTTTTTTTGGTTCCGTTTCTAGGTTTGTATATGGGTTTCAATTTTGGTTTTGAACATGTGTTTCGATTTCGTTTATGAGTTTGAACTTGTGTTCCGATTTCTTTTATGGGTTTGATCGGAATTTCGATTTGTTTATGTGTTTGAACATGGGTTTCGATTCATTTTTGAGTTGACCCTGGGTTTCGATTTTAGGTTTGAATCTTTTTTCAGTTTCGTTTCTAAGTTCGAATATGGGTTTCAATATTGGTTCTGAACCTTTGATTCGATCGTTTATTTATTTATTTATTTTTTTTGAACGACAAGTTAACACACACACGTTCCCGGAACATCCGAGCTCCCACTTAAGGGTGCCACCCGACTAATCCCCGTCGATCACGACCCAACCCAATTAAGGGTACAACTATGTGGCAGGCCCATGATCATAGATGTCACAGGATGCTCGCCACGGGGTTCGAACCTGGGTAGTCAGGGATACCATCCACTGACCCCCCAGGATGTTACCTTACCACTGGGTTTGAACTTTTGATTCGATCGTTTATGGGTTTGAACTTTTCTTTCGATTTCGTTTATGGGTTTGAACTTTTGTTTCGATTTCTTTTATGGGTTTGAACTGAGTTTCGATTTCTTTTATGGGTTTGAATTGAGTTTCGATTTTGTTTATATGTTTGAGCATAGGTTTCGATTTGTTTATGAGTTTGTACCCAGATTTCGGTTTTCTTTCTAGGTTTTGAGGATTTTCTAAAACTTTCTTTAAAATAGAGAAATAAGACCAATGGATAATGGTGAGGAGAGAGAAGTTATTTTTTTTATTATCTAACCATAAAAGTTATCAAAAATTAAATATTATATATAATAATATTTTGTTAAATGTATTGAATATTTCAATAAAAGAATTATGTTATAATTCTAAAGGAAAAATACATTAAAAAGAAACCAACTTTGAGCAGATTTCTATTTTACGGAACGAAAAGCATCCATGTTAAGGCCTGGAGCAAACATTTCTTTTATTTAAAGGTCTTAGATTACATAATAACATGCTACCTATTGAACACGTAAACAAAACCCTTAAATAAATAAAAATGCTTTCTCCAAAACCCAAAATAGAAGCTTTAAAAAATTGATCGGGGAAGGAACAAACATGACTACGTACTCCTCAACTCGACATTCCCTTTTCTTTTTTGAAATATATAGTATCTACATACAACAAATGAACTCACATGTTCTTTTCGCATTTGATGAAGTTTGAATTCTTGAACTACTAGGCTCGATCCAGGGCCGTTCCTGGGGGAGGGCGGGCCGGGCGTACGCCCAGGGCCCAAACAAAATAGGGGCCCAATTTTTTTAGTATACACTATATATTAGTAGTTAAAAAAATTATAAATAAAAAGAAAAAAAAAACTTAGTATATAATAGGACCCAAAAAAATTAACATTATATTAAGGGTCCAAATATGTATTAATTAATAACATTGGAGAAAAAAACTGTAAAAAATTATTTAGTCTTTCATTTTATAGTATTGTTTATTGTTTCTCTAATTTTTTTTTCTATCTACTACTAATATCTAAAAACTATTTTTGCCCATAATCCTTAATATAAACTTCATTCCTCATCTTCTACATACTCTTTTCATTATTCCATCCGTATGAATTTTATTATTCTGTTAGAATATAGTCGATTTTTTTGTTATTAACTAAGAAAACTCCTACATTTTTTAAAACAATTAGCAAACTATATGAGACGACCCAACATATATCTATATTTAGGATTTCAAAGATACTTATTTTTTCATACATTATTGACTCTTTATTATCTAATATTGGGTGCATGAATCTTAAGTACTCTCTTATCTCTAAAACAAGAATAAGATTTCAAACTATAACCAACATGGACTTTTGATTCTAAGATTAATGGTTTTTAAAAAGTTTGTTTCTTCCCCTAAAAGTTTAAAATGATGATGAAAAACATTAACATCAGGCAATATGTGGAATATCTACTGATTTATATTGATTTACTTAAATTGTTACTCCGAATGGTCAACATAGTGACGTCAAATGATATAGTAGATAATATTAATTTAGATGTCTTTGATGGTGGAATTGATTAACGATGTTATGTAAAAATGATATGGTAGATAATATTAATTTAGAAATAATTATTGATTGATCTTGCGCTAGGAATACTAGGAAAATCAGTTTTATATGAATTATAAGTATTTTTTGCATTCAATGTTATTTTTGATGATATAAACAATATATTGAAAATAATTTCGTAGTTGTCGAGGGCCCATTTTTACATCTCGCACAGGGTCTAAAAAATGTCAGGATCGGGCTCGATCAACAAACAAATATAATCCACTTCTAGTCATACTTGTATATGCCATCTTCGATAGATTGAACAAACCTAAGCTTTGAAATCCAGCACCAATTACTCGGTACGACATATCTTTTTTTATTTTCGAAAGGAAATAATGTTTATACACGGCAAAACTCAAACACACTTCTCATCTTTTGTGAGACTTGAATATTTGACCTCTAGGGAGGCTGCCATTGGACCAATGACCCTTTGGTAAGACTAGAAGCCAATGGACTTGGATCAATAAGATGTAGGAGGTACAAGATTGTCCAAGTATGGACTACTCCTTTCCTTGTGGTTTGTGGCCTCCTAATTTAATAAGCTTAATTATCAATAGGGAACTTAAAGAAGCCCATGTCAGAGTTGGGGTTGCAAAATTTCCCAACCTCATTTGTTACCTTACATCTACATGCCCAAAATTCAGAAGTTGTTTCATTTGCAATGACAGAAGATGTGATGAATAGCAACAATACTATTACTTTATCAGCTTTACATCTTCCACCTTCTCTAACTTCTCTATATGTTAATGGTTTTATGGAGTTGGAATCACTTTCCAAGTGCCTACAACACCTCACTTGCCTAAATTAAAGACTTGTGATCTTGTCATGCCCGAAGTTTAGAGATCTGCCAAAGACTCTACATCCTTTACTTTCAGATTTTAGGGCGGGTTCTTGCCCGAAACTGATAAGAAGGTGCCTTTGTGGTAAAAAAAAAAAAGAAATTCAAGCATTGGCGCATCATCTATCTCTTGCTATCACATAGATTGATCATAGGTACGTCGCCTTCCTTCGTCTTGTATTTTGTTTCTTTTATATCATCTTCATCACTCATGTATACATAAATACTTAAAATATGATTATTAATTTTAATAATAGTAATAAGGTGTCGTTTGTAGGTATTATGTTCTTTCTTTTAAAATAAATATAATAATTTTTCAAATGTATTTGATTGAATCATGTCAACTATAATTTACGGCCATTTAAATTAGATATAGAAATATGCTAATAATAGAGTCTATTTAAGTATTGTTATAATGATGTTGGATCTCATGCTTTCGAGTTAAAATCCAACAAATACAAGGGATTTTGGTTATTTAACGCATTGTTGATGAACGAGTAGGCATCTATGTTAAGTTACAGTAAAAAAGAAAGACTTTTAGCTGAGAATTCCTCCGTTATATCCATCGTATGTCTATATTCAACAACCCTTTGCAAGAGAAGCATCAGTTGGGATTGAAGACGGTTCTACCATTATATAGTTTTCTTTAAAGTACAAAAAGAGAAACTATATAAATGAAATCTAATTTTGGGTGATGTGTATTCTTGTAATCGTCCTTTTTTTGTTTAGTTGATTGCAAATTTGTTATGTTTTTGTTTGACCAACTTCTTGGGATTTAACAACTTATTCATATCATTCTATTCGAGTGGGGTTTACCTTGTTCGTTTGGTTTGGTTTTCATATCATTTCACAGGTTGTTCCGTATTATACTATATCGGTAGATAAGATGAAGAGAGTTTAATACCATATGAATTTTATTGTTCCCTTATTGATTCAAGTTCATTGGCTTCTAGTCTTAGCAAAAGGTCATTGGTCCAACAGTATCCGGGTTACCGGTAGATCCTAACCTCCCTCGAGGTCAAAGATTTCAGTCTCATTAAATTGAGAAGTGTGTGTGAGTTTTGTCGTATATAAACATTATTTACTTTCGTAAATAAAAAATATATGTTGTACTGAGTAATTGGTCCTGGATTTAAAAGCTTAGGTTTGTTCGATATATCGAAGATGGTGTATACAAGTATGACCAGAAGTGGATTGTTTTTGTTCGTGTGATCGAGCCTAGGAGGTCAAAAGTTCAAATTTCATCAAATGTGGAATATGCAACTCCATATGTAGATCCACTTGTGATGCTGATGCAAAAACCTTATGGTAGAAATAAGGGAGAAGGGGCTTCAAACCCAAATCTCGTCACAGGGGAGATGGGACTACACCTGGTTCGTGATGAAAGAAACATATTCAAAACTTTTATTTATATTCAAAAACTCCTTTGTAACCCTTATTCGTAATTCAAAAACTCTTTCGTAGCCTTGGTTCGTGATTCATATGCATGTGCTTCGTGAAGACCTCATGACGAGGGAGATGATAAAGTGGTATGAACTCAGAAGGGTGTTCTTGAAGATCTTAAGTGGGTGTTTGGGATTGCTTATTTAAACTTCTTATTGACTTGTACCTTATCCTCACCGCTAATAAGCTATTTTTAGTGTTTGAGTTGGAAAAAAAATGTTTATTGCTTTTTCACACCACTAATAAATAGTTTTTGATAAGTTAAACCATTCCAACTTATCAACTTACTTGAAACAACTTATGACTTTTTTTGGTTATTTTACATGTATAAGCAATCTCAAACACCCATAAATAATAACTTATTAGCTTATTACGTTTTGATACCACAATAAGTTAATCCAAATACTTTTTATAAAACTTTTTTTTATCACCACATAAATTGATAAACACTTTTAAAAATAAGCATAAGTTGTTTTAAATAAGCAATCCCAAACACCCCTTAGGGTGCGTTTGGTTTGCAGACTGGGTGGGACGGGACGGGACAGAAACTTACTGTCCCACGTTTGGCGTGACATGGAACAGAACAAAAATTCACTGTCCCACGTTTGGTGCGACATGAGACAGGGACAAGGACTGGACAGAGTGGGACAAGATGGGACAAAAAAGGGTATTTTCTTGTTCCACCAAAATAGGTGGAACAACATGGGACAAAAGTGAGACAGAAACTAAAAATCACTAATCTAACGTCATTTGATATATAATCCTAATATGGTATTAGTCTTAAGGCTCACCACTACCCATCACCGCCACTATCACCATCGACGGCCACCAATAGCCACCGTTAACCACCTCTATCTATTTCTCCACCATAACAACCTCCTCCTCCTCCACAACCATCGGCCATCGTCACCTCCGCTACCATCATCGACCACCTCCACTAACACCGATCACTACCACCTATGGCCGTCACCACCATCGACGGCCACCGGTAGCCACCACAAACCATCGTCGACCACTTCCACCTCTTCCTCCACTACTACAACAACTTCCTCCACCATCGCCCATCGCCACCTCCACCGATCACCACCACCCATTGTCGTCGCCACCATCGACGCTCACAGCCACCCATCGTCGCTCGTCGTCAACCACCGTCGGTGACCTCCGCCTCTTCCTCCACTACAATAACCTCTATTACCACTGTCCACCGCCACCACCACTATCATTGTCGACCACCTATACTTCTACGACATCAACCACAAGTACAACAACCTCTTGCACCACCACTATCCACTATCTTTCACGTTCTTCACAATTACCGTCTTTCACCGACCACCCATCGCCTTTATCTTTACGTGTCGCTTCAACTATGCATCGGCCAATTCATTAAGATCTTCCAAATTGAACCAAAATATTATATTTTCTTTATATAAATCGGATTTTTTCGAACTACTATCAATTATTTCAGATTCTTCATTCAAATTTTCTACCATTGTTTTTGTAAGTATTTATATGTATGAAAATTGTGTAAAAAAATAAAAAAGTTTTTAATTAAATTATTTAAAGATATACTTTATTTGTGTTATTTATAATTATTATATGACATACAAAATCATCAAACAACTTTTAGGGAAACTTGTCCAGTTCTGTCCTATCCAGTCCTAGTCGTACCAAACACAAGACAAACAATTGTCTTGTCCAGTCCAGTCCTAGCCTCTTGTCCTGTCCTGTCCAGTCCTGTCCAGTTCTGTCTTGTCCAGTCCCGTCCAATCATGTCTGCATACCAAACGCTACCTTACTAATAAGAGGAGGGAGAAAACCTAGGTTTATCGGTGAGAGAGAGAGATTTTGTCATCAAAGGTGCATATCAGAGGGTGGGGTGGGGATTGTCGGCGGAGAAATGAAGAAATAAATATTATATTATATCATTTATTAATTTAATTTAATCCAATTTATTTTATACTAGGCATATACCCGCGCGATGCAGCGGAATGTAAGTAAAGAACGAACAATTAATGCTATTTCCTTATATACATTCCATCAATAATCAACCATGACCTAAAAATCACAACTTATGAAACCTAAAGCCATAAAGATATTCAATAATTAGTTTATATTACAATTATTGACGAAAAAAATTATAATGATATCATTTATAATAAGAATGAAACGTATTTTACGATTATGTATTTTTAACGTGCTAACGGTGGAAAAAAAAATAAAACGTTTGGACAGAAAAACAAATTATTTCGTAGATATTCATGATATTTAATAGTACGGTTAAATTAAAAAATATTCAATATTTGGCTCGTTTTGAAGATATTGAGGAGACGCTTATAATGATATAATTTGTAGAAAAATGAACGTATTTTTTAATTGCATTTTTGTTAATATATAATTATTTGTGTTAATATGTGTAAAATGAAAAAAATAAGGGATATAAAGTAAATTAAATAAGTAATTATAAGGGTGATAAATGTAGCATTGTAAGGGTGTTAAATGTAATTGTACAAAAGTTTGTACAATAACCGTTTTAGTTTTTTCATTATATAGTATAAATTCTTATATTTAATAGTACGGTTAAATTAAAAAATATTCAATATTGGGCTCGTTTTGAAGGTATTGACGAGACGATTATAATGGTATAATTTATAAAAAAGAAACGTATTTTTTCATTGCATTTTTGTTCATATACGATTATTTGTGTTAATATGATAACGGTGTAAAATGAAAATGAAAAAGTAAGGGATATAAAGTAAATTAAATAAGTAATTGTAAGGGTGGTAAATGTAACATTGTAAGGGTAGTAAATGTTATTGTACAAAAGATTAAGGGTGGTAAATGTTATTGTACAATAACCGTATAACCGTTTTAGAATTTTCATTATATAGCTAGGCATATACCCGCACAATGCAGCGGAATGTAAGTAAAAAACGAACTATTAATGCTACTTTCTTATAGATATGTCATCAACAATCAATCATAACCTAAGAATCACAATTTATAAAACCCTAAACCTATAAAGATATTTAATAATTAATTTATATTACAATTGTTGACGAAAAAAATTATAATGATATAATTTATAATAAGAATGAAACGTATTTTACGATTATGTATTTTTAATGTGCTAATAGTAGAAAAATAAATAAAACGTATGGATAGAAAACAAATTAATTTGTAGATATTCATGATATTTAATAGTACGATTAAATTAAAAAATATTCAATATTGGGCTCGTTTTGAAGATCAGACGAGACGATTATAATGGTATAATTTGTAGAAAAATGAACGTATTTTTCATCGCATTTTTGTTCATATACGATTATTTGTGTTAATATGATAATGGTGTAAAATGAAAAATGAAAAAGTAAGGATATAAAGTAAATTAAATAAGTAATTGTAAGGATGGTAAATGTAACATTGTAAGGGTGGTAAATGTTATTGTACAAAAGATTGTACAATAACCGTTTTATTAGTATAGATAATTCGTATATATTCTGATATTTAATAGTATGGTAAAATTAAAAAATATTCAATATTGGGCTCGTTTTGAAGGTATTGACGAGACGATTATAATGGTATAATTTGTAAAAAAAGAAACGTATTTTTTCATTGCATTTTTGTTCATATACGATTATTTGTGTTAATATGATAACGGTGTAAAATGTAAAATGAAAAAGTAAGGGATATAAAATAAATTAAATAAGTAATTGTGAGGGTGGTAAATGTAACATTATAAGGATAGTAAATGTTATTGTACAAAAGATTAAGGGTGGTAAATGTAATTGTACAATAGTTTGTACAATAACAGTTTTAGAATTTTCATTATATAGTATAGATATAGATATAAAAGTATGTTACATTTTTGGTCCCGTAATGTATATGTTTATTTATCTATTACACAAAAATAGATAAAAGTAGAAAAGTACTAAAATACCCTTAACTTAACGTTTTTTTTTTAACGTTCGTTAGAGTGGGATCAAATCCGGACGTTTTTACAAACCACAATGGTAATCTTGTAATTTCGAAACAGTAGAGACCAAAAGTGTTACAACTAACAAACCATAGGGACCAAATTTGTAGTTTACTCAAAGTAAAATGTAAGAAGGAAAATAGGGGCGATCGTGATTTTCCCCAAATCTGAGCACCGGCGACTGTCTCGCCGCCGTTGCAATCATTTCCTTTGGCTTCGGTAAGCAAACTTCCAACCGATTTTTTCAGTTTGTTGCTTGTTTGACCCGATCGATCCATACGTGTCTCTCCTCATTATCTCGATCATATCGTGTTTAGGGCATATCTATTTATGATGTTCGAATTGCTCTCTTCTGATAATATGTATACGAAACTACTTGAATTTTCAAAATTCTTGTGTGCTTCATGTTCTCTTGTGATTTCTGCATATAAATGAGTGTATTAATCGCTATGAATGATAACTAAGGATATCTTTTTTAGGTCAATTACCTGTTTGTAATGCACCTGGTTCCATTTTGCCAGATCCATTATCTGGTTTCACTTTAATCCTACCAGATGCTTCCTAGTTTCAAACAATGGTTATCAATATCTGTATCATTTTAAAGCCTTGACTAGATCTTTATAATGCTATACTTTGTTAAAAGTAATTTATATTAATATGTTATATATTTAATAAATAAGATTGCTTAATATGTAACTTGAAAAGTTAAATGTTGAGAGATAAAAGAACACAAATGTTGGAAAACCAGAAAGGAATTATAAAAACAAAATAACAAGATCAATAATTGGAATACACATTTTTCTATTATATTTGCAAATGGAAGTCAACTGCTAGGGACACCTACTTCTACATTATCCTTTAATGTGATGAGATTGGAAATCTACTCTGATTCACCCAAACTCAGTCAACGCCTTTGCTTCATCTGCCCATTTTCATCAAAAGACCCAAGAGTTACACAAGCTTTCCTTTTTCAATGGTTATTGCTGAAATCTTTCTCGGTGCATTTGTCGCTGTGCTGTTTGAGAAACTGGCTTCTGCTGAGTTGATAAGGTTTGCTCGATCCGAAGGAATTGATGTTCAGTTGAACAAATGGAAAGACACTTTGGCCCAGATCCAAGCTGTGCTTGCTGATGCAGGCCAGAAACACTTAAGAGAGAGAGCTGTTGAGTTATGGCTGCACAAACTCCAGCATTTGGCTTATGACATAGATGACCTCCTCGACGATTTGGCCACCAAAGCTATGCTGCGCCGGTTGAAAGAAGAATCTTATGCCAACAACAGAGTTAGTAAGGTATTTAAGATCATTCCAACTTTTACCAAGTTCACACCTCATACTCTTATGTATGGTCGTAAGATGAGTTCTAAACTCGATGAGGTTACAACCAAATTGCGTGATCTTGTTGAGGAGAAAAATATTTTGGGTTTGAATAATAATGTTGAAAGGTCAAATAGAGCAAGTAGACGATTGGAGGAAACTTCTTTGGTTGATGTATCCAGAATTGTGGGCCGGGAAAGGGATAAAGAGGCATTGCTCGGGAAGTTGTTGGGAAATGACCCATGTAGTGAAATTTTCAGCATCGTGTCCATAGTTGGCCTGGGAGGGATTGGGAAGACCACTCTTGCCCAAGTTCTGTACAACGAAAAGAAAGTGAAAGATCACTTTGAACTTATGGCATGGGTTTGTGTTTCTGATGAGTTCGATATATTTAATATTAGCAAGACTATATTACAAGCTGTAGGAGGAGAGGACAAAAAGTTTGCGGATCTAAATCAGCTTCAAGTGGCCCTTACAGAAAAGCTTTCAAAGAAAAGGTTCCTAATTGTTCTAGACGATGTTTGGAACGAAGACTACAAGGAGTGGGAACTCCTCCAACGCCCTTTTCTTGTAGGAGCTCCCGGAAGTAAAATTATCGTGACAACACAAAAGACCACAGTTGCATTGATGATGGACTCCATTGAAGCTTACCCTCTAGAGCTTTTGTCAAGTGAAGAAGCTCTATCTTTATTTGCTCAACACGCATTGGGTAAACAAAACTTCGATTCACATCCAACTCTTCAATTACATGGTGAAGGAATCATAATGAAATGTGGTGGATTGCCTTTGGCGTTGATAACACTTGGGAGGGTCTTGAGAACAAAAGCAAATGATGAAGAATGGGAGGAGTTGTTGAATAGTGAGATATGGAATTTACATAATGAAAGTAAGATTCTTCCGGCTCTAAGACTAAGTTACTATGATCTCCCTCCGCATTTGAAGCAGATGTTTGCATATTGCTCCTTATTCCCCAAGGACTACATATTTGACAAGGATGAGCTGGTGCTGTTGTGGATGGCTGAAGGTTTCTTGTACGGGTCAAATGGCAACAAGTCAATGGAGAATTTAGGCCGTGAGTGTTTTGAAGAGCTACAATCAAGGTCGTTTTTTCAACAGTCTAGTAATCATAAGTCACAATATGCAATGCATGACTTAATAAATGACTTGGCCACGAGTGTTGCAGGGGAGTTTTTCTTTACTTTGGATGATAAGATGAGTGTTTACAAGAATGAAGCTCCGCAAAAGTTCCACCATGTTTCATTTGTTCGTCAAAAATATGGAGTATACAAAAATTTCAAAGCATTACAAAGAGCTAGACGCCTACGAACGTTCTTAGCTGTGCCAGTAAATTCGCGGCAGCTGTTCCACTTATCAAACAAGGTTCTTTTTGAACTAATTCCCCAGCTACGGTTCTTAAGGGTGCTAAGCCTAACTTCTTATTCAATCAAAGAGGTCCCACAATCCATAGGTACTCTCAAGCATATACGGTACCTAAACTTTTCCAAAACCGACATCACTTGTTTACCGGAACAAGTTGGTGACCTTTATAATCTACAGAGCTTGTTGGTTTCTCGTTGTGTTGAATTATCTAGCTTGCCAGAGAGTTGTGTGAAGTTAATAAACCTACGACATCTTGACATAAGCGATACTCCAAAGTTGAACAAGATGCCCTTCGGCATTGGTGGGTTAACGAGCCTACAAACTCTATCCAAAGTCATAATTGGAAGAGTTAATGGATTCAAAGTATCTGATCTTAAGGGCCTACCCCATCTTCAAGGTCGAGTTTCCATTCAGGGGCTGCACACAGTAATAAATGCAGTACATGCAAAAGAAGCCAACTTATTGCAAAAGAAGGGTCTTTGTGATGTGGAGATGGATTGGAGTGATGTCTTTGATGATTCTCGGAATGAAATAATTGAATATGAAGTACTTAAGGGACTAAGACCTTATGATAAGTTGAGAAGCCTAAAGATTTCGTACTACATGGGAATAAAATTTCCTAGTTGGGTTGGGGATTCATCATTTGCTTGCTTAACCCAGCTTACACTACGTGGCTGTAAAAGTTGTACATGTCTACCAACACTTGGACATCTACGGTCACTTCAGAAGTTGTTTGTTGAGGGCATGAGTGGGTTGAGGAGCCTGGGTTCGGAGTTACTTGGAGCTTCTAATTTTTGTCATGGTATTGCATTTCCATCTCTTGAAGTTCTGAAATTTAGAGATATGCAGGGCTGGGAAATATGGTCAAGTGATGGTGGTGAAAAAGATGGAATCGCTAGATCGTATCCTTGTCTTCGTGAGATTTCTATAATAAATTGTCCGAAACTAGAAGTAGTGGAAATTGAGTTGATACCGTCACTGCAGGTTTTACATATACAAGGATGTTCTGTAGCCGTGTTAAGAAGCATGGTTGGTGTATCTTCATCAATTCTTATATTGACCATGGAGGATATTAAAGGACTTTCTCAGCTAGATGGAGATGTTTTAGAGCATCTTGGGGCAGTAGAACATCTATGGTTCAGAAGTTGTCATGAACTTAGATTCTTGTGGGGATCAGAATTGGATGCATGCAATAGTCTTATGAGTTTATGGGATTTGAGAGTAGAATTATGTCAAAAGTTGGTGTCATTTGTAGAGAAAGAGGTTGATCTGGGGATTAGCTTGAAATCTCTTAGACATGTGTATATTGACAATTGTTCAAGACTGGAGATTTACAAATGTACAAATAGTATTGAGAAGTTGGTGATACACCATTGTCCATTAGTTACATCCTTGACATTCCCAGCAATAGATGACCTCACATCAACTATGAAGATTCTTGACATTAACTCATCTCATAATTTGGAGGTGAGTTGGCTTCTCAACAACTTCTTGTCATCACTTGGATCTCTTTGCATTAATAGTGTGCCGAATGTGAGGTCCTTTCCTGAAGGTGGCTTAGTTCATCTCACCTCATTGATAGTTAGTAACTGTGGTGATATAGAATCCATTCCTGAGAAAGGTTTCGGTTTCCTTCCCCTTCTTTGCCTAAGATCTCTTCATATCCATAATTGCAAGAATCTTAAGTTATTTCCTCATGAGCATCTGCAAAGTCTCTCGTCTTTGGAAAAGCTATGGATAAGAGATTGTCCAAGCATGGACTACTCATTTCCTTGCGGTTCGTGGCCTCCTAATATAAGTTTCTTGTCAATAGGAGACTTAAAGAAGCCGATGTCAGAATGGGGCCTGCAAAATTTTCCGACCTCACTTCTTGAATTATGTATAGTGGGCAAGAATTCAGGAGTGGTTTCATTTGCAACGGCAGAAGATGTGAGGAGTAGCAACGATACTACTACTACTTCATTATCTTTGTTTCTTCCTCCATCTTTAACTTATCTACGTGTCAATGGTTTTATGGAATTGGAATCACTTTCGAAGGGCCTACAGCACCTCACCCGTCTGGAAAAACTCGCGACATTGTCATGCCCGAAGCTTCAAGATCTGCCAGAGACTCTACTTCCTTTACTTTCGTTTTTGTTGGTGAAGTCTTGCCCGAAACTGGAAAAACGATGTAGGAAAAAGGGCAATTATTGGTCCGTCATCTCTCAAATCCCTCACCTTGATATAGTTTGATCACAGGTACATCCTCTCTTTGCACTTAGTTTTTTTTTGGAATCATCTCCATTATTCACTTGTACAAAAGTACTAAAAGTATGGGTTTTAATTTGAATATATTATTACAGTTTGTAAAACACTCATTGATATTTGGTAAACTTGAATTCTGTAGTCAGAATGTATCATCTATAGGTATTAACGTTATTTCTTTTAAAATAAATATTACAATTTTTTAAGAAATAAATGCAATATTCTTTTTTGGTTAAATGTGGGTCTTTCAGCCCACTTGTGTGCATCTCGACTTATTCCATGGGACCCTAGAGAACAGCCCCAATAGTCTTGGATGGACTCGAATCAGTGACCTATGGGGAAGAGGCCCGAGAGACCAAGCCTTAATTATGAGTTGTGTGATTGAGTGTCTTAGAATATTTATGGTTGAGATGATTTCAGAGTTTAGTTTTAAGCTCCGTGTTGATTACAAACTATTTAAGTAATGTAGTTCGTTAATCACACCCAATAAGAATTATTAAATTCTTACTTCAGATGATATTTCCTAAACCTTTATTATCAAGAGAATAGAGTAATCAATTTATGAATTTACTAACCTATATTACTTGTTGATCTTGTGTATTTTCGCACTAGTCTTAACCGTCTCAAACCATAGGTTCAAGATTTTTCAAAATACATGTTACTGGTTTGGCAATTGGACCGGGTGTTTATTTAATCCTTCTAGTTTCATCGATCGATCATCTGGATTCTGGTGTGTTCTGTTTTTCATTCTCTTCATTTTGCTTCATTGGGAAATTATAAATAGGAGGATATGATATGAGAAACGTATGGAGTAATTACAATACGAAGTCTAGTTACATATAGTTGACGGCTTAGATTGATCAAAGGTCTCATCACAATATCTGAGTAGTTGCTCCATGGAAGTAGGCTTTGAATTTAGAAGGCCACCATGCCTGATATGATATGCTTTTTTACATACGGAAGAATTGAAAGATACAATGATGAGGTGGTTCATTCTTTCAAGTTTCTTGTATTTCTTGATGTGGGTTTGGTGAATCAACTTCTGGAAATTTGCAATGGGTTTTATTTATTCTTCATCATATCACACCATTTTCTGTTCCTTTGCATCTAATTAATTATTAGTATATTTTAACATCTGTTTCTATTGCATTCAAACACACAAACATTTTCTTAACAACTCTTAATTAATTGTTACTTGCAGATCACTACCCTCACTTCAAGATTCTTCATGTTTGAGATATCAATATCCAACATAAATAATATTTTATTTTGTAAGTGCTCTGTCTTTATTTCTCTCTCTCCTGCAATACTTGTTATCATGATATTTTATTTTTTGAGGAATTATTAATGATCTTATTCAATTTGTGATTTTTTTGTCTTCTTTTAGTGTTCATCAGTAGTTGGGTTTCTGATCCAATTCCAATCATTCTTCAAAGTTGTGTTGTTGTTGTTGTTGTTGTTGTTATATTAAATGTTGTTTTCAAAGATGAACATTTTGAAAAAAAAAAAAAAAAATCAAACAATGATTGTAAAATCAATTTAGATTAACAGTTTGGGGTTTTATTTTGTGATTTTCTTATTACCAACCCAACCACTATGATAAACACATATTTTAATATAAATAACATATTTATTTATTATCTATTATTTTACTAATTTTTATAAATAGTAAATATTATTATTATTATTTCAACCTTAACATAATTCTAAATTAAAGTGCTATAAATATTACTATAAATAACCAATCACGTGTATTTTTAAGTTATTTACGTTTTCTTGAAATTAAATTCATGACTCTATATATCATGTAATATGATATATATATTAAGGTTTTATCAGGTTTCTTTATATAGATTCTTTGTATTTTTAAAATGTTGTTATTTGATATGTAATTTTGTATAGTATAATCTCAATTAAACGATAATCAAATAAACATTTCTTATACAATATTTTTAACGAGGTGGGATTAATGTCTGCACGTTGCTGTGGATGGAAAGAAATATTAAGACCATAAATTTGAGCATCACCAATTATGAGAACAAAATATTTTGTGTCTGTTAGCAGCATGACTATAATTTACAAAATGCCCTATGAGGATGATGTGTGTGTATGATAGGAAGCGAAAATAAATTGGCAAATGGTACATTACATCATTAAACTTAAAAAAAGTTACATTGTTATTAAACCTAAATTAAATTATAATAAAAATATGAATTAAACAAATTTTACATCATTATTAAACATAAAATAAATTATGATAAATTACTTTATTAATAAAGAGTGAATTGTGGATTTGGTCCATGTGGTTTAGTGATTTCTTTGACCATGGTCCTCATTTTATGTTTATTATGGATTTGGTCCTTGTGGTATTCAATTTATTTTGGTCTTGGTCCTTCTGGCTAACACTTCCGTTAACCTTGTTAAATCAAGGACCATTTTAGCCATTTTGCCTAAACTTTGTCCTTTTTTGATAATAAAAATAAAAACAATATTTTTATACATACAAACACACACACATGTATATATATATATATAACAATATTAAAATAAATAAAATAAGATATTATTGTATGATTTAATTGTTTAATTTTCTAAAAATTAATTATATTAAATACGATTTAATTTTATTATTTTATTGTAATTATGGAAAAAGATATAGTTTTATTGTTTTAATGTAATTAAAATTTTAATTTAAACAAATTAGATCATAAAACTATATCTTATTTTATTTAGAGCGAATAAAATAAAATATGGTTTTATGATTTAATTTATTGAATTAAAATTTTAATTTAAACAAATTAGATCATAAAACTATATCTTATTTTATTTAGAGCGAATAAAATAAAATATGGTTTTATGATTTAATTTATTGAATTAAAATTTTAATTAAGTTAAAGACGATTTAATTATATTGTTGTTTTACTATTATTGCAACAAACAAGCTTATTGTTGATATTTTAACACCAAAAATCATTAGAAACCGTTGAGAAATGAACTCTAATTTTATCATACTAAAAACAATATGAAAGTTGATTTTGAGTTTTTGAGTGAAAAACAATATGAAAATTAGAACCTTTAATTTTAAGATGATAAAATTATAGTTCATTTCTCAACGGTTTTCAGTGATTTTTGGTGTTAAAATATCAACAATAAGCTTGTTTGTTGCAATGATAGTAAAACAACAATACAATTAAATCGTCTTTAACTTAATTAAAATTTTAATTCAATAAATCAAATCATAAAACCATATTTTATTTTATTCGCTCTAAATAAAATAAGATATAGTTTTATGATCTAATTTGTTTAAATTAAAATTTTAATTACATTAAAACAATAAAACTATATCTTTTTCCACAATTACAATAAAATAATAAAATTAAATCGTATTTAATATAATTAATTTTTAAAAAAGTAAACAATTAAATCATACAATAATATCTTATTTTATTTATTTTAATATCGTTATATATATATATATATATATATATATATATATATGTGTGTGTGTGTGTGTGTGTGTGTGTGTGTTTGTATGTATAAAAATATTGTTTTTATTTTTATTATCAAAAAAGAACAAAGTTTAGGCAAAATGGCTAAAATGGTCCTTGATTTAACAAGGTTAACTAAAGTGTTAGCCAGAAGGACCAAAACCAAAATAAATTGAATACCACAAGGACCAAATCCATAATAAACATAGAATGAGGACCATGGTCAAATAAATCACTAAACCACAGGGACCAAATCCACAATTCACTCATTAATAAATAAAAAAATTGGTGCGTGAATCACCTACGACTATGTGCTTGGATTGATGGGGAAGGCGGAAGGTTTTGGGTTGGAGAAGACACAATGATTGAGATGCGATGCATGTTAAGGGATCTTTATTTTATGCTTATATAATAAAAATAATTTTTATAATATAACTTTTATTTATTTAAATTAGAAAATGAAAAAGTTATAAATGATCGAAATGTCATTTACTTAACGGTCAGGAGCTAACAACTTTTAGTTTCGAGGACCAAAACGTTACGCAAATGCAAAATCGAAAGTCTATTTTGGAATCAACAAATTATGGGGACTAAATCCAAGAGGAAAATAAAATTATAGGGACCAAATCTGTAACTCTACAAACATAGGACTAAATCTAACATGGAGATAAAAGCTCAAGGACCAAATCTATCATTTACTAAAAACCTGAAGGACCAAAAGTGTAACTTACTGTTCATGAACAGTAACATTTGTTCCTGGTAAATGTTATATAGTATAATGTCACAAATTATCTATATATTATAGACACAATATATTGTTTTTGTTAAAGGAAAAACATAATAGAACAACAATATACGGAGAGAATAAATCTGTAATTCTCATTAATCAAAAACCCTTTAAATAGGGATGAGATACAAGTAGATAACCACGAGATATTTTAGTTCTAATCTAACTCTGATATATTTATCTCTATCTCTATCGTCATATCCTTTAGACGATGGCACACTTATCCTACAACACTCCCCCTTTGCCGAGTTAAAGGAGTGGTGGTGCACACTTGTTGCCTCGTTAAATCCCTTACGCCAAAATAAAACCCAGTGGGAGAAAATAAAAATATGACGAAGGAAGGAGTACAACGCACCAACTTCTTTGCAATACATAGACTTATCCTTCAGTCTAGTTTTCTCTTAGATTCATACTTTAATCTTGAGAGTTAGGAAAACATGATGGTATATAAACAGTTGCCTCACTAAATCTTACACCAAGGAACAAAACCCAATGGGAAAAATAAAACCTTGGTTGAAGGAAATAGCTCAACATACCAATATCACAAATATAATAGACTCCCCCTTTTGTCTACTACTCCCCCTGATTCGTGCATTAATCAAAGGAGTTTGGAAAACATTTCCATTTACTTTCTACACGTTTTCCAATATATGGTTTTATGGTAATAAATTGGTAAAATATGTCACATTCTTTTGACATCTTACTTGATTCACTTGAATCTAAAAGAGAGTATTTTATTGCTGATTGTATATAAACTTAAGCAGAATATGCTTTGTGTTATTATCTTGATGTATCTTATGTTCATTTCTTCAATATATGATGCATCATTTTCATATATGCAAGTAGGATACTGGTTGAACCCAAAATTAGTAACTCCTCTAATATATGTAATGATAGTCCTTAATCATATACATTATTTTATTATCTCATGGAGAGTAATATTCTTAGATTAGTTCAAGGAGATAGTTACAAAGGATTGTTTAGTTTACTTCCAAGCAATCGACGTGTTCCTTATGGTAATTCTTTATCCAGTTTGGGAACAACCTTTGTATGGGTCAGACAGATACCTAATATTAGCAAACACATACCAAGACATTGCTTGGTGTTTTTCTATAAGAGCTAGTACTTTTGCTGCTTACATTCTAAGTAGGTATTGAAATTCCATTATCAATCCAATTTTTCTTTCTATAGGGAAAGTATAAACCCATGTCAATGGTTCCAAAATATTAATTTTATATCATTCCAATGACTTTGCGTTGGCGCTGAGCTAAATCTAGCTAACAAGTTCATTGAGAAATATAATGTATGGTCAAGTGTATTATGCTAAGTACGATAATGCGCATATTGTACTTAGATAGGTAATTCCAACTCCCAACATTTTTCGTCATCATCCTTTAGACGAAATGGATTTTTCCTTATATCTGATACTTCAACCGATCATGGGAGTGCTAACCGAATGCGCTTTGTCCATATTAAATTGCCTTATTATTTTCTGGACATATGCGATCGGTGAATTAATATTTTACAAACTCGGTGTCCTAACTCAAATATCTAGACAAATCCAAGCCTTCCCAAGATCTTTCCTCTCAAAATCAGATTTTGAGTAGCTTGTGGTTCCTCTCATTTCATCAACAGTGCCTATTATGTTCATAACATTGACATATAGAGTTACTTTGAAAATCTGGAACTTGTTTTCCATAATAAATACGCAAGAGAACATTTCATCGTTCTTATATATCCTTTTCCAATCAAGTATTCCATTAGGCGGGTATACCACATTCGCTTAGATTGCTTTAATCTATAAAGTGGGCGTTTCAATTTTATTGCAAACGCATTTCGTGGTTTAGAGTTACTTGATTTTGGCAATGTAATATCATCAAGTACTTTTATATATCTTTAAATCTAGATCCCCGTAGAGATATGTGGTAACCACATTCATGAGCTACATTTCCAGTCCTTCGGAAACTATTTTTTTAATTATTTAGCAAAACATTATAACGTCCATCACGAGAGAGTAAGTCTTCTCATGGTCAATCCAAGGCGTTGTGAGAAACCTTGCGTCAAATGAGAGCCTTACATATTAGGACTTCATTATTCTCGTTACGCTTTCTGACAAAGACTCAGTTATGTCCTACGGGCTTTACACTTGGTAGGTTAGCACTACCTGACCAAATACCCGATCCTTTGTCAAATAATAGAATTCTTTCTGGATTGTTTCTTTACATTTAGGCCAATATGCTCTTTGTTGATATTATTCAACTGAGCCTGGTTCGATATCGTCGTGCTCGATCATTTTATGAGCCATTGTATATGCGAATAAATCATCAATGATTATATATGATCTGTCTATCGACTCATATGTACTCTCATAGTTCATTTGAGATTAATATTCATCTCTCGAATCAATATTAACTTCGGAGCGTCCTCCAGTGATGATTCATGGACATAATTATAATTAGAGACAATCTCATGAGAGTTTTATGTATTGATGATAAATTGATGTGCCTAACTATTCTCTTCCTTTAGAATAGTATCCATCGAACCAAGTAGCTTCCACCACTTCCATTTGGTAGCTACGACCTCAACCACACCTCCACTATGTGTGATTGCAACGCACTTTCCAGTGGCGTTGTGCCCCTGTTGGGGACTTTTTAACCTTGCAAGTATATTTGCAGCTCGTATATGTGATATTGTCACGTTTGGAATATTAAACGTATCAGGTATCGAGTCTGATTCGTTTGACTTCAACATTATGTTGTGAAGTTTTGGGGATCAAAATGAGACAGAGTGAGAATATTCAATGACACTTCCTGTCGTTCCCATGGAAAATCCTTTTTCCTATCTCCCCCTAACGATGGGAAGACTGTCTCATGAAAGTGACAACCCGCAAATCTAGCGGTAAAGAGATCACTAGTCAAATATTATAATTAGCGGATAGTTGTTGGGGGTTCATATCCAACATTTACCAAATCGTCTTTAAGGACCCATTTCGATGCGCTGTAGGGGCGCAATTGGCACATATAATCAAACATGCGTAAATATAAAGTATCAGGCTTATATCCAGTTACCAACCGGTACGCATAAGACTGGTTAGCAAGCAGTGGGTCTAAAAACGAAAAAAAAAACTGCATATAATAATTGCATAATCCCAGGTAGATGTGGGTAAATTGGTGCGCATTACTAATACCCTAGATGTCATCATATTCTTTTGATAACAACTTTTATGAGACCATTTTATATATACACATGGGATATAGGAAACTCTACATTGATCCTAATACATATGCAATTAACATCAAATCCTTATGATGTAAATTCTCCAGCATTCCAAGTCATGTAGACTTGATGAAATAATAAGGGTGGTGAGCCCTTAAATGTATAACTAGTGCTAGGAGTGCAGTATTTCATGTGGACAATAATACGACATGCGTTCATCGTGTCGAAACCAGAACCATAAAGTACTTTAATGGTCTGCATTCTGGATGTTTATGTCCATAAATATCACCTTGTATTCATTGTAACAATGGAATATTTTTGTATAATGTCCTTAGCTTTAGTACGATCTCATTCATGTATTGACAAAGGATTAGGGTATATACAAAAGTTTTATGTATTCGAGAGGGCATATTATGATAGCAATGTTGTTTCTTATGTTGCAGAAGTCAACAATTGCAATTTGCCTTGTTTTTCCTTTCACTCGAAAGAGAATGTGTCTATGTGTATTTTGCAATACATGGATCACTATGTCATAACCACGGTGTCCCACATGGTTATGTCGAAACATATATGTGTTATTGCCCCCAAAATTTCTTTATTGGTGACAAAATATGTTCCGATGACCCAATAATCTACTAGTTTGACACATTAGTTTCCATGATATATGTTTCCTTTCATATTCATTGGAATTTATGTATATATGCTCATTTTCATTTCCATTTGATACAAATATCTTTACAAGGTTCCTATTAAAGTTGTTCCACCAAGAAAGTGACAGTCCATCGTCTAAGTAATTTGGTTGGATGTATTATAAAACAAGTATTAGTCTATCTTTTTTTTTCCCGATTGTGTGATAGGTAAAAAAAATCAATTCTCTTCGATACATTCCTAAGCGGAACGGAGAATATTGAATTTTTTTGTATTTGTTTTGATGTATTTTTTTACATCTATAATGGTTACATATTCGATTTTACTTTAGTAAATAAATTAATTTTGGTACTTAAAATTAATTTCAAAGAAACATATGCATAATCAATATTAAATATTAAAACAAATATGTTATATTTCATTTTCAACGTGTTCCCTTTTTGATAAAAGCACTTTTTAGTGCATATCTTATTTGATTGTCCATTATCACCTGGGTAGTGGTTGTATCCTACTCCAGGTGTTGAAAAATTCTTCCTGACTCTTACCAATACCCTGACCCTTTATAGGGTCTCGTCCACATGGTGCAGAAATGTCACATGTGTGAAATTTTGTTTTTAACTCACAATCCTTTGGAGTTGTTTCCACCTCTAACACTTTCACTATCGATATCGGGAATTTTCTTTATCCCGACATATGTGGTGTTATTCGAAAGAACCTTGTTATGTCTCTCAAGTCTTAACCACTTTCATTAGGTTGATGAGTTTGTCTAAAGGTTGCATTCCAACTTATATTTATATTTACCTATATATGAAAGGTGGAAATCATGTTAAAAATCATGTCATCTTCTGTGAGTTCCTTGCCACAGAGATTGAGATGCGTTTTGGATATATTTCTTTGTTGACATCAGTTACCTTTTTTGTAATCGAGTAAGTGGGTTTCATTCCAATGTACGATTAGTTCGGTAAGTACATATTCATGAATACTCCCGATTATCCCTTTCGGGACATCCTACGTTTCTTTGGGGGTTTCTAGTAAAGGTATTCCTATGAAATTTAGGATTTATATGTCATCTCAAAACATGAAGGTATTTGCTTGTACCTTTTCAAGATATTGGTTTTAGAGTCAATAGGGAGTTGGATTTTAGGTATTTTCTTGTACCTTTTCAAAAGGAGGTTTATATACTCATTCAGATTCTTTTGAGTTTACGACGTTGATTTTTGGATGAGTTGTTTCAACCATTTACATATATAAAGGATAATATATATTTTCTTTTTGATAAGAAAATGGATTATGGTTATGAAATTTCATTATCATAACAATATTGGATTTTGTATGCTTTAATTTTATTGATAATACTTCATCAATATTTCAATTTGCGAAAAAGAAATCACTCAATCTATTGGATTTCCAGGTAGTAGGGGAATCACATGGATTTCTTAAATCCCTACAAACCTTAAGGTTGTTTACACCTGTTTGACAAAATCCAGTCGATATCTTGTGATTTAGTTAATATAAATATAACATTTATTATAGAGCATTTGGAAAGATGCCAAAATGACTATGAGTTTGGCATAGAAGCCAATTTTAATATTTTAATACCTTAATAGTATTTTTGGAGCTTTTGGTAAAAACCAAAATATATGGGGTTTGAAGTGTAACTTCCAAAGATTAATTATATAGTTTAAAAATAATGAGTAAGAACCTATAATCAAGATAAGTATTTGGATAATTTTTTTTTTTAACATTTTAATGTTATTTTTGGAGCTTTTAGCAAAATAACAAAAGTTATGGGGGGTTGAAAGTGTAAATTCTAAATATAATTTATAAGATTGAGATTAATGAGTAGGAACTCATAAACAAGATAAACATTTGAATATTATGTGGATAAGACATAAAAATCTATAAAAGAATTACTAAACATTTTAATACCAAATTAAAACAATTGATTTAGATAAATAAATACAAATTAAGTTGTCCACTTCAATGTACATTATCAATAACAATAGGATAAAATAGAATCATATATAAAACAATTAAAATAATAATGATCCGATAGATAATGACAAATTTTAGGTTCAAATGCAAATTAAACAAATAACAAAATTAAATGTTGATAAGTCCAAGAAAAAATTAGATAAGAGATAATTCTAACAAATCCAATAATAACTTTTTTTTTGAGGGTTCAGAACTAAATCTACAAATATTAATTTCAACTATAAGATTGATTTGAAATTGAAATTTACAACATCGAAGATTACTAACATATTAATCGTTATAATAATGAGTTGTAACAAATTAATTTATTTAAATAAGTAAATAATAATAATATGATTAAGTTAAATAACTAAATATATGCAATATTATAAACTTATTTAAGAATACCTAAATTAATAACTATAACAAAAATTGAGTCAGTAATTAATTGTTTAAAATATATAAAATACGATTCCAAATCTACATGAAAGGTTAAAAAAAATGTGTATTTTCCTTTTAAATAAATAAAAAAATAACGAAACTAAGGTGACCAAATCCATATGAAGGGCAAAAAAGCAAAATAAATCATTAAAACAAACTCATCCACATCATTAGCACAATTATTTAATTGTTCATATGTATAAAGAGTTGAAGAATGTGTACTTGTATTTGGTAGGAGGATGCGAGTTGTCCAACAGCGAAAACCGGATATATCTGAGCTTACGTGCTGATAACGTGTTAAAGGAAAAACATAATAGAACAACAATATACGGAAAAGAATGAATCTGTAATTCTCATTAATCAAAAACCCTTTAAATAGGGATGAGATACAAGTAGATAACCACGAGATATTTTAGTTCTAATCTAACTCTGATATATTTATCTCTATCGTCATATCCTTTAGACGATGACACACTTATCTTACAACAGTTTTAAATATTTTAAATAGCTATTATTATTAAACTTCGATATTTTTTACTCACACACAAAAAAAAAATGTTTCTTATCCAATTCAAATAGTTTAGAAAATTGTGTAAATTCTGACGTGCTAATATAAAATAATTTGTAAAAATAACATAGAATAATTTGTAAAAACATTAATAAATGTAAACTTTTTACAACAAAAATAGTGTTTGTTATCGACAAGCTTGTGTGGTCTATGTAACTTGATATTTTATCATTTTATTGTCCTTTTATTTGATATATTAAATTATTTGTCATTATTACATATAGAGTAAATTACAAGTTTATAGTCCCAAAATCAAAATAACTCGTGATTTATATTTTGACACTAACAAAATAAAAGAATTTATTAACAGAATTAAATCTAGGGGTATTTTAGTTTTTTTAAACCTTTCCTTTGGCCTTTATCCTATGTATAATGACAAATAATTTAATATAATATATATTAGGCATTACATATAAGGAAAACAAAATAAGAAAATCACTACACCAATCACCTCCCTCTCCCTACCCCGACATAACTCCCTGACCCTAAATATTCCAACTTACACCAAAATGACCCATTAACGAACCACTAAGGACACTAAGACCCGATATACCTCAATTAGACTCATTTAGGTCTAATTAGATTCCATTATTATCCACTTAGTCATACTATGACCAACTTAGACTCGTTAAAACGGATTAGACTAATTATATCCATTTAGACTAAAATGACCCATTAAGCATTACTAAGATCTGGTATACCTCAATTAGAACAATTTAGGTCTATTTAGACTTCATTGTGACCCACTTAGGTGCTGTTTGTTTTTTAAGAGGTCTAAAGTCTGAAATCTTATTTTAGTTATGATTAATAAGAGGTGGTATGTAAAAAAGTCTGAATGATTCAGACTTAAGAGCCATTAAGAGGTTTTTAAAAAAAAAAACAACCCCTTAGACTTCTTAAGAAGAATATGACTAATTATACCAACTTAGACCAAAACGACCCATTAATGATCCACTAAGGACTACTAAGACCCATTTAGATCCAATCAGACTCGTTATGACTCACTTAGTCCTTCTATGACCCACTTAGACTCGTTGATGAAAATAAGACTAATTATACCAACTTAGATCAAAACGACCCTTTAACGAGCAATTAAGCACTACTAAGACTCGTTGTACCTCAATTAGACGCATTTACGTCTAATCAGACTCATTAGGAATCACTTAGACTCGTTAAGGAGAATAAGACCAAAACGATCCATTAAAGAGCCATCAAGGACTACTAAGACCCATTGTACCTCAATTAGACACATTTACGTCTAATCAAACTCATTATGACCCACATAGACTCGTTAAGGAGAATAAGATAATATTCCAACTTAGACCAAAATGACCCATTCAAGAGCCATTAAGGACTACTAAGACCCGTTGTACCTCAATTAGACGCATTTACGTCTAATCGGACTCAATAGGAAACACTTAGACTCGTTAAGGAGAATAAGACTCAAGGTTGTGGCGTGGTGGTAAGAGCCTGGGGACTTCATAACGGTTGCGCGGGTTCGAGCCCCACTTGCAGCATTGTGGCCACGTGATGAATGCCCACGGGCCATAGGCCTGTTTTCCAGGAGATTAGTCCGTGCCCAAAGTGGTATGAGATACTCCTTTACCAAAAAAAACCCATTGGCGAGCCATTAAACACTACTAAGACTTGCTATACCTAAATTAGATCCATTTAGGTCTAATCATACTTATTGTGACCCACTTAATCCAATTACGACCCACTTAGACTTGTTAAGGAGAGTAAGACTAATTATACCCACTTAGACCAGAACGACCTATTAACGATCCACTAAGGACTACTAAGACCCACTTAGACTAATTATATCCACTTATATTTTCTGATTCAAAGTATTTTGGGTTTATGAATCACTCTTCTTCTGAATTTGAATCTTGTATGTGTTTTTGTTGTTATAGTAAATGTTGTTTTCAAAGATGAACACTTTAACCAATAAAAATTAAATAATGATTGCAAAATAATCAAATTAACACTTTGGGGTTTAATTTTTCCATAAGACCATACCACAAAATTTGTTGTTATATTACATTTTCTTAACTATACCACGAAATGTGGTGCTACATTAACCAATCATAATCATGATATCAATATCATAGTATTTCCTGACATAAATATATTGAACTACATTGTTTGTTCTATAAATGTTATTTGTGTATTATTTGGAACAAAAAATAGTTTTTTTTTATTTAAAGATTGATATTTACTTTATAAATTCATCGTTTTAAGTTTCTTGAATTTGGCTTGATGCTGGATTGAATATCTTGGATTTGTTGAAGTTGGTTTTGGTTGATCAACTCCTCGAAATTTGCCTCACTTGTTCCTACATTTGATTAGTACTACATCATTTAACACCAAGTTCCATCAAATCACATAACACAAAGTAAGTCACACCATGATGTTGATGAGTTTCATATTGAGGTCTACGAGATCATGGTGTTTACTCTTCTTGGGGCTAAGATAAGAAAACATCCCCTCTACTTAGATAACACCCAAGGTCACAAGATGAGAACATCAAAACTCATCAGTTGTCCAAATCAAAGGTTTTAAGACGAGAACATCGAACACATCATTTAACAACAATTTCTTTTACTACTACCTTACCCTGCTACGCTACCCTACACCTACCTAACCCCCTACCCCTACTCTACCTGTATGCTACCTTATCCCTACCACCCCTACCCCTTACCCGACCCTAAATCTACCCTACCCGACCCTTTTACCCCATCTTATCCTATCCTAACCGACCCTCTACCCCTATTCCTACCCGACCCTACTTCTAGACCCTACCCCTCCCTACCCTACCCTACCCTGTTACCCATATCCTACCCTACCCTAACCTACCCTACCCATACCCTACTCTATCCTACCCTACCCTACCCTATCCCTACCCCATCGTACCCTACCCTACCACCCTACCCTACCTACCTTACCCTATCTATCTTACCTACCCTAGCCTATGCTAACCTACCCTACCCCTACCTATCCTATCTTATCCCTATCTTAACCTACCCCTACCTTACCCTAACCCTACCTATCCTACTCCTATCCTAGCCTACCATACCCTACCCCTACCCTACCCTAACCTGGCCTAGCCCTAGACCTAGCCCTACCACACCCTAACCCCTACCACCCTACCCTATCCTACACTATCATATCTTATCTTAGCCCTACCCTTTTACCCTACCCCTACCTGCCCTATTCTATCCCTATCTTAACTACCCCTACCCAATCCTACCATACCCTACCCCTACGCTACCCCCTAGCTGGCCCAACCTAGTCCTACCTTACCTACTCTACCCTACTGCTACCCTTACCTAACCCTATCCTACCCCTGTTACCCATATCTTATCCTAGCCTAGTGATGGCCAAAAATCGGGCCCGGGCCGGGCCAAAACGGGCTTTGGGCCCAAATAGTAAACCCAAAAACCGGGCCAATCGGGCTTCGGGCCGGGCCGGGCCGGGCTTCACCCGAATATGTGTGGCCCGTTTAATGTTGGAAAAAACCGGTTATAGGAAAATCGGACCGGGCCGGGCCCAAACTGGGCCGTGATCGGGCCGAGCATTTTTTCGTATTTTTTTCAAAACAAATAATTTCTTTATATAATAATTAATTACTATGCTTTAAAAAATAAAAATTGGATTGGATCACTAAAATACACTTTAAAAATGTGTTTTATTTATAATAAATCACTAAAATACACTTTAAAAATACGTTTATATATAATTTTAAGTTACAAACTTACAATACAAGTATTTATAGGGGTTGGGGGAGATAAAAGACACAAAAAAGGTGAAAAAAACGTATATAAACGGTAACATAACGGCTATTTTTTTTAAAATACGAATCGGGTCGGGCCGGGTCGTGAACCGGGCTCAGGCTGAGCCGGGCCGGGCCGCCAAATTCTCCAAAAACATGAACCGGTTCATGTTTTCGTGCTCCAAACCGGTTTTCCACCGGGCCGGGCTTTCAAGCGGGTCGGGCTCGGTTAACCGACCGGGCCGGGTCGGGCCGGGCCGAGATGGCCATCACTATCCTAGCTTAGCCTACCCTACCTTACCCATACCTAAACCCTACCCTACTCTATCCTACCCTACCCTACCCATTCCCTATCTCTAGCCTACCCTACCCTAGCCCTAGCCCTACCCCACCGTAGCCTACCCTACGTACCTTAACTCTTACCTACCTTACCCTATCCCACCTACCCTACGCTAACCTACACTACCCCTACCTATCCTATCTCTATCCCTAGCCTTACCTTACGCTACTTATCCTACCCTAGCCTACTCATATCCTAGCCTAGCCTACCATACCCTACCCTAACCTGCCCTAGCCCTAACCCTACCCCTACCCCTACCCCACCCTAACCCCTTCCACCCCACCCTACCTACCCTATCATTTTACCTTACCTTATCCTACCCTATCATATCTTATCTTAGACCTACCCTTTTACCCTACCCCTACCCTGCCCCCTACCTGCCCTATCTTAACTACCCCTACCCTACCCCCTAGCCCAGCCCAACCTAACCCTACCCTACCGCTACCTCTACCTCTACCCTACCTTATCCCTACCCTAACCCTACACCTATCCCTACCCTAGCCTATCCTATCCTACCTTAACCCCTGACCCCTACCCTACCATACCGTACCCTATCCTATCCTATCCTATCCTATCCTATCATGTCTTATCCTTCCCTACCCTACCATAGCCTTGGCCTAGCCCTACCCCCTACCACCCCTACCCTACCTACATTAACTTCTACCTACCATACCCTTTTACCTTAGGCCCTACCCTATCCCTATCTTAGCCTACCCTACTCCTACTTTACCCTACCCAACCCAACCCTACTCTACACCTATACTCTATCCTATCCTAGCCTAGCCTACCACCTACATACCCTACCCCTATCCCCATTCATAGGTCCGAGATCTACATCTATGAATTGAAAGGTCCGAATGATCCATAGTTTTTAGAATCAATAGATCTTCAAATCGTTCATTTGAAAAGTATTAAAACCCTTCTTATTGGATGATCACGAGACTTGCCAAAAATTGAAATTCTTGATCAATGGAGGAACAATATCACCATGTTTGTTCAATAAGATACCAAAGTGGATGATTGGACATGATAGGCTAGACTAGGATAAGATAGGCTAGGTAGTAGGATAAGACATGATAGGCTAGGCTAGGATATGATAGGATAGAGTAGGGAGGGTAGGGGTAGGGTAGCTAGGGTGGTATGGTTAGGGTGTGGTAGGGGGTTAGGGGTAGGGCTAGGCTGGTCCTAGTGTAGGATTGGGGTAGGGATAAGGTAGGGTAGGGTAGGGTAGGGTAAGCTAAGATAAGATATGATAGGATAGGGTAGGATAAAAGGGTAGGGTAGGGTAGGAGGTAGGATAGGGTAGGTTAAGATAGGGTAGGGTAGGGTTGGGTTAGGGTGGGGTAGGGGGTAGAGTTAAGCCAGGGTAAGGTAGGATAGGATACAGTAGGGTAAGGGTAGGGTAGGTAGGGTGGTAGGGTTAGGATGGGGTAGGATAGGCTAGGCTAGAATAGGGGTAGGGTAGGTAGGATAGCGGTAGGGTAGGGTAGGTGTAGGATAGGGGTAGGGTTAGGGTAGGTGTAAGATAGGGGTAGGGTAAGGGTAGGGTAGGTAGGGTGGTAGGGTTAGGATGGGGTAGGCTAAAATAGGGGTAGGTGTAGGATAGGGCTAGGGTTAGGGTAGGAGGTAGGATAGGGGTAGGGGTGTAGGATAGGGGTAGGGTTAGGGTAGGTGTGGGATAAGGATAGGTTAAGGTAGGTAGGGTAGGGGCTAGGCTGGGGTGGGGATGGGGAATGGGCTAGGGGGTAGTGTAGGTTTAGGGTAGGCTAAGATAGGAGTAGAGTAGGTAGGGGTAGGCTAGAGGCAGGGCAGGGTAGGTAGTAGTTAGTGTAGGTAGGGTTAGGGTGAGGTAGGGGGTAGGATTAGGGTGGGGTAGGGGTAGGGTAAGAGTATGATAGGATGAGTAAGGTAGGATAGGTAGGGTAGAGTTAGGGTAAGGGTAGGCTTTGATAGGGATATGATAAGCTAGGTAGGGGTAGGGTAGGATAGGATAGGATAAGGTAGGGTAGGTTTGTTAAGGTAGGGTTGGGTGGGATAGGGAGGTAGGGCTAGGTCAGGGTAGGGTTGGGTAAGAGTAGGGGGTTAGGTATGGGTAGGGATAGGGTGGGTAGGAGTTAGGGTAGGTAGGGTAGGTTAAAAGGTTAAGATAGGTAGGAGTTAGGGTAGGGCTAGGATAGGATAGTGTAGGGTGGGTGGGGTAGTGTAGGGTAGGGTAAGGCTAAGATTAAGGTAGAATAGGGTAGGTAGGAGTTAGTGTAGGTAGGTAGGGTTAGGGTGGGGTAGAGGGTAGGGCTAGGCCAGGGTAGGGGTAGGGGAAGGATAGGGTAGGATAGGTAGGCCTAGGCCATGCTAGGTTAGCGTAGGGTAGGGGTAGGGTAAGGGTAAGGGTAGGCTTAGATAGGGATAGGATAAGTTTGAATTTGTTCTTTCTTTTTTTTATTTGAAAGACAAAGCCTTAAATTAATAGGATCTAAAATGAAAGTAACTGGAGGGGGATTTAAGCCAAACCTCCAAAGAAAAGGCCCATAGACTACATAATCATAAAGAAAAGAGCTAAAAGACCTATGATGGTCGGAAGCTATATAAGCCCAAAGCATCATGAAGTAGATGACTTTTGCAGCAAGTGGGAAACTTCTCTTCTGAGTAGAACACCATGTTGTCCCTATGAGTGTGAGCAAAGGATGCCAACGAATCTGCTATTTTGTTCCCTTCTCGCAAGATGCGGGAAAGATTGCATGAAGGAGATAAGAGAGACTCGCATGATCGCGTCAAATATACCAAGTTCCAAAGGGAGCTCATTGTATGAATGAAATGCAACAAGACTTGAGCGTCAAGTTCCATACATGAGAGGGGTATGCCTAATTGGGAGGCAATATCCAAGCCAGTGATTAACGCCCGAGCTTCTGCCTGCATGTTCTTCCCAAAGAAAGAAATAAAAAAAATAATCTGACCTTGGTAATTCCTGATAACACCACCCCCCTGTTATGAATCCATTTATAGCGGAACCGTCCACATTGAGTTTGAAAGAGCCAATATCAGGTGGATGCTAACCCTACGTCCCCTCTTAGGTTTAGGTGAAATAATAGGAACCTGAAGAGCATGAAGGCAAGCTTGATCATGTAAACCCAACCGGGTGGAAAAGAACCATAGTGTCAAGCAGCCACTTCCAAATTTTCTGTCTCGTTTTCACTATATTGAGCTTTACATTGTCACGAATAATGGAATTGCGGTCTTTCCAAACTTCCCATAGGATATTAAAGCAACAGAATTACGTAAAAAAGAATACTGGGAGCAAATAGTATCAGTCCACCAAGACTCAAGATGCTGCTCGAGAGACTGAGCTTGGGATATTGAGATGTTAAGATGAGACGCGAAGAAGGACCAAAGGGATGCAACCAGCTCTCCTTGAACAAAGAGATTCGAGATGGATTTACTATGAGGGCTGGAACAACAAAGACAACAAGAGGGAAACCGATAACCCAGAGACTTAATACGCTCATCAGTGGATATTGCCTTATGCATAAGTCGCCAAACAAAACCTGCAATTTTTGGGTGTACCTATTTATTCCAAACATATTTCCACCAGTAGACAGAAGGATGAGAAGCCCGCGTCGATTCCCATGCACTAGAAACAAAGAAGGCATCCATCAGGATGAAGTAGCCAGTGAAGTTTGCCCTCATAAACCTCAGAAAGACAGCCCCACATAGATTGATTTTATTGAATGGAGATAGGATCCAAAATACTCAGAATTTCATCCATCAAATTGGGATCAATGAAGGCCTCTTTGACAGAGATATGAGGCCGAGGAGGGTTGTCTACCTGCAGAGGAGAATTCAACCACATATCATGCCAAAAAAATGTTACCTTTACTGATAGACCACAAGGCGTGGGATAAAACAAAGTCCAGCTGGGCATGGATGGCTCTCCAACAATGAGAAGCACTCCTAGGAATTGAAGAGAGAACAACCCTATGAGGGGCACCATATTTGCTTCGCATGAGCATAGCCTAAAGAAAAGAGAGTCCCCTTTATAGTATAGAATTCCACGCCTATGTGCAAGGCTTGCATCACTTGATGTAACGAACGAATTCTAACACCACCTTCCTCCTTAGGACAACAAATGGTCTCCCATGACACCCAATGATGTCTCTCTTCTCCATTAGAGCTCCAAAAGAAATTAGAAAAAATACCCTGCCTAAATATGCGACTATAGGGATAAAAAAATGAAATTCATAATGGTATTCTAAATAGTATCTTACTTTTGACCTCTTCCCTCTTACTGGGCAGCAGGATAGAGTGGGCTTTATGGTTGATGTCAGCTACTCTCTTCCTGCTTTACCTTCTAGAGAGCCCAATACATAGTCTAATGGCATGGGCACTCGAAGGAAAGGTATAAAGATTTTCCATTGTCCTAGGGATTCGTATTTCCCATTGTCCTTATGGATGAGGGAATCGAGTTGCGAAAGATGAGGGAATCTACTTGAGTCTCCCTAAAGCAAGGTATTATTCCTATTTTCCCTCTTCCTCCAACTATCAACAGGATAGAGTGGAGCCTCACATAACCCCCTTTAGCACATAGAAATGTACACCTACTGTTCGGACTGAATCTAACTTATTCTATACATTGATTATAAAGTGACTTACGAGTCGGAATGGTCAGGCATAATGAGTGTAGCTTAGTGCTCCCTCTCCTTAACAGTCGAGCTAATCTTTTCTTTCAAGAAGCATGAGTGGAACGGTCAAACTGTTAAGTCAGGTTGAGAAAGAGATTGATCGTCACATATGACATTACCCTAGAATGAGATTAGTCGTCATATACGAGATTAGACTTAGTTTGTTGTTGTTTGATCTTTTACTCGGACAAGTGCTACAACCGTCGAGCCGAGGAGCGAGCCTAAGGTCGACCGTTAGGGAGACTAAAGCAGGAGGCTAAAACGAATGCTTTCAGTATGCATAGCCTCTCCCTTTGTTTTGTAGGGGTGCCTATTGGTTCTAGAGAAGTTAATGGGAAATCCACCCTCAAAAGGGTATTCAATAGCAGTTTACACATTTCAACTACTATTTCAATTAACATTGGGCAGTTGAGAAACGAGTGAGAAAAACGTTTCTTGGCTATCCATAGCAATTCGAATTAATTCAGGAATAGGCATGTGTTGCAACACAAGATAACCGTACAGATTCAATCCTTGCATCGATCCCACCAGCCGAGCAGACCTTGTTACGACTCCTCGTGGCTATGGTGGTAGCATGATCAGAGGAGGGTTTCTCTAGTTTACCTCTGTGCGAGCAAGTTCCTTCGAGCTGCTCGCATGAGAAGTAAGAGGGGACCGTTGATTTACCTCTAGCTGGCCGATAGGCGGCTAAAACAACAATTCTTATTATTTCTTCCTTCTCAAAAACCTGATGTGAGGGGGCCCACCTCCCCCTCCCCCTCCCTTGGAAAATCAACTCACTTTCATTGATTAACCAAGGCCTCCCCCTTACGCCTTACGACGATGGAATTTTTCCACCTACGTGCAAGACTACAAGGGTTAACACTTGTTTTTTTTATCCTCTTCATGAAAGCTTCAGCGCGGCTTTAGACTGACTAAGGAGGCTTTATGAAACTGAAACCTTCGATCAGAATACGGATGAGATCAGAAAGGCCATCATTGGGGCAAACGATGCAATAGCTTCGGTTAGAGCAAAGCCCAAAATGGCATAACCAAATAATTAGCCCCAACGACAAATGAAACTAGGGGCGGGGCATTTTCGGGGACTAGCCCGCTTCCCATTACTCAATAGGGCAATTCCTTGCACATAATTAAGGGAGCCATTGAAAGGTGACTAAAACACCAGAAACGGGGACTACCCGAGCTAATGATAGAGGCAATAACACTTTCCGGCCGAGTCCCATTAATTGATCATAACGATATCATGGAAATGCTGCACGGACCCATATATATAGGAACAGAAAAAGAATCACCTTGATAATAAACTGGATCGAGCCCAGGATCTTATTTGAAATGGGAAGATCTAGGATAGGGGCTGCCAAACTCCTGGAGAGAGCGATGTGCATGGACCAGGTGAGTATGGATGCAGCTCCGTGGACTGCTCGTCGGGCCCGATAGGTGGTGGTATCACACCCTTCTCAAAGGAATCGTATATGAGACTCTCGCGTCATATGGTGTAACATCGTAAATTTCAGAGTAAATTAAAACTTCTCAAAATGGGCAACATGACATTTGTATTGATATAAACCTCCAAAAAGGGTATCAGTTCTTGAGACTTTACAACAAAACCTGTACTGATATAGGGTTTATCAACAAACTAATCTAAATATAACTATCTAGATTACATAAATTGACGATTCAAAATTCATCAAAAGGATGGGACTTAACAGATGCCCAACTATCAATACTTAGTCATCTCAAAATGCCTCGAGACCAAGTCCGTCTCTCAAAACCCTTGGCAACCCACCGCTAAGGGAAACCTGTTATACATATCATTTGAGAAAAAGTGTTAGGCTTAAAACCTAGTGAGAACATACAGTTTATCAATTTCAGGAGATATAAATATGTTCATCCAAACGGAAACCTTCTCAAATGAGTATTTCCAAGATAACAGTTGATAAGAATAAAATTCATTAAAACAAGGTCATAAACCTTCTTTCCAGAATCTTACAATTTAATGCACATGTAGTTCTTCGTTTTGGTTACTATATAGAACATCACAATTTAATGCACATGTAGTTATATATTTTGTTAACGGCTAGAACCTCACAATTTAATGCACATGTAGTTCTATAATTTGTTAACGGCCAGAACCTCACAATTTAATGCACATGTAGTTCCATATTTACATTACTTGGTAACCTCAAATAATGAAATATAAGTCGACTCAAAACCTAGGGATCCACTAGTAATGGTACAAACTTGTCACAACAATTTATGTGACCAACCATAGCTAATCATATGGTATAAATACATTTTATAAGCAAAATGTCATTTCCAGTTCAACTTCTGGTAAGAATGAAAATCATCAAAATGAGTTCATAAACATTCTTTCACATGTCCACATAATGTGTAAGTAAAACATCATTTTACTTCAAATAATATAGAATCCATCATAAAATGATCGGAACCCTAAAATCTTCCAAAAGTTAACTTATATCCAACTCTAGAGAGAGAGAGAGAGAATGATTTTTAGAGAAAGAGAGAAGAGAGAGAACGAGAGATTTCAGAATGAACTCAAAATGAGATATTTTGGGTTTTAAAACCCTTAAGTCGGTCCAGGCACTGTCGCGGGTTATGCCGCGACTTCAAGTCGCGATGCAACTCGCGAAATGCCCAATAACTCAACCCAACAGTGAATGTTGCGGGTTATGCCGCGATTACTACTCCCCATACAACTCGCGACCTACCAAAACTCACAATACAACAGTGAACATCGTGACTTATGCCGCGACTCTAAGTCGCGAGCAAGTCGCGAAACTTACTGGAACTTCACAAATTCAACGAAACCATAAACTCGTACGTTATACTGAATACGATGATAACGATTATGGGTTAAACACGAGATTAACAAAGATATAAATGTATTGAAAATCCAGGGTGTTACAATCCTCCCCAACTTGGGAATGATTTCATCCCCGAAATCCACACTTATACAAAAAGGTGAGGATATCTTCGCTTCATATCCTCTTCGGATTCCCACGTCACATTTGCTCCCCGGTGATGCTTCCACTGCACCTTGACCAACGTGACTTCTTTGTGACGCAATTTCTTAGACTTTCTCTCCAAGATAGCGTCGGGTTCTTCCACACAACGGTTGCCCTCGTCAACTGTCAATTCGGAGAGAGGAATAACGCTTTCCTCTTCCGCCAAACATTTTCGAAGGTAACAAAAATGTGAAACGTGTTGTGGATTCTGCTTAACTCTGGCGGCAGTTCCAATTGGTAAGCTTGCAAACCTACCCGTTTGAGCACTTTGAAAGGTCCGAGGAAACGGGGACTCAACTTCCCACGCTTTCCGAACCGTATAATACCCTTCCACAGCGATACCTTAAGCAATACACGATCGCCCACTTGGAATTCCATCGGCCGCTTCTTCTTATCGGCATAACTCTTCTGCCGATCCTGCGCCGCTTTCAATCTTTCACGTATACATTTGACCTTATCGGCCGTTTCTTTCACGATTTCAGGTCCAACGAACTGCTTTTCTCTTGCTTCAAACCAACACACGGGAGTTCGGCACTTTCGTCCGTACAATGCTTTAAAAGGTGTCATTCCAATACTCGAATGGTAACTATTGTTGTAAGCGAACTCTACCAAGGATAGCTGAGAGTCCCAGCTACCCCCGAAGTCGATGACACAAGACCTCAACATGTCTTCCAACGTCTGGATCGTTCTCTCGCTTTGCCCGTCGGTTTATGGATGGTAAGCCTTACTCAACTTAACTTGAGTACCAAGATCTTTTTGAAACCCCTACCAAAAGTTCGAAGTAAACCGACTGTCGCGATCCGACACGATCGACAATGGAATGCCGTGCCTCGAGACTACTTCATCGATGTACAATGTTGCTAGCTTATCCATCGGTAATGTCTCGCGCATGGCCAAGAAGTGAGCGCTCTTCGTCAATCTATCAACTATCACCCAAATGGTATCGTGACCTCGAAGAGTTTTTGGTAACTTCGTCACGAAGTCCATGGTGATATGCTCCCACTTCCACTCGGGAATCTCTAAAGACTGCAGACTCCCATACGGTCGTTGATGTTCGGCCTTAACTTGCGAGCACGTAACGCAACGCTCCACATAACGCGCCACGTTAAGTTTCATTACCGGCCACCAATAATGCAACTTCAAGTCCCTGTACATCTTCGTACTTCCCGGATGAATGGAATACTTGGACTTGTGAGCATCTTCAAGCAAAAGATCACGGTTACCCCCAACTTTGGGAACCCATACACGACCGTTGAACAGTTTTACCCCACGGTTGTCTTCCGTTAGGAGTAAACGCTGCTTTGTCATGACTTCCTCTATAAGATTCTCTTCTAACAACGCTTCAACTTGTGACGTCTTGATCTTTTCAATAAGACTAGACACTAGCTCGATTCTCGAATGGGTAGCCCGAATACAACCGCTATAGTCCTTCCGACTTAACGCATCGGCTACCACGTTTGCCTTACCAGGATGGTAAAGCAACTCGCAATCGTAATCTTTAAGTAACTCGAGCCACCGGCGTTGTCTCATATTCAACTCCTTTTGATCAAAAACATACTTTAGACTCTTGTGATCAGTATAGAGTGTACATTTGGTGCCATAGAGGTAATGTCGCCAAAGTTTCAGGGCGAACACCACCGCTGCTAACTCCAAATTGTGGGTAGGATAGTTCTTCTCGTGTATCTTAAGCTGCCTTGAGGCGTAAGCGATTACTTTGCCCCGCTGCATCAACACACAACCCAAACCCATCTTCGAAGCGTCGCTATAGACCACAAAGTCTTTTGACCCTTCAGGTAATGATAAGATCAGAGCTTCACATAATTTCTTTTGAAGGATACGGAAAGCCTTCTCTTGCTTTTCAGTCCACACAAACTTCACGTTCTTCCGAGTCAAAACTGTCAAAGATGATGCGATCTTTGAAAAGTCTTGAATGAATCTCCGGTAATAGCCTGCCAGACCCAAGAAACTTCGGATCTCGGACGAACTCTTGGGAGGTTCCCAGTTCATCATAGCTTCAATCTTGGAAGGATCCACTTTCACTCCGTCCCGAGTGACAACGTGACCCAGAAACTGTACTTCTTCAAGCCAGACTTCACATTTGGAAAACTTGGTGTACAATCTTTCTTTTCTCAACACCTCGAGAACTTCGCGAAGGTGTTGTTCGTGCTCCAACTTGCTTTTAGAGTACACGAGTATGTCATCGATGAATACTATGACCGACTTGTCGAGAAACGGTCGACACACCCAATTCATCAAGTCTATAAATATTGCCGGTGCGTTCGTTAGACCAAAAGGCATTACAAGAAACTCGTAATGACCGTAACGCGTTCTGAAAGCTGTCTTCGAAACATCTTCTTCTCTTACTTTTACTTGGTGATAACCTGAACGTAAGTCAATTTTGGAAAAACATCCCGCTCCTTGAAGTTGATCGAACAAGTCGTCTATTCTCGGAAGCGGATATTTGTTTTTCATGGTTGCTTTGTTCAACTCACGATAATCGATGCACATTCTCATCGTGCCATTTTCTTCTTGACGAACAGGATCGGAGCTCCCCAAGGTGACGAGCTTGGTCTGATGAAACCCTTCTCTAAAAGTTCTTGGAGTTGTGCCATCATCTCTTGCATATCTGACGGCGCTAGTCGATAAGGAGCTCTAGCGATAGGGGCTGCTCCTGGCACGAGATCAATTCGAAACTTTACTTGACGATCCGGTGGTAAACCAGGAAAGTCGTCAGGAAAGACGTCTGGATACTCGCGCACAATCTTTACGTCGACCAACTTTGACTTTTCTAACTTGGTGTCGATCACGTAGGCTAGGAAAGATGAACATCCTTTTACTAAGCACTTGTGTGCCTTAGCCATCGTGATTATTGCCACATCACCTTTTCTTTTCTCCCCATAGATGATAACGACTTTTCCACAGGGATTGGGAAGTCGAATTAACTTTTTAGAACACATGATCTCGGCATGATTGTTCGCTAACCAATCCATATCGACTACCACATCGAAACCTCCGATTAACATTGGCAGTAAATCAATCGAGAATTCTCTCCCTTCTACTCCGAGAGTACACTTCTTTAGAACGTTACGGATCAGAACTTGACTACCATCAGCTATCTCTACTACTAATGCATCCTCAAGACTAGTAGTGAGCATAGCAATCTTTTGACGGAACAACTCAGATATGAAAGAGAAACTGGCACCCGTATCGAATAAAACACGAGCAGGTACAAGGTTTATAAGAAATGTACCCGATACCACATCAGCGGATGCCTTGGCCTCTTCAGCCGTCATCTGAAATGCTCGACCCGGAACCCTAGGAGGGTTCTCCCTTTTTGCCGTCGCGCTACTCGACACAAGCTTTGGGCAATCTCTTTTTACGTGCCCCGGTGTCTTGCACTCATAGCAGACAATTCCTCTGATCGGACAGTCACGGGTGACGTGATCAGGATTTCCACACTTATAACAAGACTGAGAAGGGGTATTACAGTTACCGTGGTGCTTTGTTCGACATTTTTGACACCATCTAGCTTCCTGTTGACTGCTGAAGCTTCGATTTCTGACAAAAGGTCGGGATCTCCTGGGATGAGCATAATTGCTCTCCCACTTCCTCTTTTTAGTAACTACCACCGCTTTCTCTGGTTTACTCTTCGCGTAAACCTCTTCCATAAACTGCGCTTCCTCAATGGTTTCCCGAAGGTTAGAGGCCTTCGAGTTTCGGATCATAGTCATCATGTCCGACGGTAAACCTTTCAGATAGGCCTTAATTTTCTCTTTCTCAGTGGAGGCCACATGCCCTACTAACCCTAGCTTGTCCATGAATTGACGGGTATACTCCCTCACCGTCAAATTCTCTTTTACGAGAGTTCGAAATTCTGCCTCGATCCGATCCATAGCCATCTCATTACAATATTCCTCCATTAATTTTACTTTGAACTCGCCCCAAGTTAGTTGGGCCAGAATGGTAGGAGAGAGAGTAGATTGGATTACATTCCACCATGTCAGTGCGGTATCCCTGAGCAGTTGTGTACCGAATATCACCCGCTGGTCGTCACCACACTCGGATGAACCGAAAGTCTGTTCGACCGCTCGGATCCACTTGATACATGCAATCGGTTCTTCGGAACCCGAAAACTCTGGTGGTCTACAACCAGAAAGGATTTGTAGGAACAACTCTTCCCATCCTTCGATGTACCAACGACCTTATGCTCTTCAGATCTGACTCTGTTCTCGACACCTCCAGAGCCAACTACCACATTTTCTGCCACTGCCTCAGGCCTCTTGGAGCTTGGGTCTCGATCCTCTAACATCTTTAGGAAAGTCTCTTGCTGTTTCTCCATGGCCGACGTCACCATTTGCATGACACTGGCCATTATATCAGCTTGAGGATTTGCCACTGAAACAACGGGATTTGTGGATGCCAACTCCACTCTTGGCTCTGGCTCCACTCCCCCAGTGAATATTGGTGGCATGCCCGGAGGAACGACTGCGGGCGTTCTTACCACTGGATTAGGCTCACGCGAACTAACATCGCGTAGATCTCCGGCACCCAACGGACGACCACGAGTGTTCACCATACTAACGGATGGTTGCTACACAAGCATGAGAAAGAGTAAGAGATAGATCCTCAGAATAACACAAAAACGTACTATCACGTTATCAATTGTCACAGTAACGACATTTCAAGCACAGTTACGTATAAATATTCTCATAATAACATTAGCTAAGTGGAATTACAAACATACAATACATAAAAGTTCTTGTCACCATTGCCACAACGTTCGACAACTACAATTTCCGTCGACTCCCAGACTAACTCATCTTAGAAGTTCTACCCAAACTCACAAATCAATACTTAACACACTCAGTCTAAAGTCTAGACATCTTACATTCATGCCTAGATCACTTAAACTAGAGCTCTGATACCAACTTATAACATCCTAAATTTCAGAGTAAATTAAAACTTCTCAAAATGGGCAACATGACATTTGTATTGATATAAACCTCCAAAAATGGTATCAGTTCTTGAGACTTTACAACAAAACCTGTACTGATATAGGGTTTATCAACAAACTAATCTAAATATAACTATCTAGATTACATCAGTTGACGATTCAAAATTCATCAAAAGGATGGGACTTAACAAATGCCCAACTATCAATACTTAGTCATCTCAAAATGCCTCGAGACCAAGTCCGTCTCTCAAAACCCTTGGCAACCCACCGCTAAGGGAAACCTGTTATACATATCATTTGAGAAAAAATGTTAGGCTTAAAGCCTAGTGAGAACATACAGTTTATCAATTTCAGGAGATATAAATATGTTCATCCAAACGGAAACCTTTTCAAATGAGTATTTCCAAGATAACTGTTGATAAGAATAAAATTCACTAAAACAAGGTCATAAACCTTCTTTCCATAACCTCACAATTTAATGCACATGTAGTTCTTCGTTTTGGTTACTATATAGAACCTCACAATTTAATGCACATGTAGTTCTATATTTTGTTAACGGCCAGAACCTCACAATTTAATGCACATGTAGTTCTATGATTTGTTAACGGCCAGAACCTCACAATTTAATGCACATGTAGTTCCATATTTACATTACTTGGTAACCTCAAATAATGAAATATAAGACGACTCAAAACCTAGGGATCCACTAGTAATGGTACAAACTTGTCACAACAATTTATGTGACCAACCATAGATAGTCATATGGTATAAACACATTTTATAACAAAATGTCATTTCCAGTTCAACTTCTGGTAAGAATGAAAATCATCAAAATGAGTTCATAAACATTCTTTCACATGTCCACATAATGTGTAAGTAACACATCATTTTACTTCAAATAATATAGAATCCATCATAAAATGATCGGAACCCTAAAATCTCCCAAAAGTTAACTTATATCCAAAATGTATAAATCTTAAATCTGAAATCATGGAGATACATAGGAGTTCAAAATGTAACCCTTTGACATGTATAAAGTTTTAGAAAGGTAGTAGGAACTCACCCAATAGGTTTATACGAAAAACCCGAAGAACCAGATATCGACCCTTTAGACAAGACGAAGTTTTCTACACCGGAACCTCGGATCAAACACTTGATATATATTACCAACTCTAGAGAGAGAGAGAATGATTTTTAGAGAGAGAGAAGAGAGAGAATGAGAGATTTCAGAATGAACTCAAAATGAGATATTTTGGGTTTTAAAACCCTTAAGTCGGTCCAGGCACTGTCGCGGGTTATGCCGCGACTTCAAGTCGCGGTGCAACTCGCGAAATGCCCAATAACTCAACCCAACAGTGAACGTTGCGGGTTATGCCGCGACTACTACTCCCCATACAACTCGCGACCTACCAAAACCCACAATACAACAGTGAACATCGCGACTTATGCCGCGACTCTAAGTCGCGAGCAAGTCGCGAAACTTACTGGAACTTCACAAATTCACCGAAACCATAAACTCGTACGTTATACTGAATACGATGATAACGATTTTGAGTTAAACACGAGATTAACAAAGATATAAATGTATTGAAAATTCAGGGTGTTACACATAAGAGTTCAAAATGTAACCCTTTGACATGTATAAAGTTTTAGAAAGGTAGTAGGAACTCACCCAATAGATTTATACGAAAAACCCGAAGAACCAGATATCGACCCTTTAGACAAGACGAAGATTTCTACACCGGAACCTCGGATCAAACACTTGATATATATTACCAACTCTAGAGAGAGAGAGAGAATGATTTTTAGAGAGAGAGAAGAGAGAGAATGAGAGATTTTAGAATGAACTCAAATGAGATATTTTGGGTTTTAAAACCCTTAAGTCGGTTCAGGCACTGTCGCGGGTTATGCCGCGACTTCAGTCGCGGTGCAACTCGCGAAATGCCCAATAACTCAACCCAACAGTGAACGTTGCGGGTTATGCCGCGACTACTACTCCCCATGCAACTCGCGACCTACCAAAACCCACAATACAATGGTGAACATCGCGACTTATGCCGCGACTCTAAGTCGCGAGCAAGTCGCGAAACTTACTGGAACTTCACAAATACCGAAACCATAAACTCGTACGTTTAAACTGAATACGATGATAACGATTATGAGCTAAATACGAGATAAATAACGATATAAATGTATTGAAAATCCAGGGTGTTACATATGGCTCCATCCCGGAATCAGGACCCCCCTTTCCTTTGACCAACGGGTCCTCAAACCAACTTGTCCTTTCTTTCTTTTTCTCGGTAAGCGTTTTTTTCATTCATTGATTGATTTGATTCAAGGTAGCTTTAGCTTGCTTCCAAGTCCAAACGCTAGTGGTAGAAGCTAGTCGTCTGAAGCGATCTTCCGGGCCGGGAAGGAGCCAAAAAAGGTGAGCGCCCCTACGCGAGCCTTATTGAAAACTAAAGCAAGAAGAGATAAAGCTTACTTTGAGAAAGAAGGTGCTTGTTGCCACTTTATTAGTAAGGTTGTTTACCTCAATAAAGGCGAAAACTTGCTTGACTATGACTAAGAAGATAGAAAGGGCTTTTCTCGCTTAGTACTGCTTTGGCTGAGCCCTATCTTGTTGGCGCGGAAGCTACCGCAACTCAAATAAAAAATGAATTAAGGAATAATACATTAGCATTAGAAAGAGTATAGAGGCATTCCGGGCTGACTACAATACAAGTCATGAGCGATAGCGAAGCCAAGCTGGATAGGCTTTTTTATGTCGAAAGCCCCCAAAACTAGCTATCTTATAGCAGACAACTAAGGTAAGCCTACTCAACTAATCTCATAAGTTAAGTAAAGGTTTGTTTGCATCGCAACTAATAGAAAAAAAGACTACTAGACTATACTAGTAGTTGAGTGCTCCATGTTGTTCGGTTCTTAACCGGGTCCAAGCTTCCCAAGCTCTATGCTGTTGGGGAACTCTGCAAGGGTCTTACCACATTCTTTATTTACTATATTTGAGTCTTTGGAGTACTTTGGGATTATATTCCGCGCCGAGGATTTGTGCTTGTGGGCCGGGGTGAATATTGCAGACCAGTGGATCTGGTGGTCGACAATCGTTCGGACTTGGTAAAGGTTGTTGCGACACTGTAGTAGGACAAAGGACTTATCGCGATGCCCGCGGACCCATTTACGATGTCTCCATCACTGACGTTCGTCAAGCAGGCCACGTGGATTGGCCATGGTCTTCTTCGGCTAATGAGACCTCGATCCCGAAGCCTTCGGAGTATCTTTTTTATAGGCGGCTCTATTTGTATGGGGAATTCGCTTCTGATAGATCTTGCCCAGTCTCCCTCTCCTTCCCCCGCCGCCTTCCGACACGCGGGAGTATACAATGACAACTTCCGAACACTCATGCCCGATCGTGAGATGTCCGATGGCACCTTACTCCGACCTGAGTTATGCAACAACGAGATCGCCGTTGATCCTTGCCGAATGTGCTTGACGGTCCCCCATAATACGCTCACTTGGGGACTTCTTACTCCAGCTGTTCCAAGAGTGTCTGCTAGTTGAACCGCGTCCAGTAGACTCCCTGTTCCCTGTTCCGCTCATCCCCTTCGTCAGCTCTTTGATTGGGATACTATTACCCAGGTTCCTAAACATGGAATGGATGGCGGAGCGTAGGTGGCAAACAATTAAATGTATACGGTGCTTTACTCGTAGACGCTTCTCCAGCTCTCGCAAGAATTGTATGGAAGTCTTCCTCAGAGGGACTTCCCGAATGACCGTACCGAGGAATTCTACCGTACTCCGTGCAACTATTGTTGTTGATCCTGCAGAGCCTACCCAAAGGCTCAGGTCGGATTGTAGGAAGTGGACGATAAATTTTTTTTCTATGAGAAGCTCTACGGCACCCACGATTCCCAGTAGTAAGTCGTCGACATATCGCGCGTAACAAATACTTATTAAGTAATGGCTTTTTAAGGGGGCCAGCTTACGGGACAGGCCTCTCTCTGACTTGATAACTAGTATCGCTTCCCGCCCACCTCTATCAGCAAGCCCTTTCTTTTGCAATACTTTTTAAAGTATCTCATGGCCCAATTATTATTACAGCGTTATCTACCATAAAATTCGGCCTTCGGGGTCAACCCGACGACTTCTATTAGGAAGGCGGCGTAAAGGAGGCTCGAGGGCTTGTTAAGGAAGGCGGCAATGGCCGACGAAGGGGGGAAAACGAAAGACCTTTTCTAGTCCTCCCTGAGTCGAGGGGTGCTTGTGGGAGGGGTGTGTCACAACGAAACAAGGGAATGAAAGGCCACTTTGCATTGGATGCTCTTTACCCTTCCCACAATGATGGCTCTGTCGTCTTGGGGAGGGTTGAAGCTTGCTTCTTCTCCAGAGTCTTCTTGGTCATCAATACGACCTGTCCATAATAAAACCGTTCTTGTTCTCTGAACAATCGGAATTTCGTACTTCTGTTGGATCCTCCCTATATCCTAATCGAGCTTGTATAGGTAGATGTTGTCTGGTAGGGCCGATAGTAATACACTGTGTGGGACGGAGTAAGGGCCCTTCTCTGCCCCTACGAGTCGTCCGGCAGAAAAGACTTTCTGAATGGGTTAAAAGAACTTGGGGTCACCGATCTCCTCCTTAAAGATGGGGATGAGTCGATGTTGGTCGATGGTGTGAAAACACTTCCTATGTCGAATTCCAAAAACCAGCGAGAGGTTCCCCATTCTTCTTTTATCCTTCTTAGGGCTGAGTGGTAGCCTCGACCCGAGCGGAAGTACGATGTGTCTGGAAACTCAAGATCGTAAATGGATTCGAGTACCATTCTGATCGCGTCTTTCATGATCCTTTCTATAGGTAGAACTACTGTGAGCGGTCTAAACTTCGACCCTTATTTCTTTCTTCATATTATATTGTAAAGGGGACCAAAGCCCATTTTTTTATCCCTATATTGATAGATCAAGGGACCTCCTGCCGTCGTTTCAGTGAGTCATAGGGCTTCCCCTCAGCTCAGTCTTTTTGGTTCTTGAGAATGGTCGCCACCTCTCCCAGGACCGGAATGATTATCCCTGCCCGATGGGTCAACATCCATCCCTGAATGTCGTCGGGTACTGTTAACTTCCCCACCATTCTTGTAGCTGTCACCTGTAATCCGCGCAAGTGTATCCGCACCCCCCAGAGTGGACGAGAAAGAAAGGATTTCTCGGAGCAACCCCCCGGTTCCAGACCCGGGAGTCAACTTTCCCGTATGAGCATTCAGTACATGTATTAGTCCGTGGAAGAGTGAAAGGTTCATTACTACTGAGGATCTCCCCCCTAATCTTAGATAGGTCGTCTGGGGGTTCGTCGTAGTTTATTGTTGTGCTTACACACTAGGCTACCCTTTTCCGAAAGCTCCGCGGGACCACCTACCACTAGTCTTCGACCGGAGGGGTTTATTGCACAAAAATGTCGGGACGCAGGCTCCCGAAGACGAATGTCAGATGCAAAGCCCCACACCTCATTAAGATCATATTGGCATACTCTCCCAAAAAAGAAAGAGCAGACCCCATTGAAGACGAGAGTGAGGTACAACAAGGCCATTTCTGTCCATCGCCCTTCTCACGGAGCCATACGTGGATGTTACCGCTCATACAGCTCCCAGCCAGCAAGCAGTTAGCCTTCTTCTATAAGGAATGGAAGTGTGGGTGAATCGACATCAAATAGAGGAATTCACTTTTTCTGTAACACCCTAAAAATAGGGATAACAAAAATCCGAAAAACAACGGACATGAGGTATACTAAAAATTGCCAAAGCAAGAGCCTCCTTAAATGGAGAAAAATACACAACCTGTTTAAATACAGTTGTAATTAAACGGACGATAAATAACAACCAACTAATCTAATTTCCATAACTAGAAAAGAGATTACAAATAAGGGTGTCATTTATAAACCCAAAGGTTCTCCTACCAAAAGTAAGTCCAAATGCAATATCCCTCAATCTCTCACCCCAAGCATCTATGCCATCTTAGAACCAGCGCCGCTATAACCTGAGATACATATCGACACCAAGCAAGTGTTAGGCCAAAAAGCCTAGTGAGTTGAACAATAATAAGCATGCATGAGCAGTTACAATTCTTATCAGCAGTTAACCAGAGTTCAACAATGTGGAGTCAATAGGGGAGACCCATAGCACCAATCAGTTCCACCCAAAGAGACAATGTACCTTAGTGACAACTACTAAGAGTGACACCCAAAGGCCCGGCACACCCGAGGACTACAACCATGGCATTACCCCGAATGGCGGAGGTCTAGGCACATACCCACACGGTGGCGCCCAAGACTACATTCTCCTAGTGTCTACCGACTTGGTTCGTCCAACATAATATATATAGGAGGTCTTTAGGTATATATCTACCAATGCATTTCGACACCAACCATGGGTACTATGCTACCATCCTCACATAAGTCCAATGTGAGACTCAAATTCCAACATATTCAATGTTCAATAATTAAATCGCCAAGAAAGCATTCCAATTAGAATTTATCATCTGCTATACCACATATAATCCATATCATGCCAAAATGCCAACAATGTACATTCATGGAACAAGTCCCAAATATCCGACCAATAGAGCAAATCATGGTAAATACTCATAAAAGATAACCCAAAATACCCATTGTTGGTGTACATAATGAAGACCCCAAATACTTTCACAAAATAAAGTAAATCATGGGATGATACTTGTTAAAACATATTTCTCATATAGTCTCATGAAAACACCATCAAATACTTAAACCCATAAAGATGAACATTTTGAGCAAATATGTGATAATAACAACAAATAAACAATTATGATGTGTATCCAGTTTTAACAAAAGTTTAGTAAACTCACCTTGCTAGATTTAGACTAAATCTAGATTTTACCCACTTAGAGATTTCCTTGAAGAAACTTGGTTTTTCAAACCAAATCTTCCAAAACCTAGATCCACAAGGTTCCAACCATAAATATACATAATCAAACACAAAGAATCATTTCCCAAACCATATACATGAATACCTCAACTAATACCGAAACCCTAACTTCCATAACCGAAGAGAATAGAATATTACCTTAACCCAAACTTGAATCCACCAATCAAAACACCTCTAGTTCACCAACATGATTACAAACCTTCAATCTATGAAAGGGAGAACAAAGGGTGGATGAAACCCTAGAAAACTTTAGTGAAGAAGATGAATAGGGAGAGATGAGAAGCTTACCACCACCAAATACTATAGTATACTTCAATAGACTTCCAATCTCTTTCCATTACCTTGAAAAGCTCTCAAAAACGAAATCGTAGCAACTTGAATCACCCAAATCGGAGCTACGATGAGAAAGATATGAAGAAATGAAGTTTGGGGCTGAAAATCGCGATTTTAACACCCTGAAACACCCGGGCGATTGTACCGAGAGTTCTCGGGCTCCGGCGACCTTGACAGGCGATTGTGACTGTCACAATCGCCGGGCACTATAGCCTAGCGCGTACTGAAACTGTTTTGGCCATAACTTCTTCGTTATAGCTCCGTTTTTGCTCCGGAAAGAACCGTTAGTCTCGTAATTGAATCCTTTATCCATCAAGACTATAAAACCAAGGATTCAAGCCCAAAATCAAATATCTTATTTTTCCTTAATATATCGGTTTCTGTCTTAACATGAAATGATACCTTTCGAAAAATCGGGGTGTTACAATCCTCCCAACCTTAAAAGAGATTTCGTCCTCGAAATCTGACACTAACCAAGAACCTAACATAGCACTTGGAAAGATCTATTGATTTCCTATTCAAAAGGAATGCTTTCACTAAGCTTGACCTCATATTCGATCCCAATTATATCCCGTTGACGTTGCCACTGAATTCCACATAACAAGTCGCCATGAACTCAAATTATAAGGTTCAATGCACCTTTCCGACGACGTAAAGAGCATCGAGTCTTTATCAATTCATTTTCCCCATCATTAAATTTTCGGTTGCCTCCCAACCTTAGATTGAACATATTATCCCGAAAGCAACTTACGACCTTATCTAGTCATTTCCACCAAGAATACTCCAAGGCAAACAATTCCCTTCGATACCTCTAAATATGACGCATCAAGGTCTCTTCAATGATTGATTCTTAATTATCAACATCTAATTTCCTTACCAGCCAACCATAACATCATTATTATTCACAATTATCCAACAATATAGTACACCACCGACACATAGCATGCCGTCGTACCAAGTTCCCACAATTCCAAAACCAACCATTCCCAAACAACCTAACACGATTTTAGTCCGTAGGTTTAACGAAGCATAAAGGTCGTTACTTAACTAACTGGGAGAAAGCACATGCCTAACGCCTCAAACTCTGAGGACTCTTTTATTCCTTAATATAGACTTCTAACACGAGGGGGCTTACACCTATAGCCCAATGAGTTCAAGGTTTTTCACACTACTATGCCAATTTGATATTTATAAAACTCTCAAATACATAAGTTTTATAACAATTAAACGCGCGGTGAAAATATACTTTCGTGCATTCGATAGGTTTCAAAATTGATCACCAATGTCACACATATAACCATTTTCAAAACTCATTTGATCATTACTTACACTAATACAACGACAACGAAAGATGCGTAGCAAAATTTTAAAATGGACTACCAGGGTCTTAGTATGCATCAATTTATGCTATGCGTATGAAAATAACTTTCCGTTCCATAACATGTGCAATAAAAGTTTGTACAACTCCCCAAAAGAGGATTTCACCACTTCAACTTTAAAATCTTTTACTTTAACACAAAACATCGGAAGATAAAATTTCCAACAAGGCCTATATACGTCCAATCATTTCCCAAATATAACAACACAATAGGAAGGTAAATAAATAAATAAATAAATATATATATATATATATATGTATATATTATACGCGTTTCAAATTTGGGCCGCACCGATAAAACGTATATACCCAAAATTGTAATTACAACAACGTGCAACCGAAAATTCATTTCATGCATTGCAGAAAACTCCTATCAGTAAAATCAATAACTGAAATATGTTATGGGCAAAAGTTCCATCCGAAATAACATAAATCTTTTATACGATTACTCACACAACCAGTATAATTTATGTAAAGAACGAGAAATAGTTTCATGTACTAAAACAGTGTATGACAAGACTTTCATACAAAACTACAGAAAGGAAATTCATGAAATCGAACCCCAAAATTTCTGCAAATGAACCATGAAATATCGTTAAATAAAACTTCCCATTGTGACTCGCATACATCGGTTTATTCCCCAAAATTTAGTAAAGACATATGCATGCGATTTGAGCAATTGTAAGAGTAATTTAGTTTAATTCCAAACTGTATAAATAAATGTTTGCAAAACCCAAGACCACATGCTCAATATCAAACTCTTAAAGTTTTCTCTCTTTTAGTCACAATGCGGCACAAAATAAGATTTCACAACAAAACTTGCATGCGACCGTTTATTTCACAAAGCTAGTAGATTGACATGCGTATGCACCCGGTTAAAACATAAAATAATTTATGTCATTTTCGAGTTCAAAGCCAAATATAAACATGCTCTCATCGTTCTAAAACATTGGCTAAAATACCATGACGGAAATTTCCAATAAGATATGCATACATGACCCAAAGTATAATTAACTAAAATCTCATTGCTAGTTGAGACGAACCATTTTTTCAAAGGAACTCATATTCTTATGTTTTTAAAATGCCTCATAACACAATAATATGTATTTTCTGAAAAAGGTTTATAAGATCAAATACACGAAATGACACTTACGTCAATTGAACTCCAATTATATATGTAAAATCATCGAGGAAACATCTCAACATGATTTATTTACCAAAATACCCAAAGATTCCAAAATGGATGACTCGACATGTTCATAAAACTAAACATTTCAAAATAAACAAAACTTCTCATTGATTGCAACAAAATGTTTTCCAAATGAACTATTTCTCTTCATGTTTCCAAAACGACTCCTAGTTCAATGACATGAATTTTCCAACGGTTTATAAAATCGTATGCACCAAATGGACAATTAAATAACAAAATATAACGACCAATAACGGGGATACCCGTATCCGTTGAGAGCGGAAGAGCACGAAGTATGCTACTCCTACAACGTTCATCGTATGACACCTAACGACATGAAAGCCCAAGTGTCCCTACGAATCCTTGACAAGTTCCACCCAAGAGACGAGATACCTTGATGCCACAAAGGACACCCGAAAGGCCCGGCACGTCCGAGGACTACAACTGAGGAAATTCCCCTACGGCGGAGATCTAGGCGCACACCCACACAGTGTCGCCCAAGACTACCTCATCCTAGTGCCTACTTGTCAAGTTTTGGTCATAAAACATGAGTTCCGGGGTCCAACTCCGTACTACCCAATTGACCATCCAATAAGACTGACTCACGTGCCTATGGATCCAATGCAACACAGCCAAAAAAATACGCGACTACACATGAATGACAAAAGCACTCGAGCGTGTAATGATTATGCATATGCAATGAAATGCATTAAGATGTACGTCATAAATTGGATTCCACATCGAGCCATTAAAACCGGAAAAATGTCCACAAGACTCTTTTAAGCCAACACCGAGCTAAAATGCTCAAAATCCATTTGACCAATAATTATCGGTCCCCCAAATAATGAAATGTCTTTAAGCGACGTTTATAAAGACACATGCCTTAAAGACGTGATTAACCCAAAACTCAACACGTATTGGGACCAAAGAGTTTCAAAAGGGTTTATGAATGCAAATACACAAAAATGCATACAACATGTAATAGACTTCATATGTACCAAGATTACCAAGATGCTTAAGTCATGAAATGGACTATATTTGTACAAAATCCAAAATGCTATAATCATGCTATTATTTATCAAGATGTCCAAATTCCAAATATGAGTATTTTATGGAACTAAAATAAGCCAAGTATATCAAATATGAAAACTCATTAATATACTCACACTTTGACAAATACCAAGTAAAATACATTTTTACTTCAAAATACTCAAAATTTATCAGTAGTTAACCATTTCATGTACAACACTTTAAAATAACCATTTTGGCATGTACACCGTTTTAACAAATCCACTTGAACTCACGCTCCTCGATTTCTATAGTTACACTATCGTCATCCAGATGCTCAACATCTTAAGGCAAAGCCACGGACTTCATAGGTTCACCTTACAATTTCTCCTCGAATACATCGATTCAAAAGTCAATGGTTCTAATCCAACCAATCAATCCCACTCGAAACTGTCCACTTAATGCAATCACCATACTTACCGTCACTCCAAGTAACGAATAATAAAACATTAACTTTTTCTAATGGTTACCCATTCAGAAACTTTCTTACCACCCCAACGGTCGACATACCAAGGCCGTTCATACAAGCACGAGAATGAATAAGAAAGAGATTAACAAAATTGAACACGAAGAAAACGTACTACCACGTCTACTAAATATCATAACATTAGTAAACCAAGCACAACAGAACGTACTACTACCTTACCAATTGTCACAGTAACGGCACTTCGAGCACCATCACGTATAAATATCCTCATAATAACATTAGCTAGGTGAAATTATGAACATATAATACATAAAGGTTCTCGTTACCATCGCCACAACGCTTGATAACCATAGTTTCCGTCGACTCTAAGACTAACCCATCTTAGAAATTCTACCCATCTCACAATCATTGTCTAACATACTCAGTCTAAGTCTAGATATCTTACATTCATGCCTAGTTCACTTAAACTACAGCTCTGATACCAACTTGTAACACCCTAAAAATAGGGATAGCAAAAATCCGAAAAACAACGGACATGAGGTATACTAAAAATTGCCAAAGCAAGAGCCTCCTTAAATGGAGAAAAATACACAACCTGTTTAAATACAGTTGTAATTAAACGGACGATAAATAACAACCAACTATTCTAATTTCCATAACTAGAAAAGAGATTACAAATAAGGGTGTCATTTATAAACCCAAAGGTTCTCCTACCAAAAGTAAGTCCAAATGCAATATCCCTCAATCTCTCACCCAAGCATCTATGCCATCTTAGAACCAGCGCCGCTATAACCTGAGATACATATCGACACCAAGCAAGTGTTAGGCCAAAAAGCCTAGTGAGTTGAACAATAATAAGCATGCATGAGCAGTTACAATTCTTATCAGCAGTTAACCAGAGTTCAACAATGTGGAGTCAATAGGGGAGACCCATAGCACCAATCAGTTCCACCCAAAGAGACAATGTACCTTAGTGCCAACTACTAAGAGTGACACCCAAAGGCCCGACACACCCGAGGACTACAACCATGGCATTACCCCGAATGGCGGAGGTCTAGGCACATACCCACACGGTGGCGCCCAAGACTACATCCTCCTAGTGTCTACCGACTTGGTTCGTCCAACATAATATATATAGGAGGTCTTTAGATATATATCTACCAATGCATTTCGATACCAACCATGGGTACTATGCTACCATCCTCACATAAGTCCAATGTGAGACTCAAATTCCAACATATTCAATGTTCAATAATTAAATCGCCAAGAAAGCATTCCAAGTAGAATTTATCATCTGCTATACCACATATAATCCATATCATGCCAAAATGCCAACAATGTACATTCATGGAACAAGTCCCAAATATCCGACCAATAGAGCAAATCATGGTAAATACTCATAAAAGATAACCCAAAATACCCATTGTTGGTGTACATAATGAAGACCCCAAATACTTTCACAAAATAAAGTAAATCATGGGATGATACTTGTTAAAACATATTTCTCATATAGTCTCATGAAAACACCATCAAATACTTAAACCCGTAAAGATGAACATTTTGAGCAAATATGTGATAATAACAACAAATAAACAATTATGATGTGTATCCAGTTTTAACAAAAGTTTAGTAAACTCACCTTGCTAGATTTAGACTAAATCTAGATTTTACCCACTTAGAGATTTCCTTGAAGAAACTTGGTTTTTCAAACCAAATCTTCCAAAACCTAGATCCACAAGGTTCCAACCATAAATATACATAATCAAACACAAAGAATCATTTCCCAAACCATATACATGAATACCTCAACTAATACCGAAACCGTAACTTCCATAACCGAAGAGAATAGAATATTACCTTAACCCAAACTTGAATCCACCAATCAAAACACCTCTAGTTCACCAACATGATTACAAACCTTCAATCTATGAAAGGGAGAACAAAGGGTGCATGAAACCCTAGAAAACTTTGGTGAAGAAGATGAATAGGGAGAGATGAGAAGCTTACCACCACCAAATACTATAGTATACTTCAATAGACTTCCAATCTCTTTCCATAACCTTGAAAAGCTCTCAAAAACGAAACCGTAGCAACTTGAATCACCCAAATCGGTGCTACGATGAGAAAGATATGAAGAAATGAAGTTTGGGGCTGAAAATCGCGATTTTAACACCCTGAAACACCCGGGCGATTGTACCGAGAGTTCTCGGGCTCCGGCGACCTTGACAGGCGATTGTGACTGTCACAATCGTCGGGCACTATAGCCTAGCGCGTACTGAAACTGTTTTGGCCATAACTTCTTCGTTATAGCTCCGTTTTCGCTCCGGAAAGAACCGTTAGTCTCGTAATTGAATCCTTTATCCATCAAGACTATAAAACCAAGGATTCAAGACCAAAATCAAATATCTTATTTTTCCTTAATATATCGGTTTCTGTCTTAACATGAAATGATACCTTTCGAAAAATCGGGGTGTTACATTTTCTGTTCAACAATAACATGATAAGAGCATCCCTTTCACAAAAACCTACAAATCCCCTATCCTGCCACTTCATCACCTTGTGATCTACTCAAAGATCATTACGAGCCCTCTCCTAGAATCTTCTTTTTATTTTAAAAAAAAAATTCATGGTGGATCAGGACGAGAATGAATCCGGTAATGTAGGACATACTCATCCTGGAGCTTATGCTCTCCTCTGGGGAGGGGTTTTTTTTTATAGAGAGAGGTAAGTCGAGGCTAGCCTCCCGCTTGACCGATTTCTCGGAGTCGGAGGAAGATCTCTCATCCGATCATCCTGAACACGAGGGGGCTGCTCTCGATGTGAGATCAGCAGTAATAGAAAGAAGAAAAAGGCCATGATCCTATGTTCGTTTTCGCCCTGCTCTAATGATGCGCTCCTTGCTCGCGGAGCTACATACCGGAAAAAGAAAAAGATCTCTCTATTACTTTGAGAGGAGAATCATTGGTTTGACCGACGAACTACGTGGGAAATACAGATCTAGGCAAGCCACTACATGTTCTCCCCTTGCCCTTGAACGATAGAATAACTACTTATCTTCTCTTAGGTAGCGGTCGATCGGTTCGCATCTATGGTCAATCAATAGGTCCGCGAATCCATTCTTCTATACGATAAATCGCCATCTCGTAGCACCACCACAACACCGATTCCCCGACAAAACCCCCGATTTCCCGAGAGTTAGATAGCCGATAGTAGTAGAAGCTCTAAGGCCGCTATTCCTGACAAGGAATAGAGTAAGGCCTTTACCGATCCTGAGTTCATGAGTTAAGGAGTTTTTTTCTAAACGACTAATCTGAAAGAAGGCTTCACAATCAACGAATTCTTTGATTTGAAAATCTCATTTCCTAATCGACCTACTGCCTTCCGTTATTTGATCTTTTTATGGGTCTTCTTATCTTATTAAGTAGCTAAATGAAGTATCATCAATTGAGAAATGACAATAAGTGATGTTCGATATCGCTTCTGTGCGCAGAGTATCGAAAGGAACCTCTCGGAGAAGTTTCGAGCCTCGGCAACCCTCCTTTCTTATCTATTTTCATATATAATATAAAGAGAATAGAAAGTGTACTGACTCTGACTGCTATCTACGATGCGATCAGGGGGAATAACGCAAGGGCTTAAGTCATCGATTCAAATCCTATCATTTTTTCGGTATGCCGCTCCGCGAGCAGAGCTAATGACAAAGATATATAATATAAGGCTTCCTTTTTGGTTTCATTTTCAGTCATTCTTCTTTTTACTATTTTAGCAACTTTGCTAGAAGTAAATCTTCTCAAGTGGTGTTTTCAATTCTTTGATTATTTAGTGTTCTATTTAGACTTAAACATCCACGATGATCTCCTAGGTTCGTGCTTTATGGCATTTCCAATAACCTGGGATCACTTGGACCATTTCTAATATGTGTTTTCTTCTTGACCTTTGCTCTGGGTAGTTGGTCGAACACGCAGAATGTGCAGGAGAGGAGGGTTCCTCAAATGCCCAACTCTATTTGGACTTAACTCTGCATCCGCCGGGACCAACAACATCTTTTATTTCTTCCTTTGGAAATAGGGGAGTGACCTCGAGTGTACACCAAAATACTAAGATTAAGCTACAATTGGACGTCGCGTCCCCCACGAAGCTTTTGAAGATCCAGGAACTTATGCAGGATCTCCAAAGCAGACCGGTTCCTGCTTTCCAAGCGAGAGATGCTTTATTGAAAACTCTCACCCAATGGGAGAGGGACCAGACGCGTGATCTATGAGGTTGGCCGCTCAGCGTCAGCTCTACGAACTAACAAGGGGTCGGTCGCGAGAGATAGAAGGGGTGGTCCGACGGGTAGGCTGGAGGGGGCTCATCAGGGGGAGGAAATCGAGAAGTCCTTCAAAAGATAAGCCTTCCCGGAGAATTTTGTGTCTTCCTATTTGGAAACAAAGGACCATAAGTATAATTAGACACTTCGTCTTTATTGTTCCACTAGCTAGGATAAAATTATCATATGCCCCTTTCATTATTACAACCTTCTTTTTTGATGTCAAAGACCAGAAGCTACGCGAAAATTTTCATTGGATCTCGGTTCTTAACAGCGATGGCTATTCATTTAAGTCTTCGGGTAGCACCACTAGATCTTCAATAAGGTGGATATTCTCGTGGTAGGCTTAGATAGGGATAAGATAAGCTAGGTAGGGGTAGGGTATTAGGGTAGGTTAGGTTAGGATAGGATAAGGTAGGGTAAGTAGGAGTTAAGGTAGGGTAGGGTGGTAGGGGTTAGGGTACGGATGTAGGGGTTAGGGTGGGGTAGGGAGGTAGGGCTAGGCTAGGGTAGGGTAAGGTATGATAGGGAATGGGTAGGGTAAGATAGGGTAGGGTAGAGTAGGAGTAGGGGGTTATGTATGGGTAGGGGTAGGGTAGGATAGGATAAGGTAGGGTGGGTTAGGGCTAGCCTACCCAGGCTATGGTAGGGTAGGGTTAGGGGTTAGGGTAGGTAAGGATAAGGGTAGGGTAGGGTGATAAGGATAAGGGGTTAGGATATGATAGGGGTGGGATAGGATAGGATAAGATAGGGGTGGGATAGGATGGGGGTAGGGATAGGGTAGGATAGGAATAGGATAGGGTAGGGGTAAGTTGCGATAGGATAGGATAGGGGGTAGGGTAGGTGGTAGGGTTTAGGTAGGGCTAGGGGTAGGACATGGTAGGGTAGGGTAGGCTAAGATATGATAGGATAGGTAGGGTAGGGTAGGGGATAGGATAGGGTAGGGTTAGGGTTAGGGTTAGGGTTTAAGGGGTAGGGTAGAGTAGGGTATGGTGGTAGTGGCTAGGCTGTGCTGAGGACGAGGGCGAGGGTGGGGCTGGGGCTAGGCCTAGGCCTAGGCTAGGATGTGTACATGTTATCCATCATGTTCACACTCGTTAAGGTAGGGGTCATTAGGTTTACCTGGTAGGGGCTGTTTAGGTAGGCGGTAGTGTAGAGGAGTGGGCGAGGGTAGATAGGGTTTGCCAAACAGTGTTGTGCTCAATGTTGTGTATGTGTGCGAATTTGGGGGTTTGTATTTTTATATGTAAGGATAAATGACAATACATCGTTTACATCAAAACTTCATGTTATACATCATTTTTGCACTCGTTAACGTAGGGGGAGCATGGGTAGATAAGGGGTGGTGCAGAGAGTAGTGGTCCAGGGTAGATAGGGTTTGTCAAAGAGTGGTTGAATTAAAAGTGTTGTGCACAGTGGTGTGTATGTGTGCGAATTTTTCATGTTATATAATATTATATTATGAAATATTTTGGGCTCATGATTTTTTAAAGTTTGGATGTTGGGCTTAAGGATTAATTTGGTATGCATATGATCTGTATCACCAACAAGTAATAGAGAGCGTCACAGGATGAAAAGAATTGGCATTGTAGGGTTATGGTTCTTTCTTTTTTCTCTCGTTACATGTAAAAATTACGAAACTAAACGACTTTATCACTGTAGAGAAAAGAGATACATTATATAGATTACTTATTGGGTCTAAAGGCAAGACATAAAACTTAATTAAATAAAGATACCATATCTATTTGTGTGAAGTAATCATCGACTACATAATCAACATATATTATATCATATAATTTAAGGAGCTTCCTAGAAATTGTTGAGATGTTTTGAAGTTTTTGACATGTAATTTATGGTTTAACATATGAATAGTATCAAGTGATCTTTTACCTTTTTTCTATATATATTGACAGTAATGCATCAAGCGTAGATAGTATCTAGTGATTCTTTACATAGCAAAGTACTATAATATCAAGGGTTTGGTTTTAGCACTGTCTTTAAGTTTTTTTTATTGGTTTCAACTTCATTCTTTTATAATCTAAAACCTTGCCACATTTTCATGGTTTTAGGAGGAAGAGAATGAACGATCAAATATGTGCAAGGACTTTTTAGATCAACAGTCAGAGTACGCACAACTACCTGTAAATGTGTTGGGAATTGAGAATTGAACAAGTATGGTTAATGCTGCTAGCACAACATGATTACTACTGCTAGTAGTTAGTACTGCTGAAGTTAGTACTGCCAGATCAAAGTTAATACTGCTGAGCACAGTTACTACTGTTGAAGAAGATTAATACTGCTCATAGTGTTAATACTGCTACAACTTAATGCTGCTTAAGAGATAATCAAGATACGTGCAGATCAAGACTGAAGATAATCATGGAAAGCTTGGAGATAACTATGAAAGATTATACTAAAGATCTTTTATATTTTGTAATTATCTTTTATCTTTAGTATATGTATAGAATTATTGTGAATAGTTTAGAAAATCAAGTTAGAAGACAATATTCTGAGTTTTTGGCTTTTTGCTTTCATAGAGAGAATCAACCTCATGGTTTAGAACCCTAGTTCTAGAGAAGTAGAATTCGTATTGGTGAACCTGTTCATCAATATTGAGGTTGTGTGTGAAATCTTGTAGCTTTGAATCATTCAATAAAGTTTGCAAGTAGAGATTCATATTCACTGTTTCATTGATATTCTGAATATTAAAGTGTTATTCCGCAAACTTCTTTAATATTGTTTCTGAGTGTTTATTATTGTTGAGAATTCAAATCCTGACAAAATGGTTCACCTGTAGAGAAAGGTATGGCAACTTCTCTATCCCTTGCTTCTGGGAAGAAAACTAATGGTGGGAGGGATTGAGCAAATTTCTGCACCATTTGAGAATTTTGGGGTGTAGGGAGGGATTAGAGTAGTCGAACGCTTTTTAGGAAGAAGGAGAGAGAAATGAAGGCGATTTTGGAGGAACATGGATGGATTAGAAAGATGAAAGCTTTAAAACGTTGGGCGACAATATTTGATGGAAGGACGTGGGAGGTTAATAGGTTTAGGCCTTGTACATAAGTGTAAGAGGGTTATATGTTATTACACCCACCTAAATCTAACCGCACGTGTATGATGTCGATTCAAGTATTACGTACGGAAGTACGAGTATCGAACTAAAGGAACCAGGTACTGAGTATCACAATGACTATATCGATTATTAACTGGATGGTAAAACTTTGATTTGGTAACTGAATAATTAAAGTTCTAATGAAAAGAAGGGAACTTCAAAAAGCGTAGAAGATTAAGACTGGAAAACTTCGATTGAAGCAAAGTAGTTGGGGATTGAATTCCTAATGGGTTTGCTTCACCACATAATATTATGATTTGGCAAGTTATCATATTTGACAATCAATGAGTATACAATCACAAGAGTATTCGTTAATCTCTCTCGAGTTATAACAAATTTACCTTTGAAAAGAATGTTTCATCTTATTGATCTCAACAATTAATTTATAAGACAAGTTAACACAAGATTGTCAAATACTAAGGCTTAATTGGTATATCTCTATCCAAGTTCTCGCCCTAGGCATACAACATACCAATCTAATATTGATTTGCTTTTCTCAAAGATAAAGAAGACCAATAATAAATCATGTGCTAGTTGACCAGACTAACAAAAGCGGTAAAAATATGTCATGCTTCATTGAATCAAAGAAAACCTAATAACAATCCAAATCACATGTTCATATGGTTAGCAACCCAAAATTCATCCAACCCCTAACATCTAAGGATTAGTTCATGTTGGGGGTGGTAGAAAACGAAACACTCAAAGGGAAATTCATAGATCTAGACATTGTTCTTCAACCCAACCCTAAAAATAAGGTTACAACTTCCTGAAGTGTTGAATCTCCACGCACAAGTAATCAATAGCAGTAATAATCTCCAATTCTACCGTGTTCCGTCACTTTTGTCCCTTCGAAATTGCTCCCAAGACCCCCAAAAACCGCTCTTATGAAATTCTAAATCGGATAGATGGTTCCCAAAAATCAAAACTGAGGCTGCAACAACATAATGGCCAAAACAGTCGCCTGAATCTCCTTAAACCCGTAGAGACTCACCAAACCCGCATACCACTCGCATTCTTCACTGTTGTGGGTGCTTTACGCATCAAACTCCTTCAAAACTTTATCATTGGACTTGTCAACTCATTAGTGTTTGTTACCCAGTCAAAATTGCTCATTTTTCTCCAATTATGGTCTTTAAAAGCAGATTTCCTTCAATCCTCTCGAACAACTGATTCCTGTTATAATCTTGGAATAACTTGTCAAAATTACGCTTCATTTGCTTGGAAACCGAGGTAACTGAATGGAAAGTGATATTAGAGTAACGCCAAAAATGTCGTTCTTTATACCTTTTTATTTTCAAGAATAACCAATAGTTGTTAAAGTTGTACATGCAACACCAAAACTTATACCTCTTAAAATTCAACACTAACAGTTTAAAGCTCCTAATAACATAGTATAGATGATAAATGTATAAAATACAAAATGAAAACGTAAAATATATAAAACAAATTACTTCGTGAACTTTAATAGTATGATTAAATCCAAATATATTCAATATTGAGCTCATTTTGAAAATATTGACGAGATGATTATAATGGTACAATTTGTAAAACAAAAACCATATTTTTAATACATTTTAGTTTATGTACAATTATTTATGTTAATATGATGATATGAAAAATAAAAAAAGTAAGAGATATAAAATAAAGGGAAATTAATTAAAATGCCCGTATTTCAATCTCATATTACCTAAATGCCCAAAATCTCGACAGTTTTGCCAAAATACCCAATTTGGCTGGGATGAATAGTGAAATCCCGGCTTAACCCCGGGATCAATACAATGTACTTACGATTAACAATGAACGGTGATATTGATAGATAAATTAGGTTAACCCCGGTATAAATAGTGAAATCCCGGGATGAATAGTGAAATCCCGGCCAAATTAGGTATTTCGGCAAAACCGTCGAGATTTTGGGCATTTAGGTAATACGAGATTGAAATACGAGCATTTTAATTAATTTCCCTAAAATAAATTAAATAACTAATTATAAGTGTATAAAGTGTAATTTATAAAGAAAAAATGATAGAATAGGTAATATATGAAAGATGTTGGGAGATTGTGAAGCTTTAAACTTTATACATTTATCCTTTTAAAAGTTTTCAAGATAACGGTTTAAGTACTTTTATGATATAACAAGTATAAAATTCATACGTATTTATGATATTTTACGATATTATTAAATTAAAAAAATTCAATAAATGAACTTATTTTGAAAATATTAACGAGAGGATTATAATGATATAATTTGTAAAAAAAAAACTATAAAAATCCTATTTTCGTTAATCCGGATATATGTTTCTATTCTATGTAGTATTCGTAATTTAAGAACCGAAACTTTCATGACTTGTACCTTTAACTTGATAGTTGTATCTAGGCTTGTAGGGATAAAAATTTAAAGAAAAGAGCTATAAGGTTTAAAATGTAATGAATATGAAATTAGAAGGGTTAATTGCTAAATACCCTATATTCTTATCTTTTATACCTAAATTAATTTAGGCATCTCATTTCTTCATATCTTCATCACCTAAAACGTGTTTAGAGAGAGAGAGAGAGAGAGAGAGAGAGATAGAGAGGGGGGGGGGGAGAGGGGGGGGGGGGGAAGAGAGAGCGCTTAGTGAGAGAAACCCATAAATTTTGAAGGATTTAAGCTTGATTTTGGAAGATGAATGCTATATTGTTCAAGATAACTTTATATTATACTTCAATGTTTGTTTTGGTGGGTTCAATATATGTTAAAGTGTATGTATTTGGTGTTTAAGGGCTGATTAGAACCAAGGAAGAGTTGAAGATCTCAATGTTAAAGCATTTTGAGGTAATAATCCCGAAAAGAAGTTCAATTATGTTGGAAATTATGAGTTTTAAACTTATAAGATGTATAATTAGTAATGAATGTGTTTGTATTGTTAAATTGTGGTTAGAAGACTCTAATAAGGTCAAGGATTGATGAATGAAGTGATTAAAAACAAATTTGAGCTTCAAAGTTAGGTTGCACATCAAGTGTTTGATAAAATGTTTGAGAGACTTTTGTAGTTTTAAAGTTTCTGTCCTGTTATTAAAAAATTCGTAGAAAATAAACCGTTGGTCCAAATGAGGTGTACGACATACCGTTAGAAATCTTAGAATATCCTTTAAAACTGTTATGAAGAGTGCAAGTCCAAATTATGAGCCTAAATGTGTCAAAACAATGAGTTTTTGAGTCAGCTCACAAATAGGGGACGTATGATGCATCCTAGAGCCAAACACATTTTCTGGTTACCGGATAGAACTGATTACCAGATAGAGCCAAATACCAGAATTAAACTGGTTTCCAGGGAATGGGTAGTGTTGTGCTCGACATTGACATTCCAAATCTGATTGGACTGATAATCCAATTAGAGAACGTATCATTGCAATACGGGTGATTTGTTGATTTTAAGAAAGATAAATAAATGAGTTATACATTCTTTATTATGTTCAGAATGATTTCACTACGATTGTTTATATTAACTTTTATTTGAACTTATATTATGTTCACACCGTTATGCATTTTATCCGCCCACTGAGCGACTTTGCTCAGCCGAGGTGTTTTCTGTTTCCTCGGCAGATTTAGGTTCCACTCCAAGGACGGGTTGAAGGATCGAGATATCAATGGGAGTAAAAAGGACTTAGGATCAACTTTTGTATATCGGTTTTGTATAATCTTTTGGGATTAGTTAGAGAATAACATTTTGGGTTTGTAAATTTGTTTAAGTTTCGTTTGAAGTTAACTGTTATTTTTTGGGAGCTTAGTAAAGCTTTGAATTGTGGTGTTTTAGTGTTATGACCCGGTTACCGAATTGTACACCTCCCGTCTCAGGTTGCGTGGGTCGGGGGTGTTACAATTTGTGGTATCAGAGCCTTTGGAATTAATCATGTAGTACTTTAAGTTTGATTTGTGAGGTTGGGTAGAATTAGGCGGGTAAATTTTGTTTTTTTTTTCGTTTTCATTTCCATATATCTATAGTTGTTCATTAATATCGCAATTCCTTACTATCGCTTTCCGTAACTGTTTGTAGTCTTAACCGTTATTTTGAACGAGTTTTTTTGTTGTATCAGTTCCGATGTTGCCTAGAAATCAACCTCGAAGGAGGGGTAGACCCCGAAGAAATGAAACAGGGTCAAATGATGAAAGAATTCCCCATCCGCCTTCTTTAAATCAACCCGATCCTAACATGATAGCAACTATTCAACAAGTTGTTGCGGGTATGATACCCAATATTATGGCCCAAACTGTAGAGGCACTTCGCCAATCTCATGTTATTCCCTCTACGAATACTTTGGTCACAGAAACTCTCCCTAATGCCTATTTGGTAGGTATTCATGTATGGCTTGAATAGTTCAATAAACAGAAACCATGAGTCTTTTCTTTTGCTATTAATCCAATTGATGTTGAGAATTGGATTAGACTCTTGGAGAAATTTTTTAAAGTTTTGGGTTGTTCAGACCAATACCTGGCAACATTACCTTCTTATAAATTGGAGGACGATGCTCACAACTAGTGGGAGACTTGGGTCCAAAGTAACCCAGAAGCAGGAACACTATCTTGGGAACAGTTAAAAAATTTGTTTTATCAGCAATACTTTACCACCACAAACAAAGATGCATACGTCCGTGAGTATGATGTTATATCACAATGTGAAGATGAGTCTATAGTCGATTATCAGTTCAGATTTCTATGACTAGCTCGGTTTGCTGGTGCCACTGTCGGTACCATAAATAATAAGTGGATAAATTCAAGTGGAGTATGCATAAAAAATATAAACATAAACTTTTGAATCACAAATACTCATCTGTTAGTGACGTGGACGCTGCAAAGGATATTGATCGAGCACGACAGGGAGTTTATACATTGAAATCAGATTTTGGAAAAAAGCGCAATCGTGATGTGCAGTCTGGTAGTACAGATTTCAGATCTTCGAGTCACTCAGGCTCGGGAAAATCTTCTAACTTTCGATCCTCAACATCTTCTCAGGGAGCGTCTAACAGAGAATCTTATGCAAATTTTCCTCAGAAATGCAAAGATTGTGGTCTCACACATCGACCGGGTTTGTGTCTACGAATTATTGGAGCATGCTATAATTATTGGCAGAAAGGACATTTGGCCCGAGACTGTAGACAGGGTCAGAAAGAAAAGTTGAATGAAAAATGGAAGCAATCCATAGTTGGTGGACGGGTATTCGCGCTGACAGCAAACAAGTCTACCGCAGGTATGGTATATGGTACTCTTACTTTATGTGGTTTACCTATTTATGTTCTATTTGATACGGGCGCGACTCATTCAATCATGTCTGATACTTTAAAGGATCGGTTGAAACCATTTGAAAAGCTGACAGAATTTCCGTTGATTATTACTACCCCTATGGGTAATTCTTTTTGTATTATTTTCGAATTTGTAAATTGTCCTCTCATAATCAATGACCGTGTCCGGGAGGTGAATCTACTATCAATGTCTATGAAATATTTTGATCTCATCATCGACATGGACTGGTTATCCAAACATCGGGCAACCATTGAATGCGATACAAAGGGAGTTATCTTCGGAAATTTAGATCTGAGCCAAAACCGGGAACTAAAGTTGTATCGTCCTTTTCGGCTAAATCTTTTTCATGGCAATGATCTGAAGGATTTCTTGCAGTACTACAGGACCCCGATGAGGTACTGCCCGAACTTAAATCTATTCCTGTGTTGAACAAATTTATAGACATATTTCCGGATGAAATTCTTGGACTTCCTCCCGCTAGGGAAGTTGAGTTTACTATTGACTTGATTCCTGGAGCTGCTCCAATATCGAAACAGCCGCATCGAATGGCTCCATCCGAAATGAAGGATCTAAAGGAGCAAATACAAGATTTGGTAGATAATGGATACATACGACCTAGTGTATCACCTTGGGGAGCACCTGTACTTTTTGTGAAAAATAAAGACGACTCAATGCGGTTATGCATCGACTACCGCGGACTAAATAAAGTGACAGTGCATAACAAGTACCCTTTGCCTCGTATCGACGATCTGTTCGATCAACTTCAAGGGGAAAAATATTTCTCTAAAATTGATCCGAAGTCTGGTTATAATCAACTTAGAATTCGGGAGCAAGATATACCGAAGACAACATTTTGTACCCGGTATGGCTATTACGAATTCATTGTTATGTCGTCCGGGTTAACGAATGCCCCAAGTATTTTTATGGACCTCATGAATAGGGTCTTCAAGGATTATCTCGATGATTTTGTGATTGTATTTATCGACGATATCCTGATTTACTTTAAATAAAAAGAGGAAGACTTCATCAAGCTAAACACCTCTTCGAGTACACAACTAGCACTCGCCTCTTCACGGTGTCACTATATCTATTCCCAACATAAACCTGTTGCACATGCCGACAAATAAAAAGGGTTAGGCTAACGCCTAGTGAGTTCAAGAGTTTTTCATCATGATTATAAAATCATTAACGGAAATAATGCAACTTAAATCATGATCCTTTAAAATGAATTACTTTAAATAAGAGGACGACCTGTTTTCCAATAATATGCAATTTATAAGTGGACGCCTCAACGCCAAACATTATTTCATGAAGTAATGTAAACCAACACTTACTCAAAACGTGAATAGTTGTAAATGTTCCAATGATGATGTTTGAATAAAACTTTATAAACCAAGCGACCAAGATATGATTTCATTCAAGTTTCCAAAATCATAATATAAGGAGAAAAACCCAAACTCAAGCGTCACCGAAAACAAGGATAAAGTTAAATACCCAAAACAACACCTTTCGATGACGGGGGAAACCCGAATTTCAAGGCTAGTGGCGGAACACAAAGTAAGCCACATTCCAAGTTATTGAGCTCACCATACTAGGATCAAGGCCACGAACACGCCGACTCGTACTAAGATGTGGGGGAGGGCACCCAATGATTCCTAGTCATGCTCATTCATTATAATTACATTTAACCCATGGCTAGTAACCGATCCCACATAACCCTACCAAAGGCCAAAAAGGGGTAAAAATGCATCCGTAGCTACAAATGGGAAGTGACTGTCCCATAAAAACAGGCTCAGAAATTAACTCGCGGATGCAGGTCCGGTTATTGGACCCTAAGAGCCCTCACCGACAAGTCCTCGAAATCCCAAGACTAATTCTGACACCGATATATAAATAATAGCCCATTTTCTTTTTAAATAACTAACACCGACTCATATGCCTATGGATCCACTGCATTGCATTACAGTCTAAATAGTACATGACTCAAATTGAATGACTAACACACTCAAAACATGTAAATCTCAAATGATGCGCATTAACCGCCATCATACTTGGTATTTCACAACGGGCTATTAAACCGGACAAATGTCCTCAAGACTAATTTATTTTCAAATATGCATTTCCAAGTTTTAACTGCTGATAAGAATGGAAATCATAAAATGAGACTATATACATTCTTTCAAGTACCTCACATAAATGTGCAAGTAATACTTCATAAAAATTCCATTTCATGAATGATGCATAAAACCCGACAACCATTCAAAAGTGTATTTCTTTGACCAAAGATCTATTTATGCAATAAATCATCAAAACACATTCATTTGTGACACATTTATCAAAATGCCCAAAAGTCACAAATGTGGGTGTTTTACAAAGTTTATAAAGTTAAATACTTCAAATAAATCAAAGATTACCAACTAACCCAACGTTTAATAATTTCATGTAAAACACATAAACACTTTAAAATGGACATTTTGGCATGTACAACATTTTCACAAATCAACTTGAACTCACCCTTGCTAGATTTAGGCTAAATCTAGATTTTACCCCACATAGAGCTTCTTTGAAGGAACTTGCATCACCCAAGCCAAAACTTCCAAAACCTAGATCCATAAATTTCCAACCATAAGTATACATATTCAACCGCATAAATTTCCAATTTGGTATACACTGGTTTGATCGACTCAATTGGAATTGTATTGAACACTGAAATGAAATGATTATGACTTTCGAGAGGTCAGATCTCTCCAGAGAGCTTACTCTCCAATTACAATTTGACAAAATGAAAGATGCCTACAACTCAATCTTCCCGCCTAACAAATACGCTCCTCCAACAAACTGAGGCGAAATACCCAAACTACCCCTCCCAACTTTATTCCCCACTTTATTCCAAACAAACAACAAAACAAAGAATACGACTAAACATGCTATTCTACTTCTCTTTTCTCTTATAGGTAAATCGTACTTGCCTTTACCACGAACAACAAGTTGAACAGATCGAGACCATTGGAGGTAATTTGATCCGGAAAGCTTAAAGCTTGTAATTTGAAGAGAGAGGTTGTTTTCAAGATTAGCACCAGTAGCAGTAGGGTTATGGGTCGACTTTTCCGGGATGGAAAGCTTTTCAGAATCGGACACCATGATTTTTCTCGGCTAAAGTCTCTAGAGCTCTGATACCCTAAAGACTTTAGGAGAATTTGAAATTGTATATTGCATTATGATTTTACAATTCAAGGGAGAGATATATATACACAAAGGACTACTCTACAAATAAGGAAAAGATATATTCTAAAGATATAACTCCCTTTTTTAGTCTATCTCTCTATTAGACACTTTCCTTATCTTTGAACACCTTCTTTATCTTTGAATTTGTCTACACTTTAGCTTATGTTTAATTAATCCAAAGTTCATAGTATTTTGATCTGCTTTTTTTCTAGATAACTAGATGTTTTCATGTGTTCTTTACATGTTAATTGAAGTTGGTCTAATAGTTTATCATGGCGAGGTGAGTAGGTGACGGTGTTTTTCAATACATTGAATTATGGCGACAAATCTCTTTATCAAAGATAAAAAATTAATTCCCAACATTTATTGCTATATTCATAAAAGTGAGTTAAAGATGGAAAGCAGATAAAAGAACCCAAAATAATTAATATGTTAAATTGCATTATTATTATTATTTTTTAGTTTATTTGATCAAATAAAAAAACAAATTTTGGAATTGCTAGATAAAAACAAATCACATATAAAAAAACATAATAAATAATTATAAAATTTATAAAGCAAGGTAAGTGACCAGCCCACTATATGCAACTACATATTTTAGCGTTGTTTTATGCTAATACAGGTTTTAGTATTATTATGTTTAATTTAACATTTGTATTTATATTTATTTATTTATTTTGGTTATTTATCATGTCTTTAAATTTATAAGACATATTAAATAATCACTTATAATTTTTATTTTATTTAAATATAATTATTAATTTTTTCTTTTTTAATAAGAAGTTAAATTAATTGTTTTATTCTAATTTAACTAGTATACACACATGTACATACATCAGTTATAAAATGATACTCTAAATGAGAATATAAATAAAAATAATCTAATATATATATATATATATATATATATATATATATATATATATATATGGAGAGGTTCATTTGAGAAATGGTAAATATATGATAAATAAAGAAGTAATCTTAGCCATTCATTTGGTCAACATTTGCGGCTTTGACCGCGAAGCACCGGATAATTTCTTGTGTGGTCTATAGAAGGTAGAGGGATAATTTCGTAAAATACACGGGATGAGTTCATATATGAATCTGTATGAATCACAAAGGTTCATATATAAAATTTTGTGATTCATACAGATTCATATATGAATCTGTTAGTTAGTTCAACTGATTCATATATGAATCACAAAGGTTCATATATGAATCAGTTAAAAGAGTTCAGTTGTGAATTGCACTGGTTCATATATAAACATATAGTTCATATGTGAATTATACATGTTCATATATAAACACAGCCCGTGTGTTTTGTAAAATTTACGAAATTGTCCTTCTATTTTTTGGATAGCCGCAACTTTTGACCAGTCAAAACCGCAACTTTTGACCAGTCAAAGCCGATCTTAACCGTATGAATGGCTAGGATTACTTCTCTATTTCTCATATATTTATCATTTCTCAAATGAACCAAACACTATATATATATATATATATATATATATATATATAATTAGAAAGGTTAAATGTTGAAAGATAAAGAAGCATATTAATATAATTAAGATTGGAAAATCAAAAATTTACAAAAAAAAGAAAGAAACACACATTTTTTTATTATATTTGCCAATGGAGGACTCTGCTAGGAATATACATGTTATAATATTTGCAAATGGGAGACCTACTTCAGTTCTCCATTAGATTGTATAATTACACAAACTCAATCAACGACTTTACTTCCTCTGCAAATTTTCATCCAAAGAAACAATCTTTTCTTTTCCAATGGCTGAAATATTTCTAAGCCCATTCATCAGAGTGTTATTTGAGAAGTTGGCCTCTGCTGACTTAATCAGGTTCGCTCGATCCGAAGGAATCGATGTTCAGCTGAACAAATGGAACAACACCTTATCCCAGATCCAAGCTGTGCTTGTTGATGCAGCCCAGAAACACTTAAGAGATAGAGCTGTTGAATTATGGCTCAACAAACTCCAGCATTTGGCTTACGACATAGACGACCTCCTTGATGATTTGGCCACCGAAGCTATGCGGCGCCAGTTGAAAGAAGAATCTTATGCCAACACCAGCACTAGTAAGGTATTCAAGATCATTCCAAAATTTTCCAACTTCACTCCTCGTACTATTATGTATGGTCGTAAGATGAGTTCTAAACTCGATGAGGTTACAACCAAATTGCGTGATCTTGTAGAGGAGAAAAATAGTCTGGGTTTGAATATTAATGTTGAAAGGTTAGATAGAGCAAGTAGACGATCTAAGGAAACTTCGTTGGTTGAGGTATCCAAAATTGTGGGTCGGGAAGAAGATAAAGAGGCGTTGCTCGGGAAGTTGTTGGAGAATGAATGTTGCAGTGAAAATGTAAATGTGGTGTCCATAGTTGGTCTGGGAGGGATAGGTAAGACCACTCTTGCCCGAGTTTTGTACAACGAAAAGAAAGTGAAGGATCACTTTGAACTCATGGCATGGGTTTGTGTTTCTGATGAGTTTGATGTCCTTAATATTAGCAATACTATCTTACAAGCTGTAAGTGGAGAGGACAAAAGGTTTGAAGATCTGAATCAGCTACAAGAGTCACTTTCAGAAAAGCTTTCAAAGAGAAGGTTCCTACTTGTTCTAGACGATGTGTGGAACGAAGACTACACGGAGTGGGAACTCCTCCAACGCCCTTTCGTTGTAGGGGCACCTGGAAGTAAAATTATCGTGACAACTCAGAAGACCACGGTTGCATCGGTGATGGACTCCATTCAAACTTACCTAATAAAGCTTTTGTCAAAAGAAGAAGCTCTATCTTTATTGGCTCAACATGCCTTGGGTAAACAAACCTTCGATTCACATCAATCACTTAAATTGCATGGTGAAGGGATCGTAAAGAAATGTGGTGGATTGCCTTTAGCTTTGATAACAGTTGGGAGGGTGTTGAGAAGAAAAGGAAATGAAGAAGAATGGGAGGAGTTGTTGAATAGTGAGATATGGAATTTACAATACCAAGATAAGATTCTTCCTGCTCTACGATTAAGTTACTATGATCTTCCTCCATATTTGAAGCAGATGTTCGCATATTGTTGCTTATTCCCTAAGGACCACGTGTTTTACAAGGATGAACTAGTCTTGTTGTGGATGGCAGAAGGGTTTTTGCCTGAATCAAATAGCAGCAAGTCAATGGAGAATTTAGGCCGCGAGTGTTTTGAAGAGCTACTATCAAGGTCGTTCTTCCAGTATTTAAGTAATGATACATCATCACTGTATATAATGCACGACTTGATAAATGAATTGGCTACGAGTGTTGGTGGGGAGTTTTTCTTTACTTTGGATGATTATAAGATGAATGCTTACGATAAGAGTGAAGCTTTGGAGAAGTTTCATCACCTTTCATTTGTTCGTCAAAAATATGGAGTATACAGAAAGTTCAAAGCATTACAGAGAGCTAGACGCCTGCGAACTTTTTTAGCTGTTACCGGAACGGTAGAAAGTTCCCACTTATCAAACAATGTTCTTTTCGAACTAGTTCCCCAACTACAATTTCTAAGGGTGCTAAGCCTAGCTAATTATACAATCACAGAGGTACCACAGTCCATTGGTGGTCTCAAGCATCTACGGTACCTCAACTTTTTCAACACTTCGATCACATGTTTACCGGGACAAGTCGGTGAGCTTCATAATCTACAGAGCTTGATAGTAACCAGTTGTGTTAACTTATCAAGCTTGCCGGATAGTGTTGTGCAGCTAAAAAACCTACGGCACCTCTACATCAATAATACTCCAAAGTTGAACAAGATACCCTTAGGGATTGGAGGGTTGACGGGTCTACGAACTCTATCCAAAGTCATTGTTGGAGAAGCTAATGGGTTCAAAATATCTGATCTTAAGGGTCTATTGCATCTTCAAGGTAAACTTCTCATTAAGGGGCTGCACACGGTGATAAATGCAACACACGCACAAAATGCTGGCTTACTACAAAAGAAGGGTCTTGTTGAGTTGGAGATGGAATGGAGTGATGTCGTTGATGATTCTCGGAATGAAATAATTGAATATGAAGTACTTGAAGGACTTAGACCTTATGAAAAGTTGAGTAGCCTGAAGATTTTGAACTACATGGGATTGAAATTTCCTAGTTGGGTCGGGGATCCCTCCTTTGTTTACTTAACCCAGCTTACACTCCGTGGCTGTAGAAGTTGTACTTCTCTACCAACACTTGGACATTTACGGTCACTTAAGTGGTTGTTTGTCGGAAGCATGAGTGGATTGAAGAGATTGGGTTCGGAGTTTCTTGGCACTACTGATTCTTGCCATGATATTGCATTTCCATCACTTGAAGTTTTGAAATTTATAGATATGCGGGACTGGGAGGTATGGTCAAGTAATGGTGGTGGCAAAGATGGAATGATTGGATCGTATCCTTGTCTTCGTGATATGTCTATAGTAAATTGCCCGAAACTAAATGCAGTGGAAATTGAGTTAATACCGTCACTTCGGGGTTTATATATAGAAGGATGTTCTGTAGAGGTGTTAAGAAGCATGGTTGGTGTGTCTCTATCAATTCATGAACTGGAAATGAAGAATATTAAAGGGCTTACTCACCTACATGGAGATGTTTTAGAACATTTTGGGGCAGTAAAATATCTAAGGATTAGTGAATGTGATGAACTTAGATACTTGCGGGAATCAAAATCGGAAGCATCAAAGATTCTAAAGAGTTTACGGGATATGACAATAAAATCTTGTAAAAATTTGGTATCATTGGTAGAAAAAGAGGCTAATTTGGGGTTTAGCTCGAAAATTGTTGGGCACGTGTCAATTTTTGACTGTCCGAAACTCATGAGTTACAATTGTCCCAATAGTATGGAGAGGTTAGTGATATCCAATTGTGATTCAATTACATCATTGACGTTCCCAACAAGGCACGGGCATGAGCTTCCATCCACTCTAAAGCATCTTGGCATTAGGTCGTTGTCTCATACTTTGGAGGTGAGTTGGCTTCTCAACGACTACTTGTCATCACTTGGATCTCTTTGGATTTCTGGATTCTCGAATGTTAGGTCATTCCCTGAAGGATGCTTACTTCATCTCACCGATTTGCATATTGAAGGTTGTGAGAACATAGAATCCATTCCTGATAAAGGTTTTGGTTTCCTTCCCCTTCTTTGCCTGAGACGTCTTCATATCAATGAGTGCAAGAATCTAAAGTCATTTCCTCATGAGTATCTACAAAGGCTCGCATCTTTGGTAGTGCTAAGGATAAGTGATTGTCCAAGAATGGATTGCTCCTTTCCTTGTGGTCTGTGGCCTCCTAATATTTGTGTCCTCGAAGTAGGAGGGTTAAAGAAGCCCATGTCAGAGTGGGGGCTGCAAAATTTCCCAACCTCACTTGTTTCATTATATTTATATGGCCAAAATTCATCGGTCGTTTCATTTGCAGCTTCATTATCTCAACTTGTTCCACCATCTCTAACTTATCTATATGTTAATGGTTTTATGGAGTTGGAATCACTTTCCAAGGGCCTACAACACCTCACCTGCTTGGAAACGCTTATGATCGTTTCATGCCCGAAGCTTATAGATCTGCCTGAAACATTGCTTCCTTTACTGACAAGTTTGTGGGTGTTATCTTGCCCAAAACTAGAAAAAAAGTGTCGTAAAAAAGGCAAGTACTGGCCCATCATCTCCGAAATCCCTTACCATTGTGTATTATGATCACAGGTACATCCTTCATCTCGCACTTTGTTTTTTTAAACATTTCCGTTATTCTAAAGAAGGTTTCAATCCATACTATTCATGATAGTTATAAACTATAATTAGTTTTTCGCGATTTCTTTATTTTGTTTGTAGTTGAATATTGAATCGATAATCAAATAATCTTTTTAAATCATATAAAGTCAATTTATGATAGATGAAGTACTTCATAACACCGGATCCTTTTTGGCTTTCATGTAATTAAACAAGATGGAGAGACGACAAGTGTATTATTATTACAAATTGTTGTACGTGTTTTTTTTTTTTTGGTCATTTGAATTAAATTTTATGATTTTTTCAAATGTTGTAGCAGGGGATTGAGAGCTTTCAAGAATCTGTGGAAAAGAAAGACTCAAGTATTCGAGAGTTTTTGAAGTAACGATAAAAAATGTCCAAATTTAGTTCGAGAAGGTACCTATATGAGCTGCATATCTTTTATTTTTATTACTTTTCCTTTTGAAGTGACTTTGCTTTAGCTTATGTTAATTCTATAGTTCCTAATCTGTTCTTTACAGGTTAATTGAAATTGGTCTCAATAGTTTCCCAGAAATATTTTGCTTGGATGGTATGGCAAAAGTGGTATGTTGTTTATTTGTCACACTCTTTGCATTCAAAATCAAATGCAAGCATGCAAAAATTCTTATTAAGGTAGATAATCTCCCAAAGTGCCCTAATTGGAACTAGTATTTTGATTTATTTATGGTGAATTGGGGAAGAAAGGTAGAAAAGTCCTGTGATAAACATTAAAAATTTGTCAGAAGAAACTTTCACTTAATGCAGGCTATGAAAAGATGGAAACATGCATGCATTTTTTATTCGACATGTCCGAGAAATATTCTTATAGCGTTTTTCAAATATTTTACATCTGAAGGTACTTTTTTCATGTTTTTGTCTAGATGGCAGGTAGGATCACAGTTCTACGACCAGTTTCCTTGACTGAATTCACTGAAATCTTTCAGTATTCTTTCCGAGGTATGAAGTCATAGTTTTCCATCACATGTTGCAAGTTTTCTTCTAAGTTAACAAATGCAATATAAAAAATTATCGTATGCAGCGGAGTGCAGGGCTGGTGCTATAGAGGATACTGCCAATTTTGATTCTCATCTTGTTGCTGCTCTGGGAATTCACTGGGCTCATATGCTGTTACCATTCTTCTAGTTCTTGAATATAGGTCAGGTTGGTTCAACACTTTCTAATGCATATATGATGCAATCTTCCAATGAAATGCACCATGATGGTGGGATGTTTGCTTTTTATATGTTTTAATGTGTATTTTTTTGGGAGAAGTCCAGAAAGATCCAACCGATTTTCCCATTTTGAGTTATCAAGTCCTTGTACTTCTTTTAGAATGAAAAACCATTGAACTTTTTCATTTTAATTTATTAAGTCTCTGAACATTTTTTTTAACAAATAAAGCATCGAACTTTTAGAAATTGATCACTTGAAACTCATACTTTACAACCATGTTCTTTCCAGCTTGCAGAAAATCAAAGTTTCACTTCTCCTGCACCAAGTAAAGTTGCTAATCGTCGATAGCACGGCTCCTCTTGTTTTGGGATGAGTTAACTTATATTAATCCTCTATGTAAGCTCTCTGGCTTCAGGGGATATCTTCATTCCGCATTAATTAATTAATAAATTTTTAGCTACCTTATTTGATGATAGATTCTTTTTTTTTTTTTGGAAGCGGAAATTCAATAAAAAGGGAAAGCTAGCGAGAGGCTAGCAACCGGAAGAGATTACATCAACCCGAGACAAGAATAAGGAGATTGGCTCTGCGCAACAAAGTTATTCCGACTCCCTTTATGCTTGTGTGTCACCCATCTAAACGAATTAACAACTATAAAGTCAAACATGTCACTCAGTCTAGGTCATAGACGGACCTAGTGTGTTAGATATGGTGGCACGTGCCACCGTATGATTTCTTCGGCGAAGAGTAAAATTTTTTAGGTTCGTTCGTATCGTTTTGGAAGGTGCTACCATATTATTTTGGAAGCTTTCAAGAAGGTGCAATCGTACCTCGTAATCAACAAAAAACCAAAAAAACTCTTAAAATCAACCAAAAAACTGAAGAAAACTTATGAAATCAACCAAAAAAACCGAAAAAAATCCCTCGAAATCGATAAAAAAACTTAAAAATCTGTCAAAATCAAGCAAAAACCTTTAACAATCCCTTGAAATGGTGGAATTAGGCTAAAATACATTAGACAATATTGAACGTCGGAAAAAAGGCGAAGACACGTCGATAAAAACCGTGTTTTTTATAATTATTTTTTGTCTATATATGAAATTTTTTTGGGTCCGTCCCTGGTCTAGGTACTGCCTTCTCGAACAGGTATTTGTAGCGAAAATGCCAAGGGAAAAGGGAAAAGCAGGAGATCGTAAGTATAGCTTCGACTCCCTTTCGAAAATCCTTAGAAACCCGTAAAGATTCAATACCATCCCGCGCTGCTTCCATAGAAGAGAAAGAGGAGAAAGGAAAGTTCCACCACCTTTGAATCTTGTTCCATAATTCCGTCACCTGACAACATTGGGAAAAAAATATGTTTCACTGTTTCAATCTCACAACTGCAAAAAGGGCATAAAGTGTTGTCAAGGTCTGCTCCCACAGATGTTAATCTTTGCTGGGACGAGGTTATTCCAATGGGTTTTATAATGTCCGTTCCAAGTTGCAATCTCTCAATTTCTGTTCTCGATCAGGACCGAACCGAAAAGACTCCGTCCGAGGTGAGGGACCACCTCCATTTATCTTCCGAGTCGGTAATGACGACCGATCGAGTCCAGAATCTCCATCATCTGCCCCACTTCTACAGTTTTCACGACCCCCTTTGACCACCCTTCTCCAAGTCATAAGCTCTCGGGAACTTGTCTTTGAAAATCCCGACTCCGGTCCAGTTTTCCATCCAGAACTTGTTTTTTTGCTTTCATTTGGCACTTTTGCATTCATTGTGCACTTTCTGGTTTCCTTCTATCTGCTTAACTCCACTGATTGCAATTAATGGTTTTAACACATACCTCTGTAAAAAGATCTATCTATTTTAATTAGTGGTATTATCTAATGGTGAATGTTTCTATGTAACTATCAAATTGTTCATTTTCGAGTTTCCAACTTCTTTGAAAGAAATTTAAATTGGTTTATGTTGTACATATATATTCATTTCTTGACAAAAAATTAACCCAACATTTAGGGGTTGTTTGTTTTTTTCTAAAAACCTCTTAATAACTCTTAATTCTTAATCATTCAGACATTTTTACACACCACCTCTTATTAATCATAACTAGAATAAGACTTCAGACTTTAGACCTCTTAAAAAACAAACGGCACCTTACTGTGCTACTTAAATATGAATAAAAATGGAAAACAAACGAAAAAAAAACCCATGTAAATTAATATGTTAAATTGCATTATTTTAGAGGTAGTGATCAGCCCAGCATATGTGACTACATATTTTATTGCATGTTGCAAGTGAATGATAGATAAGTTCAGCATATATCAGCGTGTTTTATGTTCATACATATTTATTATATTTGCAAGTTGAAGACAACAATGTACTTATAAATACAATTTCATATTTCATAATATATAACTAGAAAATGTATATATTTGATAGTTGCATATGTAAATGGAAGACAACTGCTAGAAATATATATACATTTTCTTATATATAGTTTTATTATATTTGCAAATAGTTGCATATCTACTCTGATTTACACAAACTCAGGTGCCGTTTGTTTTTTAAGAGGTCTAAAGTCTGAAGTCTTATTTTAGTTATGATTAATAAGAGGTGGTGTGTAAAAAAGTCTGAACGATTCAGACTTAAGAGCCATTAAAAGGTTTTTTTAAAAAAAACAAACAACCCCTCAGTCAATGCCTTTCCTTCATCTGCAAATTTTCATTGAAGACCAAAGAAAGAAACAATCATTTTTCCTTTTCCAATGCCTATTGCTGAAATTCTTGTTGGCGCAATCATCACTGTGTTGTTTAAGAAACTGGCCTCGCCTGACTTAATCAGGTTGGCTCGATCTGAAGGAATCTATTCTCAGCTAACTAAATGGAACAACATAAACACTAGAGAGAGAGAGAGAGAGTTGTTCAATTATGGCTGAACAAACTCCAGCATTGGCTTACGACATAGACGTCCTCCTCGATGATTTGGCCACCGAAGCTATGTCAGTTGAAAGAAGAATCTTATGCCAACACCAGCACTAGCAAGGTATTGAAGATCGTTCCCAAATTTTCCAAGTTCGATCCTCATACTATTATGTATGGTCGTAAGATGAGTTCTCAGCTCAATGAGCTTACAACCAAATTGTATGCTCTTATAGAGGAGAAAAAAAATTTCGGGCTTGAATTAATAATAATGTTGAAAGGTCAAAAATAGCAACCAAACAATTGGAGGAAACTTCGTTGGTTGATGCATCCAGAATTGTGGGTCGAGAAGGGGATAAAGAGGCATTGCTAGGGAAGTTGTTGGGGAATGACTCGTGTAGTGAAAATGTCAGCATCGTGTCTATAGTCGGCCTCGGAGGGATAGGAAAGACTACTCTTGCCCAAGTTTTGTACAATGAAAGGAAAGTGAAGGATCACTTTGAACTCATGTCATGGGTTTGTGTTTCTGATGAGTTCGATGTCTACAATATTAGCAAGGCTATTTTTAGAGATGTGGGTAGGAATGACCAACAATTTGAAGATCTTAATCAGCTTCAAGTGGCCTTAACAGAGAAGCTTTCGAAGAAAAGGTTCCTACTTGTTGTAGACGATGTTTGGAATGAAGAATATAAAAAGTGGGAACTCCTCCGACGCCCTTTTGTTGTAGGGGCACCTGGAAGTAAAATTATAGTGACAACACGGAAGACGATTGTTGCATCAGTTATGGACTCTGTTCATGCTTACTGCCTAGAGTTATGTCAAATGAAGAAGCTATTATCTTTATTTGTTCAACACGCTTTAGGTAAACAAAACTTTGATTCACATCCAACATTTAAATTGCATAGTGAAGGGATCATGAAGAAATGTGGTGGATTACCTTTGGCTTTGGTAACAGTTGGGAGGGTGTTGAGAACAAAAGCAAATGATGAAGAAAGGGAGGAGTTGTTGAATAGTGAGATATGGAATTCACAATACAAAGATAATATTCTTCCAGCTCTAAGATTAAGTTATTATGATCTTCCTCCACATTTGAAGCATATGTTTGCATATTGCTCCTTGTTCCCTAAGGACTACTTGTTTGACAAGGATGAACTCGTACTGTTGTGGATGGCAGAAGGTTTTTTGCACGAGTCAAATGGCAACAAGTCATGTCATTGGAGAATTTAGGTCGTGAATGTTTTGAAGAGCTACAATCAAGGTCGTTTTTCCAACATTCAAGTGATGACAAGTCACGATACACAATGCACGACTTGTTAAATGACTTGGCCATGAGTGTTGCAGGGGAGTTCTTCTTTACTTGGGATGATAAGATGAATGTTCATGACAAGAATGATGCTTTGGAGAAGTTCCACCACCTTTCATTTATACAATCCAGAGTATACAGGAAGTTCAAAGCATTACAGAGAGCTAGACGTTTACGAACTTTCTTGGCAGTGTCAGTAAGGTTAGAGACTTGGCCTAGGTTTTTCTTATCAAACAAGGTTCTTGTCGAACTACTTCCCCATTTACAGTTTATAAGGGTCCTAAGCCTAGCTATTTATTCAATCACTGATGTACCACAATCCATTGGTAGCCTTAAGCATATGCGATATCTCAACTTTCTAAAACTAAGATCGCATGTTTACCGGAAGAAGTTGGCGACCTTCTTAACCTACAAAGTTTGTTGGTTTCTGGTTTTGATTTGTTATCTAGCTTGCCAGATAGTTGTGTTAGGCTTATAAATATGTGACATCTTGACATCAGAGATACTCCAAAGTTGAAAAACATTCCCCTAGGGATTGAAGGGTTGACTGGTCTACGAACTCTATCCAAAGTCATTGTTGGAAATGGGTTTAAAATTTCTAATCTTAATGGCCTATTGCATCTTCAAGGACAACTTTCCATTCAAGGGCTTCAGACAGTGATAAAGGCAATACACGCAAAAGAGGCCAACTTAGTGCAAAAGAAGGGTCTTCGTGATATTGAGATGATATGGAGTGATGTCTTTGACGATTCTCGGAATGAAATAAATGAATATGAAGTACACGATAAGGTGAAAATCCTGAAGATTTTGTAATACATGGGAATGAAATTTCCTCGCTGGGTTGGGGATCCAAAATTTGTTTGCTTAACCCAACTTACATTACGCGGCTGTAATAGTTGTATATGTTTACCAAGGATATCTACGGTCACTTCAAAAGTTGTTTGTTGAAGGAATGAGTAGTTTGAAGAGAGTAGGTTCGGAGTTGCTTGGACTTACTAAGTCATGTCATGGTATTGCATTTCCATCACTTGCACTTTTGGAATTTAAAGATATGTAGGCTTGGGAGGTATGGTCAACAAATGGTGGTGACAATGATGAAACTATTGCATTGTTTCCTTATCTTCGTGAGATCTCTATAATTAATTGTCCGAAACTAGATGTAGTGGTAATTGAATCAATATCCTCACTTCGGGTTCTAGATATACAAGGATGTTCTGTATCAGTGTTAAGAAACATGGTTAGTGTCTTTACCAATTCTTAGATTGACAATGGTGAATATTGAAGGGCTTACTCAACTACATGGAAATGTTTTAGAACATCTTGGGGGTAGTTGAATATCTATTCATTAAAGAGTGTGATGAACTTGTTTACTTGTGGGAATCATAATTGAAGGCATTCAATATTCTTGTGAGTTTGTAGGATTTGACAATACTATCATGTCAAAAGTTGGTATCATTGGGAGAGAAAGTAGTTAATTTGGGGATCAACATGAAATCTGTTAGACATGTACTTATTCGCGATTGTTTGAGACTAGAAAGTTACAATTGTGCAAATAGTATTGAGAGGTTGATAATGTGGGATTGTCAATTAGTTACATCCTTGACCTTCCCAACGGTGGATGAACTCACATCCACTATGAAGGATCTTTACATCATTATGTGGTCCCTTAATGTGGAGGCGAGCTGGCTTTTCAACAACTTCTTGTCATCGCTGGGGTTTCTTTACATTAGTAATGTGCCGAATGTGAGGTCGTTTCCTGACAGATACTTGGTTCATCTCACCACATTGTCTATTGACAATTGTGATGACATAGAAACTGTTTATGAGAAAGGTCTTGGATTCCTTCCCCTTCTTTGCCTGATAAATCTTCATATAGTTGATTACAAGAACCTGAAGTCCTTTCCTCAAGAGCATTTGCAAAGTCTTACATCTTTGGAACACTTATCGATACGTGGTTGTCCAAATATGAATTACTTGTTTCCATGTGGTTTGTGGCCTCCTAATTTAAGTATCCTTAGAATAGGAGGCTTAGGTGGCGTTTGGTTCGCATATTCTGATGGAATCTGATGGAATTGGAATGTTGAATTTCATTGACCAAATTCCATTCATTTGTTTGGTTCATTCATTTTCACGGGAGGAATATCTAAATTCCATCAAATTCCACAAATGAGAGAAATTAAAATTCCTGAGCAACTACAAGGTATTTTGATGGAATGTAATTCTTAATTTTCATAATACCACATATGCCCTCAATCCAATATAATCTAATATCACCACCGATCTGAACCACCGCCGACGACCACCCCCGATTTGAACCACCCTCGATCTGAACCACCACCGACCACCGACGTTCTAAACCATCGCCGATTTGAACCACCGTCGACCACTGTTCTAAACCATCGCCAATCTGAACCACCGTCGACCACCGACCACCACTGTTCTGAACCATCGCCGACCACCACTGACCACCGACGACCACCACTAACCACCGCCGACCACTGCCGATCTAAACCACTACCAACCATCGTCGACCACCGACGATCTGAACCACCGCCGACCACCACCGTTCTAAACCACGGACAATCGCCGACCATCGACTACCGCCGTTCTGAACCACCGTCGACCACCGATCACCGCCGATCATTTCCGATTTAAACCACCTCTGATCTGAACCACCGCCGATATGAACCACTGTCGACCACCGCCGTTCTGAACCACCGCCGACCACTGACAACCGCCGAGCACCAACCATTGCCGTTCTAAACCATCGCCGATCTGAACCACCGCCGACCACCGATCACCTCCGATCTGAACCACCACCGACCACCGTCATTCTGAACCACTGTCGACACCACTGTAACATCCCAGGCCAACCGTACCAGATATTGTACGCTTTGTCCACACACCCGAACTCACGGTTTTTAAAACGCGTCTGGTAGAGGAGGTATCCAGTCCCTTATAAGGCAACTTTCGTTCCCCTCCCAAACCAATGTGGGATCTTACAATCCACCCCCTTTGGGAGCCCAATGTCCTCGCACATTAGTCCGGTTCCCGGCTCTGATACCAACTTTAACAACCCAACTCTTAAACGACAAGATAGCAACTCAAAACTTCAATAATAATGCCAACGGACCAAAAACAACATCTAAAATACATGGTTTGCGGAAAGACAACATAGTACACAACTGAGATTACACTGATAAGGATCTACAATGGAGGTCCTCTAATTTCTTCTCCAGCTCGCAACTTCTTCTAAACCTTAACCGCGCCTTCTACAGCCACTCTTTACCTGAAAAAGGTTTTGGATTTGAAAAGAGCGAAGGTTAGACCGAAAGGTCTAGTGAGTCCCCTCTTGCGACAGTTTTTAACTCAGCAAAACATTCAAGAATTTATCATAAAATAAACCAGTTTCAGCTTCAAGGAAAAAAAAACTTTAACTTTCAGCAACTTCCTCGCTCACACTACCGCCACCCTAAGGTGAAAGCGTGTCTGTGACTCACACTGCCTTTGTTGGGACACACACCCCAACGGCATAAACGGGACACACCCCCCGGTATGAGCACAGGCGGGCCACACCCCCCGACTTTGAGCCTTCTCACTTAGGACCATGTATGCATACATTTCCACTTTGACAAAATAATAAAATCATTTTTACCATCTAAATAAATCTCGCAAGTAAGTACTAACAACATCATTTCAAGGCTTGCATATAATTTTCATAATACTCATGCCATCATATATAAATCAAAGTTTAAAATAAAACTTTCACATGTTTTCGATAGCAGAAGGATTTAGTTCAGAAAAACTCACCTGACGTCCTTAGCTCGAATCTCGCGTCTACTCCTATAATTCGGTCCGAGACCTATAAAGGAAATATCGACCGGTGAACTCCCCATAGTTCTAATTATTTCAGACTGATCTTTAGACCTTAACCCCCACAGTTATCTAGTTTCTAAAAGCACCTCGACGCACTAGACATACCCGAGACAAAAAGCCTAAATTTCTAGAAGTGAAATGGGCTGGTCCTTTAATTAAAATTTTGGCCCAACAAATAAACAAAACCACTAATAAAAGAGATTGGGCAGGCTTCGGCCCACACAAAACACAAGTCGGGCCCGGATGTTGTTGGTCGACCGGCGAGGCTTTGACCGGGGTCTAACCCCCCCCCCCGATCGGTGTGCGTGAGACCGGGGTCTCACCCCCATGACCGGTGTCTCGACTGGTGTTGTGCTTTTCGACCGGTGTTATGCTCTTCGATCGGTGTTAGGATTTTGACCGTGACCGGTGCCATGATCGACGTCCATTTTTATCAACCGGTGTCTCAAGGCGACCGGTCCATTACAATCCGGTGACCAGATTATCGAACGAAAAATCGAGAGACTCACAAACAGATACCGCCATACCCAGCTAAAACTCAGAAATCAAAAATAGTCCAATCCAATATCCTTTAAGCAAAACAAACCTCAATTCCCAAAATCCTCTTAACCATCCAAATAATTTTTTAGCAAGATTTCAAAATTAAACCAGAACCCAACAGCACAAATGATATCTACAATGCCCATTAAAATTCTTGAGAAATCAGTTGATAAATCCTCACTCAACAATAGGAACGATGGGAAGAGAAGTTACCTTGAAGATTTGATGAATGCCAACAACACAACCTCTTTCTCCCCTTCGGTTGCTCGACATCGAGCTCTCTCTCTCTCTCTCTCTCTCTCTCTCTCTCTCTCTCTCCTTCTTTCCCAGATTGCCTGTAACACCCCGGATTTTCAATACATTTATATCTTTGTTAATCTCGTGTTTAACTCATAATCGTTATCATCATATTCAGTATAACGTACGAGTTTATGGTTTCGGTAAATTGTGAAGTTCCAGTAAGTTTCGCGACTTGCTCGCGACTTAGAGTCGCGACATAAGTCGCGATGTTCACTGTTGTATTATGGTTTTGGTATGTCGCGAGTTGCATCAGGAGTAGTAGTCGCGGCATAACCCGCAACGTTCACTGTTGGGTTGAGTTATTGGGCATTTCGCGAGTTGCACCGCGACTTGAAGTCGCGGCATAACCCGCGACAGTGCCTGGACCGACTTAAGGGTTTTAAAACCCAAAATATCTCAGTTTGAGATTCATTTCTGAATCTCTCAATCTCTCTCTCTAAAATCATTCTCTCTCTCTCTCTAAGAGTTGATATTATATATCAAGTGTTTGATCCGAGGTTCCGGTGTAGAAAGCTTCGTCTTGTCTAAAGGGTCGATATCTGGTTCTTCGGGTTTTTCATATAAACCTATTGGGTGAGTTCCTACTACCTTTCTAAAACTTTATACATGTCAAAGGGTTACATTTTGAACTCCTATGTATCTCCATGATTTTAGATTTAAGATTTATACATTTTGGATATAAGTTAACTTTTGGGAGATTTTAGGGTTCCGATCATTTTATGATGGATTCTATATTATTTGAAGTAAAATGATGTTTTACTTACACATTATGTGGACATGTGAAAGAATGTTTATGAACTCATTTTGATGATTTTCATTCTTACCAGAAGTTGAACTGGAAATGACATTTTGCTTATAACATGTGTTTATACCATATGACTATCTATGGTTGGTCACATAAATTGTTGTGACAAGTTTGTACCATTACTAGCGGATCCCTAAGTTTTGAGTCGACTTATATTTCATTATTTGAGGTTACCAAGTAATGTAAATATGGAACTACATGTGCATTAAATTGTGAGGTTCTGGCCGTTAACAATTATAGAACTACATGTGCATTAAATTGTGAGGTTCTGGCCGTTAACAAAATATAGAACTACATGTGCATTAAATTGTGAGGTTCTATATAGTAACCAAAACGAAGAACTACATGTGCAATAAATTGTGAGGTTCTGGAAAGAAGGTTTATGACCTTGTTTTAATGAATTTTTATTCATACCAACCGTTATTTTGGAAACGCTCATCTGAAAAGGTTTCCGTTTGGATGAACATATTTATGTCTCTTGATATTGATAAACTGTATGTTCTCACTAGGCTTTAAGCCTAACACTTTTTCTCAAATGATATGTATAACAGGTTTCCCTTAGCGGTGGGTTGCCAAGGGTTTGAGAGACGGACTTGGTCTCGAGGCATTTTGAGATGACTAAGTATTGATAGTTGGGCATCTGTTAAGTCCCATCCTTTTGATGAATTTTGAATCGTCAACTGATGTAATCTAGATAGTTATATTTAGATTAGTTTGTTGATAAACCCTATATCAGTACAGGTTTTGTTGTAAAGTCTCAAAGACTGATACCCTTTTTGGAGGTTTATATCAATACAAATGTCATGTTGCCCATTTGGAGAAGTTTTAGTTTACTCTGAAATTTAGGAGGTTACAAGTTGGTATCAGAGCTCTAGTTTAAGTGATCTAGGCATGAATGTAAGATGTCTAGACTTAGACTGAGTGTGTTAAGTATTGATTTGTGAGTTTGGGTAGAACTTCTAAGATGAGTTAGTCTGGGAGTCGACGGAAATTGTAGTTGTTGAACGTTGTGGCAATGGTGACAAGAACTTTTATGTATTGTATATTCATAATTCCACTTAGCTAATGTTATTATGAGAATATTTATACGTAACTGTGCTTGAAATTCCATTACTGTGACAATTGATAACGTGATAGTACGTTTTGTGTTATCCTGATAATCAACCTCTTACTCTTTCTCATGCTTGTGTAGCAATCATCCGTTAGTATGGTGAACACTCGTGGTCGTCCGTTGGGTGACGGAGATCTACGCGATGTTAGTTCGCGTGAGCCTAATCCCATGGTAAGAACGTCCGCAGTCGTTCCTCCGGGCATGCCACCAATATTCACTGGGGGAGTGGAGCCAGAGCCAAGAGTGGAGTTGGCGTCCACAAATCCCGTTGTTTCAGTGGCAAATCCTCAAGCTGATATGATGGCCAGTGTCATGCAAATGGTGACGTCGGCCATGGAGAAACAACAAGAGACTTTCCTGAAGATGTTAGAGGATCGAGATCCGAGCTCCAAGAGGCCTGAGGCTGTGGCAGAAAATGTGGTAGTTGGCTCTGGAGGTGTCGAGAACAGAGTCAGATATGAAGAGCATAGGGTCATTGGTACATCGAAGGATGGGAAGAGTTGTTCCTACAAATCCTTTCTGGGTTGTAGACCACCAGAGTTTTCGGGTTCCGAAGACCCAATTGCATGTATCAAGTGGATCCGAGCGGTCGAACAGACTTTCGGTTCATCCGAGTGTGGTGATGACCAGCGGGTGAGATTCGGTACACAACTGCTCAGGGATACCGCACTGACATGGTGGAATGTAATCCAATCTACTCTCTCTCCTACCGTTCTGGCCCAACTAACTTGGGGCGAGTTCAAGGTAAAACTGCTTGAGGAGTATTGTAATGAGATGGCTATGGATCGGATCGAGGCAGAATTTCGAACTCTCGTAAAAGGGAATTTGACGGTGAGGGAGTATACCCGTCAATTCATGGACAAGCTGGGGTTAGTGGGGCATGTGGCCTCCACTGAGAAAGAGAAAATTAAGGCCTATCTGAAAGGTTTACCGTCAGACATGATGACTATGGTCCGAAACTCGAAGGCCTCTAACCTTCGAGAAACCATTGAGGAAGCACAGTTTATGGAAGAGGTTTACGCGAAGAGTAAACCAGAGAAGGCGGTGGTAGTTACTAAAAAGATAAAGTGGGAGAGCAATTCTGCTCATCCCAGGAGATCCCGACCTTTTGTCGGAAATCGAAGCTTCAGCAGTCAACAGGAAGCTAGATGGTGTCAAAAATGCCGAACCAAGCACCACGGTAACTGTAATACCCCTTCTCAGTCTTGTTATAAGTGTGGAAAGTCTGATCACGTCACCCATGACTGTCCGATCAGAGGAATTGTCTGCTATGAGTGCAAGACACCGGGGCACGTAAAAAGAGATTGCCCAAAGCTTGTGTCGAGTAGCGCGATGGCAAAAAGGGAGAACCCTCCTAGGGTTCCGGGTCGAGCATTTCAGATGACGGCTGAAGAGGCCAAGGCATCCGCTGATGTGGTATCGGGTACATTTCTTATAAACTTTGTACCTGCTCGTGTTTTATTCGATACGGGTGCCAGTTTCTCTTTCATATCTGAGTTGTTCCGTCAAAAGATTGCTATGCCCACTACTAGTCTTGAGGATGCATTAGTTGTAGAGATAGCTGATGGTAGTCAAGTTCTGATCCGTAATGTTCTGAAGAAGTGTACTCTCGGAATCGAAGGGAGAGAATTCTCGATTGATTTACTGCCAATGTTAATCGGAGGTTTCAATGTGGTAGTCGGTATGGATTGGTTAGCGAACAATCATGCCGAGATCATGTGTTCTAAAAAGTTAATTCGACTTCCCAATCCCTGTGGCGAAGTCGTCATGATCTATGGGGAGAAAAGAAAAGGTGATGTGGCAATAATCACGATGGCTAAGGCACGCAAGTGCTTAGTAAAAGGATGTTCATCTTTCCTAGCCTACGTGATCGACACCAAGTTAGAAAAGTCAAAGTTGGTCGACGTGAAGATTGTGCGCGAGTATCCAGACGTCTTTCCTGACAACTTGCCTGGATTACCACCTGATCGTCGAGTAGAATTTCGAATTGATCTTGTTCCAGGAGCAGCTCCTATCGCTAGAGCTCCTTATCGACTAGCGCCGTCAGAGATGCAAGAGATGATGGCACAACTCCAAGAACTTTTGGAGAAGGGTTTCATCAGACCAAGCTCGTCACCTTGGGGAGCTCCGGTCCTGTTCGTCAAGAATAAAGATGGCACGATGAGAATGTGCATCGATTATCGTGAGTTGAACAAAGAAACCGTGAAGAACAAATATCCGCTTCCGAGAATAGACGACTTGTTCGATCAACTTCAAGGAGCGGGATGTTTTTCCAAAATTGACTTACGTTCAGGTTATCATGAAGTGAAAGTAAGAGAAGAAGATGTTTCGAAGACAACTTTCAGAACGCGTTACGGCCATTACGAGTTTCTCGTAATGCCTTTTGGTCTAACGAACGCACCGGCGATATTTATGGACTTGATGAATAGGGTGTGCCGACCGTTCCTCGACAAGTCGGTCATTGTATTCATTGATGACATACTCGTGTACTCTAAAAGCAAGTTGGGGCACGAACAACACCTTCGCGAAGTTCTCGAGGTGTTGAGAAAAGAAAGATTGTACGCCAAGTTTTCCAAATGTGAATTCTGGCTTGAAGAAGTACAGTTTCTGGGTCACGTTGTCACTCGGGACGGAGTGAAAGTGGATCCTTCCAAGATTGAAGCGATGATGAACTGGGAACCTCCCAAGAGTCCGTACGAGATCCGAAGTTTCTTGGGTCTGGCGGGTTATTACCGGAGATTCATTCAAGACTTTTCAAAGATCGCATCATCATTGACAGTTTTGACTCGAAAGAACGTGAAGTTTGTGTGGACTGAAAAGCAAGAGAAGGCTTTCCGTGTCCTTCAAAAGAAGTTATGTGAAGCTCCGATCTTATCATTACCTGAAGGGTCAGAAGACTTTGTGGTCTATAGCGACGCTTCGAAGATGGGTTTAGGTTGTGTGTTGATGCAGCGGGGCAAAGTAATCGTTTACGCCTCGAGGCAGCTTAAGATACACGAAAAGAACTATCCTACCCACGATTTGGAGTTAACAGCGGTGGTGTTCGCCCTGAAACTTTGGCGACATTACCTCTATGGCACCAAATGTACACTCTATACTGACCACAAGAGTCTAAAGTATGTTTTTGATCAAAAGGAGTTGAATATGAGATAACGACGGTGGCTCGAGTTACTTAAAGATTACGATTGCGAGTTGCTTTACCATCCTGGTAAGGCAAATGTGGTAGCCGATGCGTTAAGTCGGAAGGACTATAGCGGTTGTATTCGGGCTACCCATTCGAGAATCGAGCTAGTGTCTAGTCTTATTGAAAAGATCAAGACGTCGCAAGTTGAAGCGTTGTTGGAAGAGAATCTTAAAGAGGAAGTCATGACGAAGCAGCGTTTACTCCTAACAGAAGACAGCCGTGGGGTAAAACTGTTCAACGGTTGTGTATGGGTTCCCAAAGTTGGTGGTAACCGTGATCTTTTGCTTGAAGATGCTCACAAATCCAAATATTCCATTCATCCGGGAAGTACGAAGATGTACAGGGACTTGAAGTTGCATTATTGGTGGCCGGTAATGAAACTCGACGTGGCGCGTTACGTGGAGCGTTGCGTTACGTGCTCGCAAGTTAAGGCCGAACATCAACGACCGTATGGGAGTCTGCAGTCTTTAGAGATTCCCGAGTGGAAATGAGAGCATATCACCATGGACTTCGTGACAAAGTTACCAAAAACTCTTCGAGGTCACGATACCATTTGGGTGATAGTTGATAGATTGACGAAGAGCGCTCACTTCTTGGCCATGCGCGAGACATTACCGATGGATAAGCTAACAAAATTGTACATCGATGAAGTAGTCTCGAGGCACGGCATTCCATTGTCGATCGTGTCGGATCGCGACAGTCGGTTTACTTCGAACTTTTGGGAGGGGTTTCAAAAAGAGCTTGGTACTCGAGTTAAGTTGAGTACGGCTTACCATCCACAAACCGACGGGCAAAGCGAGAGAACGATCCAGACGTTGGAAGACATGTTGAGGTCTTGTGTCATCGACTTCGGGGGTAACTGGTACTCTCACCTACCTTTAGTAGAGTTCGCTTACAACAATAGTTACCATTCGAGTATGGGAATGGCACCTTTTGAAGCATTGTACGAAGGAAAGTGCCGAACTCCCGTGTGTTGGCTTGAAGCGGGAGAAAAGCAGTTCGCTGGTCCTGAAATCGTGCAAGAGACGGCCAATAAGGTCAAATGTATACGTGAAAGATTGAAAGCGGCGCAGGATCGGCAGAAGAGTTATGCCGATAAGAAGAAGCGGCCGATGGAATTCCAAGTGGGCGATCGTGTGTTGCTTAAGGTATCGCCGTGGAAGGGTATTATACGGTTCGGAAAACGTGGGAAGCTGAGTCCCCGTTTCCTCGGACCTTTCAAAGTGCTCAAACGGGTAGGTTTGCAAGCTTACCAATTGGAACTACCGCCAGAGTTAAGCAGAATCCACAACACGTTTCATATTTGTTACCTTCGAAAATGTTTGGCGGAAGAGGAAAGCGTAATTCCTCTCTCCGAATTGACAGTTGACGAGGGTAACCGTTGTGTGGAAGAACCCGACGCTATCTTGGAGAGAAAATCTAAGAAATTGCGTCACAAAGAAGTCACGTTGGTCAAGGTGCAGTGGAAGCATCACCGGGGAGCAAATGTGACGTGGGAATCCGAAGAGGATATGAAGCGAATATATCCTCACCTTTTTGTATAAGTGTAGATTTCGGGGACGAAATCATTCCCAAGTTGGGGAGGATTGTAACACCCCGGATTTTCAATACATTTATATCTTTGTTAATCTCGTGTTTAACTCATAATCGTTATCATCATATTCAGTATAACGTACGAGTTTATGGTTTCGGTAAATTGTGAAGTTCCAGTAAGTTTCGCGACTTGCTCGCGACTTAGAGTCGCGGCATAAGTCGCGATGTTCACTGTTGTATTATGGTTTTGGTATGTCGCGAGTTGCATCAGGAGTAGTAGTCGCGGCATAACCCGCAACGTTCACTGTTGGGTTGAGTTATTGGGCATTTCGCGAGTTGCACCGCGACTTGAAGTCGCGGCATAACCCGCGACAGTGCCTGGACCGACTTAAGGGTTTTAAAACCCAAAATATCTCAGTTTGAGATTCATTTCTGAATCTCTCAATCTCTCTCTTCTCTCTCTCTAAAATCATTCTCTCTCTCTCTAAGAGTTGATATTATATATCAAGTGTTTGATCCGAGGTTCCGGTGTAGAAAGCTTCGTCTTGTCTAGAGGGTCGATATCTGGTTCTTCAGGTTTTTCATATAAACCTATTGGGTGAGTTCCTACTACCTTTCTAAAACTTTATACATGTCAAAGGGTTACATTTTGAACTCCTATGTATCTCCATGATTTTAGATTTAAGATTTATACATTTTGGATATAAGTTAACTTTTGGGAGATTTTAGGGTTCCGATCATTTTATGATGGATTCTATATTATTTGAAGTAAAATGATGTTTTACTTACACATTATGTGGACATGTGAAAGAATGTTTATGAACTCATTTTGATGATTTTCATTCTTACCAGAAGTTGAACTGGAAATGACATTTTGCTTATAACATGTGTTTATACCATATGACTATCTATGGTTGGTCACATAAATTGTTGTGACAAGTTTGTACCATTACTAGCGGATCCCTAAGTTTTGAGTCGACTTATATTTCATTATTTGAGGTTACCAAGTAATGTAAATATGGAACTACATGTGCATTAAATTGTGAGGTTCTGGCCGTTAACAATTATAGAACTACATGTGCATTAAATTGTGAGGTTCTGGCCGTTAACAAAATATAGAACTACATGTGCATTAAATTGTGAGGTTCTATATAGTAACCAAAACGAAGAACTACATGTGCAATAAATTGTGAGGTTCTGGAAAGAAGGTTTATGACCTTGTTTTAATGAATTTTTATTCTTACCAACCGTTATTTTGGAAACGCTCATCTGAAAAGGTTTCCGTTTGGATGAACATATTTATGTCTCTTGATATTGATAAACTGTATGTTCTCACTAGGCTTTAAGCCTAACACTTTTTCTCAAATGATATGTATAACAGGTTTCCCTTAGCGGTGGGTTGCCAAGGGTTTGAGAGACGGACTTGGTCTCGAGGCATTTTGAGATGACTAAGTATTGATAGTTGGGCATCTGTTAAGTCCCATCCTTTTGATGAATTTTGAATCGTCAACTGATGTAATCTAGATAGTTATATTTAGATTAGTTTGTTAATAAACCCTATATCAGTACAGGTTTTGTTGTAAAGTCTCAAAGACTGATACCCTTTTTGGAGGTTTATATCAATACAAATGTCATGTTGCCCATTTGGAGAAGTTTTAATTTACTCTGAAATTTAGGAGGTTACATTGCCAGCCGCCAACCACAATCACCCTAAATCCTAGGGTTAAACCCCTCTTATTCTTTTTATTTACAATAGACCCCCTTTCCTACAAACCTTTTCCAAAGACCACCCCAAGGTTCCATTTATTTCTCAGGTGCGGTTATTACAATATCCCCCCATAAGAATTCCGTCCCCGGAATTCCTTCGTCAAATAAACTGGGGTATTGGATTCTCATAACCGACTCAAACTCCCACGTCACTTCTTGACCCTTGTGGGATTGCCACTGAACTTTCTCCAGTTGAATCTCCTTGTTCCTCATTTTTTTCTTCACTTTATGATCTAAAATGATCACAGGTTTCTCAACATAACATAGTTTCTCATCTACTCGAATATCGCCTAAAGGCACCACCACATCTGCTTTCACAAAACACCTCTTCAGATTAAACACATGGAATAAGGAATGATTCCCACTCAGATCCTTGGTGGATTTAGTTTGTAGGCTACCTCTCCCAACTCTCTTGACAATAGCAACGGCCCAAAATATCTAGCTCTTAACTTCAATTTCTTTCTGAATCGAGACACGCCCTTCCAATGCGAGACTAGTAACTTTACATTTGTCACCACTTGGGACTAATGACTCATAATTCTCAATGCAACCAGTTTAGTACCATTCGATTATCCAAGCCATTCTGATCAATCCATAGTCGCACGTAACCATCAGATTTACCCCTCGATTACAACAACTTCCATAACCGATAAAATTTTACCGGAGTCAACACCACGACAACATGCATCACTGATTACACAATCACTCCACTCACCAACATAACATAACGTCAACTGTAGACATCACCCACCTCTCACAGTTACGAGTTTCTTCAACATGCAACTTGCCATTGCAAGCAACCCCTCTTAGTACATCATAAGTTCAACGTAGTAGCACCTTCTTTTCGACCCACATGGATCTCAACTCCTCCGCATTATCCAAATCTTACACACCACTATCTCTCGCCACAACGTCATCACTTCAACTTCTCACGTATTGGTAGAAACTTTCACAATTCCAAAACCCTCGCAAACCACCAGTTCCAACTGGTCAAATAATGCGACGCGTACTTCCATTTCTCATTGCATCCACAAACACCCGACCTAAAACGCAAAAATAAAAAAAACAGCTTCACCCACTCAACACGGAGTGACCAAGCTCATACAAACTATTCCAAATAGTTTAACACTGGACAACTGATTCACTTAGAATCCCTTTTCACGCATTACTAAAACTGACACTATGGTCCTTCGCTCCGAGCACTATCTCCAACAACCCCTACCTTCCTCCTTGAAAATTTCAAACCCCCTTCTAACAGCCGACTCGCTGATTAGTCGTGTGAACTTTTGATCAGCTGGACGACTTTTATTTAGCAACACTCACACCGCACCGAACACCATATTCTCTATCTCATACCCACGCTAGGGATTTATAAACTTGCTAGCAGAATCTAAAACATACCTCCACATTTTGTGTCATTTACCAAACTTCTTACTCTCAGATTTCCCACCTTTCCGACATGATATCTTCACTTTCTCCTCGTTGCAAGAAACACCGCTCACCCAACATTGCTTACTTTAATCCTCGATGATTCCCAAATGTGTCAAATCCCATTTATATTACTATGCTTGATCAATCGACTTTTCACAATTCTTACGCGAGATAATCAACCCAACTCTTCCAAAGCATTACCCACTACTCAACAGCGTCACACAATTCTCGCTCTCCAAATAGGATTACCCAATCTGTTAGAACCCCTTCACTCTAAAGAATACTTCAACATGCTCATGGATTTCCTATCTACCACACAACCTCCTGAATTAAACAGTTCGACACTTTTAATAATCATTCTAGGGATATAAGATAATCACACCCCAAATCTTGCCGAAAACCAGAACACAGTTCCTCTCTTCGATAACCGTCAATCATCATTTGAAAATTATCATCAACTTAGCAATACCCCGATACTAATCAAACATTCGCACATCCCCAATCACATACTTACCACTTACGCATCATTCCCCATAGGTTATCGAACGAGGACACTCGTCCTATAACAATAACGCCAGACCTCTACACATCCTCAAGGAAACTCCTTACCACTTTAATGATTTGCATTCCCAGATATGTCATAAAGACATCACCAGCTCATGGTTGAAACCACCACTCTACTACCTCATCCCAGATCAACTGCAAAAATCTCCACGACCACTTGTCACACATACCAATACCGCCATTTTCTCACTGATCATAATATTAAAATCGGACTTCAAGGCATTTCGCGATCTTATCTTTCTCGAACCTGAATAAATCGCAAAACTATGATCTTCAAAACCACCCAACAAGATTAAGCATACTACCTCAAAAACTATGATCTTCAAAACCTGCTGGAATCAAACTCCAGTAGCCTGAAGATTAAGCATACTACCTCGAAGACTTAAATGCTCAAAACACAACCCCTCCCAATTGTGCTACATATAAACTTCGCTCCCACATAGCCATCAAAACCTCATCGGTAAAGAACCCCTAACCGAATTAAAGATCTTCCATTTTTGTAAGATCCACACAATGATGTTCAACAACGCATTAGGTACACACCTTTTCTGAATCACTCTTCGCTTCCTCACGAAACTCCTCAAGACTAACCATAACCGCTTCTCTATTTCCAGCATTCCGCCATTCACTACGAAAATGGTTGCTGATTTCCACGGCAACAGCCGGCGTTGAGATTCTTCTACTCTGCCTCCCACAAACCAGGATTCCCAATGAAACCTATTTCTTCCCCCGCGTCAGCTAACTGTTAATAATATTTTTACGACTTCAAATTTCCACTCTCGACACAACCATTTGCCAACATTCACATCTCAGTCTCGGAACTAACGGTAAGCCACTATAGTACCATCATCCTTAATTGCAACATTTCCCTACGACCTAGAGAGTTCATAGCCTTCATGCATGACACACAAACATTTGAAATTTTGACACGTTTGAAAATTTAAAAAAAAACCTACGTTTTAAGACAAACGTGAGTGTACACGACGCAACTCTGACTTAGCTATGCACAACGATTTCAAGAATCGTTCAACCTCAACTTTACGACAAGTTTCTCTTCATCACACCCCAACATCGGTGTTGGCACAATTGAAATTATCTCCGATGAAATTTACACACACGATTTATAAAACACTACAATGTTTATTACATTGTACATGCCAAACGACTCTCACCCTCATTGATATGACAACACATGTTTGTACCAAACTCACGTATAAGATCATGCGACCAAATGTTGTTTTGATTTTCATAACAAAAGTTAACTCATTTACAAAACATATAATAGTTCACCCACACAAAATCGAAATTTATCACTCAACGCCATAACTTGTCTTTTCAATCCAATCACACATTTGTACGCGTCGACACGTTTTCAAAGCAAATACTTCGTAAAACACACACTCGACAAAACGTCTGATATGAATGATATGAAAAACCTCAACAATTTGCTTGACACTCAATGCATGAGACTCAACGATATTGAAGGCTATTTACTCTAACAAGGTTAACTGTTTGCACTCACCACAGCTCATCTCCGACTTTCTACTTCAGACCAACCCCTCATGATTCTCACATCTTCCACTACTCCCAGCACCAACGCCTCCCAACATCCTTGAAGGTCCAGGTACCAGTTACCATCGCAACTACAATTTCGCTAAACTCGCCTCCTCACTTATACCCTCAAACAACTTACTGACCATATCTTGATTCTATTGATCCTCACTACATATTATCCGTCAACACTGATATCGTCCCTCAACCTCCCTTCAATTAACTACAACTTTAGAAGCCTCACTTCTATCCTTCGATTCTTGGATTAACACTCTCCTGCTTTTCACTAATCGACATACCAATCTACTAGACCAAAGACTCCCTTGGAGCAAAAGCCCACCTCCTAACATCATTCTCTTCTTTATGGACTCAGGAGGTCCTTTCTCAACGAAATATCTACATCCCGCACGATATGCATCCTAAACGGTATAACCTTACTTCCAAAAACGAACTTCCACCACACGCTAGACTAAAACTATCAATCTATGGATATAACTCTCTACCCTGAACCACACTCAACAATAGTAATTGAGTATGCCCATGCACTTGTAAATTCATAATGTATTAGCCAGATGCGATTCTGAATTTACCTTACATGAGGGTACTCACTATTGTTATCAAACCTCACAATGATCAAGGTCTTTCTTAAAGGCTTCCTATATCTCAGTTGTGTCCATCTACTCCACAGTTTAAGTTTAGGCCCATCTGGTCACCTAAATCCCTTAAACTATGGCTCTGATACCAACTTTAACATCGCAGGCCAACCGTACCAGATATTGTCCGCTTTGTCCACACACCCGAACTAACGTTTTTTAAAACGCGTCTGGTAGAGGAGGTATCCAGTCTCTTATAAGGAAACTTTTGTTCCCCTCCCCAACCAATGTGGGATCTTACAACCACCGATCTGAACCACCGTCGGTCACCGCCGTTCTGAACCATCGCCGATCTGAACCACCGCCGACCACCGACAATCTAAACCATTGCCCACCGCTGACCACCACCGATCTGAACCACCCCCAACCACCACCGATCTGAACCCCCGCCGACCACATCCGATCTGAACCACCGTTCTAAACCACCATTGATCACCACCAATCTGAACCACCGTTACAAATAAAGTATTTTTAATGGCTATTTTATTAAATCATATTTTGTTTATAAATATTGAAATTATCAAAAAAGGTATTTTGGTCATTTATCAACATTTCATTTCAATTCCAAAGCTACATTCTGTAAACCAAACAGACAGATTTCAATTACTTTAATAGATTCCATTCCAATTCTGTCAACCAAATAGGTGGTCAAACCTAACAACATTCCATTCCAATTCCTTCAAAGTCAAATTCATTTGACAGATTCCATTTCATCCAAAAACATTCTGCGAACAAACGTCACCTTAAAGAAGCCCATGTCAGAGTGGGGGCTGCAAAATTTCCCAACCTCATTATCTTTTTTTCTTCCACCATCTCTAACTTCTCTATTTATCGTTGATTTTATGGAGTTAGAATCACTTTCAAAGTGCCTACAACACCTCACCTACCTAGAAATACTTTCGATCACGTCATGCCCGAAGGTTAAAAATCTGTCAGAGACTCTACTTCCTTTACTTTCACGTTTGTAGGTGAAATCTTCTCCGGAACTGGAAAAAAGGTGGGGTAGTAAAAAAGGTAATTATTGGCCCATCGTCTCCCAAATCCCTGAGTTTAAAGTTGTTGAAGCCTTTCCTGAAACTGAAACTGGAAAAAAGGTGATGCAATAAAAAAGGCAACTATTGCCCATCATCTCCCAAATCCCTGGGTTAAATTTTTTTGATTGATTAGAGGTACATACTCTCCTTACACTTGAAGGTTTATTTTATTTTTAATATATTATTAATATTAGTAAAATACTCCCTATCATATTTGGTAAATTTATAATCCTCTTTAAATTCTACAGCCAAACGTGCCATCTATAGATATTACATTCTTCTTTTTTTTGGGAAAGGGTGTCCTGGGCCTTTGGCCCAGACTAATCCCTTGGCAATGAAACCGACTGCTAAAGCATGCAGCCCTGAGGTTATACCCAGTGGCCACAAAGTTGCGAATGCAGGGAATCGAACCCGGGTTGAACGCTATGAACTCCCTAGGTGATTACTGCTACACCACAAGCCTTGTGGTTGTATTACATTCTTCTTTTAGATAAATATAATAGTACAACAGTTTCTTTAATGTACTTGAATGAATCATGAAAAAGGTAAGTTGCGATAATTTAAATTAGATTTACAAGTATGATGATAATAGAGTCTACTAAGTATTGTTATAATGATGTCGGATCTCACACTTTCAAGTTAAAATCCAATGAATACAAGGGGATTTTGGTTGTTTAACACGGTGTACATGAAAGAGCGGGCAAGCCCGATAAGAAATTGTAATAAAAACTTGATTAAAATCGTATGCATGTAACTACATTCATAAAAAGAAACACTGTCAGGATCTAATTCTTAACAAGAATAATGAAACTCAGAAACAATATTAAAGAAGTTGCGGAAAAAAACTTTAATATTCAAATATCGATGTAACAGTAAAGTAGAAATCACAACTTGTAAACTTTATTGAATGATTAAAGTTACAAGCTTTCGCACAAAACCTCAATCTTGATGAACAGGCTCACCAAGACGAATTTTACTTCTCTAGAACTAGGGTTGTAAACCTTGAGGTCAATTCTCTCTCAAAACAAAAACTCAGAATACTTGTCTAACAAACTATTCTGAATAATTCTATACATATACTGAAAATAAAAGATAATTACAAAACATAAAAGATCTTCAGTATATTCTTCCATGATTATCTTCAACCTTCCATGATTATCTTCAAACCTTGATCTGCGCGTCTTACCAAGATTATCACATAAGCAGTATTAATTCATAGCAGCATTAACACTCTGAGCAGTATTAATCTTCACCAGCAATAGTAACTATGCTTAGCAGTATTAATTTCTTCAAGCAATATTAATTTGGCTCAGCAGTAGTAACCATGTTGTACTGGCAGCAGTAATCATACTTAAACAAATCTTCAGTTCCCAACAATCTCCCCCTAACTTGACTTTTAGAGAAGAGAAGTCAAGTTCTTCAGATGCTCCCAAAACTCCATTGCTCATAATCCTGTATCAGGATTCTGCCCCAAACTTTGATTAAGAGTTCTCTGGATCAAGTATCTTGCCATTTCAGAATCTGGTGCACAACCAAGCTTTTTCTTCAACATAGCATGCAGCTTTAGCCTGCTATGGTTGTAAACTCTATCCACTAAGAAGTATTCAGTGTGATTTGTATCCATAGCCAGTGTATATACTCCACTTTTTTCTTACAGAGTCCAGTTGTTAATGGTTTTGAAAACATTTCTGATAACATGTTGAACTTCCTCAGGCTTGAATAACATGCATAGATATTCAATCACAAGTTTTGTAACTGGTATCCCTGGAGTTTTCAGCTTATCAGCATATAATTTCATCCCCACCTCAAACATTTCCACTAAATCAGATCTGGAGCATACTCTTACAATCTTGGCCCAAGTAGGATACACTTCAAACTTGTCATATTTCCTCTTAAGCCTGATATACTCCATTCCATCTACTTCCATGGTATCCCAGTGAATAATCTCAGGAGGCTTGACACCAACCGGTTCAGCTGTTATAGGCTCAGGCACTTTTTTCATCACCACTATGTACATATTCACATCAGAAGTACTGGATGGTTCTTCATGAGATTGAGCTTCCTGTTCATCAAACTTAGGTGCCCCTTCTTCTTCAGCTACCTTCTGTTCTTTCTCAGCTTCTTCCTCATCCACTCTAGGTTTCTTAGCTGGTTTTCTTCTTGCCATCATTTTTGTTCTTTTCAAAGTCCTCAAACTTTCACCTAGAGTAGCTTCCTTTCTTGGTTTTTCTTGATCATCAGGAAAGGGTTTTTGTATTTGAAGGTCATGCCTCTCTTTCATCTTCTTTCCCACTTCAACTCTTGCTTTGTCATTTCCTTGTAACTTAGTCATCTCTGCCTCATACAAACCTTTGATTTGATCAAATGACATTTTTGTGAACATTTCCTATTTGACTCCCACAGCACCTTTGAGGAAAGTGATCATCTTCTTTCCCTCTTGAGTGCCAAGGTAGGTCTGTGAAGGTTGCCTCTTCTTTGCACTCATTTTGATCATTACAGGATTCTTTTTAAGTGCAGTTTTCTTCTGTGCCATCTCTGTTGCCAAACTCTTTTGATATACTTCATTAAGCTCTGCAGCTAGAGCTCTTGCTATCTCCCTATCTTTTTTCACTTGATCTTTTTCTGCTTGCTCAAGTTCTGCCTGAATTTTCTTAGCCAAAGCTTCATCTGACTCAACCAACTTTTTCTTTTTAAGTGGTTGGTCAGATTCCACTATCTTGGTTTTGCCTTTGTCCTTGCTTGCTACCTTATCAGCACTAGCTTTCTTGATAACCTCAGCATTGTCTTTGATGACAACTCCTTTGGTCTTTGCCTGAATTTCTGCTGCTTCATTTATTTCAGCAGCATTAACTGTTTCAGTTAATACCTCTTGAACAATTTCTACTGCTTCATTTATTTCAGTAGCATTAACTGTTTCTGCTGCTTCATTTATTTCAGCAGCATTAACTGTTTCTGCTACTTTCTCAAACACTTATTCTGTTTCTACTGCTTGTATAGCAAACTCCCCCTCATCTTCATGTTTCTCCCCCTTATTCTTAGCATTCTCCATGTTGACCTCAGCTTCTGACTCCCCCTTTTTGGGAGCATCATCCACTGGGTTCCTTCTTCTGCTCTCAAATATTTGCTTTGACCTTCTTTGAACCACCTTCTTAACCAACTTCTTTAAGGTGCTGATTTCTTCTTGCTGGTTGATGATGACTTTCTTGAGTTCATTTACAACCTTCTTGTGAGAATCCAGTTCAGTTGCCATGTTGGACATGGCAGAAATCAATTCCTGGTAGTCATATCTATCCTCACCTTCTCCAGGAGTGTTACCCCCTTTTGAGGGATCATTGGAATGTTTAATAGAGATCTCCAGCCAGACTTAAGCACCACCTATTCCCTTGGTTTCTGGGCACCCGGGACCTTTGAATGATTGCTCATTCAAAGTTGTTGTGGGGAAGGTCTTAGTGATGTTACCACTGACCTCCTCTGTGCTAGAAGGAGTAGTGGCAGCCTTCTCACCCACATGCTCATGCATCTCCTTAGTGAGCACCTCCTTGGGGTTGGGAGACACCCCAGTGGTTTCCCTATGGATATTCTCTAATGGAGAATGCTCCATTAGAGGGTTTAAGGTTCTGGGTTTGTAGGAGGTACAACAAGGGAAGGAGCCTTGTGTAACTTTCTCTTAGTATAAGTTTTGGATATAACCGGGGTTGGCTTAAGAACAAGGGACTGAGAGTGATATAGAGGTTGAAGGTTGGGTTTGGCTATCAGTGGGATGGTCTAGTGAGGGCCTTGACCCTGATGCCATACCTTCTTGGTTGTGGGACACCACCATCATTGTAGAGAACAATGGGGTGTCAACTCCTTCCGAGCCCTTGGCAGATCTTTTCATATTTGAAAAAACCTTGCCCTTGGGGATTTTAGGTACATATACCACATTAAACTGAGGTATATCTGTTAATTCAGAGGTGATAACTGCCTGGAGAAATCTTGGATACATATAGAAACTCTTTTTATTATCCAAGTTTGACACAAGGTCATTGAAAATCATTTGTCAGAAATTATACTTTCTGGCAGTGGACAAGCAGACCAAAGCATAAGCAATGGTACTACTGAACTGACTCCATCTAGTAGTTTTTCGAGAAATACAGTGCATAAGAGTATGAACAAAGAAACGCCATTGGGGAGAAAATTTAGCTTTGGAAAATTTGAAAACACCTAGTGGGCCTTCATACCCCATTCTTGTGAGATTGGAAAACAAATCCTCATTAGAGATAGAGGTAATACCTGAGGCATCGTCTAGTCGTAGACTGATGCGAATGACCTCTTCAGAGACTGTCAAGGGTTTGTCACACACCCTTGTCTTGATACACTGCACACCATTTTCAGTAACAGCGGTGGCATTGGCCCAAAATTGCTTCTGGTGCTCGATGTAAATTGGTGGTGACACTGTAAGAGCATGAGCTATATGACTGGACTTGAGAAAATCAACTATTTGATGGAATCCAGCAGCCTGCTTAGGCTTTTGAAGCATTGTGATCTCATTGTGTTCATCAATAAACTCCATGGATGCCATCGGGCTTGAGGATTCTTGACTGAAACACACTGGTTGCTTGAGAGAAAAGAGTTAGAGAGAAGACGAACAATATTCAAAGAGCCGTTGTGAGCTTTTAGGCGGGCAAAGAGGGTATTTATAGAATTCAGGAAAGAAGTAGTATTAACCCTAATTTCAGTTAAAGTAGTACTAACCCACTCACAGTATTAACTGAGAGCAGTAGTAACCAACTAGCAGTATTAACTAACTAGCAGTAGTAACACATGCCTGAAGTAGTAACTCAGACTAACAGTAGTAATAATGAACCTGCAGTAGTAACTTTGCACTGGCAGCATTAAAACTGCACTGGCAGCATTAACGATACTTACACTATTGAAGCTTGTGTTAGTCTGAGCAAGGCAATAAACTTCCTGAGAAAGATGATTAGTAGCACCAAAAAAAATAAACAAATAACAGGCATACAAACACTTTTTAAACATGAGCTCATTCAGAGTTGATCATGCCCACACTTGTGACCAAGAAAGTGAATCTACCTACATCAAAAGCTTTAGTGAATAGATCAAAAAACTGGTTATCAGTATGAACTTTAGCAACTTGAATAAGCTTCTTTTCATTGCAGTCTCTAATAAAGTGATACCTGATTTCAATGTGCTTTGTTTTGGAGTGCTTGACTGGATTGTTAACAATGCTAATAGCACTGCTATTGTCAATGAAGATTGGAGTGTGAAGAAAGGTTACCCCATAGTCCAGCATTTGATTCTGAATCCATAGAACCTGAGAGCAGCAACTTACAGCAGCAATGTACTCAGCTTCTGTTGTGGATAAGGACACTGTGGTTTGCTTCTTACACTGCCAAGATACTAGTCTTGCACCCAAAAGCTGACATCCTCCTGAAGTAGACTTTCTATCCATATTAGCACCACCGAAGTCACTGTCTGAATATGCAATCAAGTCAAAAGTAGATTCATAAGGATACCAAAGACCTAATCTAGGTTGCCCTCTTAAGTATCTGAAAATCCTCTTAACTGATTGAAGATGTGACTGCTTTGGCTTGACTTGGAATCTGGCACACACACACACACACTGGAAACATGATATCTGGTCTTGAGGCTGTGAGATACATGAGAGATCCAATCATTGATCTATAAAGATGGACATCAACATCCTCCCCCTCGAGATCAGCAGTGATCTGTTTGTGTGTTTCCATTAGTGTGCTTGCTGGCTTTGAGTCTGATAAACCATACTTATCTAGGATGTCTTTCACATACTTTGAGTGACTTATGAAAATCCCATCTTTCTGCTGTTTCACTTGAAGCCCAAGGAAGAAAGTGAGTTCACCCATTTAACTCATTTTGAAGCTCTTGTGTATCAACTCTTCAAAGTCTCTACACATCTGATCTTTTGTGGATCCAAATATGATGTCATCCACATAGATCTGAACAAGTAGGTTGTCCTTCTTACTTCTTTTAATGAAAAGGGTCTTGTCAATGATTCCCCTTTCAAACCCATTTTCCAAGAGATAGGTAGATAGAGTATCATACCATGCTCTTGGGGCTTGATGTAGACCATAGAGTGCTTTCTTAAGTTTGTATACTCTGTCAGGATATGATGGATTTTCAAATCCAGGGGGCTGACAGACGTATACTTATTCATCAATTGTTCCATATAGAAAGGCACTCTTCACATCCATCTGATATACCTTGAACTTCATATATGAGGCATAGGCTAGAAACAGCCTAATTGCCTCTACCCGTGCAACTGGAGCAAAGACTTCCTCATAGTCTATGCCTTCTTCCTTAGTGTACCCTTGTGCCACTAGCCTTGCTTTGTTCCTGATTACTATTCCTCTCTCATTCTTTTTATTTCTGAAAATCCACTTTGTGCCAATTGCTCTATGACCTTTTGGAAGGTCCACCAAGTCCCAAACATCTTGCAATTTAAACTGTAGCAACTCTTCTTGAATGGCTTATATCCAACTTGAATCTTTCATTGCATCATAAGCCTTCTTAGGCTCAATCTGAGATAGAAAGCAAGAGAGTACTGTATGCTGCTGATCCTGCAAATCTTGAAGTCTGCTTTGATTCCTAGTCATCATAGGAGAAGTGATGTCTCCTATTACCAGCTCAGAAGGATGATTCTTCTGAGTTCTTGTCTGATGACTAGATTCTTCATTAATTCCCACATCTAAATTGGAGTCATTTAAGTCAGCTGAGGGGATCTCATCAGCTACTTCTGGCTCTTCATGCTCTGGATTCTCCTCATCTCTTCTTTCTTCTTCACTCTGAATTGGTTCAGTAACAGTCTCCGTTTCACAGATTTCAACAGGGTTCATTATAGGTATGGGAAAGATCACAGACTGAGGAATAATATATTGTACTTGTTCATCCCCTGATCCTCTACTTCCTGATCCTGCATGATCATCACTACTGAAACCCAAAGAGTTAGTTAGTGAATCAATGTCAAATAACCACTGAGGACCTGAACCAATAGGATTTGGTGAGTTCTCATTGCATTTGACATTGTCACTTTGCTCAATTATTCTAGAAGAAGAATTAAACACTCTGTAGGCCTTACTCTGAGATGGGTAACCAACAAGAAAACCATCATCTGCTTTGCTATCAAACTTTCCTAAGTGAGTTTTGATATTGAGAATGGTACAAGGACACCCAAAAGATTTAAAAAAAATCAAGAAATGGTTTTCTTTTATTTAAAAGCTCATATGGTGTCTTGTTCTTAGGCTTGACTACGAGAACTCTGTTTTGGACATAGCAAGCAGTATTAACTGCTTCAACCCAGAAAGTAATTGGAAGTTTTGAATCAGCTAACAGAGATCTAGCAGCCTCAATCAGTGTCCTATTCCTTCTTTTAGCAACACCATTTTGTTGTGGAGTTCTAGGAGCACTGTATTGCCTCTCAATTCCTTTTTCCTCACAAAAGGTGTTTAGGTCAAGATTTTTAAATTCAGTACCATTATCTGACCTAATGACTTTTACCTTTTGATTTGTTTGGTTTTCAATTCTTAGAATAAAGGATTTGGTCAGTCCACTTGTCTCATCCTTAGTCCTTAGAAAATACACCCAAGTAAATCTAGAGTAATCATCAACAATAACTAAGCAGTATGATTTCTTACCTATACTCATGACATTTGTAGGACCAAACAGATCCATATGCAACAACTGAAGAGAAGAAGAAATTGTGTTTAACTCTTTGGACTTATGAGAAGTTTTGTGTTGTTTGCCTTTGAGACAAGCAACACAATGATCATCACATGAAAAGACTTGTGGAGGCAAACTTTTGGAGGCAAACCAAACAGATCCATATGCAACAACTGAAGAGAAGAAGAAATTGTGTTCAACTCTTTGGACTTATGAGAAGTTTTGTGTTGTTTGCCTTTGAGACAAGCAACACAATGATCATCACATGAAAAGACTTTTGGAGGCAGACCTCTCACAAGGTTATTTTTAACAAGTTTATTCATTGTTTTAAAGTTCATGTGACACATCCTTCTGTGCCAAAGTGATGATTCATCCAAAGAGGCTTTTGAAACAAGACAGTTTAGGGATGAATCATTTGAAACATTTTCCATATCCAAACAATAGACATTATCCTTTCTAGGAGTTCTTAGTAGTATCATCTTTTCATCAACTACCTTGAATCCAGGAGCAAGGATAATGCATTCTGAATCAGTGAATAATATACTATGCTTTTTGTCACAAACCTGCGATACACTTAACAGGTTGTACCTTAACTGCTCAACATAGTAAACATATTCAAAGGTCATCTTACCTTTTGTTACATCTCCCTTACCACTAATTTTACCTGCATCTGGAGTATTACCAAAGGCAACATGCCCTCCATCAATTTTCTTGAAATTCTTGAGGCAAGCCATGTTCCCTGTCATGTGCCTAGAGCAACCACTATCAACATGCCAAATGCTCTTTTCCTTGAACTGCTGGTTGCCCTGCACATAAGATAAATCAATTAGTATTGACTGGGAACCCAAGCCAAAGTGGTCTTGGGTCTCCCTTTCTCATCAAAGTACTTACACTCCTTTTTGATTTGATTTTTAAATTTAGAATACTCTTTACTAGAGTACTTTGTCAAGATGATTGGTCTAGAAGCGCAAGCACTAGAAGAAGTACTAATTTTAGAAGTACTAACAGAGTTAGCAACACTAACAGGTTTAGCAGTACTAACCTTGTTAGAAGCACTAACAGAGTTAGCAGTATTAACATCTGATGAAGTACTAACAATGTTAGTTTTAGAAGTACTAATACTCTCAGCAGCACTAACATTGATAGCAGCACTATCTTTGTCAGCAGCACTATTTGTGGTAGCAGTACTAACCGTTTTAGTTCTTTTGGGAACCCACAACTTGACACTCTCTTTTACAGTCTTTTTCTTCATGTGGCTTTTATATTTAACAGGTTTCTTAGCCACATGGTTCCTTTCATCCTTCCTATAAAAGGGTTTTTGCACAGATCTTTGAAAATTTATCCTTTGGTTAATAGGATTAAAATAAAAGTGCTTGGCAAGATGGTTCATTTTGCCACATATGAAACAAGGTTTTGGTCTGATGATTCTACTCAGATCAACTCCTTGTTTCTGAGCCCACTGATTATTCCAATTTCTTTGATTGCCCCTCCTTTTATCATGTTTTAGAGGCTCAGACTTATTACCCGCACACTGTTTGCAAAGAACAGGATTCACAACTGTAGTTTGCTTGTAATAGACCTTTTTAGACTTTCCCTCAGTCTTCTCTACGTCATCAGATTTGACCCAATCCCTTCCACCACCCTCATTGGTAAGAATGTTATTTTCTAAGGGAATCTCACCACTCACAGTATTATCCTTACTCTTACCAGCTTCTTTCTCAGTCTTGTCTTCAACAATTACTTCATCTAAAGGATCTATCTTAGTGGTTTCCTCATGAAAGTCCTTCCTATCCTTGGTCTCTATCAAGTCTGATTTAGGAGGGATGTAGTTGTTGTTGTATGGTGGTGGTGTGGTATTGTACCCAATTCCTGGTTTAAGCTTATCATGGATTTAGACCTTTAGAATTGAATCCATGGCTTTAGAAGCATATGAAAACTTTTCCACATCTAGCTTAACCTTGGCTAGTTCTCCTCTCAACTTTTCATTCTCCTCTCTAGACTTTGTCAGTTGGATTTCTAGCTCATTTTTCTCCCACTTCCAGTAATTTGTATCATATGTGTGTTGAAGTTCATTGGCTTGGAAACCTTTAATTTGTTCCTCAAACCTCTCAACAATTCTCACATAGTCTTTTCTATCTTTTTCTAACCTCTTAAGGTCATCACTCATACTCTGGTTGTGATCCTTGTACCTTTTAACAGTGTCTATGCAAGTTTGAGAACAAAGATTAGAAAGTACCTCAGTTGGGAGATCTGATACCTTTGCCATGAGAGCTTGATTTTGAATGGCCTCTTCTGCTTGATCACTCCAGTCAAACCCCATTCCTTGTTGAGAAACAAGAGCTTGAGCAGAGTTTCTGTTCTAGTTGAAGCTTCTAGTCTGAGCTTGTTGGTGGTTGTTGTGAGACATTCCACTTCTGCATTCCCTGGCAAAGTGTCCCTTCATATGACACTTGTAGCACTCCACCTTTGACTTATCAAAGCCTGCTCCATCTTCTCTTCTTTGGGAGAAGTTGTTCCTCCCAGTCCTTTTGATGAACTTCTTCACCCTCATAGAAAGCATGGCCATCTGCCATTTAATATCCATCTCTTCAAGATCATCAGGATGAAGTTGTTCCAAGTCATCATTGATTAGAGAAGAGTTACCATGGCTGGAAAGAAAGGCTTCAAAAACAGATTCATTGCCTTTTTCTTGATTTACTCCACTGGCATCATTAACTGATTCAGGGTTAGCAGTAGAATCAGTTGATGCTGATAGGAGTGCAGCATTATGAACATATCTAGTAGGCTTCTTCTTTCTTCCACCTCAGATTCAAACACTCTCAGATCATTGTACAGATCATCCAGTTTCTTTTCTTCCAATTTGTCATTCTGTCTGAATGAAACAGTGTACATGGTCCATTCATCTCCAAGAGATCTGAGGAACTTTCGGTTGACATCATCTTGTTCCATCTGGACTCCAACAGTAGCTAACTCACCAATTAACTTATTGAATCTATCAAAAGTTTGAGTCATAGACTCATTCTTTGAAGATGTAAAATTTTCATATTGCTGCTTGAGAATATCCCTTTGATTCCTCTTAGTGCTCTTGGTGCCAGCAAATCTCTTCTCTAAAGCATTCCATAGAATCTGAGCATCAGTGCAGTGGTGAAACTGATGTTGATACTCATTAGGAATGGCCAAAAGCAGGGTGCTTAAGGCTTTCATCTCCAATTGTCTCACTTTCTTCTCAGCATCAGTTTTTGGAGGTGGTCTTCTTCCATCTTGTCCAATTTTACCTTCAGCAGAGGGAACGTTCTCAACAATGTCCCACATAGAAAAGTCTGTAAGGAGGATGTACTGCTTGATCCTAATTTTCCACATGTCAAACTCATTAGGTTTGAGCATGGGAACCTTTGAAACAAGAGTACTGTTTGATTCAACTGTGTTGTCCATGATGAATGAAGGTTTCTGAGAATACTAAGCTCTGATACCACTTGTCAGGATCTGATTCTTAACAAGAATAATGAAACTCAGAAACAATATTAAAGAAGTTGCGAAAAAACACTTTAATATTCAAATATCGATGTAACAGTAAAGTAGAAATCACAACTTGTAAACTTTATTGAATGATTAAAGTTACAAGCTTTCGCATAAAACCTCAATCTTGATGAACAGGCTCACCAAGACGAATTTTACTTCTCTAGAACTAGGGTTGTAAACCTTGAGGTCAATTCTCTCTCAAAACAAAAACTTAGAATACTTGTCTAACAAACTATTCTGAATAATTCTATACATAGACTGAAAATTAAAGATAATTACAAAACATAAAAGATCTTCAGTATATTCTTCCATGATTATCTTCAACCTTCCATGATTATCTTCAAACCTTGATCTGCGCGTCTTACCAAGATTATCACATAAGCAGTATTAAGTCATAGCAACATTAACACTCTGAGCAGTATTAATCTTCACCAGCAATAGTAACTATGCTTAGCAGTATTAATTTCTTCAAGCAATATTAATTTGGCTCAGCAGTAGTAACCATGTTGTACTGGCAGCAGTAATCATACTTAAACAAATCTTCAGTTCCCAACAAACACAAATGGAAATATTTGGCCATGATTTAAACATATGAAGGAGCTAGTTTTACTAATTTAGTGTACTTGTTTAATTTATGAACTTAACTTATAAATAAGCTAATTAAGTTGGGAATTTTGTATGATATGTGTATACAGGTGAGACTTTCACTTAGCAACGTACGGTTGATCCAAGAAGGAGAATCGATGTTTTTGTAGCACAAGAGGATTGAGAGCTTTCAAGAAGCGGTGGAGAAAAGAAAGACTTGTTGTTTACTTTGATGATACACAACAAATTTTAGCCAAGTGGTCCTTGTATGCATCGTATGCTGATATTCAACAAACCATTGGAAGAGAAGCATTAGAGACTGTTATTGGGAGTTGTGATCAAAAGTTTCGGTTCCACCATGATGTAGTTGTTCGTAACCTCCAAATCTTTGGCTGATCATGTCTATTCCTATAATCGCTTTTGTTTAGTTGATGTATGTATGTTGTGTTTAAGTTCGACCGACTTGCTTGAATTTCCGTATCATTACACAGGCGGGTTGTTTCTTATTACCATTATTAGATAAGATAAAGGGAGTTTCTAGTACCAAGCTTGAGGCCCTTAATTCCCATATGCATTATAAGCAAGTGCCTTAACCTCTTATTGTTCTAACGCCATTGGCTTCTTGTATTCACACATACAACATTTGATCCATTCATTGTAGACAATAGATAGATACAGGTAGTGGTGAATAGAGATGCACAAAAAGCCAGAAGACAAGAAGAGAGATGTGATGAAGATGAGTTCCATTCAAATTATGTCGGGTCTTTTTGAATTTCGAGGATGAAGAAGTTGATGTGAAGACTATACATATGGGTCAATTACAAGTTTTTGGATGAAGCTATTCATATGGGTCAATTACAAGTTTTTGAAGTAAAGGCAAAAATGAAAAAGGACTGCTTTCTTTGTGTAAAGAATCTATCATATTTGATCACCCCATGTATGATCCCGTTCTTAGTTCAAGAAGGAAATAAGAAACCAACCTTTTTTCTCTTTTAAGAAAAACTAGTTGTGTACCCACGCAATGTGGCGGGATGTAAGATTCTATCAAGATACATTTAATTTTTAAATATTAAAATTTTACAAGATATATTTGAAATACGTACTTGATGTTCACATGTTATACTGAGAGTTTCTCGATGCAACGGGGTGTTGTAATCCAAAAATGAAATTTTAATCCTATTTATCATTCAAAAAATCTAAAATTTATGTTTAAATAAAGTAGAAATTACAATCATGTTTTAACCAATGTGTTGATAGATGAATTAGTGGAAGCTATAACCTCAACATAAAGATGAATAGGTTGTACGTCACGTATGTAACTTTTATTTAAGAGATTTTGAGTTTTCTTCCAATAAAAAAACAGTACCACATGCTTTAGAGGTTGTCTTTTAAAACTTGATCTATCTATCTATCTATCTATATATATATATATATATATAGAGAGAGAGAGAGAGAGAGAGAGGTAGGTTATTATGCAACCCCTTTATCCACCACACATTTTATTTTTACCTTTTTTTAATTACATAAAATATGTGGTGGATAGAGGGGTTGCATGGGGTTGCACCATGTAAATGAGTTGCATTTGAACCACACCCTATATATATATATATATATATATATATTACGATTGCATATATATTAGAAAGGATCATATACATAATATTGTCATTCTAATATTACATCAATAAAACATAATATAGTACTTAGTAATCATACTAATTAATTATATTACTTAACGAATAAATACTAAAGTGATGAAATTTGTGTCTGTGTTCATTTATAAAAAGTCGATTAAGTTTACCCATAAAATCATCAAATAGAATTAGGAATATTTATACATATTCATTAAGTTGACCTGATTTTGACATATTTATATGCTTGGTAGGATTAGGAATATACGTTTTATTATAATTGCAAATTATTGGAGGCCGGCTGCTAGAGATACATACTTCTCCATTTTAATGTGATGAGCCTGAAATTCTACTCTGATTTACAAAAATTAAGTCAACGCCTTTGCTCCATCTGCAAATTTTCATCAAAAAATTACCCAAGAAAGCTAGAAACCATCTTTTCTTTTCCAATGGCTGTTGGTGAAATATTTCTTGCCGCATTCATCGCTGTGTTATTTGAGAAGTTGGCCTCTGCCGAGTTGATCAAACTTGCTCGATCTGAAGGAATCTATTCTCAGTTGAAAAAATGGAACAACACCTTGTCACAAATCCAGGCTGTGCTGGTTGATGCAGGGCAGAAACACTTGAGAGAGAAAGCTGTTGAATTATGGCTCAACAAACTCCAGCATTTGGCTTACGACATAGATGACCTCCTCGATGATTTGGCCACCGAAGCTATGCGGCGCCAAATGAAACAAGAATCTAATTATGCCAACACCAGCACTAGTAAGGTATTGAAGATCATTCCAAAATTTTCCAACTTCACTCCTCGTACTATTATGTATGGTCGTAAGATGAGTTCTAAACTCGATGAACTTACAACCAAATTGCGTGATCTTGTAGAGGAGAAAAATATTCTGGGTTTGAATAATAATGTTGAAAGGTCAAATAGAACAAGCAGACGATTGGAGGAAACTTCGTTGGTTGATGTATCCAGCATAGTCGGTCGGGAAGGGGATAAAGATGCATTGCTTGGGAAGCTATTGGGGAATGCTTCATGTAGTGAAAATGTCGGCATCGTGTCAATAATCGGCTTGGGAGGGATAGGCAAGACCACTCTTGCCCGAGTTTTGTACAACGAAGAGAAAGTGAAGGATCACTTTGAACTCATGTCATGGGTTTGTGTTTCTGATGAGTTTGATGTCTTTAATATTAGCAAGGCTATTTTTAAAGACGTCGGTGGGGCTGACCAAAAGTTTGAAAATCTAAATCAGCTTCACGTGGCACTTACAGAAAAGCTTTCAAAGAAAAGGTTCCTACTTGTTCTAGACGATGTCTGGAACGAGGACTACACGGAGTGGGAACTCCTCCAACGCCCTTTTGTTGTAGGGGCACCTGGAAGCAAAATTATCGTGACCACCCGGAAGAAGACAGTTGCATCGGTGATGGACTCTGTTCAAGCTTACCCTCTGGGGCTTTTGTCAAATGAAGAAGCTCTATCTTTGTTTGCTCAACATGCTTTGGGGAAACAAAACTTCGATTCACATCCAACACTTAAGTTGCTTGGTGAAGGAATCATAAAAAAATGTGGTGGATTGCCTCTGGCTTTGATATCACTTGGGAGGGTGCTGAGAAGAAAACCAAATGATGAAGAATGGGAGGAGTTGCTGAATAGTGAGATATGGAATTTACAAAACGAAGGTAAGATTCTTCCGGCTCTAAGGCTAAGTTACTATGATCTCCCTCCGCACTTGAAGCAATTGTTTGCATATTGCTCTTTATTCCCTAAGGACTACCTGTTTGACAAGGATGAACTAGTCCTGTTGTGGATGGCAGAAGGGTTTTTGTACGAGTCAAAGGGCGGCAAGTCAATGGAAAATTTAGGTCGTGAGTATTTTGAAGAGCTACAATCAAGGTCGTTTTTTCAGCATTCAAGTGATGATAAGTCACAATATAAAATGCACGACTTGATAAATGATTTGGCAACGAGTGTCGCAGGAGAGTTTTTCTCAACTTTGGATGATAAGATGAATGTTGAAGACAGAAATGAAGCTTTGGAGAAGTTCCGCCACCTTTCGTTTATTCGTCAAGAACATGGAATATACAGAAAGTTCAAATTCTTACAAAGAGCTAGACGCTTGCGAACTTTCTTAGCCATGTCAGTAATGACAGAGACTTGGCAAAAGTTTTACTTATCAAACAAGGTTCTTGTCGAACTACTTCCGCAATTGCAGTTCATAAGGGTGCTAAGTCTAGCTAAATATTCAATCACAGAGGTACCACAATCCATTGGTAATCTCAAGCATATACGGTACCTCAATTTTTCTAAAACCGGCATCACATGTTTACCGAAAGAAATCGGTGACCTTCATAATCTACAGAGCTTGTTGGTTTCCGGTTGTGTATTGTTATCTAGCTTGCCAGACACTTGTGTGAAGCTAAAAAGCCTACGACATCTTGACATAAGTAACACTCCAAAGTTGAACAAGATGCCCTTAGGGATTGGAGGGTTGACGAGTCTACAAACTCTATCCAAAGTCATTCTTGGAGAAGCTAATGGGTTCAAAATATCTGATCTTAAGGGTCTATTGCATCTCCAAGGTCAACTTTCCATTCAGGGGCTGCATTCAGTGATAAATGCAATACATTCAAAAGAGGCCAATTTACTGCACAAGAAGGGTCTTTGTGATTTGGAGATGGAATGGAGTGATGTCTTTGATGATTCACGGAATGAAAAAATTGAATATGAAGTACTCGAAGGACTAAGGCCTTATCATAAGTTGAGAACGCTGAAGATTTTGTACTACATGGGAATGAAATTTCCTAGTTGGGTCGGGGATCCCGCATTTGTTTGCTTAACCGAGCTTACACTACGTGGTTGCAAGAGTTGTACGTGTTTGCCAACACTTGGACATCTACGGTCACTTCAAAAGTTGTTTATTGAAGGCATGAGTGGGTTGAAGAGATTGGGTTCAGAGTTACTTGCACATACTAATTCTTGCCAGGGTATTGCATTTCCATCACTTGAAGTTTTGGAATTTAAAGATATGCAAGGTTGGGAGACATGGTCAATTAATGGTGGTCACAAAGATGGAAGTGCTGGATCGTATCCGTGTCTACGTGAGATTTCGATAATAAATTGTCCAAAACTAGATGTAGTGGAAATTGAGTTAATGTCGTCACTTCAGGTTTTACATATAGAAGGATGCTTAGTAGCCGTGTTAAGAAGCATGGTGGGTGTGTCTCCATCAATTCTTCGATTGACAGTGGCGAATATTGAAGGACTTACTCATCTACATGGAGATGTTATAGAACATCTTGGGGCAGTTGAATATCTATGCATTAGAGAGTGTGATGAACTTAAATACTTGTGGGAAATAAAATCGGAGGCATGTGAGATTCTTGTGAGTTTATATGATTTGGAATTAGATTCATGTCAAAAGTTGGTATCATTGGGAGAGAAGGAGGTTAATATGGGGATTAGCTTGAAATCTCTTAGACATGTGTCGATAAAGAACTGTCCGAGATTAGAGAGTTACAATTGTCCAAATAGTATTGAGAAATTAGTGATAGACAATTGTCAATTAGTTACATCCTTTACCCTCCCAACAGTGCATGACCTCCCATCCACTCTAAAGATTCTTGAAATTACCTCATCTCATAACTTGGAGGCGAGTTTGCTTCTCAACAATTTCTTATCGTCACTTGGATCTCTCTACATTTCTGGTGTGCCGAATGTGAGGTCGTTTCCTGAAGGATGCTTAGTTCATCTCACCTCATTGGTAATTAATCATTGTGATGACATAGAATCCATTCCTGATAAAGGTTTTGGTTTCCTTCCCCTTTTTGGCCTGAGATCTCTTAATATGAATTACAACAAGAATCTAAAGTCAATTCCTCACAGGCATCTGCAGAGTCTCACATCTTTGGAACAATTATCGATAAGTAATTGTCCAAGAATGGACTACTCATTTCCTTGCGGTTTGTGGCCTCCAAACATGAGTTTCTTGTTAATAGGAGGGTTAAAGAAGCCCATGTCAGAATGGGGACTGCAAAATTTCCCAACCTCACTTGTTACATTATATTTATCGGGCCAAAATTCAGGAGTGGTTTCATTGGCAACGGATGAAGAGATGAGGACTAGCAATAGTACTACTTCATTACCATTTTTTCTTCCATCATCTCTGACTTTTCTAGAAATATTTGGTTTTATGGACCTGGAATCACTTTCAAAGGGCCTACAACACCTCACCTGCCTGGAAGAACTTGTGATCATTTCATGCCCGAAGCTCGGAGATCTTCCAGATACTTTACTTCCTTTACTCTCATGTTTGTGGGTGGGTTGTTGCCCGAAACTGCAAGAAAGGTGTCATAGCAAAAAAGGCAACTATTGGCCTGTCATCTCCGGAATCCCTGACCTTGATGTTTCTATTTCGTATGAGGTAACGATCCTTATCAATATGCATACAAAATATTCATAACAATAGTTTTGAGATTTCTTTTTTTCAGTTTGTTGATGGATATATAGGTATTAAACTCGTAATCAAATAATCGTATCGAAATATAGCCCATCCAGGATAGATGAAGTAGTTTATAACATGAGATCCATTTTGGGTCTCATGTGAACAAGATGGGAGAGAAAATATATGAACAAGAACAAATACACTACTAAATGAAATACTTTTACCTACGGAAGTTTCCCAGGAAAATCCGACGCTAGAAGAGTGATTCGTTACAAAACTGTCACAAAAGTTGGTGGGAAATCCAATTTAGTGACAGATTACCGAGGGATTTTGTGGGTGATCACCGGAACCATTGGTATTTTGTGAGTGATCCGTCCGTCGACAGAAATTTCCCTAGGTGATTTGTGTAGGTAAAAGTATTTGTTTTGTACTGATATTTATATAGCCATCATTTAAACATACGAAGTTGTTTTACTAATTACTAGTTTATATGAAGTAGTATGAGGAACTCATAAGGTAAGATCGGAATGTTGTATGATATCATATATATGTGTATACAGGTTGTAAAACTTCGCCATTGAGTTGATACGTGCGAGGAGAATCGATGAAAAGTAACAGCAGCCAAATGCAATCAAGGAAGCAGCACCGGAGAGACAATATGTCAACAGAAGAACAAATGGTTCGATGATTTAAACATATGAAGGTGTGTTTACTAATAATTTAACGTACATGTTAAATACTGTAATGAATTTAACTCGTAAGCTAAGTTGGGAATTTTGTATGATATGCGTATGCAGGTTATACATTCACTTCGCGACGTTGGTATATATGTATGTGAAAGATAATTCTTATATATAAAGGTCGTTGGGTTATAAAACAATAAGAAAGCTTTGAAAAACAAGTGTTTTGTGTTTATTTTAGATTAGCTTTTAGAGGAGGTACGGACGTAACTTTTTTATCATCAAGGAGGAGGTATGGAATCTATATATAATCAACAGTCAACAAGTCGATTTTTATTTCAAGAACTTGTATTTTTATCTTATTTTATTCCTTTTTTTAATGAAAACCATCTGAGAATTTTTATCAGTCACAATCTACCTTATATAATTCTTTTTCACTATATATTATAGGTTTAATTTTTAAAATTCAAAGTTTGGTTGAAATTATAAAAATTAACAGCATTCAATGTTTATGACATTTTTGTAATCCTTGAAACAGTACTTTGAAATATACAAAGAAGTATTAACGAAGAGGTGGTAATTCCCAACAGATATTTTAGGCTTAAGTTTTTAATTGATATATTTTTTCAATCTGTAGGAAATTTATTAGTAATTACCTATGATTTTCAAATCTGTCGGAAATCCGTTGATAATTACCGATGGATTTCTGACAGATAATTTTTTTTTTATACTTTTTAGTTTTTTTTAATTAATAATTTTCGTATCCGTCGGTAAAATTCGTTGGTAAAAGTCATTTTTCTAGTAGTGAATGGAGGTGTGCATTAATGATTAAAAATAGAGTAATTAGCATCGATTGTTGGTTCTATGGTTTGCTCAGAATCTGAATATGGTCCTTTTTTCAAAACAAGTACACTCAACATCCCTGTGGTTTGCATTTCACTACGAGATGATTGCGTCCCTATAACATCTTTAAATCTAATATGTTAACTCTAGGATATTTTGGTCATTTTACCATGTTTTCTTTTTGTCTTTTTCCTATTAAACAATAATAAATATATTTTTGTTATATATTAGTTTAGAGTGAGATTCAATGGAAAATCTTAAAAATGAAAAACCGAAAACACTTGAATAACCATTAATCTGTACGATATGCACATATGTATACAAGTAATTGAATATGTTTCATGGTTTCTAAGCATATGTTCATATTATGTGCAGTTGTGCGTACCGGAAAAATTACTTACAAATTACTTATATGCACATTTGCTTACCGTGAGATAAACGGTTACTAGGGTGCTCTTCAGTTTTTCATTTTTTTTTTTTGTGGATTTCTCGTGAACGTAGCCCATTATTTTTATATTATGTTATATATTAATACACACACACGAGCATACCCACATGCTACTCCGTCGATGAACAACCTACCTATATTCGGGCACCCTCCAACCACAGTAACCAAAAAAGCAATTTTATTTTGGACGAAAATAGTTATAGGTAACAAATCTGTAACACCCCACCCTTACACATAATACATTTACATGCAATAACTACAAACAAACTACATAAGTCTGCATATTGGGTCATCATTGCAATATTACACAACACTACAAATACTGTGAACACAAGATCTTAAGATTCTAGAGAGAGAAAGCTAGAGAGAGAGTTAATCTTGAAAGCTCTTGTCATATATCTCACACCTCTGATTTACCATTAAGTTCTTTTCTAAAGATTACAAAGCAAACTCTATTTATATCACCTAACTACACTAAAACTTAATAATTAAGTAAAACTAATCAATATTGACTTTGACAATACAACTTTGACTTTGCTTATGACTTTGACATTGTTGACTTACACTGACTTTTATTATTAAATCTTGTATACAATATTTGGACTTAACAATCTCCCCCTTTGTATTCAAGATTTAATAAAAATTTGATACAGATCTTCAACACTTAATTCTTCAGCTTTTGTCTTTGGCAACTTTGAACTTTGAAGCTTTAACAATCTTCAGTCTTTCAGCCTTTGAAGAATCTTGAAAAGTCTTTTTAACTTTGAGGCTTTGAAAGTCAACATGTCTTGAAAATGCGAAACGGAATTCTTGAAACTCCTTTGAAACTTCAACTTTGAAACATCTTTGAAATATCTTTGAACTCTTCAGCTTTGAACTTTGAAACAGCTTTGATTGAGGAATCTTTGAAAAATTGTATCTTCATTACTTTGATCTCTTAATCATCTTTGGAAGAACAAACCTTCTTGAATCTTTTGACTTTGAATTAGTCTTTGAAACAGCAGCGGAAACATTTTGAATTTAAAGCTTGAACTTTGAACTTGAACTCTGAAATTGAATCTTTATATCGTTCTCCCCCTTTTTGATGATGTGAGCATCAGATCATCAAAATTTCTTCAATTTCAGCTCAGACTTTGATAACCCCTTTGAAACAATCGTTGTCCTTTGATCTGAAAAGCCGAATCATGAACAGTATATATCCGAATCTTTTCAAATTCAGACATAATGAGCGTGTAACCATGATTCAACAAATGAAACAGTTAGGAATGCCTGTCAGTAACACAAAGTTACTGTGTACAACGAATGTACAATTTAAGGAGCTGGCTTGATGATAACTCCCCAGGACTTCCATTCAATCATCGAAAAAACTCAATGTTTATCTATGAATGTTCTGACAGAAAAACAGATTTTCTGTGTGCTCGTGCTTGTGTATGAAAGAATTTAGCACAATGATTGTGTTTCATAAAGGCTCAAAGTATGTAAATCACTGAGACAACAATGATAATACATGGACTCAATGTGAATGAGAAAGGGTCGAAGGTGGGACAACTTTCCTTCTTTTTCAATATCAGTATCTTCCAAGAGAAGATCCGATAGATTATGTGCTGCTTCCCCAGAAAATGTGAAACATTCTCTTTTTAAGAAAAGAATGAGTAGATAGTGAGGTTGTATGCAAGAGATGGCATGGGCTATTTGCCTATTTCAATGATGGTCACTAAAGAAATGTGAACCAATCAGTAATGTGGCTGCCCGGCTCAGAAAAATGTTTGGTGCAGAGTTCTGATATTCTTTTAACTTTGTTCTCACACTCTCTTTCTTTTAAACATTTAAGCTCACATCTAACCAATCTCTCATTTCCATTTTATCTCAGCTCACTCCCACACTCAATTCTTTTAGACCCCTCTCCCCTCAATCACTCAAAGGATTTCTTCCGGGGTAGGAAACACTAGTTAGTGTGAATCCATGGAAGATCTAATAAGCACTCACACTGAATCCCATGTTCCTAAAAGTACATGCTGGTCAATGATTTTCTTGACATGTAAAGCACAAGAAATCATATGTCAGAGTATGTATGCTCATTGAAAAATATGAATGAAATGTGAGCATTTGTTCTTTGAAGATTTCTCAAAACAAGGATATTGAATGAATGAATATGAAGTCAATAGAATTGTTTTGAGAATCTGACAATGAATCAATCAGATCAAATCAAATGGTTAGGGTATCAAAGAATTGGTAATTTTGTTTATATGAACAAATATAAACAATTTATCAATGAAAGCACAAATATGAAAAAGATGAATGATGCTCATCAAATTTGAATTTCAAACGGGGGTATTACCATCGAAAAATTGTTTGAATTTGAGACATGGTAATAACAATTTCAAATAAAATACTGAACCGGTGTGTATGAATACTTGACAGTATATGGACAAGATAATACACAAGTATTAATCTTTGGAAACACACGGCCAGTTAAACAATAAAACGCAAAAATTGAAAAACATTTAAAAATCACACTTCTAAATTCATGAAATCGATTGAGAATATGAAGTGGTTTGAACATTTAAGAAAATTGTTTTTCATGTTCGAAAGTTTTTCTTCTTTCAAACAATCCTGAGATCTAGGATCAGAAGATTTTTATCTTTTCGGCTCCCCCTCAAATCATGATCAAATGATTTATATCTTTTGAGCTCCCCCTGGATATTAGCATAATATCCTTCTTTGAACGTTGAAAAACGGGTTCTGATCTGTCATGTGATCAGAAGCCACTTTATTCATATTATTTATTCAAAAATAAAAGACAGAAAGCAGTAAAACGGTTTTCTAGAATGAGTTCTGATCTGAAATAATCAGAAGTCATCACCTTTACTCCCCCTTAAATTAAGCATCTGAAATATATCATTTAAAATAGGATAGAGAGCAAACACTCCCTTTGAATTGTTAGACCATCAATATCATAAAAATTTAGCAAATAAAAAGTATAGGATAGAGATCAGATCAATTCACTCGGGACGGAGACCATCAATATCCATCGGATGCAATCATACAGGAGTAAGGTCTTTTTGAACGTTGAAGAACGGGTCCTAAGCTGTTGTGCTTAGAAGCCAAACTCCTTTAAAGAACGGGTCCTAAGCTGATGTGCTTAGAATCCATATTCTTGACATTGAGGTGCGGGTTTTGAACTGCTATGTTCAAAAGCCATTTTGACATTGAAGTCCGGGTCTTGAGCTGATATACTCAAAAGCCATTTTGTCTTTTACTCCCCCTTGGATTGAGGTGCCTGCAACACAGAATCGATTTTCTTCTTTGGTACCCATTGGTATTTGGGTCCAGAAATGTGAGTTGCAGTTCGTGTGGGGGTAACAGAGTAAGAATCATACCAGTAATGATCATTTGTTTTGTGAAAATGATCATGTGTACAACAAATAGAACAATAAAATTTCTTACTGTTGGATGCTTTGTTCTTCTTTGCTTTTTGTACAGGTACACATGATTTCTTATCTTTCAGCTCATCAGTCTTGTCATCTTTGACTGATTTCTTCATCCATTCCAGTTTCTCTTTCTTGAAACTTTTTCTCCTTGGATAAGAATCTGAACCATCTAAATATTCATCAAAGAAAAGGTTAGTGCGACGAATCTGATTAAATGATTTTACTGACCTTTGTGAAGAAACGAATTTCTGATTTGAACTTGAAACAGATTTCTCAAGTTCTTTGATCTTTGAGGCGAAGTTGTCTCTTTCTTTCACAAGCTGGTCAATCTTTGTTTTGAATTCAGACTTCGTCTTTTGCTCTTTTAGCGCAGATGCAGACAGTTCAAACAATTTTGAAGTTAGCTTCTTGATTTCAGATTCAAAAATGGATCTTTCTTCCTCAAATCCTTTTTCTGACTCAGTTCTCTGGCCAGATAATTCTTTAAAGAACCCTACATTCTTCTGTTCTATGGCCTTCTTCTCCTGAACAAATTTCTCTCTTTCTAAAATCAATACTTTCTCAAAATCAGAGATTTGTTGAGAAAGTTTTAAGCATTTAAGCTCCACTATCTTTTTCACTTCAAAACATTTCTTGGAGAAATCTGAAAACTTCTTTGAAAAACTTTTCTTTTCACATTCAAAATTAGCTTTATCTTCAGTAATCTTTTGCTCCAAAGCAGATATATTCTTTCTAAGCTCAGCATTCTCAGATTCCAATTTCTTAACTTTCTGCTCATTGCTCTCAACAGAGACTGTCTGCTGAATTGTAGTTTTCATATATCTCGTTTTTCGAAGTTGAGTAGCCACCACCGAACCAAGCATGATTTTCTCCAAATGAGTCCACATGAGCATTAGATTGTTCTTGTAACAATATACACGATTGTATATGTGACTTGGCAAGGCAAGAATGAGATTAGACTTAGCAATTCTTTCTCCGTTGTACTTTAAAGATTCTTCTTCATTGTACTCATCAACTGGCTTTAGTATTGTGGTTTGATCAGTATTAGCAGTGGCTGGAATGATCTTGACAGGTCTCTCAAAAGGAGGATTGGTTAAAGCATGAACCATGTAATCCCCATTTTGTTGTCTCACAAGAAAATTAATAAATCGATCTCTCCATTGAGAATACTCATTCTCATTAATAAGCACAGGGGGACGTGTATCTGTCCCGAGAGACATCATCAACTCATTCTTATAGACTTGAGATTGAAGAGACATGCTGAATAGTAGCAGAGAGCTTTTCGGTTGAAGAAAATAAGAACCGAAAACCACGCTTTTCGGTTGTTGAGGAAACCAAAAACCAAACTTTTCGGTTATATAAGAGACCGAAAACTTAGCTTCTCGGTTGAAGATGATACTGAAAAGAACGAAAACCCTTAGCCGAAAACCTTATTCGAAAACCTTAGCCGAAAAGAACAAAATCCAGATGAATGAACCGAAAAACTTGAAGAAAGAACCGAAAACCCTGATGAATAACCCGAAAACTCTTATGAATGAACCGAAAATCGATTCTGTCCAGTTTACGAACGAAGAAAATCACACAAGTCCAAAATTTCTCAAAACACTCTCACGGAATTCACTTAGAAACAGGTTCATTATCCAAAACTAATCCAAATATAGATCAAACACCAAAAATCAGCAAGAATTCGCGAAGAACAGAAAAACTCGAGAACTTTTCTGGAATATTCAAAATTGACAAATTCGATTACAAAATGATCAAATCTTTGCACGAATCAAGAACATAACATGTTCTACACTGAATTCCGAAGCAATTGAATCCAAATTCACTGAAAATCGTTCAGAAAATCAACATAGATCTAGAAAAAATGTCCAGAAAACTATTTTCTTGAAAAAAAAATTCTGACGAATTAGAAAATCGATTGAACTGATTAACACGAAATTTAGTACTCTACTCTCAAATCTCTCAAAATCTAACCTGCTCTGATACCAATTGTGAACACAAGATCTTAAGATTCTAGAGAGAGAAAGCTAGAGAGAGAGTTAATCTTGAAAGCTCTTGTCATATATCTCACACCTCTGATTTACCATTAAGTTCTTTTCTAAATATTACAAAGCAAACTCTATTTATATCACCTAACTACACTAAAACTTAATAATTAAGTAAAACTAATCAATATTGACTTTGACAATACAACTTTGACTTTGCTTATGACTTTGACATTGTTGACTTACACTGACTTTTATTATTAAATCTTGTATACAATATTTGGACTTAACAAATACCACTTCTAACTTTTCCTGCTATTCAACATAAATACATATTCACATATATCCATACTCCATAACAGTTACACATAGCCGATACCAACTAACACATATACTCTTCCACTTGCACGTAAAGCAATCCCACACATACATATGAATCTTTTTCCTTTTCTTTGTCAGTTATCCATACTGCCCTGAAATACATATTTGAAAACAAAATAAGGGTTAGACCAATTAGTCTAAGTGAGAAAACCCTTATCTTTATCATACATTGGTATGATCATTTCAAAACCATAATCATTCAGTAAACATTCGTGTCAAGCCATTCATGTCAAACATTTGATCACTTTATCCAAAAACGTTGGCACTCTTCCTTTATCATACATTTGGCACTCAGGCCCTTTCGATCTACCTTCAAGTACAACCAACCCCGCTGACCTTCAAATACAGCCAAAGTGCAATAATAGAGAAGCTGGTGATTCTTAAGTACAGCGCGATGTGTATCGTTCTAGAATAGGTGATAGTGTCACCCACTACTAGAAAAATGCTTATCACTGACCAACCATTTCCGATGGATAGTATCCGTCGGTACGATGGAAAAGTAATTTTTGCGACGGATAGAATATCCGTCGGTGATTCGTCGATAAATATATATACTTCCGACGGATAATAATTTTTTTTTATTTTTTTAATATATAAATCCGTCGGTAAATTTAATAATTTAATAAATATTAAATTTTTTCTGATGTCCGTCGGTGATCCGTCGGTAATTACCGACGGATTACCGACGACATTTAGAAATCCGTCGGTAAACGTGTGTATATATTAAATTATTGTATGTATGTATGTGATCATGTATGTATATATGTATGTATGTATGTGATCATGTATGTATATATGTATGTATGTATGTATGTATGTATGTATGTATGTATGTGTGTGTATGTATGTATGTATGTGATCATGTATGTAATATGTATGTATGTACATGTACGCGTTGTGATCATCATGTATGTATGTACATCATGTATAGTACGTATGTGATCATGTATGTAATATGTATGTATGTACATGTACGTATGTGATCATGTATGTATGTATGTATGTATGTGATCATGTATGTATATATGTATGTATGTATATGTGATCATGCATGTATGTAATATGTATGTATGTACATGTACGTATGTGATCATGTATGTATGTACACATGTACGTATGTGATCATGAATGTATGTACATCATGTATAGTATGTGTGTGATCATGTATGTAATATGTATGTGTGTACATGTACATATGTGATCATGTATGTATGTACATCATGTATAGTACGTATGTGATCATGTATGTATGTACATGTACATATGTGATCATGTATGTAATATGTATGTACACATGTACGTATGTGCTCATGAATGTATGTACATCATGTATAGTATGTATGTGATCATTTATGTAATTATATGTATGTATGTACATGTACATATGTGATCATGTATGTATGTACATCATGTATGTACATGTACGTATGTGATCATGTATGTAATATGTATGTATGTACAACATGTACATATGTGATCATGTATGTAATATGTATGTATGTACATGTACGTATGTGATCATGTATGTATATAGCATATATACGTCTATATCATGCATGTCTATGTATGTATGTATGTCTATAGATGTATTGCACACATATGTATTGCTTGTATGTATATGTGTATGTTTGTCTGTAGATGTATTGTACACATATGTATTGCTTGTATGTATATGTGTATGTATGTCTGTAGATGTATTGTATACATATGTATTATTTGTATGTATATAACACATATATGTCTATATCACGCATGTCTATATATGTATGTGTGTACGTGTATGTGTATGTATGTCTATAGATGTATTGTATAAATATGTATTACTTGTATGTATATTGCACATAGGTCTATATCATGTCTATATATGTATGTGTGTATATATATGTATGTCTATATATGTGTATAGTATGTATAAATTATGTCATATATGAATGTATGTGTATAGATGTATGTATGTGTGTATAACACGTTTGGTCCCTGATCTAACTGGAATTAACGGGAAAAGATAATGATTGTTAACTGTTTCTGTTAAGTCTAGTTACTTTAGGTGTATATATATGTATGTATGTATGTGTGTGTATAACACATTAATTAATAATTTGATACATACAAGGATAAATTCCTTGTATGTATGTGTGTATAACACGTTTGGTCCCTGATCTAACTAGAATTAACGGGAAAAGATAACGACCATTAACTGTTTCCGTTAAGTATAGTTACTTTAGGTGTATATGTATGTATGTATGTATGTATGTATGTATGTATGTATGTATGTATGTATGTATGTGTGTGTAACACATTTGGTCCCTGATCTAACTGGAATTAACGGGAAAAGATAACAGTCGTTAATTGTTTCCGCTAAGTCCAGTTACTTCAGGGGTATTTTAGTCAATTTAAATATATATATATTTCCGAAATTAATTAATAATTTATTTAATAAATTGAATATTAAATAATATATGAGAATTTATTTAATAATTTATTAATTTAAAAATAATTTATTTAATAAAAAATAAAATCCGTCGGTAAATACCGACGGAATTTCCGTCGGAAATATGTCGGTGAATTTCCGAAATTTCTAAATAAATAAGTGGGCTTAAAGCCCTAACTCGCGGTCTCGATCTCAGCCTCTCCCTCTCAATTTCTCGATATCTCATTACTCTCTCCCTCTCAATCTCTCGATCTCTCCACCTCTCTCCCTCTCAATCTCTCGATCTATCCATCTCTCGACTCTCTCCCTCACAATCTCTCGATCTCTCCATCTCTCGACCTCACCTCCACTGGCGGCAACCTCACCTCCACAGTCGTCGGCGACCGGCGATATCTCCATCTCTCGACAATCTCTCCATCTCTCCATCTCGACGATCTCTCCATCTCTCCATCTCGACGACCTCACAATCTCGACGATCTCTCCATCTTTCGACCTCTGTCTCAGTCTTCCTCTCGTCTCCCTCGGCGACTGACAACAACTCACAACCCTCGGCCAGGTATTTCAATCACAATGTGGAATGCAGTTCCCTGTGATACTTATATTTGTAGTTTAATGTTTTAGTTTGTAGTTTAAAGTTGTTGTTTAATGTTTTATGCTAATTACTCAAGAATGAAGATGGTGATAGATACATATTTATCTGATAGTTGATCGTTTTGCCTTGATTTTTTTCGAAGTTGCAGACATGTTTTTGAGTTCTTTCTCCAAATTAAAGAGCTTTTAGGTTTTGAAATTGCTTGCATACTTAGCATTCTGATATCACACTACTGATTGCACATCTAACTTTAAGGAATAGTGCTTAAACAACAAACTAGTAGAATGTTTTTCTATTGATCCATCTTATTCCAAGGAGTAATGTGTTCATGTTGAGTAGAGAACCATTGTCTCTGTTTAATTTGCATTTTTGGACACGTCAAAATGAACAAAGTGTATGTATGTATATATTGTAGATTGAAATTGATATGAGCATATTGTATATTCAAATTGATATGAGTTATTTTAGCTTATGAAAATGCCATTTTTGGTTTGATAAACTTGTGATATGAGTTTAGCTTATGATTTGTTTTTTGTGAAAACGCCATTTTGTATGAGTTTAGCTTATGATTTGGTTTTTGTGAAAATGTTTTGGTATGATTTGGTTTGATAAACTTGTGATATTAATTAGTTGGGTTGTCAATTATTGGACAAACATTAGGTTGATAAATGGGAAACATTTGGGGTATGATTTAGGATTTGATTATACTTGATTTTATTTATTTATTTTAGTTGGGTTGCCAATTGTTGGGCAAACATTAGGTTGATATACGAAAATATTCATTTTATAGCCGTTATGCCGTCGAAATTTTAAAAAACATGTAGTGTTCAATAGTCAAACCATTACACTTAAAGTTTTAGAGTCATCGAAATCTCCTCTACACCTATGGTCTGACTTTCAAGAAGGCAAACCATTACATGTAGTGTTCAATAGACTTCTAACTTGGTTGACACCTACGGTTTGACTTTTTAATAGTCAAACCATTACACGTAGGGTTTTAAACTTTCCAAAACACCTTTCTTTGATTGTAACCTACGGTTTTGACTTTCCAATAGTCAAACCATTACACTTAGAGTTTTAGAGTCATCGAAAACTCCTCTACACCTATGGTCTGACTTTCGAGAAGGCAAACCATTACATGTAGTGTTCAATAGACTTCTAACTTGGTTGACACCTACGGTTTGACTTTTCAATAGTCAAACCATTACACGTAGGGTTTTAAAGTCATCCAAAGCTCATCTAAACCTACGGTGTGACTCTTTAATAGTCAAACCATTACACCACCTCTATCTTGATTATGTCAATTAACTACTTCTTTCTTTGTTGTAGTGGTTGAATATGTTGACAGATAGATGATGGATGTATAGAAAGAACGACAGTCGGGGGTTTCTTAGCATCGACTATATTGTTGCAATGGACAGTTTTTTGGACTATGCTTATGCCGATGAAAGGACTGTTGAAAGGAAACCTACACGTGATGGGATAGTGCTTCTGTAACACCCGCTATTTTGGGGTTGGGTGAAAAGTTGACTATTACCCAAAGTTCAAGGGGGTAAAATGTAACTTGGGTTATATAAATATAAATCAGATTTTAGATATTTTGGAAATATCACAATATACCAGTTTGGTTTTAAGAAGTCAGAGAGAAAGAAGGAGCAGGTTGAGGTCTTCGGGTTTTCTCCAAATCAAGGTACGAATCTAGCTTAATGCTTTGATCTGAATGCTTTTAGCCGCGTATAATCTCGTTATGAAGGTTTTAAACCGTTCCATTGTGAGATCCGAGTATTTCTCATTTTGGATCTGGGTTCTGCATCGATCTGTTCTTGATGTTCTTGATTGAACAAGACGATGGTCTTTCGACCGAAGTCCTGTTCGACCGGTGGGGTTGTTCGACCGGTGGGGTCGTTCGACCGGGTAGTTCCATCGACCGGGGTGTCCTTCGACCGGACCCTGTTCGACCGGACCCTGTTCGACCGGACCCTGTTCGACCGGAATTGTTGTTTGACCGGAACTGTTGTTCGACCGGTTTTTGGTACTCGACCGGATCGGTGTTTTGGCAGTGTGTTGTGTTCTTATTCCTGAGTTTTAAGTCATTAAGTTGTCTTTATTTTGGCTTACCGATTATCGGTGTTGTCATAGGTAGCAATTGTCAGAAGCAGGCTATAATCAGGAAGAAATCTGAGGTGAGTCCTTAAGCTAAATCGGTCTGTATTACGAATGCTATGTGATAAATGTATTATTTAAATGTGGAAAACCTGGTTTCAAAGTAACTGATTCTGTTGGGAAATACCTTTTAAAGATTTCACATTTTCAAGAATCACAATTGATAGAATTGAACCATTGTTCATATGAATCGCCTGTATATCTGATTTAATATGAGTATGCTCTGAAATGACATGCTTTGGCTTTGAGTCTTAGTGCAATGGATCCATAGGCACGGTGTCCCTATGTCCCCCTGTTTTGGGCATTTGGTTCACGTTTTAGCACGGGATAGGCATTGGGTTGCCATGATAAGTAGGATGTGGGCCTATACGGTCGGGCAGTGTCTCATGGTGCAGTAAGGTGTAATCCCATTTGGTGCTTGGGTTCCCCCTGTTTTGGGAACTCTCAAGGATAGATCCAGAGGGGTTGACTTGAATGTTTTGAGCAACAGATCTAGAGGGGTTGAGCTCGTTATGTGATTTTTGGGTATTACTTATACCATGTTTAATCACTAATGGTTTATTGGATTTCTTGACTTAGCTCATGGCTATACTACCGCGTGACACCAATTGGGTTTAGTACTCTCTTTTATTTGGCTTGTTCTCACTAGGCGTTAGCCTAACGCTTGCTCTTGGTTGTCATGTTGGCAGGTTATCTTAGCAGTGGGGCTCGTCGGGACTGAGGGAGCGACCTTGGGGTCGTGAGGGATTCTTTTGAAGATTTATTTTGGAAGTGTAGCGACACCCGTCCCTAATCTAAATATTCTGTAGATTAATAGGATGTCGTTTTATACTTCAGTTATCTACCTCAATATTGGCTACTCTATAACCGTTGGGTTGATTTTGTAATGAAATTGTCACACCTTATTCCGCAAGTTAGTCTATTGCCGAATTGTTTCTCCAAAATTTTATTTCCGCAGTTTCTAGGGCGTTACAGCTTCGTATAAGATGCCCTTGTAAGAAGTGTCAAAACTTACGCTATAAAGAAAGGATTGACGTAACGCTGCATGCATTTGATGATGCACGGTTTCATGCCTGATTATACCACATGGTGGGTACATGGTGAAACTTATTACCATAATGAAGGGCATCAAGACGTGGGTCAATCTTCTACTCCGGTAGTAGATCATAATGAAGGTTATGTTGAAATGGTGAACGATCACATGATACATGATGGCATGACATGGGAAGAAGAAACCCCTAATCCTTCTGCCCAAGGATTTTATGACATGTTACAAGCTGTTGAAGACGACGTAAGGGCCGTATTTTTGGATGGGGGACCAGTCAGGATCCCTATTATGCTATGACCGGTGATGCAGGTGCCAGTTCGAGCGGGAGCACGCGCGACCGTCGCGATGAGGAGGCATGCTTGTCAAATGTTGTTTAACAGTGTTAATCATATGTTTGTTAAATGTTGTCTGACATTGTTCTATATATGTTTATCAAATGTTGAATTTCAGTTGGAGGAGCTGCGGCAGAGAGTAGAGAGAGAGGAAGCAGAGAGGATCCAGTTGCAGGAACGACTACAAAGAGAGGAAAGAGAGAGGATCCGGATGCATGAGAGAATGGAGAGAGATGAAACAGAGAAGAGACAGATGCAGGAACGAATGGCTCAGTTTGACGCGTTCATGATCAAGTTTAAAAATCAGCACCCCTTTCCCCCTCCGTAGGATTACGTTTTTGTACTACGTTTTTGTATTTATAGATATTTTGTACAGTTTAAGACTTAGTAATATTTAAAAATTGACAGGTTTTGTACATGTTAAAAACTGGAAATTTTTAATTTTTAATTATTTAAAAAAAATTAAATTACCGACGGATAATCCGTCGGTAAATGTTTTGTAATTTAATTTTTATTTAATAAAAATCCGTCCGAAATCCGTCGCTAAATCTGTCGAAAATAATCCGTCGGTGAATAGCCGTCGGTAATCCGTCGCAAAAAAGAGACCGTCGGAAATCCGTCGGAAATAATCCACACGCCGTCGGTGACCGTCGGAGATCCATCGGAAAAGTAAGTCGTTGGTGATCCGTCGGTGATCTGAACGCCGACCACCTTTATACCAATGGACATTTACCGACAGATCACCGACGAATTTCGCATTTACCAACGGATTTGTCCATCGGTGATAAGCCTCTGTTTTGTAGTGACCGTTGGCTTTTTAAGCTTAACCCAGTGCAATAGTGCGAACAAAATATACATTTTCAACCTCATCCATTTCATATCAAGAAGTACTTTTTATCCAATTAATGTTATATGTATTCCGGTTGGAAAATAGTTAAAGAAAAACTCACCTTATTATAAGATTGAAGCAACACACGCGTAAATGACACACTTGAGCAAAACCAGCAAATAACGTCACAACCAAACACCACCGATATCAAACTTCACCAACGAGTAATTGAGTCTGAAATATATACACATAGATGAACTTCACACAATTATAATTATATAAGACTCACTACGAGGATTTAGGACCCAAAACGACCCACCGAAAGCCCCCGAATCGCAACCGAGCTAGAAACCGAACAAGACAACAAGGAAAAGCACTTCAACCCCTTGGGTGACTTTCCATGCGACCTAAGGTCACAGGAAATCCCGTCCAAGTTGCTGGAAGGCTTCTCCTTCCCGTGCAACAGCCCCTGCACACACCAAACTCAACCCACTTCTCATTCACTTGATGTCCATGACTTTTTAGCTTTAAAACTTACTCCAACATTTGCTAAACCATGATTCAACATATACCAACCATCAATAAGGTTTGATAACAAAGATTTACCCACTAATCTATACAATTCATATCATGAAGAAACACTCATCACAATGGTATAAAGCTTAAAACTCAACAACTAAGCCAAAACACATACTTTTGAACACAATATAACCTTTTAAACACTATTTTGGAATCATCCATGGAAATACACCTTCAATGCATAATTTACACAAATTTTAAACCCTAAAACTCTATGGAAGGAGATTAAAACAAAGATCGCAATTGAAACTAAGAGGAGTAAGGAGTATACCTGCAACTATCTTTCTCTTCAAATAATCATCAAATCTTGATCACCACCATCATGAAGCCCTTTTTCTCTTTTCTCTTTTCTTTCTCTCTAACGTCTCTCTCTAAAACACACACATACTACAAACACTAAAATCTAGAAATGATCTTAAAGAATGAGGTGGCTACTCCTTTAAATGTTGACTCGTGTTAAGCTTTTGGTCTAATACATAACACTACCCTCAACTACATAAAATAACACTTAAACCCCTAGACTTGGAACTATCTCACATATAACACCTTAACATAATACTTCACATAAAATAATAGAATACCAATACTATCCACTATTCCTAAACTTGGATTTTAACATAAAATAACAACGTAGCTTACCAGCGCTATTACAAAATAACAGGGACGGAAATCATAGTTTACTCAAAAATTTACTTAGGACGTCATTCTAAATATGGAATTTCGTGGAAGTTTTTTGGTTTAATTTTAAAATGTTTAAGGATTTATTTGTTCGATTCCAAAATATTCAAAGATTTATTTGTTCAAAAACAAAATTGAAGGACTTAATCACTAAAAATCTGAAGTTTGTTGAGTTTTTTAAACTTTTCCACCAACATCCGTTATACCTCGGAAGAACGATTGGCTACACACGCATTGATGATAGAAACATTTACCTATCAAGGTAATGAACTTTTGTTGTCATCGATAATGCTTCTTTAATTTGTCGTTTTTGTTATATGTTACTTAGGGCCTTAGGGGTTATTTATGAAATGCTAACCGGGTAAAGTAGCAGATCCGAAAACTTAGGAGGCTAGGGCCCTACTAGGGGTACAAAAAGTTCTGAAACCAAATAACTTACCTTAATAAAAAGGGTTTCGGGTTATTCGGTTTGCGGGTAAATGTTTCGGTTAACCGAGCAATGTAAGTTTCGGTTTCGATTTTTTTAACCATGCATTTTGGTTAATCGAATAGCAAGTTATACTACTATTTTATATAATTTTCTTCTAGATGAATTGGTTTGAGCATAAAAAAATTAATATTGGATAAATTGATTTATCTTTAAACTTAAAAAACAAGAAATTAAGACATATTTAACAAAACTATCAACTACGTTAGCATTGTAGCATGATTGGCAAAATCAAAAAATATAAATTGAAAACTATAGAAATCAAAACAAGCCCTAGATTAAAAACCTACACATAAGCCCCAAATATGAAAATCGAAAAGCACCGATCCAAAGCAACTAAAACATAAAACATATAACAACAAATAAATTGGAGCATTAAGTGGTAGAAGCCGAAGAGGAAAGAGCCAAGAGTTAAGGCTAATTAGAGCAGTAGATCAGAAGATCTAGAACTCGAACAACCATCATTAGACATGGGTGTGCACGAGGGATGACAGTCAAGCAAGGGAGTAGGGGTTTCGCCAAAACAGACCAGGCTGTTAGATAGTGTAGGGGCTGTTTTGTACTTTTGTATTTTTTTGGTTATTTTTAGGGTTTCTTGTCCCTTTATATATAGTTGTTGTACCATTTGTAATATTCACCTCTTCTAATGAAAACCCTATCCGTTCTAGCAATTCCTTTTCGTCTCTCAAAGTTATCATAGTATCGAAGTGAGGTTAATCTCTTTTCTTCTCTCAAGCAATTTTCTTCGGCGGGTTCTTGTTTACGCTTTTTGTTCGACGCTTTTTTTTTGATCTAGCAGTCTCGCTTCTTGTTTAGGTTCCTGTTCGAGAATTGATTTTGGCATACGGTATTTCTATAATCTATGTTCTCTTTTCCTTCCTTATTTTTATTTCTCGTTTGCAATGGCTGGAAAGGACGATCCTCTCCAAGCCAATAGTGTTCATTTGGATGGGAAAACTTACTCCTATTGGAGTTATGTCTTGAAAAACTTTTTGAAGGGCAAGAAGATGTGGTATTATGCTTCTGGCACGATTGTGAAACCAAAAGAAGCAATTTGGAACCTTGGGAAGTGGATAATTCGAAAATTATCACTTGGATAAACAATTCTATTGAACCTTCGATTGGTGTTCAATTGGCAAAATATGAAACATGCAAGGAAGTATCGGATCATCTTGAGAGACTGTATACATAGTCTAATTTTGCAAAACAGTATCAGTTAGAAGATGATATCCGAGCACTCAAACAGAGAGATATGTGTATTCAGGATTTCTACTCAACAATGACCGATTTGTGGGATCAGTTAGCTCTGACTGAACCTGCTGAATTACGTGCTTTTAAACCCTACATTGCTCGTAAGGAAGAATAGAGAATGGTTCAGTTTCTTATGTCCTTAAGAAGTGGCTTTGAAGGATTTCGTAGTAACATCTTGCATCGCACTCCACTTCCTTTAGTTGATTCAGTAGAAAGTGAATTGTTAGCCGATGAAACTCTTCTAAAGACACAAGCAAGAAAGGGTATTCTTCCAACTCTAAGTCCTTCTGTTTTGGTTGTTCCTCATAAACCTTTTTTGCTTCAAATCAGAATGAGAGACGTCCAAGAGTTGGATTTGATGAATGCAATTTTTGTAAGAAAAAAGGCCATTGGAAGTCTCAATGTCCAGAGCTTATGGGTTGAAACTTTTCTATGGGTCATCAATCACAACAGTCTGGTAATCCGTGACAATCACATCGTTTTCCTCCTCAAGTTAGCACTGTTGTCGTCGTTCCTCCATCTGGGTCAACTACTAATCCTACTCTTGCATCTTTAACTCAACAACTCCATAAGCTTCTTGATGTTCAGTCTCATGCCATGTTAATTTGTATCTTCTCCCATAGGTCAGTCGATTAATAACGAATCAGGTATGCATCCAACTACATGGATTCTAGATTTTGGTGCTTCTTTTCATAGGTCTCCGAATTCTAAATTATTTGCTTCTTTAAATCCTATGCCATTTGTGCCTGGCATGCATGCTGATGGTACTCCTATGCCATTAGCAGGCATTGGTTCTATTACGAGTTCGAATTTCTCTCTTCCTAATGTATATCATATTCCTAAACTCTCATTGAATCTTGTGTTTGTTGGTCAATTATTTGATTTTGGTTATAAAGTATCTTTTTCTCTTGATTCTTGTTATGTGCAGGATCCAGGTACTCAGAAGCTGATTGGGACCGGCCGTAGGCGTGGGGTCTTATATGTGTTGGATGATTTGCGATTTGAACCTAAAGTTTGTCATTATGATTCTTCGTATGTTGCACCTTTTGATTTGATTCATTCTGATGTATGGGGACCATCCCTTGTTCTTACAAAAGAAGGATCTCGATATTATGTCTCTTTCATTGATGATTATACTCGTTTTGTTGTATTTTTCTCATGAAACATCGTTTAGAATTCTTTGATATTTATTGTCGTTTTCGAGCATATGTTAAAACCCAACATAATTCTATGATTAAATGTTTTTGATGTGATTTAGGAGATGAATACACTTCCAATAAGTTATGTGAATTGCTTGCTTTAGACGGAACTATTTACCAAACCTCTTGTATGTTGGGGATGGGGTGCAGAAATCGATGGAAAGAAAGATAAGAGAGTGGTCGGATCTTGGATAAGAATGTGAGATCGCATGAGAGCTTGCTTTCCTTAAGTGATATTTCGACCCTATTCTGCATGGGTATCACGAAATTCACTCGAGGATAATCTAAAATTCACCGGTATCAATTCTGGCAGAAATAGATCATATTTAAACACCTAGAGAATCATAACCCATCCTATATTATTAATGATAATAATTTCCCATTTAATGGTATTGATTGTGGGACATTAATGTTGGCGGTTACAAAACCAATTCACAAAGCACCGCGTGGGTTAACCCGCGGCACAACCAGCACGGGCCACTGTTTTTGTCCCCACTTCACAGAGCACCGTGCGGGTAGCCGCGCGGGTTAACCCGCGGCATAACTCGTGCGGGTCACTGTTTTCGTCCCACTTCTAGTGCACGACACGGGTGCTGCGCGGGTTAACCTGCAGCACAACCCGCTCGAGTCACTGTCTCAGTTACAAAACTGATAAACCGCCAAACGTGACCATCCCACTAGCCCGGGTCATAGTTAGCTTACACGAGCGTGCACTCCACACCTCCTAACTCGTGTTATAGCTTAGCTACCAACCCCATTATTATCATGTGAATCCAATTACACAAAATGAACCGATGATTTCACTAAAATCACCAACATTCCTCCCCCATTTTAGTGCAATCCTTGATTCACAAATAAAATTTTAATATAGGAAACAAACTCATGCATAAATGAAAATATCTAAAAGATTGAATTTCCATATTAGTACATTACACATTTCAAATACTCGAGAATCCGGGTGTCATATGGATTGAACCCTTCAACCTATTTAAGTACCAGAAAATAACATACACATGACTTTAAAATTCTCTAAAGTTCAAAGCTTGACACTATACAGGCCATGTGTCCTTATCCATTCGTGAGTGAATCAAAGCCAAGTCCAAGCTTCTTGAAGCGGCCACACTTCGCACTCATATAGGTAGTTCCTTTCATCATGCACCTGCACATGCACTTTTACAAAAGAACAATTACCTCCTTCACTTGCAATACCGAGCACATACCTTGGGATGATTATTTTGTGCTCCAATCCCTTAGAGTGAGCTTTCCCATTTAATTCAACTTCTAACGTTGTATTAGAAGGGAATTGGGTGTCTCATTGTTAGAGATTTAGATGGACTTTAATCCCATCCCTATTACCAAATTGTGAACCAAGTCCCTAGCTAACCCCTTCGTCAAGTGGTCCGCTAGATTTTGTTGCGACCGAACAAATAGGCTTTGAGTACTCGAGTTATGACACCGCTTCACCCGAATTAGGCATAAGCTTCATACTCGGATCAAATTGAGTACTCATCGGAGAACAATCAAAGCAATTAAATTTCTTTAATACTTTCTCAATGTAATGAGATTGCGTAATTGCAATCCCTTTGTTCTCACGCTTGATCCTTATTCCAAGGATCACCTCCGCCTCTCCCATATCTTTCATGGAGAATTTTGATGACAAAAACTCTTTGGTTTTATCAATTTGATTTTGGTCGGTGCCAAAGATCAACATGTCATCAACGTAAAGGCAAATGATTACTCCGTTACCGGATGTGTCAAATTTGTTATATACACACTTGTCCGCTTGGTTTAACATAAAACCGTTGGACAAGATAACCTCATCAAATTTTTGATGCCATTGTTTGGGTGCTTGTTTAAGCCCATACAATGATTTTACAAGTTTATATACCTTATGCTCCATCCCGGGCATAACAAAACCTTCTGGTTGTTTCATGTAAACTTCTTCCTCCAAGTCACCATTCAAGAATGTCGTTTTGACATCCATTTGGTGAATCACTAAATTGTGGATAGATCCTAAGGCTATAAACAATCTAATCGTGGAGATCCTTGCAACCGGGGCATAGGTATCAAAATAATCGATGCCTTCCCGTTTCCTAAATTCGTGGATTACTAATCGAGCTTTGAACTTGTCGATTGATCCATTGGCTTTCATCTTCCTTTTGAAGATCCACTTGCATCCCAACGGTTTACAACCCGGTGGCAAGTCCAATAATACCTCAAGTAGTATTCCCCATGATGGAATCCATCTCATCATTTATTGCTTATTTCCAGAAAGCAATATCTTGAGACTTCATAGCCTCATCAAATGATTTTGGATCTTCCTCAATACTATAACAGTAAGAGAATTGTGACCCAATCTCATCTCTTGATCCCTCTACCAAGTACACTTGGAAATCGGGACCAAAGAATTTTTCGATCCTTCCTCTTTTTCTCCTTCGAAGCATCGGAGATTCGGTTGGAACAATTGCTTGTTCTTCAACCTCACTAGTTACACTAGTACTTGGAACAAGGTCCTTCGGCCTAGGTATTAAAGAGAATCTAGTCTCATCAAATAATGCATCTCTCGATTCTATAACGGTGTAAATCGCTATAAAATCATTAGGTTCAATAACATAGAACCTATAGGCCTTGGAATGCTCGACATATCTAACAAAGATGCAATCAATACCTTTCTCACCCAAAGTTTTCCTTTTGGGTTTGGGTAGTCGAACAACCGCCCGACAACCCCAAACTCGAATATAACTCAAGTTAGGCCTTTTCTTGAACCAAAGTTCATATGGGGTAATCTTGTTCCTTTTATTGGGAACTCAATTCAACAAGTAATAAGCCGTTAACATGGCTTCACCCCAAAATCCATCACTCAATCCCGAGTAGGATAACATAGAGTTCACCATTTATTTGAGAACACTATTTTTTCGTTCCGCCACACCATTTTGTTATGGTGTATAAGGCGTTGTGGTCTCATGAATGGTTTCTACGGGTTGGAAAAACATGGGGTCGTAATATTCCTCACCACGATCGGTACGTAAACATTTAATAAAACTGTTCATTTGCAATTCAACTTCCGTTTTATAAATTTTAAATTTTCCTAACGCTTCATCTTTTGAGTGCAATAAAAATACATAGCAAAACCTAGAAGCGTCGTCAATAAAAGTAACGACATACTTTTTATTACCAAAAGACGGAGTTGAATGAAAATCACAAAGATCACTATGAATTAATTCAAGCACCGAAGAATCCCTTTTCATATTAGGAAAAGGTTGTCTAGTGATCTTTGTCAACATGCAAGTTTTATATTTTTCGGTTTTAATGTCAAAGGTCGGAATAAGACCGTCCTTTGACATTTCAACCATTCTTTTAAAATTAACATGACTAAGTCGTGTATGCCATAAAATAGAATCAACACAATTCTCATTTGCAACATAAACAGAATTTGAAACAAAATTATTTTTATTCAAACTCAACATAAACATGTCATTTAACAAATAGCCAAATCCTACAAAAGAGCCACCTTTTGACAAGATAAACTTGTCGGACTCAAAAACTTGCCTATATCCTAACTTATTCAAGACACTACCGAAAACCAAATTCTTTCGAATTTGTGGTACAAACAAAACGTCAATAAATTCAATTATTTTGCTAGAAATAAACTCTAGCCTAACTAAGTCGCGTCCAATAATGGGAGCATTTGACTCGTTCCCTATGTGTAGCACGGATCCGTCTTCAACCGCTTCCAAAGAGGTGAACCAACGTCGATCCTTGCACACATGACTCGAGGCACCCGTGTCAATCCATCAAGCATCATCATCATCCTGGACGTAAAATGACTCGGATATTAGTGGTACATAATTCAAATTTGAATTAAAACCAAAGTCAATAAACTGACCTTGCCATGGGTGTTGATCCTTGGATCCTTGCCCACCACCACTTGTGCTTGCTCCATTCTTATTCTTGATAACCCGACAATCCCGCTTGAGATGGCCGGTCATGCCACAAGTCCAACAGGTTAATTTAACCTTTTTGTTGGTCCCTTTCTTGGCTTCATTGAACTTGCGTTTTCCTTGAAGTTGTTGGATTTTCCCTCTTCCACCATGTTCACCAAAGGGCCAGAAACCTCTTTTATCTTAGGTTTCTCAGTCTCTTGCACCCGAAGAGATTCCTCTACGCGCAAGTGACTACCGAGTTGTACAAGAGACAACCCTTCCTTCTTGTGTTTTAACAAGTGACTACCGTCCATCTTCATATTATGTTGAGCATATTGGCCTACAATGCGTAGGAGCTCATTGTATTGCTCCATCACAGACCTTGAGTCCACCATTTTGTAATTATTAAAATTACTAACGAGGAACTTCTTACTAGAAGCATCCTCCGTCATGTATTTGGACTCAAGAGAGTCCCATAGCTCTTTGGCAGATTCGACATTTTGATAAATGTCAAAGAGGGAGTCACACATACCGTTTAAGATGTGGTCGCGACAAATGTAGTCTTCGTTTTCCCATTTGCCCCGATGCCGAGTCATCTCCAACGTCTCGTCCTTCATCACTTCTTGCATCGGCGTGCTCAACACGTACACGGTCTTCAACGTTGTCAACAAGAAGTGCATCTTCTTCTACCATCGTCGAAAATCGATGCCGTCAAACTTCTCCAGTTTAGTGAACTTGGTCGTCATGTCTCTCACGAATTGATCACTTGCCATCTCTCTCACGTAGGAAAATATCACTTAAGATTGTTGGGGATGGGGTGCAAAAATCGATGGGGAGAAGGATAAGAGAGTGATCGGATCTTGGATAAGAATGTGAGATCGCGTGAGAGCTCGTTTTCCTTAAGTGATATTTTGACCCTATTATGCCTGGGTGTCACGAAATTCACTCGAGGATAATCTCAAATTCACCGGTATCGATTCTGGCAGAAATCGATCCTATTTAAACACCTAGAGAATCGTAACCGATCCTATATTATTAATGATAATAATTTCCCATTTAATGGTATTGATTGTTGGACATTAATGTTGGCGGTTACAAATTGAAGTCAAAAGGAGCGGTTACAAAACCAATTCGCAGAGCACCGTACGGGTAGCAGTGCGGCACAACCCGCGCGGGCCACTGTTTTCGTCCCCACTTCACAGAGCATTGCGCGGGTAGCCGCGCAGGTTAACCCGCGGAACAACCCACACGGGTCACTGTTTTCGTCCCACTTCTAGTGCACGACATGGGTAGCCGCGCAGGTTAACCTGCAGCACAACCCACCCGAGTCACTGTATCAGTTACAAAACTGATAAAATCGCCAAACGTGACCATCCAACTATCCCGGGTCATAGTTAGCTTATACGAGCGTGCATTCCACACCTCCTAACTCGTGTTATAGCTTAGCTACCAACCCCATTATTATCATGTGAATCCAATTACACAAAATGAACCGATGATTTCACTAAAATCACCAACATTGTACAAACACTCCCGAGTATAATAGTGTTGCTGAAAGAAAACATAGACATGTCATTGAAATTGGCCGCTCTCTCTTGTTGTCTTCTTCGGTTCCTAATCAATTCTGGGGTGAAGTCATTCTTACTATTGTCAATTTGATCAACAAAGTTCCATCCTCTATCACTTTAGGTTTATCTCCCTTTGAGAAACTTTATGGTTGTTACCCTGATTATTCATCTCTACATCTTTGGTTGCACTTGCTTCCCCTGACATTGCTTCCCCTCCTCCTATTGTCACTCAAGATGCACCTGAGACTGTGGATCTGGCTCGATAATCCCAATGCCCTCTTAAATCTACTCATCTACCAGAATTTGTTTATTCTACTTATTCTCCCTCTTTTACTTCGTTCTTAGCTTCTATACACTCTCTATCTGAACCTTCTTCTTATAAAGAAGCAGTCACTGACCCTCTTTGGCAGCATGCTATGAGTGTGGAACTCTTCTGCTTTGCAAAATACCCATACATGGGATTTGGTTCTGCTTCCCAATGGTAAGTGTAACACCCCGAAATCATTGGCCGAAGAGAAGGCGAAAAACGCCAATAGTGCCCCACACGACCCTCCGTGCGAGTTGAGTCGCGCCGGGAACTGTATGAGGCTATGTTTGCTTGCGACTCCAGAGGCCCGCGTGACTCTCCGCGCGAGTCGATCTACGCCAGTGCTCGCGCACGAGCACTGTGCGTATTGATAAGAATAAAACCCGCCTCCCTCCCCATTTTCACCAAATCCCTCAAATCCCTTCCCATTTTCTCTCCCAAAACGACCCCTCACCCTCTTAACCGAACCCTAACTTATATTTTGGTAGGGGGGGGGGGTTTCCTCCTAAAATCAAATGATTCTTCATCATCTAGAAAGCTTTGGAAGCTAACACTATAACCCTTTCATCTTCATCTTCTTCACCAAGCTTTCTAGGGTTCCATCCAACCCTTTTCATCATTTTGAATATTTGGGAGTTGTGGTTTATTTTGGGGATCTAGGAGAAGTATTGTTGATGGATTCAACTATGGCAAAGGTAATATTCTCTTTTCTTCATCTAAGTGTTTTGGGTTAAGATGAATTATATTCATGTAAAATGTTTGGGGAACAATTCTACATGATTGAATATGAATGTCCATGGTTGGAAATTCATGGATCTAGGTTTTTGGAAGTTTTTGGCTTGAGGATCCAAGTTTCTTCAAAGGTGCTCAAGTTAGGGAAAATCTAGATTTAGCCTAAATCTAGCAAGGTGAGTTCAAATTGATTTGTGAAAATGTTGTACATGCCAAAATGTTCATTTTAAAGTGTTTATGTATTTTACATGAAATTATCAAGGTTTGAGTCATTTAATGGGTTTTCATTATTTGAAGTGTTTAGCTTTATAAACCTTGTAAAACACCCATGTTTGGGATTTTTGGGCATTTTGATAAATAAATCATAAGTATATGTATTTTAATGATTTATCTTATGAATGAAGATCTTTTTGTATAAACACGCTTTTAGTGTGTGTTTGGAGAAATGTTTTGTTCTTGTGTTATGGGACGTTTTGAAAGAATAAATGGTGTAAATTTATTTGGAAAATGGTTTGTCTCAACCAATGATGAGTTTTGGGTTAATCATATTTTTGGTCGTTGCGTTTGCATAACCGTTGGCTAATTGTTTACATTGACTTTTATTGTACGATAAAGTAAATTGGGGAGCTTCGGCTCGATTTTTAACTAAATTGAGTCTTAGGGACATTCGTCTGGTTTTAATATCCGGCACGTTGTGGAGTTTTAAGTATGATGGCGGTTATTGCGCATCATTTGAGAATTACATGTTTTGAGTGCGTTGGTCATTCAATTGGAGTCATGTATTGTTATAGACTGTAATGTAATGGATCCATATACATATGAGTCGGTCTTTAATATTTTAAAGGGGATATTATTTCATGTTGGGACCATGATTAGTTATAGGGTGATTGAGGGCCTCATTGTGCTATTAACCCCGTGATGTAATTTTTGAGTCTGTTTTTATTGGATAGTCATTTCCTATTTGTAGCTAGTTAAGACATTGGACCTTAGGATGGCAATTTGGTACGGTTATGTGGGACCGGATACTAGCCCTAGATCGTAAATGTAATCCTAATGAATGAGTATGACTAGGAATCATTGGGTTCCCTCCCCCACATCTGAGTACGAACCGGCGAGTTCGTGGCCTCGATCCTAGTATTAGGAGTGCTCACGGGTTAGGTTGATCGGGTTGAAGGCATTTCAACAACCCAACCCAATGTTGGCGGTTTGAGAATTTTCAACCCAACCCGGTCGATTTGGTCGGGTTGTGTTTAAACAAAGTAAAAACAATATTGAAAACATAAAAATAAGAAAAAATTTCTTTGAAATACGATTCAACATTCAAAAGAATATACGAGTTCATCAAATATTTAGGTATTACATATAACTTTCCAATAATGTCCTCTTATGAGTTCCATTACTCGTTATTGCCTAATTGTTTTTGGTAACTTATACATATTAAAGGGAAATATAAATAAATTTAGAGAAGACGCTAAAACATTTATTGGGTTATCGGGTTGGTCGGGTTGCTTTGAGCCTAACCCAATAGATTCGGGTTGTTCTAATTTTGAATCGATTATATGTCGGGTTACCTCGGGTTGATTTTTTTCCGGATTGGTCGAGTTGGGTTGATTGGGTTGGTCGGTTTTTTGAGCACCCCTACCTAGTATGGTGAGCTCAATAACTTGGAATGTGGTCTACTTTTGTGTTCTGCTACTAGCCATGGAATTCAGGCCTCTACCGTCACCGAAAGGTGTTGTTTTGGGTATTTAGTCTTATCCATGTTTCCGGTGACATTTGAGTATGGGGTTTTCTCCTTATGTTATAATTTTAGGGTTTGAGTCTTACTCGTATTTCGGTAGTTGAACAATAAAGTTTTTACTCTTGTCTTCATAAATTGGGAGTTTGATTTCTATTCACGTTTTGAGTGAGTTTTGAGTGGCATCACCTTATGAAAGAAAGTTTTGTAAGTGACGTTCATCTTTAAAAATGTGAGATTACTGGAAAAGGGTCACCTTCATATTTATAGTAAATCATTTTGAAAGATTTTGATTTAAGTCGCGTCCTTTCCTTTTACAATATATTTTATCCATGTTGAAAACTCTTGAACTCACTAGGCATTAGCCTAACCTTTTTATTTGTCAACATGTGCAACATGTTCCGGTTGAGAAGAGTTCTAGTGACACCATGAAGAGAGGAGTGCTAGTTGTGCTCGAGAAGTGAATATCTTAGTGAAGTCTTCCGCATTGTTTTAGGGAAGAGCGATTGGTATTTGGGTTAAGTAACACCTGACTTCTGTTTAGTCTTTGTATATAAGACTGGAGTTTATAATTGTTGTGGTGAATGATAGAATTTTAAATTAAGGTATATGGAGTTTTGATTTATAAGTGGAAGTTTTGTCCTTTATTTGATTTTATATCGAGGTTTTTAATTAGTTGCTCTTACCAAATTTGAGGGTGTTACAGTAAGTGTTGGTTCCCGATGGGTATATAAAACCAAGACCGAATCTGATGGATATGTTGAACGTTACAAACCGGTCTTGTAGCTAAGAGCTTCACTCAGGAATATGGCTTGGACTTTTAGGAGACTTTTGCTCCTGTAGCCAAAATGACTAAAATTCGCACCCTTATATATGTTGTTGTTGTTGTTGTTCGAAAGTGGAATATTTCACAAATGGATGTTAAGAATGACTTTTTGAATAGTGACTTAAATGAGAAGGTATACATGGTTCCTCCTCTTGACATTCCTTATAAAACTGGTGAAATTTGCAAGATTAGAAAAGTTTTATATGGGATTAAACAGGCCCCACGAGCTTGGTTTTAAAAAAAATCTAATGTTATTCTGTCTCTTGGATTCTCTGCAAGTGAACATGATTATGCTCTCTTTGTCAAACATACTTCTACAGATCGTATATTGCTTTTGTTATATGTTGATGATATGATTATCATCGGTGATGACTTTCAAGGAATTCATACCTTAAAGTTGGAATTAGCTGCACAGTTTGAGATGAAAGATTTGGGTCCTCTTTGATATTTCTTTGGTATTGAAGTTGCTTCATCTCCCAGAGGTTATTTGCTTGCTCAATCTAAATATACAGCTGAAATTATTGAACGAGCTCGTCTCACTGATACTCATGTTGTGGACTCTCCTTCTGAATTGAATGTCGATTATTCTCCCACTGATGGTTCTCCTCTCAAAGACCCTACCTTATACCGTACTATAGTTGGCATCCTGGTTTATCTCACTATTACTTGACCAGACTTGCATATGATGTTCACATTGTCAACCAGTTTGTTGCAGCTCCGACTTCTACTCATTGGATAGATGTTGTGTGTGTCTTACGTTACCTTCGAGGTACCATGTTTTGAAGTGTCTTGCTATCATTCACATCTTCTCTAGAACTGTGGGCATACTCTAATGTTGCTTATGCATGTGATTCTACATAACGTCAATCTGTTACAGGTTTCTGTGTTTTCTTGGGAGACTCACTTATTTCTTGGAAAAGTATGAAACAATCTATGGTTTCTCTTTCTTCCACTGAAGTTGAATATTGTGTTATGGCATCTACTTTCAAGGAGATTATTTGGTTGTGTTGGCTACTTACTGATAAGGGTGTCTTCCATCATCATCCCACTCCTATATATACTATGACAATCGTAGTGCCATTCAGATTGTTCACGACTCGGTTTTCCATGAACGCACAAAGCATATCGGGGTTGATTGCCACTTTACACGTCTCATCTAAAACGTGGCACTCTTTCCTTACTGTTTGTAAATTCTACTTTGCAACTTGCTGACTTCTTTACGAAGTCTCACCCGATCTATCGATTCCGCTTCCTTGTTAGCAAACTCTCGATGCTTCTTGCACCAACATCATGAGTTTGGGGGATGTTAGATAGTATAGGGGGCTGTTGTCTCTTTATGTATTGTTGTTGTACCCTTTATTATTACCATCTTTTCTAATGAAAACCCTAGCCGTTTCTGGTAATTCCCTTTCGTCTCTCAATGTTATCAAACGTATGGGGTTGATTATCAAGAGACTTTCTCACTCGTAGCCAAGATGGATACAATTAGAGTATTACTATCTCTTGCAGCTCATCGTTGATTGGCCATTACATCAACTTGATGTTAAAAATTCCTTTCTCAATGGCGATCTTCAAGAATAAGTGTACATGGACGTCCCTCCATGTTATACACCTTCAGATAATGGAATGGTGTGTAAATTGCAACATGCATTGTATGGCTTGAAACAATCACCACGAACTTGGTTTGGAAGATTTAGCATAGCGATGAAGAAATATGGCTTCAAATAAAGTAACAATGATCACACTTTATTCTTAAAGTATCGGAAGGGTAAGGTAATTGCCTTGATAGTGTATGTAGATGATATGATTATTATAGGAGACGATAAAGAAGAAATTTATCTCCTTCAAAAGCGATTAGCAACTAAATTTGAGATGAAAATTTTGGGAGGACTCAAGTATTTCTTGGGAATTGAAGTTGCAAGGTCTAAGAAGGGTATATTTTTGTCTCAAAGGAAATACGTATTAGATTTGCTAGCCGAAGTTGAAATGTTAGAGTGTAAACCTGTGGATATTGCAATTGTTCAAAATCATAAACTTGGAGAGTATCCGGATCAAGTACCAACAAACAAGGGTAGATATCAAAGGCTGGATGGTAAACTCATCTATCTATGGCATACTCGTCCAGATATTGCATGTGTTATTAGTGTAGTAAGTCGGTTCAGGCATAATCCAAGTGAAAGCCACATGAAAGCAGCGATACTAATATTCGATACTTTAAATCATCTCCTAGAAAGGGCATTATGTTCTCAAAGCATAATGGTCAATTGAATGTTCATGGATATACAGATGCAGATTAGGCCGGCAAAATCATGGGAGGAAGTCTGCATCAAGATTATTTTACGTTTGTTAGAGGGAACCTTGTAACATAGAGGAGCAAGAAACAAAAGGTCGCAGTTTTGTCAAGCGCCGAAGCTGAGTTTAGAGGAATGGCTAAAGGTATGTGTGAACTTCGTTGGCTAAGAAAGCTACTTAGGGTGCGTTTGGTACAGAGAATGGAATTGCAGAGAATGAAATTGCAGAGAAAGAGAATTGGTCTGGAGAATAGGAATTGACTCTCCTGTTTGGTAGCACAGAGAATTCAGCAGAAAATGTAACAGGAAATCATTTCTCTTGTTTGGGAGCACAGAGAAATGTAACAGAGAATTCAATTTTGAAAAGTCTAACATCAAATCATCAATGATGGAAGTGAGCTCTTTTGGGGGATCAACCGGCTGTAATCAGTCACATTTGCAATTCATACATTAAAACAAAAAACTTCAACAATACCCTTTCTTTCTCTTAAAAATTTTTGCAAAGTCTAACAGAAACAAATCATCAATGATGGAAGTGAGCTCTTTTGGGGGATTTCCAACCCAACAGAAACAAATTCACTGACATTATTATCATATATAATTTTTGACCAACCCCATACAAAAACAAGAAATCATGAAATTAACTGCAGAAATACATATACATTTTGATTTCCAACCCAACATACAGATACATTTTGATTTCCAACCCAACCAAATACAGAAATACAGATCCCTTATCTAAACCTAACCAGATACAGAAATACAGAAATACAGAAATAAAGGAAGATACCTGCAGAAATGAAGGAAGATTGAAGGTGAGAGAGAGCGAGAGCGACGTGAGAGAGAGCGAGAACGCCGTTGACAGGGTCTCGCCGGTGAGAGACAGCGAGAGCGACGTGAGAGAGAGCGAGAGCGCCGGTGAGAGAGAGCTCGGTGGAGAGGGAGAGCGACGATCTGAGAGAGAGAGAGGCGTGAGTTTTTGAGGGTTTATTTCTCCGTGTATTGTTTTCTCAATTCCAGGGAATCCAAAATTTCATTTCCTAGCATTTCTTTCATTTTAGAAGGAATTAAAAGTAGGGAAATAGAATTGGTTTATTTCTCATTTTTCTTTTCTCTGAGTTACCAAACAATTGAAACATAATTCATTTCCATTTCTCTGTCTTCAACCCTTTGTACCAAACACACCCTTAAAGAAATCGAGTTTCCTCCCAACGGTGAGATGGATATCTATTGTGACAATAAAGTTGTTGATGTGTGTTTTAATATTTATACCGCAAGCGTATAGGAAATGTAGCATACGAGTAGATCACAGGGAGGCGATGGACTAAACACGGACTCGTTATAGACTATGACCTAGCTACGGGAATTATCAATAGTTTGATTTTTTTTATTAAATTAATAAAATAAACAAACAAAAGAAGGAAGCAAAACAAAATTATCGCACATTGGGTAATGCTAACTTTAGATTTCGGTAATGGTAGGAATTCCTTATGCAAAATTACTTCAACCCTCTTTCGAGGTGGAAAAGTTTTTCTAACCCAAGACTCATATTTATTTTCGCAATATTTGTACGTTGGGAAGAAACATTATAATTTAAAACGAATATTTTCCCCAATCAACATCCCTAAAATTTTTCATATTAAGACTGTTGTCATTGATCAATTTAATCTAAGTAAAAGACCAAACATTCGTTCGTATCTAAAACTAATCGAAATTAACTAAAGACGTTTTATAAAAATCGGTTAATCAAACATTAACTTTCATTATATGAAAAATCAACCAATTAAAACTCAATGTTTATTATAAAAACAATTGATCAATACCACAACGTCTATCCAAAGTGATGATTACACAAATGAACGATAAATAAACTATGGAAAAAAAACGGAAACATAAATCTAATGACGCAATAAAATTAATCTATGAACACTAAAGATCGATCCAAGGGAGTGTCATTTTCCAAGAATCGTTTCTAATCTATGAAAACAGTAAAATGAATTTAAGAACGAAGCAAGAAATAAATATAAGGAGAAAAATGTTAACAATAATTTAACTAAATAATAAATCCAAACATGAAAATAAAAGAGTAACATAAATCTAAAGTAGAGAGGAAAGAAAACATTACAATGGATGTCGGATATCGATCTAGAATCTGTCACATTCAATCTTCAATCTTAATCCATAATAAATTAAACTTAACCTAGTGATTAGAAGAGAAATGAGATGGAAAAAAGCTTAGAACTAAAAAACCAAAAACATTGCCCCCATCAAAGTGAGAAAAAAAGAAAGAAGTGAAAACCTAAAACCTAAAAAGAAAAAAAGAGTGAGAGATTGGAAAAAAAAAAAGACGGCTCCTTTTTTAAAACAAAGAGGGATTATTTACAAAATCCCTAAAATCTCTTATTGAAAAGAATGTTTCCAAATCAGCCCTTTAACTTTGCTTCTGTTTCAAAAACAACCTTCATGCTTTCGTTTACTTCAAACTTGATATAACTTGGCTTGAAAACTCGGTCTTCTTGCATTTTAGTCATCTAACTTTCCTCCATATTTCATGATTTTGTCCACTAGCAAAACGTTGATCCGATGCTCCATAAATTATCATTATCCATGTCCACATTTCAACCCAAAATACCTATCAAAACACAACAAAACCACAAAAAAACTAATGTAATATCCCCAACGATGATTATACGAAAATGAAGTAAAAATATAATAAAATCTACGTGCAAACAATTAAACTAGATGCAAAATGCAATTATAAATTAATATGAATGCATGCACAAAATGCACCTAACAACTGCAATTGCAATTTCCGAAAATCCCGTCCAACACGATCACACGAAACATGTGGAGATAGATATACATTTTATTAAAGAAAAGCTTGAAGCAAACAAATTCAGGTTCCTTTTGTGAAATCAGAAGATCAATTGGAGGATATCCTTATAACAGGAGAGTGCTTCATAGCTCACTTGACAAATTGGGCATGCAAGACATCAAAGCACCGATTTAAGGGGGAGTGTTGGCGTGAGCTATCAATCAATCAAGAGAAATTCAAGGCTCCAAAAATTTGTATTGTCTAAGCAAATAAGGACGTTTGAATGATAGTAGGAAAGTTTTGTATAACAAATATTTTATTGGTTTATATAGTCTCCTGATGTTTATGTATCCCTGTAATAGCATATGAAATAATTAGGAGATAAAATTTCTTACAAAGAGGAAACTCAAAAATACTTCCATAGATCAATACCAGAAAAAGTTGTTTATGAGATTAATTGGTTTCTATAAAGAGGCATCGATCCATTTAGTTGTGATAACATCCATCTTTGTGCCATTAAATTTTATTTAGTTTTAATTAACTAGGTGCATATGATTTATTTGAAACTCATCCTTTACAATCATTTCCTTTCCAACTTGCAGAAAATCAAAATTTCACTCCGCATTCCCCAGCACCAAGTGAAGTTGCTAATCATCGATAACATGGTTGCTCGTGTTTTGGGATGAGTTAACTTATTTTAATTCTCTAGTGGTATCTTCTAATGGTGAATGTTTTTATGCAACTATCAAATTGTTCGCTTTCGAGTTTCCAACTTCTTTGAAAGAAATTTAAATTGGTTTATGTTGTACATATATATTCATTTCTTGACAAAAAATTAACCCAATATTTATTGCTACTTAAATTGAATAAAGATGGAAAACAAACCAAAAAAAAAAAAAAACCCTATGCAAGATAATATGTTAAAAAATTGCATTAATTTAGAGGTATTGATCAGCCCACTGTATGCGACTACTTAATTTATTGCATGTTGCAAGTGAAAGACAAATAACTACAACGCATATCAGCGTGTTTTATGCTCATACATAGTTATATTATAATTTCAAGTTGTACTTATAATATATAACTAGAAAACTTGAATGCTGAAAGAAAAAGAAAACAAAAACACGAAACGTTGGAACCAAAAAGTTATAAAAAAGAATCACAAGATTTTAATAACTTCAAAAAAAACATATATATATACTTTATCATATTTGCAAATGACAGAAGCTGCTAGGAATATACGTTTTATTATAAAGTGCAAATGGAAGCCGGCTGCTAGGACCTACTTCTCCATTATCCTCTAATATTGAGACTGGAAATATATTCTGATTTACACACAATACTCTCAGTCAATGCCTTTGTTGCAGATTTTCATCGAAGACCAAAGAAAGAAACAATCTTTCGTTTTCCAAATCGTTGTTGGTGAAATCTTTCTTGCGGAATTCATCACAGTGTTATTTGAGAAGTTGTCCTCTGTTGACTTAATCAGGCTTGCTCGATCTGAAGGACTCTATTCTCAGTTGAACAAATGGAACAATACCTTGCAGATCCAACTTGTGCTTGCTGATGCTGTTAGAGAAACAGGGGCAAAAAGGGAATCGATCAGTTCACTGGATTTCTTGAGAATTGTGTAGGTCACTTTCCGAATTGGTATTTTGACCCTATGCTTGGGTTGCACTGAATCCAATATGGGATAAGAATCAAGACACAATCCTTTTTGGGCACAAAAACGAGAGCAACTTTGCTGGAGAGTATGAAAGGATTGTTCAAAAGCGTGAGTCTAAACATAAGTATATATTGTATATATACTAGTCTCATTCGCAAAATAGAAAAATAACTGAAATGTCAGTGATGGAAAATTATTAGTTATTATGGTCGGTTACAACCAATTTAGCTAAAATTAAGGGCCGGAAATAACTGATCATTAAATGTTCAGTAACTGCAGAACAGAGACGCCCACCAGAGCCTCTATCGTGAGCACCAGAGGCTCTGCCGTGAGCCACCACAGGCTCTATCGTAAGCCATCAAAGGCTCTACCGCAAGCCATCAGAGGCTCTGCAGAAATAGGCATCAGAGCCTCTTCAGAGAGCCTCTGACCACAGCCAGGGGCTCTGCCCTTTGGACCCCGCAAGGGGTGTTACCCCTTGACTCTGCAAGGGGGGGCGAGTACCTTGACCCCCGCCATTTCGTCATGTCCGGGATCAAACTCGTCTTATAAAAAGTGTGCACTCCGCACCACCTAACTTGTATTTGATCACAGTTTGAAACACATTAGTACTCGTGTTATAACCAATTACACTTAAATGCCCGGTAACACTAAAATCACCAACAGATGCAGGGCAGAAACACTTGAGAGAGAAAGCTATTCAATTATGGTTGCATAAACTTGAGCATTTGGCTTACGACATAGATGACCTCCTTGATGATTTGGCCACTGAAGCTATGAGGCGCAATTTGAATGAACAATTTTCTGCCAACACTAGTAAGGTATTCAAGTTCATTCCAACTTGTTGTACAGATTTCACTCCTCATACCATTGGGTATGGTCATAAAATAAGTTCTAAACTCTATGAGGTTACAACGAAATTGCATAATCTTGTACACGAGAAAAATATTCTGGGTTTGAATAATATTTTTGAAAGGTCAAATAGAGCAAGTAAACGATTGGAGGAAACTTCGTTGGTTGATGTATCAAAAAGTGTGGGTCGGAAAGGGAAAAAGGGGCAATGCTTGGGAAGTTGTTGGGGAATGACTCATGTAGTGAAAATGTTAGCATCGTGTCCATAGTCGGCCTAGGAGGAATTGGCAAGACCACTCTCACCCAAGTTTTGTACAATGAAAGGAAAGTGAAGGATCGTTTTGAACTCATGTCATGGGTTTGTGTTTTGGATGAGTTTGATGTCTCTAATATTAGCAAGGCTATTTTTAAAGATGTGGGTGGAGATGACAAAAAGTGTGAAAATCTAAATCAGCTTCAGTGGTCTTTACAGAAAAGCTTTCAATGAAAAGGTTCCTACTTGTTCTAGACGATGTCTGGAATGAAGACTGTAAGGAGTGGGAAGTCCTCCAATGCCCTTTTGTTGTAGGGGCACCAGGAAGTAAAATTATCGTGATAACACGGAAAACCACAGTTGCATTGCTGATGGACTTCATTCAAGCTTACCCTCTAGAGCTTTTGTCAGATGAAGAAGCTCTATCTTTATTTGCTCAACATGCATGGGTAAACAAAACATCAATTCACATCCCAACACTTACTTAAATTGCAATGTGAAGGGATCATGAAGAAATGTGGTGGATTGCCTTTGGCTTTGATAACAGTTGGAAGGGTGTTGAGAACAAAAAAGGAAGATGAAGAATGGGATGAGTTGTTGAATAGTGAGATATGGAATTTACAAAATGAAGGTAAGATTCTTCCGACTCTAAAATTGTACTACTATGATCTCCCACCACATCTTAAGCAGATGTTTGCGTATTGCTCGTTATTCCCCAAGGACTACATATTTGATAAGGATGAACTAGTCCTACTATGGATAGTAGAAGGGTTTTTGTATGAGTCAAGTGGCAGCAAGTCAATGGAGAATTTAGGTCGTGAGTGTTTTGAAGAGCTAAAGTTAAGGTCATTTTTTCAGCATTCAAATGATGATATGTCGCAATATACAATGCACAACTTGATAAATGAATTGGCCACGAGTGTTGCAAGCGAGTTTTTCTTTACTTTGGATGATAAGATTAATGTTTACGGCCAGAATCAAGCTTTGGATAGGTTCCACCACCTTTCATTTATTCGTCAAGATTACGGAGTATACAGAAAGTTCAAAGCATTACAAAGAGCAAGATGTCTACGAACTTTCTTAGTTGTGTCAATAATGTTAGAGAAGTGGCAATTTTTCCGCTTATCAAACAAGGTTCTTATCGAACTACTTTCCCAATTACAATAGCTAAGGGTGCTAAGCCTAAGTAGTTATGCAATCACAGAGATACCATGATCCATTGGTAGTCTCAAACATATGCATACCTCAATTTTTCCAAAACATGTATTAGATGTTTACTGGAAGAAGTCGGTGACCTTCATAATCTACAGAGCTTGTTGGTTTCTCATTGTTTTGAGTTATCTATCTTGCCAAAAAGTTGTGTAAAGTTAAGAAACTTATGGCATATTGACATTACTATTACTCCAAAGTTGATCAAGATGCCATTAGGAATTGAAGGGTTGAAAGGGGTATAAAATATATCCAAAGTCATTATTGGCAGAGCTAATGGGTTCAAATTATCCAATCTTCTTGGCCTATTACATCTTCAAGGTCAACTTTCCATTCAGGGTTGCACAGGGTGATAAATGCAATTCATGCAAAAGAGGCCAACTTACAACTAAAGAAGGGTCTTTATGGGAGATGGAATGGAGTGACGTCTTTGATGATTCTCGGAATGAAATAATTGAATATGAAGTACTTGAAGGACTAAGGCCTTATACTAAGTTGAGAAGTCTGAAAATTTTGTACTACATGGGTATGAAATTTCCTAGTTGGGTCGGAGACTCCTCATTTGCTTGCTTAACACAGCTTACACTACGTGGCTGTTAGAGTTGTTCATGTTTACCCACACTTGGACATCTACAGTCACTTGAGAAGTTGTTTGTTCAAAGCATGAATGCATTGAAGATATTGGGATCGGAGTTGCTAATTGGACTTACTAATTCATGCCATGGATTGCATTCCCGTCACTTGAAGTTTTGGAATTTAAAGATATGCAGGGCTGGTAGATATGGTCAACTAATGATGGTGGGAATGATAGAACTTCTGGATTGTTTCCTTGTCTTCGTGAGATTTCTATAATAAAATTCCTGAAACTAGCTGTAGTGGCAATTGAAACAATGTTGTCACTTCGGGTTTTACGTATACGAGGATGTTCTATAGCGGTATTAAGAAACATGGTTAATGTGTCTCCATCAGTTCTTAGATTGACAATGGTGAACATTGAAGGACTTACTCAACTAGACGGAGATGTTTGGAACATCTTGGAGGAGTTAAATATCTATGCTTTAGAGAGTGTAATAAACTTAAATACTTGTAGGGAGTCAAAACCGGAGGCATGCGAGATTCTAAAGAGTTTATGGGATTTGAGAGTAAAATTTTCTCAAAAGTTGCTATCATTGGTGGAAAAAGAAGCTACTTTGGGAATGAGCTTGAAATTCATCAGACATGTGGATATTTCCAATTGTCTGAAACTAGAGACTTACAATTGTCCAAATAGTATTGAGAAGTTGGTTATATCTAGTTTTCAAGTAGTTACATCCTTGACCTTCCTGCCGCTCACATCCACTTTTGGAGAGATTCGACATTACATCATCTCATAATTTCGAGGCAAGTTGGCTTCTTAACAACTTCTTGTCATCACTTGGACGCCTTTTCCTCAACGACGTGTCAAATCTAAGGTCGTTTCTTGAAGGATGCTTAGTTCATCTAACCAGATTGAGACTTATAAGATATTGTTAGAGCACAGATTTGTTGGATTCAAGATCATAAATATTGAAGATGAAAGTTCAAAAAGTCAAAGTTGGAAAGTCAACTCTTAGTGAAAGTCAAAGTTAATTTGTTAATAAAAGTCAAAGTCAACATTTGTATTTTGTTTGTTTCTTTGTATTTGTATGAGGGTATAAATACCTTGTTTCCTTTGTAAGTAAAGAGTAACAAACAATTAAGATAGCAACTCATTTGTGAGAATCAGATTAGAGAGAGAGAGCTTATGAGAGAAGAACTGTTTTAGATATATCATTCTAGTGAGAGAGTATAGAGAGAGAAAGTGATATTTGTAATTGTTTGAGATTTAATCAAAGACTTGTGATTTCGATTCTTATCTTGATTGTTTGTAGCAATTAGAACTTGAATCTAGGACTAACAATTGGTATCAGAGCAGATTAGAATTCAGAAAATAGATCGAATTTGGAGATTTTTTTTTTCTTGAACGAGAAAGTTTCTGTTTGATTTCTATTTTTCTTGTTCTTGCACAATTAAATCAAGAATTTGATGTGATTGTGTGCAGCTTATCAATAGGATCAAGTTTCGTTCAGATCACATAGGAAAATTTCAACTCTAAATTGATCAAATTGTGTTTTTCGTGAAACTCGAAGTCGAACACTGTAATTGCACTTGAACACTGTATTTTTTCGATTGTTTTTTGTAAATTCAGTATTGTAATTGTGTTTAGTATGGCTTCGTGAAGATATTGTACAAGTTTTAGATTCAGAAATCAAGATTTACTTGATTTTTGATCGATCAGACCAAGAACACGCAAGGAAAGTCGAAGAACGTGCAAGATCTATAAAACGCGCAAGTTCATCGAAAGAACGCGCAAGCTTCATCTGGAAGAACTCGCAAGTCGAAGGAAATTGATTTTTGGACAAAACGCGCAGAGGGTTATCTGCGAGTTTTAGAAACGCGCAATTCGAAGTCTGCGAGTTTGAAAATCTTCGAAATTTTTCTAAGTATTGAAACGCGCAAGTAGGCATTTGCGAGTTCAGGAAACGCGCACGTCTTTATCTGCGAGTTCCAGCGGAACAGTATTCTACGAGTTCATTCGGTCTGCTAGTTCTCAAAACACGCAACCCTTTGTTTGCGAGTTTCCCAAACGCGCATGTCTCAGCCTGCGAGTTTATCAGTGAATAGTGATCTGCGAGTTTAGGTGTCTGCGAGTTTTATGCTTTAATAGTGATTTGCGAGTTTCTATACTTAGACAAAATTTTCAAAACTATAGCGGGACCCCCGTGCTAAGTCTGCAGAGGGGGAACAAAGTTCTGATTGTGATCTACTGTTTCTAAATTTCTAACGATCATTTTTCAAGTTTTTTTTGTAACAGATAATTCAAGATTAGATATTTTTCTGATGATGATGAAACGAAGATTGAAAAGCTCAAATTAGAGAACACAAATCTTGCTTCATCTGTTGAGTTCTACTCAAAGATGTCAAAGAGATATTCTGATGACAGGACGCTATTGAGAGAAGAAGTTAGTGCATTAAAGATTGTAAATGAAGAACTTATGAAACAAACTTCTGAGCTGAATGTTGAAAAATTACTGAGTTTAGAAGGTGAAAATACTAAGTTGGAAGGAAAGATCTCAGATTTGGAAGAACAACTTGCCCAAGTTCAGATACAAGCAGAGTCAGTCCAGAAGTATGAGAAGAAAACTAAGGATTTAGAAACTATGAATGAAGATCTGAATAGAAAGATTTCTGTTATGGAGAAAAAGCTTGTCAAAGACAAATCTGATTTTGAAAAAGAAAGATCAAAGTTTGGACAAAAGTTCTCAGAATTTTCCAGAAAATGTGCTGACGAGAAGAAGACGGTTGAGCTTAAATGCATTAAACTTTCTCAACAAGTTTCTGATTTTGAGAAATTGATTATTTTGGAAAGAGAAAAGTTTGCCAAGGAGAAAAAGGCAATTGAACAGAAGAATGTAGGGATCTTCAAAGAAATATTCGGTCAAAGAACAAATGCTGAAAAGGATTTTGAAGAAGAAAGACTGATGGTTGAGACAGAGATAAAGAAGCTTACTGAGAAGCTATCTGAACTATCTGAAAGCGCATTGAAGGATCAGAAAGCGAAGTCTGAGTTTAAGAGAGAGATTGACCAACTTGTCCGAGAAAGAGACAGTTTATCTTCAAAGATAAAAGAGCTTGAAAAGGTTATTTCCAAGGTGGTGGTGACTGAGCACACGACTCGAGAGTCACAAATCCACACACCTAGAGATGATCCAGCTGATTCTGAATGCTCATTCAAGACAGCTGCAAGCTCACATCAGAAATCTGTTTCTTGAAGAAGGTCAGTTAAATATTATGATCAGATTCGTACAACTAACATTTTCTATGATAGAAATATAGATGGTTCAGGTACACATCGTAGAAGAAGGAGATACAAAGAAGAAGAACTGGTCTGGAAGAAGAAACCAGTTAAAGATGAAAAGAAAGATGAACTGAAAAGAAAGAAGTTATGTGTACATACACATAAAGCCAAGAAGAACAATGCACGTAAAGGTAAACCTGATCATATCTACCCTAGAGATCAATTAATAAGGTTGTCAGGTAATAAATACTATTGTTCTTACTGTCGTATACATGATCATGTTCACAAATCAAGTGATCATTACTGGTATGGTTTTTATTCAATTACTCCCATAAGAACTGCAACTAACACATATGGACCCAAATACCAGTAGGTACCAAAGCCAAAAAGTGAATTTGTGTTGCAGGCACCTACAGTCAAGGGGGAGTAAGAGAACTAAGGCTTCTAAGTAAATCATCTTAGAACCCGTGCCTCAACGGAGTTTGACTTCTAAACACAACATTTTAGGACTCGTACTTCAGTGATCAAAAGATGTGATACTCCTGGGCTGATATGAAGATGTACTCCGTTACTCAGATGATGAAATCAACCTTCAAGGGGGAGTACATATGTTTCTGGAAATATGTATTCGGAAGATATGACGAACTACCCTTCAGAAGGAGTTGTAGATCTCTATCATGTGCTTTTAATGACAAATTTCAGATGCATATTTTCAGGGGGAGTATGAATTATGATTTCTGATTATTTCAGATCAGAACTCGTACTTTAATTGTTTTACTGCTTTATGTCTTTTACATTTGAATAAATTTTGTGAATAAAATTGCTTTGACATGACTTTGAGACTTGTGCAGAATGAGAGAAGCTATCAAGATCATATCTTTATGACTTCAACTGACTTCATGAGATTTAAGACTGCATAGAAAGGTTAAATTTCTTATCTTAATCTCATATATGGTTGAAAGAATGACGACTTTCAATCATAAGAAAACATACTCTTAAACGTTCAAACCACTTCCCGATTCTTAAAAAGATTTTATAATTTGGAAGTGTGATTTTAAACGTTTTCATTTTATCTTGTGCTTACATGATTACAAACCGTGTGTTTCCAAAGATATATACTTGCGTATTATCTTTTCTATATACTTTCAAGTATTCACACACACCGGTTTGACTTTTTGTTCAAAACGTTATTACCATGTCTCAAATTTGACATATTTTTCGATGGTAAGACACCCCGCTTGTACTTCAATGATTTTTTTAGCGTAATTTCATTTCGAAGCGTTCATTTCAAGAATGTCTGTATTTTGGTTCATATAGACAACATCCATTATTCTTGATCATAAGCTTTGATTGTTATATCATTCCTTTCTGATCATTTTCATACAATGTCAGATTTTCAAACAAGACTTTTGGATTCATATTCATTCATTCAATATACTTGTTTGAAAATACTTCAATGTTTAAAATGCTCATATCTTCATGATTATATCTCTGAGCATATTCACATTTGACATCTGTATATGAGTTTTAACTGATAAAGTTAAATCATCTGAGCAACACATGTTTTCTAGGACAATATGAGTTCTTTGTGCTAGGACTTAAATGAACTTCTATGGATTCACGATTACCAGTGTTTCCTACCCAAGAAGTTAATCCATAGTGATTGAGTGTGAGGAGTCGAAAAGAAATGAGTGTGGGTTGTGCGTTGAGGTAAAATGGAAAAGAGAGTTTGGTTAGATGTGAGCTTAATGATTAAAAGAAAGAGGGTGTGAGATCAGAGTAAAAGAATATCAAACTCTACACCAACTACTTTCTGAGCCGGGCAGCCACATTACTAATGTTTCACAATTCTTGGTGAACATTATTGAAACAGACAACTAGCCCATGCCAACTCTTGACAATACCCCACTAGCTACTCATTTTCTTCTCAAAAAGAAAGTGTTTCATATTTTCTGGGGACGCGACACATAATCTATCTGATTTTCATTTGAAAAATCTGGATATTGAAAAAGAAGGAAATCTGCCCCACCTTCGTACTTCAATCATGCACATTGAGTCTGTGTTTATCTACTATTGTCTCAGTGGTTTATACAATTTTTTAGCCTTAAAGCAATCATCAAGTGTTTAATTCTTTCTATCACAAGCACGAACACACAAGGAATTCGTTTCTTTGTCATAACATTCTTATAAATTGCCTTTGTGGTGTTTCGATGATTGAATGGAAGCCCTGGGGGAGTGAACATCAAAAAGCTCCTTTCCAATATGTATTCGTTACACACAGTGACTTCGTGTTACTGGCAGGCATGTTAACTGATTCATTTGTTGATTCAGGTGTTATCTTCCTATTTTGTCTGGATTTGAAAAGATCTAGATGGTGACTTGACAAGTGAATCAGAGGCTCTTGACAGATCAGAGTGGTCAAAGACATTTCTTGGGAAAGTTTTGATGACATCGATGCTCTAATCATCAAAAAGGGGGAGAAGATAAAGATTTGAAGAAATGTCCATTACAAATATTTGTTTCAAGAGATGTTTGAAGTTTAATTCAGAAATGGGAAGATAAAGAAAAAGAAATGTCCGAAATTCAAGATATGGGAGAGATGTTCAAGATTTGATTGAACTAAAAGACTTTGAAGATTTTGCTGAAATTTTATTTGTTAAAGAGGTTTTATAACCTTGGGAGAGAATTTTCTGAGCTTATCAAAGATGAACTTCATAGTGTTAAGGGAGAGATTGTAAATCATTCTTGTATCAAATGGGAGATTACAAGAGAAGATAAAGGTTGATCAAAGGGGGAGTTATTTCAATTGAGCTTAAAGAGAGAAGATTGCATTGCTAAATATTTTAGTAATGATCTTGATCCAAAGGGGGAGATTGTTAGAGCACATATTTGTTGGATTCAAGATCATAAAGATTGAAGATGAAAGTTCAAAAAGTCAAAGATGGAAAGTCAACTCTTAGTGAAAGTCAAAGTCAATTTGTTAATAAAAGTCAAAGTCAACATTTGTATTTTGTTTGTTTCTTTGTATTTGTATGAGGGTATAAATACCTTGTTTCCTTTGTAAGTAAAGAGTAACAAACAATTAAGATAGCAAGTCATTTGTGAGAATCAGATTAGAAAGAGAGAGAGCTTATGAGAGAAGAGTTGTTTTACATATATCATTCTAGTGAGAGAGTATAGAGAGAGAAAGTGAGATTTGTAATTGTTTGAGATTTAATCAAAGACTTGTGATTTCGATTCTTATCTTGATTGTTTGTAGCAATTAGAACTTGAATCTAGGACTAACAGATGTGATGACATATAATTCATTCCTAAGAAAGGTTTTGGTTTCCTTCCCCTTCTTTGCCTAAGATGTCTTTATATCCATGAGTGCTGCAAAAATCTAAAGTCATTTCCTCATGAGCATTTGCAAAGTCTCTCATCCTTGGAACAATTATTTGTACGTGATTGTCCGAGTATAGACTACTCCTTTCCTTGTGGTTTGTGGCCTCCTAATTTAAGTTGCTTATCAATAGGAGGCTTATAAAGCATATGTCAGAGTGGGAGTTGCAAAATTTCCCAACCTCACTTGTTAGATTATATATATGGGGCGGGCAAAAATTCAGGAGTGGTTTCGTTTCCAAAGGTAGAAGATGTGGAGAATAGAAACAATACTACTTCATCTTTTTTTTCTTCCACGATCTCTAACTTGTCTAATTATAACGGATTTTATGGAGCTGGAATCACTTTCGAAGGGCCTACAACGCCTCACTTGCCTCGAACAACTTGTGATCCATTTATGCCCGAAGCTTAGAGATCTTCCAGATACTCTACTTCCTTTTCTTTCACGTTTATGGGTGCAGACTTCCCGGAAACTGGAAAAAAGGTGTCATAATAATAAAGGCAACTATTGGCCCATCATCTCCCAAATCCCATACCTTATTGTTGGTGTAGATTGTTAATTATGTAATCTAGACTTGATATATTTGTATATATATATTGATAGTTATATAACTATCGGATGGTAGTTACCCAACAGAATAACACTCCTATGTATAAATATCTGATCAATTGCAATAAAAAATTGATGATGGATTATTAGTGAAATTTACAGCGAGAAAGCAACCTTCCTTTTATGCATATTTTATTGCAGTAATCTTCCTGCAATCGATTCGATATTTTGTTCTATACAACAAAGTGGTATCAGAGCCTTGTTCATCGTTGTTGATTTCGAATAGAAAACCAAAAGCAAGACTGCTCTACATGGCTTCGAATAATAATAATAATATAAAGCCCCAACTTCCGAAATTAAATGGAAGGAACAATCATCTTTGGAGTATACAGATGAAGGTTTTGTATGAGTCCCAAGATCTGTGGAACATTGTGGAGCATGGTGTAAATGAATCTCCAAACCAAAACCAAACATGTTTGTCTGTGCAACAAACCGTAGAATTAAAAGAAAATCGAAAGAAGAATGGAAAGCGTTTTTTTATTTTTATCAAGTAGTGGAAGAAACAATCTTTGAAAGAATATCGGCAGCAGTCTCATCGAAGGATGCATGGGATATGTTGTATAAAACATATCCGGGAGAAGACAGAGTAAAAACCATACGATTGCAAACGTTACGCTGCGAATTTGATAACCTTAGGATGAAAGAGTTCGAATTTGTTGAAGAATTTTATAATCGGGTGATTTTGTTGATGAATCAGATGAGATTAAATGGTGAAAGCATAGAAGATAAGAGAGTTGTTGAGAAAATACTTAGATGTTTGACCAGAAAATTTGAATATATTGTCGTACCAATTGAAGAATCGAATTTAAGGACCTATCATCTCTTTATTTAGAAAGTATCTTGGGAACACTTCAGTCCCATGAACTTCGTATGAGACAGTTTGATACTTCCCCTATAGAACAAGCATTTCAATCGCAAGTTACAACAAAGGCCAGTTCGATCGATAAAGGAAAATGGAAGATTTCAAACATAGGAAGATGACAAGGAAGAGGACGTGCAAGGGGGTCTTTTGGCTATCATAATCAAGATAATCATGGTGAAGACCCTTCTAAAGGAAGAGGACGAGGAAGGCCCCTATCACAGGTACAATGCTACCACGGTTAGAATTTTAGACATACAATCAGGTTTGTAGAAAGAAACAAGCAGATGAAAGTAAAGGGGCTACTTTTATGCATGAAAAAGAAAACAAAGATGATGATACTATGTTTATGACATGCAATGTACAAAGGACCGTTAATGATGAGGTTTGGTATATCGATAGTGCTTGTAGTAATCACATGACAGGTAACAAGCAAATGTTTATAAAATTGGATGATTCTCTCTGTAGTGAGGTTCGAATGGGCGATGAAAGACATCATTTGGTCCAAGGTATCGATGATATCCTCGTAAAAACTAATAATGGTGTAAAGAGGATATCCGACCTTTACTATGTACCGACACTTAAGCACAATCTTCTAAGTGTCGGCCAACTTTTGTTGAAAGATTTTGATGTACACTTCAAGAATTAATGGTGCCTGCGTGATCAAGAATATAAACGACAATACCCTCGTCAAGGTACAAATGACCACTAACAAAAATTTTCCTCTAAGATTTAACAAAGATATATTGTCTTCTTTTAATATGTTAGAAAGTGATAAATCTTGGTTATGGCACCATCGATATGGACATTTGAGTTTTGGCTCTTTGTCTCATATGTGCAAAAACCATATGGTTCGTAGCATGCCAAACATCAATAAAACTAACCAAGTTTGTGAAGGGTGTGCTCTTGGAAAACACACAAGAGATTCTTTTCCACATGAAAAAGCATGGAGAGCATCAAATACTCTTGAACTTATTCATTTGGACGTTTGCGGGCCGATGAGAACAACTTCTATCGGAGGAAGTCGTTGTGTCCTCACTTTTATCGATGATTATAGTTGGAAGACCTGGGTGTACTTTCTTAGAGAAAAGTCAGAAGTATTCGAGAAGTTTAAGTTTTTTAAAACGTTTGTGGAGAAACAAAGTGATCATCAAATAAAGTGCTTGCGATCAGATTGCTGAGGTGAGTATAACTCACATTATTTCGAGAATTTCATGAAGGAGAATGGAATTAGACATCAGAGAACTACAAGGTATACACCGCAACAAAATGGTGTCGCAGAAAGAAAGAATAGAACCATCATGGAATTAGCTAGGATCATGCTAAAAAGTAAAGGGTTGCCTGACAAATTTTGGGCAGAAGCAGTATCGTGTGTGGTCTATCTTTTAAACCGTGGGACGACAAGAAGTGTTAAAGATGTGACTCCTCAGGAGTTTTGGAGTGGAATTAAACCATGTGTTTCGCATTTAAGAGTGTTTGGCTGCATTGCTTACTCTCACATTCCAGATGAGAAACGTGGGAAACTCGAGGACAAGTCGTAAAAATGTGTGTTCATTGGCTATAGTGAGGTGTCAAAAGCATATAAACTTTTCAATTCAATCACGAGCAAAGTAATTATAAGTAGAGACGTGATATTTGATGAAGATAAAGCATGGATTCAGGAAAGTGAATCTAAGAAAAATGTGGTACCTGTTGTTGTGGATGAAGAAAATATTCAACATGATGCAGAGGTTGCAAATAATGGTACTAGTCAAGTTGTACCTGTTATTGAAGATGTTGTACCAAGTCCTGTTACAACAAAATTGTCTACACCTGCATCATCGTCTTCATCTTCTTCGTTTGAGTCGACTGAATCACCACCTCTAAGGATGAGGAGTCTAAATGATATTTATGAAAGAGCACAAAAAGTGAACAATGATGAGTAGGTCGATTTTGCTTTGTTTGTTGATGTTGATTCCATTGATTTCGAAGAGGCTGTTGAGAGCAGAAAATGGAGGAAAGCAATGGATCAAGAAATAAAATCTATAATGAGGAATCAAACATGGGAACTTGTCAAACTCCCACACGGTCATAAGCCCATTGGCGTTAAATGGGTCTATAAGACTAAGTTGAACGAAAATGGTGAAGTTGAGAAACACAAAGCTCGTTTGGTCGTAAAAGGGTACAGACAAAATCTTGGTATTGATTATAACGAGGTATTTGCTCCTGTGATACGGTTGGAAACAATTCGTTTAGTTATGGCTTTGGCATCACAAAATGGGTGTATAATACATCAAATGAATGTAAAATCCGCATTCCTAAATGGTGTTCTTAAAGAGGAAGTTTATATCGAGCAACCCCCTAGTTATTTTAAGAAGAACGAAGAACATAAAGTTTATCGGTTAAAAAAAGCACTTTACGGACTGAAGCAAGCACCGCGTGCTTGGTACAATCGTATAGACGGTTATTTCATGATGAACGGTTTCAAGAAGTGTCCATACGAACACACCCTTTTAATCAAGGAGAGCAAAGGTAATCTTCTTTTCGTGTGCTTGTATGTAGATGATTTAATTTTCGTAGGAAATAGTTCAAAATTGATAGAAGAGTTTAACAGATCCATGAAGCATGAATTTGAAATGACGGACTTGGGATTTCTTCATTACTTTCTCAGAATCGAGGTTAAAGAAGGGAAAAATCGGATTACTATTTCACAAAAGAAATATGCACAAGATGTGTTGAAAATGTTTCATATGGAAGATGTTGTTACAAGCTCTACACCGATGGAGTTTGGTTTAAAGTTGTCCAAGGATTCAAGAGAAAAGAACGTAGACTCTAGTCGATAGAAGCCTCATAGGAAGTCTGATGTATCTATCTGCTACCCGACCAGACATCACATACGCGGTCAGTTTACAAGTTTATGGAATCTCCTAAACAAAGCCATTGGGAAACATGCAAGAGAATATTACGTTATGTGAAGGGTACCATCGATCTCGGAATCTGTTATCAGATGGTTGATAATCCAAGACTAATAGCATTTGGGGATAGTGATTATGGGGGTAGCATAGATGATAGTAGAAGTACTTCAGGATACGTTTTCAGTTTGGGATCGGGTGCCATCTTTTGGTAATCAAAGAAACAAAAGGTTGTAGCTCTCTCTACAGCGGAGGTTGAATATATGTGTGTTTCGATGGTTGGTTGTCAAGCAATTTGGTTGAGAGTTATCTTAAAGGAACTTAAACATGTTCAAGATAAACCAACAATGCTATTTTGCGACAACAAATATGCAATTGCTCTAACTAAGAACCCGGTATTTCATGGCAAGAGTAAGCACATAAGGATCAAGTATCATTTCATACACGAGCTGGTGAATCTTGGTGAGATTGAAGTTTGGTTCTGCAAAACAAGTGATCAAGTGGCATATATGTTTACTAAAGCATTGAAGGTAGAAGATTTCAACAAGATGAAGGCTAAGCTTGGTGTTATTATACAAGTCTAGCTTAAGGGGGAATGTTAATTATGTAATCTAAACTTGATATATTTGTATATATATTGACAGTTATATAACTACCGAATGGTAGTTACCCAACAGAATAACACTCCTATGTATAAATATCTGATCAGTTGCAATAAAAAATTGATGATGGATTATTAGTGAAATTTACAGCGTGAAAGCAACCTTCCTTTTATGCATATTTTATTACAGTAATCTTCCTGCAATCGATTCGATATTATGTTCTATACAACACAAATCGATAACAGGTACATTTTCTCCGTGCACTTAGTTTTTTCGTTGTTGTTGAAATCATCTTCGTTATCCACTTATACAAAAGTACTAAAAAAGTATATATGATTATTAATTTTAATAATATTAATGTTTTTAAAACATTGCTCCAGATGATATTTGGTAAACTTGTATTCCTCTTTGAATTCGTCATGGGGTCAAGGTCGGCCAGTGAGACGATGGGGCATAAGCTAATGCGTCTTCTATAGGTATAATGTTCTCTCTTTTAAAATAAATATAATAGCTTTTTAATGCACTTGAATGAATCATGACAGCAATAAGTTATGGTAATATAAATCAGATTTGCAAAGACGATGATAATAGAGTCTATAATATTGATGTCGGATTTATGCTTTCAAGTTAAAATCCAGTGACTCTTATACAAAGGGATTTTGGTTACTTAACGTGTCATTATATGATATATGTATACAAGTGAGGCTTTCACTTGGCAAGAGTTGATCACTTCAAGAAAGAAAGTTGGTGTTGCGGCAGAAGGGGGATTAAGAGCTTTCAAGCACCAGCAAAGAAAAGAAATACTTGTTTACTTTGAAGATATGCAAAAGGATTTTTAGCCGAGAGTTCCTTAATTGTATCCATCTTATGCCTATATTCGACAACCCCTCAAAGAGAAGCATTAAAGAGTATTGAGTAGTGATCAAAAGTGTCTGCAATTGAAGACGTTTTTATTAGCCAATTATATATATATATATATATATATATATATATATATATATATATATATTTAGGAAACATATTCAGTTAGGATTGTATTGTATCCATTCCTATTTTATCTCCACAATCAGTGGTTGTATTGCTTTGTATTTCTCCCTATATATAGGGGATTGTTATTCTATAGAGATCATCGAATCATTATATCCTTCCCACAAAGCGGCTCAACTTTTCCACACCTGCTTTTTCCCTCTTTGGCCGCCACCCCTCTTATAATCATCTACGCACTTTCGGGTGCACTTGCTATCCCAACACACCCATTACTCAATCTCACAAACTTCTAACTCGCTCCATTAAATGTGTTTTCCTTGGATATCTGGAACACTTTCATGGCTATAGTTGTTATGACCCTTCTACCGGCAAAGTTCATTTGTCTCGTCACGTTACCTTTGATGAGACCTCCTTTCCCTTTGTCGACTCGTCCCCCCCCCCCCATATATGAATTCCTCAATGACCTACCTTTTCACTCGTTTTCCTACCCACCACAGCTGCCTACTTCGAACATTTCCCAGCCTTCGACCCCACCATCCTCTCCCACCGCCCCACCCCTAGCTCTCCCCTACTAACCTATTATTTCCGCCCAAAAGCGCCACCCACCAACACCGCTCCACCAGACACCACTGCCCCACCCGCCACCATTGAATAACCCGCTCACCAACCTTCATCTGACTCCCCTTTACCTTCCACCATCCACCCTTCTTTACCCCCACCTTCAAACCCAGTCGCCTCTACCCATCCGATGACTACTCGTGCCAGGGTAGGGGTTACCAAACCAGTTACCCGCCTAAACCTTCACACCACTTCCACACCTCTCATCTCACCAATTCCTACTTCTGTCCTAAAGCCCGGTCTAACCCGAATTGGTTACTAGCTATAGAAGACGAATTTAGGGTGTTACAGGCGAATAAAACGTGGGAACTAGTTCCACGACCGACAGATAGCCCTGTTATCAGATGTATGTGGTTGTTTCGCCACAAGTTTAAAGCAGATGGATCGCTTGACAGGTATAAAGCGAGACTAGTCGTCAATGGGAAATCCTAAACTATGGGCATTGACTGTCACGAGACATTTAGTCCGGTTGTGAAACCAGCTACTATTCGAACCGTTCTTAGTCTAGCAGTTTTTCAGGCATGGCTAATACATCAGTTGGACGTCAAGAACGCCTTTCTACATGGCAATCTCCATGAAACTGTTTTTATGCATAAGCCTCTAGGATTTGTGGATGCCCGGTTTCCTTCCCATGTTTGTTGTCTTAGAAAATCTTTGTATGGGTTCAAAAGGCCCCTCGTGCCTGGTATACTCGATTTGCAACCTTCATCACCTCTCATGGTTCCGAAGCAGTATTTGTGATTCTTCACTATTTGTTTATCAGCATGGTCGACATCGTGCCTACCTGTTATTATATATGGATGACATTGTCTTGACTGCTTCTAACCCTGATTTTCTACGCAACATTATTACCTCTCTTTCTCGGGAGTTTGCCATGACCGATTTGGGTACCCTTCACCATTTTATGGGTATGACTGCCACTCATGATGAGCATGGCTTATTTTTTACGCAAGCTTCTTATACTCGCGATATACTACAACAAGTTTCTATGGCTTCTTGCAAGCCTTGCACTACCCCGGTGGATACGTCCTCTAAACTCAGTACCACGACCGGAGAGCTTCTTCCCGATGGCATCTTATATCGGACTCTTGCCGGAGTTCTCCAGTATTTGACTTTCACTCGTCCGAATATTGCATATGCCGTCTAGCAGGTCTGCCTATTCATGCATGCTCCACGCGAGCCCCACTTTCAGTTCATGAAGAAGATTTTTCGGTATCTCCAGGGCACCATTGATTATGGTTTTCAGCTTGTTGCATCTCCGTCACACACCTTGACAGCTTACTCCGATGTCGACTGGGGTAGGTGCCCCGATTCTCGCAGGTCTACCTCTGGTTACTGTGTATTTCTTGGCAATAACCTTGTGTCATGGTCGTCTAAGCGATAACCTACTATCTCCCACTCCAGCGCAAAGGCCGAGTATCCTGGCGTTGCTAACGCCATTTCAGAGACTACTTGGCTTCGAAATATCTTACTTGAGCTTCACGTTCCGCTACGTAAGGCGACGGTTGTCTATTGTGACAACGTTTCTACAGTCTATCTATCACAAAACCCGGTTCAACACCAGCGCACAAAGCATGTGGAAATTGATATACATTTTGTGTGAGAAAAGGTTCACATTGGTCAGGTTCGAGCTCTACACATCCCTTCCTCCATGCAGTACGCCGACATCTTCACCAAAGGCTTGCCACGCTACTTGTACCAGCAGTTCAGATCCAGTTTGAGCGTTCGACCACATCCCGCTCAAACTGCGGGGGAATATTAGCCAATTATATATATTTAGGAGACATATTCAGTTAAGATTGTATTGTATCCATTCCTATTTTATCTCCACAATCAGTGGGATTGTTATTCTATAGAGATCATTGAATCATTATACCATAACCACTATTAGTTTTCATCATTATGTAGTTGTTCATAACCTCCAAATTTGATCTTGGGTGATGTGTGATGTGTGATATATATATATATATATATATGTAATTCCTTTTTTTTACCTTATATCAAAAACTTGAATCCAGGGAAAAAAAACTAGAGAAACGGTGAGTAAAACTTGCATAAAACCATGACATCGTGTTAGATCTCCCTTTCCTTAATTGTCAGAATATCACGAAATCAACTCGAGGATAATCTCATCTATTTGGTAATATTTTGGCAGAAATTATTTCCTCTTAAACTTTTAGAATCGTAACAGTTCCTAAATTAATGCTGAGAATATCTCCCCATAAATGGAAATGTCTGTTGGAGTAATTAGTGGGTGGCTAAGTGCACAACATTTACCAAAACTGCATTTACAAATCGTACATGGACTTAGAGCTTTCAGAATCAAAGCCCAGACATCAAAGTAAGCTGGCTTCAGAATCAGAAACTTTTGAACAAGACTCGAGGCTTCTAAATTTCACTTAGAACATTCTGAAACTCATTTTCCCAAGTAGTTCTCAGTTCTCATAGGCTTTTGAAGGGACACTGCCAGGCGTCGCTGCCCCTTGGACCACGCAAGGGGGTGCGGCCGCCTTTACCCTGCCAAATGGCACCATTCACTAATCCTGGATTCTAGTTAGCTTACATAAGTGTGCACTCCACACCTCTTTATATATTATATAAATTGATTCCAGAAAATTGAACACATAAAAGCAGACTATTAGGAAGATATTCAAAAATAAAGACCAATAAGATTATGCTATGAATGCTTGTACATACATCCTATCTAATTATACATACATGTTTGTTAGAATTAAATTACTCTTATTGCCCCTCTTTATACTCTAAGACTCCCCCTCAAGACTTCTTGTTTTTTTAATCTTATTTCATTTTTTATGCAGAACGCATGTAATTGAGAATTCAGATAACTATCTACTATTTATTGAAAATAATAAAGGGTTATTGGCTTAGCGGTCCTCGCTTACTTGGTAGAGCTCAGTCTAGCTCCAGGACGTGAAGGATTCAAACCTTATCAAAGGTGGGTGAGTAGTGTGCGTGAATATTACCAAATCGGGAACGGTATGGATATCTTGACTTAGTTCGATAAATGGTCCAATAATTCATCTAAACTGATTGAATATATAAGGTAGGTCCTTTTGAAAATTTCTTGGAAACTAATTGAATGTATTGTCCTCCCATTTTGCTTTCAAACCCCTTCATAGATATTGATGTATTTATATACTTAATTAAATATTTATTTTATAGTCAAAGTTACTTTTAACAAAAAGAATTTTAAGTATAAAATCTTGTTTACATGATTCTGTATCATATATTTTTATGTCTTTATTAATTAGTAGATGAAACCAACGTGATTTTTTGCAACCAAATCAAATTGTTGATTTTCAAGTTTCAAACTTCTTAGTTTTTTTTTTTGGAAGGGTATCCTGCGCCTTTGGCCCATACTAATCCCTGACAATTTGGGTCTTCGGCCCAGCTGCTAAAGCGTGCAGCCCTGAGATTATCCTCAGTGGCCACAAGTGCTACTAGTGGGACTCAAACTCGGGCAACCGCTATGAAGTCCCCGAGATCTAACCACCACACCACAACCCTTGCGGTTTTCTTAGTTACTAGTTAGAACTTAATTTAGTTCAAATTTTGGCCAAAAAACCCTAATCAAATTTGGGATTATTTGGTTGATGAATTTTTTCAATTGTGTGATAAATTTTAGTAATTAATACTTGAAAGAAACAGATTTCAAGGTTAAAAAAATAAATCATGTATAAACCAAGTAAAGATGAACCCAAAATTTCATGCAGAATTAACGTGTAAACCTGGAATTTATTATACATGGAAATGAATGAACACAGCTGCTACTTGTCCATCATCCTTCAATGTGAAAGAGACTAGAAATATACTCTCCTTCACACAAACAAACATAATATCTGTCCTCCTTCATCTGCCAATTTCAGATCCCAACCTTAATTCCCTCGAAATTTAACAAACAATCTTACCTTCTTCCCAGCTTTTCACAAAACCCCAAGAAACAAACAATCTTCTCTTTTCCAATGGCTGTTGCTGAAATGTTTCTCAGTGCATTCATCACTGTGTTGTTTGATAAGTTGGTCTCTGGTGATTTAATCAGGCTCGCTCGATCTGAAGGGATCGATGTTCACTTGAACAAATGGAAAGACACTTTGTCCCAGATCCAAGCTGTACTTGTTGATGCAGGCCAGAAACACTTAAGAGAGAGTGCTGTTCAATTATGGCTGAACAAGCTCCAGCACTTGGCTTACGACATAGACAACCTCCTTGATGATTTGGCCACCGAAGCTATGCGACGCCACTTGAATCAAGAATGGCATGCCAGCACAAGCAACAATACTAGTAAGGTATTCAAGATCATTCCAACATGTTGTACTAATTTCACTCCTCATACCATTGTTTATGGTCGTAAAATGAGTTCTAAACTCGATGAGATTACAACCAAATTGTCTCATCTTGTTGACGAGAAAAATATTCTGGGTTTGAATAATAATGTTGAAAGGTCGTATAGAGCAAGTAGACGATTGGAGGAAACTTCGTTGGTTGATGCATCTAGAATTGTTGGTCGGGAAGGGGATAAAGAGGCATTGCTTGGGAAGTTGTTGGGGGATGACTCGTGTAGTGAAAATGTCAGCATCGTGTCCATAGTCGGTCAGGGAGGGATAGGGAAGACCACTCTTGCCCGAGTTTTGTACAACGAAAAGAAAATGAAGGATCACTTTGAGCTCATGGCATGGGTTTGTGTTTCTGATGAGTTTGATATATTTACTATTACCAAAGCTATTTTACAAGCTGTGGGTGGAGAGGACAAAAAGTTTGAAAATCTAAATCTGCTTCAAGTGGCCCTTACAGAAAAGCTTTCAAACAAAAAGTTTCTACTTGTTCTAGACGATGTCTGGAACGAAGACTACAAGGAGTGGGAACTCCTCCAACGCCCTTTTGTTGTAGGGGCACCTGGAAGCAAAATTATTGTGACAACTCAGAAGACCATGGTTGCATCGGTGATGGACTCCGTTCACGCTTACCCTCTGGAGCTTTTGTCAAATGAAGAGGCTCTATCTTTATTTGCTCACCATGCTTTGGACAAACAAAGCTTCGATATGCATCCAACGCTTAAGTTGCATGGCGAAGGTATCATGAAGAAATGTGGGGGATTGCCTTTGGCGTTGATAACAGTTGGGAGGGTGTTGAGAACAAAAGCAAATGATGAAGAATGGGAGGAGTTGTTGAATAGTGAGATATGGAATTTACAATTCAAAGATAAGATTCTTCCGGCTCTAAGACTAAGCTACTATGATCTCCCTCCACATTTGAAGCAGATGTTTGCATATTGCTCGTTATTCCCCAACGACTACCTGTTTGACAAGGATGAACTAGTCTTGTTGTGGATGGCTGAAGGGTTTTTGTATGAGTCATCAAATGGCAGCAAGTCAATGGAGAAATTAGGCCATGACTGTTTTGAAGAGCTACTGTCAAGATCGTTTTTTCAACATTCAAGTGATGATGAGTCGCAATATACAATGCACGACTTGATAAAAGACTTGGCCAAGAGTATTGCAGGAGACTTTTTCTTTCCGTCGGATGATAATGTTGACGACAAGAATGAAGCTTTGGAGAAGTTCCACCACTTTTCATTTGTTCGTCAAGAATTTGGAGTGTATAGAAAGTTTAAGTCATTACAAAGAGCAACACGCTTGCGAACTTTCATCGCTGTTCCAGTAAATTCATTCCAACAGTTCCACTTATCAAACAAGGTTCTTTGTCATCTACTTCCACAACTACAGTTCTTAAGGGTCATTAGCCTAACTTGCTATTCAATCAAGGAGATCCCACAATCCATTTGTAGCCTCAAACACATGCGATACCTCAATTTTTCCCAAACTGACATCACATGTTTACCGGAACAAGTGGGTGACCTTTATAATCTGCAGAGCTTGTTGGTTTCTGGTTGTGTTTTGTTGTCGAGTTTACCAAACAGTTTTGTGAAGCTAAAAAACCTACGACATCTTGACATCAGTGATACTCCAAAGTTAAACAAGATGCCCTTAGGGATTGAAGGGTTGACAGGTCTACAAACTCTATCCAAAGTCATTGTTGGAGAACCTAATGGATTCCAAATATCCGATCTTAAGGGCCTATTGCATCTTCAAGGTCAACTTTCCATTCAGGGGTTGCACACGGTGAAGAATGCAATACACGCAAAAGAGGCCAACTTACAGCAAAAGAAAGGTCTTCAAGATTTGGTGTTGGAATGGAGCGATGTCTTTGAAGATCCTCGGAATGAAATAATTGAGTATGAAGTACTTGAAGCACTGAGGCCTTACGATAAGTTGAGAAGCCTAGAGATATCTTATTACATGGGAATGAAATTTCCTAGTTGGGTTGGAGATTCCTCATTTGTTTGCCTAACGCAACTTACTCTACGTGGCTGTAAAAGTTGTACATGTCTACCAACACTTGGAAATTTACGGTCACTTCGAATGTTGTTTATTGAAGGCATGAGTGGGTTGAAGAGATTGGGTTCAGAGTTACTTGGACCTACTAATTCTTGCCATGGTATTGCATTTCCATCACTTGAAGTTTTGGGATTTCATGATATGCAGGACTGGGAGATATGGTCAAGTAACGGTGGTGACAAAGATGAAATAGTTGGATCGTATCCTTGTCTTCGTGAGATTGCTATAATTGATTGTCCAAAACTAGATGTAGTGGAAATTGAGTTAATACCGTCACTTCGGGTTTTAGACATACAAGGATGCTCGATAACCATGTTAAAAAGCATGATTCTTGTGTCTCCATCAATTCTTGGATTGACGATGGTAAATATTGAAGGACTTACTCAACTGCATCGAGATCTTTTAGAACATCTTGGGGGAGTTGAATATCTATGCATTAGAGAGTGTGATGAACTTAGATACTTGTGGGAATCAGAAGCAGAGGCATGCAATATTCTTGTGAGTTTATGTGAATTGAGAGTAGAATCGTGCCAAAACTTGGTATCGTTGGTTGAGAAAGAGGTTAATTCGGTGATTAGCTGGAAATCTATTAGACATGTGTGTATTGACAATTGTCCGACACTGGAGAGTTACAGGTTTCCAAATAGTATTGAGAAGTTGGAGATATCCGGTTGTCAATCCGTTACAACCTTGACCTTCCCAACAATGCATGAACGTGCATCCACTTTAAAAATTCTTGACATCATCTCAGTTCATAATTTTGAGGCGAATTGGCTTCTCAACAACTTCTTGTCGTCACTTGGATCTCTTTTCATTATTGGCGTGCCTAATGTGAGGTCGTTTCCTGAAGGATGCTTAGTTCATCTCACCAGATTGCTAATTTTTAAATGTGATGACATAGAATCCATTCCTGAGAAAGGTTTTGGCTTCCTTCCCCAGCTTTGTCTAAAATATCTTTATATTGATTCGTGCAAGAATATAAAGTCATTTCCTCACGAGCATTTGCAAAGTCTCACATCTTTGGAAGAGTTGTCGGTAGCCGATTGTCCAAGTATGAACTACTCCTTTCCTTGTGGTTTGTGGCCTCCTAATTTAAGTGCCCTTAGAATAGGAGGGTTAAAGAAGCCCATGTCAGAGTGGGGGATGCAAAATCTCCCAACATCACTTTTTGGTTTAGATATACGGGGCAAAAATTCGGGAGTGGTTTCATTTGCGACGACAGAAGATGTGAGGAATAGCAACGATACCACTACTTCATCAACTTTCTTTCTTCCACTTTCTCTAACTTCTCTAAAAATCGTTGATTTTATGGAGTTGGAATCAGTTTCGAAAGGCCTACAACACCTCACCTGCCTGGAAGAACTTGTGATCTGGTTATGCCCGAAGCTTAGAGATCTGCCAGAGGCTCTACTTCCTTTACTTTCAAGTTTGGACGTGAGCTCTTGCCCAATACTAAAAAAAAGGTGTGGTAGTAAAAAAGGGAAGTATTGGCCCATCATCTCCCAAATCCCTTGTCATAATGTAGATTGATAACAGGTACATCCTCTCCTTGTTTTTCCCTTCAAAATCATCTCTATAATTCATCATGTATAGAAGGTTTTTATTTTAGTTTAGTTCTGTTGCATGGGGTTTTGATTTCGAAGTTTTGAAGATTTTTCGTTTTTAACCCCCCCCCCCCTTTTTTTTAATATAAACTATATCATGCTCTATATTAAATATGGTTTCATTTTAATATAGTATGTGGGGAGGTGGTGAAAAAATGAAATTAATCTATATATTATGAATTTGGTGTTAATAGAAATCCTATGACATCAATTATTTGAGTAAAAGGTTGTTTATGGCAATCTTGATGGATCCTACAAGGAACCCTTCCCTTAGAGAAGTGACTATATTGATTTTGGGGTTCTAAACTAAACGCATAAAACAACTTAATGGAATCTACTACTTATTGTTTCAAGGCAAGATCTCTCTATACTTATTGCTTTAGGATTTGGCGAATTGTTTCTCATGAAACAACGTTTGTAGATTGATTATCAACACCGGACTAGTAGTGATAATCCGGTAGAACTCTTGAGTACTCAGGGATTTCCAAAACTAGAGGAATTTGTGTTTCTATAACAACACAATATCTAGCAATCTGGTGGAAAGAAAGAAAAAAATTATGTTTTGGTGTAAGGAAAGTTAGGTATATATAGGCAAGAGACAGCCCTTAGAATCTGTCCTCTTTACAGTTCTGACAAATGGCAACAATAGAGACGGCTCAAATCGTCACTTCTATTAGAATGGGCACATATTATGTAATATTTGTGCCATCTAATCAAAGCGACGGACACCTCTTCCTGCACCGTCGCATCTGTCCAATGACAGCATTTCATGAACGGTCGTGTCTGATGGCCAACACTACAAGAAAATTGTTATTTAGTGACGAAAAAAATTTGGTCACTAACAATATAAAATTGGTCACTGATGCATTTTAGTGACCAAAATTTGGGTGGTTACTTTTCGTCACTAAAGGTCCGTCACTGATTTGCGTTAGTGACCAAATACAAAAATGGTCACTAATTAGTGGCAAAAATAAAGTGGTCATTGTGTTTGTAACGACTAATTTGGTCACTAAATATCGTCACTAAACGGAGAAAGTCGTCACTAATTTGATTAAATTAGTGACCACCACAAAATCGGTCACTAATTGAGTTCAAGATAACGGCTCCGTTAAGATCCGTTAGCATCATTAGTGACCAAATATGTGGTCACTAGTGTTAATAATTGTTAGTGACAAAAGAAAGTGGTCACTAATTATAAAATGTGAAGAAAAAAAAAATTGTCACCAATTTCTACTATAATTGTTATTGTATTAAAAATAAAACCTACTAATTTATAACAATGAAAATCTAAAATATTCATTATATTGGCATAACATAAAATTCTTAGATCAAAAACAAAAACAAAATACTCAAATAACATTGTTTATGAGGAAGATGACAGTGTTCTTCTCACAATACAGCTTGTCTAAAACATGCACATCTTGAACAGTGACATATATTACAAAAGGTAGGCTTCAATCTGAGTGTTGTTAAGGCAAATTCTTTATAGCAGTATGTGTCATTACAAAAGGTTGTAAAACAGAAAGATATAAAAACAACAAAAATCAATATAGAAACATAAATCGACACAAAGCTAAAGAATCTTACCAAATTTTCCACATTCAAATTTTCATATCATCCGATATATATTGATAATCTTCAACATCTTTGAGCTCGTCCTAAGTTACCACTTGTGTTAAACATAGAACCTTGGTGGGAGGTGTGCCAATTGCCCCAGGTTGCAACATGAGCCTGTGCAAATAAGATGATGTAAACTGATGATCAAATGCGTAATAACTATTAAAATAGGATAAATTACAATGGGTTTTTAGCTGTCGAGAGCCTGAGTTTCAATAGAATAATTGATTCCATCCTCACATTTAGCCACTTTATTTATACTAAAACCTACCACAGACAACCCTTTTCACCAACTCCCTCCGTCCCAAAATAAATATACACAATAAAAGTGGCACACAGTTTTTAGAAAATATGTAATCATTACATTTTCTAAATTAACTAAACGACAATTTTACCCTTAATAATAGAGAGAGTCATGAATTTCTTCATCTCATACATATCAGTAGAATTGGAAGGTAGGCACTTACTTTTGAAAGCCCACACTTTTGTAAATTACTTTTAAATGATCTTTTGTAGTGTTGGAACATCAACCGGCTTTCAAGATCTTCAAACAATGGTTCTCTATAGTCACAGAATAAGTTCAACTAACATGCTTGCAGAATGATTTTAATGAATATTATGTGCCTAATGAGATATAAGCTATAAAGCTAATTTAACTAAGTAGTAAAAATAACCCATAATTCCATCACATTTTGTAGCTAAAGGAAGGACAATCACATAGGGAAACAGAGGAGCCAAATGATGTAAAAGACCTCTTTGTAGAATCTGATGGGTACTTAAGTGATTTGAAGAACCGAAAGTACTATAAGCTCCTTCTATGAGACCAAGTGTATTACTTGGTGAATGAGTATTACCTCTCTAGCAACTTCAATAGCAGCCAACCATTCATCAAAGAAGGGAACAGCATTTGGAGGATGTATGACCAAAAAAATTATCCTGCTTCTTGATGTTATTTGACCTCTTGCTGCGAACAGAGCAAAAATCAAGTTCAGGAGTTTACCTCAAAGTTAGATATGCATAACCAAGGTATAAACAAGTAAAGAGGATAAGTGTACAATTTGCTTAAAGCTACTTACGTCAATATTGTTGCAACTTCGTTATGTTTAAGGTCACTCCCGATGTCCAACTCAAGGTGAAATTCACCCACCATTGGATGCTTTCAGATTCGGTAAAAAGTTGGTGAGCCCCGTATATGTGCCCTCTATCGCTAAGCGCAAAATCACATAGGCCATTCGGAATCTGGGCGAGCTCGGGGTCGCTGCTAAGCTCGCATAGAGCAATCTGACGGGTTTTAAGTCTAACGCATAACATCATCAAATTGAAAGTGGATCAGTTTTTGACGTCTTCTGTTAAAGAGAATGAATCTTCATGATTTATTCTCTGTAATTAAATTAGCTGCTGTCAAGGAATGTAATTTGTGCAGCAGATTGTTTCAGATCAATTAGCAGCTGTCAAGGAAAATATTATTTTGTATTTATTAAGTTTCTTAAAATATAGCATCCTTGATTAGTATATATATTATACCTTTTGTAATGTAATGGGATACAAAGAAATATACTTTCTACATGGTATCAGTAGTCTAGGGTGTCCTCTCTTCTGAGTCTTCTTTCTTTTGTTTTTTTCCCATGGCTTCCTCCTCCGTTCCTCCTTCCCAAAACATCGCCCAATTCACAAAGCTTACCGAAACCAACTACCTTGTCTGGCTCCGTCAAATCAAACCATATCTCCATGGCCAGAAACTTTGGGGTTACATCGATGGCACCATTCCAGAACCCTCTCCCACCATCACCAAACCTACCGCAAATGAGCAACCTGCTATCACCGAACCTAATCCAAACCATGAAAAATGGTTCACTGTTGACCAAAAAATTGTCAGCATCCTTACCCAATCTCTCTCTGAATTTGTTGCACGTCTCACTATTGGCTTTGACACATCGAAAGTAATATGGGACTGTCTTACCGGTCATTTTTCCCAGAATTCTCTTACCAGTGCTACAAGCCTTAAACTCCAACTTTTTGACCTTAAAAAGGGATCCCAAACTGTTGATGAATATCTTCAACAAGCAAAAACCATCGCTGATTCTCTTGCATCCATCAACCAACCGGTCTCTGATGTTGATTTGGTTGTTGCTACCCTTCATGGTCTCGGTTCTGATTATCTAATGCTTCGGACTGCTTTAGCCCAAGCCTCTTCCCTTCCAACTTTCACTGAGCTTCGAGGGCGTATCATGTCCTTTGATGCACAACAACCGCGTGAACAAAACACCACTCAAGCCACTGCTCTTTTTCACCAGACTCAACAAGAAACAACTTCGTTTGATGGGTCACCATCGCGCCCGGTCACACCACGTCGTGACAGCCGTCGTGGTGGCCGCAACCAGCGTCGCGGTGGTCGATTTCAGTCCCACTACTCTGGTGGACCACGATCTTCGTATCCCGTTCCACGTTTTCCAACTGATCACTTTTCTTCCCAAACCGCACCGTGGTACCCACGAAATCCATGGTCTAATGGGATTCTTGGGCCTGGTCTTAAGTGGTGTTCTAATTGCCAAACAAATCAACATGCAATCACTCATTGTCCGCACCGTTTCCAAGGTCCCACTACTACTCCCCCTTTTGTCGGAGCCCACTTCTTTGGTGATCCAAATTGGTATCCCGATACCGGAGCAACTCATCATATGACCTCCATGCCTATTCAGAATGCACAACCATATGCTGGCCCACATAATGTGTACATGGGTAACGGTGATTCCATGTCGGTCACTCATTCTGGTACTGTTCCATTTCCCTTAGGAGATTCTCGTTTCTTACTTGAAAATGTCCTCCATATTCCCTCAATTTGTAAGAATTTGTTATCTGTTGCTCGGTTCACCCAAGATAACCTTGTCTATTTTCTCTTTGCTCCTAATATTTATCAAATTTGTTGCTTACGTACCGGTTGTCTATTATTTCAGGGCCCCTGTAAAGACGGGCTATATCCTCTCAAGTTGTCCTCCAACTCCGTTTCTCCACAAGCTCTAGCAACCATCCATTCATCGTTATGGCATAATCGGTTGGGACATCCTTCCCATTCCGTCCTTGCTTCTTTAAAGTCTACTTTAGCTTTACCGTCCTGCCCCCGTTCTTTTTGTAAGGAGTGTGCTTTGAGTAAATCTCATAAGCTTCCATTTCTTTCGAATAATGTATTTGCTTCTAGTTTATTTGAAATAATACACAGTGATGTTTGGATGTCCCCAATTTTATCTGTCACGGGTTACAAATATTATGTTGCTTTCACAGATGAATTTTCACGCTTTACTTGGGTATACCCTATGCGTCGCAAAAATGAGGTCCTAGTACACTTTCAAACCCTCGTGTCTTTAATCCAAAATTTGTTTAATGAGTCTGTTAAATTTCTTCAAAGTGACAATGGCACGGAATATGTAAATGATGCTTTTGCTCTTTTTTGCAAGTCACATGGCATCCAACAACGTTTTTCTTGCCCTCACACACCTGAATAGAATGGTCTTGCATAACGCAAACATCGCCATATCGCAAACATCACTCGATCCCTCCTCGTTACTTCAAACACTCCTCCATGCTTCTGGGTTGATGCGGTTCTCACCGTTGTGTATTTAATAAACATTCTTCCTACCCCAATTCTCAATTGGTCTACTCCCCATTTTCGTCTTTATGGCACCCCTCCTTCCTACTCAAATCTTCGTGTATTTGGTTGTTCGTGTTACCCCTTCTTAGGTTTCTACAACTCAAATAAGTTAACTTCTCGGAGTCTATAGTGTGTCTTTTTAGGGTATAGTCCTTCTCACAAAGGTTATAAATGCCTTGATCCATCCTCTAATCGTCTTTATATATCTCGTCATGTCTTATTCAACGAAACTCATTTTCCATTTAAAGAAATACAAGTGCCCTCATCTAATGAGACTTTTGAATTTGTGACATTATCTTCTCCTCAGCTGGACCAAATACACATCCCATTGTCAACCACATCTAACAACCCAAATCAACCCCCGCCTTCTTCTCACGTAAATAACAACCCCACAACCGACCTCCCACTCTCCAGTCCCGTCGTGCCTCACATTACTGTGTCACCCCCTTCTCCCTTGTCGGATCAGTCACCACCACTTCGTACCTATGAACGTCGTCGTGTTGGTCAACCTCAAATTCCACCGACCTCGTCCATGGCAACACCCCCCACTTCCCCACCTTCCCCACCTTCCCCACCTTTGCAAACTGAACAAGTACCCACCCCACCTTCGTCTCCACCCCATCCACAGTCCCTGAATACACAACCTGCCGAACCTATCCCACCAACCTAAGTCCCCGCTGAACCACGAGAGTCTCAACATCAAATGGTGACTCGTCAACGATCCAGGATTACTGTTCCTCGGGTGCGCACCGATGGCACCATACTTTATCCCATACCAAAGGCTCTTCTCACCCTTGCTGATGACATTGAACCGACTTGTTACTCTCAAGCATCATCCAAGTCCGAGTGGTGTGATGCAATGACGGAGGAAATCAACGCCCTTCTCAAGAATCAAACATGGACATTGGTTCCACCCTCTCCTCATCAAAATACAGTCGGTTGCAAATGGGTTTTCCGCATCAAGCGGAACTCGAATGGCTCTGTTGAACGCTACAAGGCACGCCTTGTTGCAAAAGGCTACCATCAACAACAAGGTATAGACTACTCTGAAACTTTTAGTCCTGTCATAAAGCCTGCTACCATTCGTACTGTTATCACTCTCGTTGTGTCTCGTGGCTGGTCTTTACGTCAATTAGACGTTAAAAATGCCTTGTTGCATGGTTTCTTGAGTGAAGAAGTGTATATGGTCCAACCTTCTGGTTTTATTGACAAGTCTAGACCTTCCTATGTTTGCAAATTGAACAAAGCCCTTTATGGCTTAAAACAAGCTCCTCGTGCATGGTTCACACGTATGAGCAATTTTCTTCAAACTGTTGGGTTTGTACAAAGTCTCTCTGATTCCTCGCTTTTCATCTACCGTCATGGCTCACATACAATTTATTTTCTCTTATATGTTGATGACATCATTGTTACCGGTAGTAGCGATTCTTTGTTGAATTCCTTCATTGATATTTTAGGTCAAAAGTTTGATATTAAGGATCTTGGACCCTTACATTACTTCTTGGGGTTACAGGTTACTAGGCAATCAAATGGTTTGCATATCAGTCAATTGAAATATGCTACTGATCTTCTTTCCAAGCATGATTTGTTGCATAGTAAACTTGTTTCTACTCCAATGTCCATAAAGGTCGATCTTCACTCAGTCAATGAACCCCCCCTTTCTGATCATACTGTTTATCGTGAGTTGGTCAGGTCTCTTCAATATCTTACAATCACTCGTCCCGATATTGCCTTCTCTATCAACTTAGTGTCTCAATTCATGAACCAACCTCGACTCTCCCATCTAACTGCTGTCAAGCGCATCCTTCGATATGTTAAATGGACTTTGGGTCATGGTTTATTGTTCACTCCTCAGAAACAACCGGTTTGTCTTTCTGCTTATTCTGATGTAGATTGGGCAGGTTGCCCACATACCCGCAGATCCACTTTCGGTTACCTAGTCTATCTAGGCACCAATCTCATTTCCTGGTGCTCCAAAAAGAAGCCCACTATTGCACGTTCAAGTGCTGAATCGGAATACAGGTCACTAGCTCATGCAAGCGCTGAAACTACTTGGCTGAGTTATTTATTGTGGGAGCTTGGTGCTCGGGTTAGTTTCCCTGTTAAACTTCATTATGACAACTTGAGCACCACATACATGACTTCAAATCTGGTGTTCCATGCCCGTACAAAGCACATCGAGCTTGATTATCATTTTGTACGAAAGAAGGTAGCTCGTGGCAGTCATAGAGTGTGTTTTCTCCCATCTCAAGACCAGCCAGCGGACTTACTCACTAAACCACTCCACAAGAAACGTCATCGTCTCTTCAGTGGCAAACTAGTCCGTGATAGCCGGCCAAGTTTGAGGGGGGATGTTAAAGAGAATGAATCTTCATGATTTATTATCTGTAATTAAATTAGCTGCTGTCAAGGAATGTAATTAGTGCAGCAGATTGTTTCAGATCAATTAGTAGCTGTCAAGGAAAAGATTATTTTGTATTTATTAAGTTTCTTAAAATATAGCATCCTTGATTAGTATATATATTGTACCTTTTGTAATGTAATGGGATACAAAGAAATATACTTTCTACATCTTCCATCTTTAAAGGATGGTATTTTTTATAAGTTATTTGTTCAAATTAATCTCCTTTATTGTCTTTCCTTTCCATTGGTTCTTGAAAGCTCTCAATCCCTACTTCTCCCATATTTGGATTTTGTAAAGTATAATTCTAAAGCAATGTCAATTGAAGTTTGAAAAACAAAAAAACTTGTTCGGTTCCGATTTTTATCATGTCGAATCAGACCGAGAGCCAATTTTTGAAAAAAGAGTAAACTGAAAAATGGCTCTAAGAAACTAGAAACAAGAACAACCTACTGTTACAAAGTTGATTCCGACCAGATTTGGTCCGGTTCCAATTCAATTCAAAATGTGTTTTGTCCGCCATACTCCAAACTATAAATATACAAGAACCGGTCATTGGTTTGGTCCGATCCAATTAGCCCAAAAAAGTTATGGTTTATACTCCAAACTATAAATATACAAAAACTATAAATATACAAGATCGAATAACATTTTTCATCGTCACTAACGTCATAGTTAGTGACCAAAATATAAGTGATCACTACAATTTTGGTCACAAACTAAGCTTTTTCTTGTAGTGCAAGAGCCATCCAACCGTCACCTATGAAGCTATTGCAATGGTCTACGATCACACCCTTGTGGAGCCCCCACCATTTCCAATAATATTAAATTAATGTATAGAAAAATGCTCCCACTAGATACCCATTTATTTTTCACTCTCTCACCTATATGGGACAAGGTGAAAGCTACCAAATAAAAAAATCTCTTTACCTAAGACGTAACCCAAACTAAATAGAACTTTTATATTATTTTGAAATTTTCCCCAACAAACCCCATCATTTTCAAAATAGACTTAAATTTTGGGGAAAAAACGACACGACATGACCTAACTAGATTCTGAAATCAGTGGGGTCTTGCACCTTGAACCTTCACATAGTGAAAGTGTTTAAGTCTAATCAGGTAAGGATGGTTGAACCAAAGTCATTGAAATCTTCCTTTATATGTTAGACAAAAACATCTCATGTATATCCTTCCTCTCATTTATTCAATGGAAACCTTTTTTTTGGTATTTAATTTTATCCATTGAATATTAATAGTTTTTTGTTTATTAAAATAAAACCAGCAAAAGACGAATAGAAGAAAATGACAAAGAAAAAAGAGAACAAATCCATAATTAATTTACTCTATGTTATAGTATCTTTGCAACCATCACGTGATGGGATTTACGCCTCCCGATGTAAACTAATACAATATGTACTGGTATTATATTTATATTTGCAAGTGGGAGACATACATATATGTAGATGTGTAGCGTATTTTATGCTGATACATATTTTATTATATTTGTAATTGCAAGAAATCTATGTAGCGATGGATTTATGTGATGATAGACTGGGAGTTTACTGCAGTTGATCACATTTTGTTTTGGTCTGCAAATTTTCATCATCATCAAATCCCCAAACAATCTTTTCTTCTTTTTTCCAATGGCTGTTGCTGAAATCTTTATCGGCGCATTCATCACTGTTCTGTTTGAGAAACTGGCTTCTCCCGACTTAATCAGGCTGGCTCGATCTGAAGGAATCTATACTCAGCTGAACAAATGGAGCAACACCTTATCCCAGATCCAAGCCGTGCTTGTTGATGCAGGGCAAAAACACTTGAGAGAGAGAGCTGTTGAATTATGGCTGCATAAACTCCAGCATTTGGCTTATGACATAGACGATCTACTCGATGATTTGGCCACTGAAGCTACACTGCGGCAGTTGAAAAAGAATCTTAATGCCAACACGACTACTAGAACTAGTAAGGTATTGAAGATCTTTCCGACTTGTTGTACTAACTTCACTCCTCATACCGTTATTTACGGTCGTAAAATGGATTCCAAGCTAAATGAGATTACGGGCAAATTGCATCATCTTGTTGAGGAGAAAAATCTTTTGGGTTTGAATAATAATGTCGAAAGGTCAAATAGAACAAGTAAAAGATTGGAGGAAACTTCGTTGGTTGATGTATCCGGAATTGTGGGTCGGGAAGGGGATAAACAGGCATTGCTCGGGAAGTTGTTGGGTGATGACTCATGTCGTGAAAATGTCAGCATTGTGTCCATAGTTGGCCTGGGAGGGATTGGCAAGACCACTCTTGCACAAGTTTTGTACAATGAAAGAAAAGTGAAAGATCACTTTGAACTCATGTCATGGGTTTGTGTTTCGGATGAGTTTGATGTCTTTAATATAAGCAAGGCTATTTTTAAAGATGTGGGTGGGGGCGACAAGAAATTTGAAAATCTAAATCAGCTTCAAGTTGCACTTACAGGAAAGCTTTCGAAGAAAAGGTTCCTACTTGTTCTAGACGATGTCTGGAACGAAGACTACAAGGAGTGGGAACTCCTCCAACGCCCTTTTCTTGTAGGGGCGTCTGGAAGTAAAATTATCGTGACAACTTGGAAGACCGTGGTTGCATCGGTGGTGGACTCTGTTCAAGCTTACCCTCTAGAGGCTTTGGCAAATGAAGAAGCTCTATCTTTATTTGCTCAACATGCGCTTGGTAAACAAAACTTTGATTTACATCCCACAATTAAATTACAAGGTGAAGGGATCGTGAAAAAATGTGGTGGATTGCCTTTAGCTTTGGTAGCACTTGGGAGGGTGTTAAGAACAAAAGCAAATGATGGAGATTGGGAGGAGTTGTTGAACAGTGAGATGTGGAATATACAGAACGAATGTAAGATTCTTCCGGCTCTAAGACTAAGCTACTATGATCTCCCTCCGCATTTGAAGCAGATGTTTGCATATTGCTCGTTATTCCCCAAGGACTACCAATTTGACAAGGATGAAATAGTCTTGTTGTGGATGGCAGAAGGGTTTTTGTACGAGTCAAATAGAAGCAAGTCAATGGAGAATCTAGGTCGTGAGTGTTTTGAAGAGCTAAAGTCAAGGTCGTTTTTCCAACATTCGACTATTGATATATCACGATATACAATGCATGACTTGATAAATGAATTGGCCACGAGTGTTGCCGGAGAGTTTTTCTTAACTTTGGATGATAAGATGAATGTTTACGACAAGAGTAAAGCTTTGGAGAAGTCCCACCACCTTTCATTTATTCGTCAAGAATATGGAGAATACAAAAAGTTCAAAGCATTAGAAAGAGCTAGACGCTTGCGTACCTTCTTATCGGTGTCAGTAATGTTAGAGGATTGGCAAAGGTTTCACTTATCAAACAAGGTTCTTTTCGAACTACTTCCCCAATTACAGTTTGTAAGGGTGCTAAGCCTAGCTAATTATTCAATCACAGAGGTACCACAATCGATTGGTAGTCTCAAGCATATGCGGTACCTCAATTTTTCCAAAAGTAAGATCACATGTTTACCGGAACAAGTCGGTGACCTTCATAATCTACAGAGCTTGTTGGTATCCGGTTGTCTTCTGTTATCTAGTTTGCCAGACAGTTGTGTAAAGTTAATAAACCTGCGGCATCTTGACATTAGTGATACTCCAAAGTTGAACAAGTTGCCCATAGGAATTGGTGGGTTGACGAGTCTACAAACTCTATCCAAAGTCATTATCGGAGGAGTTAATGGGTTCAAAATATCCGATCTTAAGGGCCTACCCCATCTTCAAGGCCGACTTTGCATTCAGGGACTGCAAACAGTGATAAACGGGATACATGCAAAAGAAGCCAACTTACTGCAAAAGAAGGCTCTTTGTGATTTGGAAATGGAATGGAGTGATGTCTTTGATGATTCTCGGAATAAAATAATCGAATACGAAGTGCTTGAAGGACTAAGGCCTTATGATAACTTGAGAAGCCTGAAGATTTTGTACTACACGGGAATGAAGTTTCCTAGTTGGGTCGGGGATCCCTCATTTGCATGCTTAACTCAACTTACTCTACGCGGCTGTAAAAGTTGTACATGTTTACCAACTCTTGGACATTTACCATCACTTCAAAAGTTGTTTGTTGAAAGTATGAGTGGGTTGAAGAGACTCGGTTTGGAGTTACTTGGACCTTCTAGTTCTTGTCATGGTATTGCATTTCCATCACTTGAAGTTTTGAAATTTAAAGATATGCAGGGTTGGGAAATGTGGTCAACTAATGGTGGTGGTGAAGATGGAGCTCTTGGATCGTTTCCTTGTCTTCGTGAGATTTCTATAATTAATTGTCCGAAACTAGAAATAGTGGAAATTGAGTTGATACCGTCACTTCGGGTTATATGTATAGAAAGATGTTCTGTAACAGTAATAAGAAGCATGGTTAGTGTGTCTTCATCAATCCACAGATTGACAATGGTGAATATTGAAGGACTTACTCACCTACATGGAGAAATTTTGGAGCATCTCGGGGCAGTAGAATATCTATGCTTCAGTACGTGTGATGAACTTAGATACTTGTGGGAATCTGAAGCGGAGGCATGCAAGACTCTTGTGAGTTTATCTGATTTGATAGTGGAATATTGTCCAAATTTGGTATCGCCGGCAGAGAAAGAGGTTGATACGGGGATTAGCTTAAAATCTCTTAGACATGTGTATCTTGATGATTGTCCGAGATTGGAGCGGTACGATTGTCCAAATAGCATTGAGAAATTGGATATATGTTGTTGTTATTCGGTTACATCCTTGACCTTCCCAACGGTGCATGATGACCTTCCGTCTACTCTGAAGAGCCTTGACATTACGCCGTCTCATAATCTGGATGTGAGTTGGCTTCGCAACAACTTTTTGTCATCACTTGGATCTCTTTCCATTGAAAGAGTGTCAAACATGTCATTTCCTGAAGGATGCTTAGTTCATCTCACCAGATTGGCGATTTATTGTTGTGATGGCCTTGAATCCATTCCTGAAAATGGTTTCGGTTTCCTTCCCCTTCTTTGCCTAAGAACTCTTCATATCAATAATTGCAAGAATCTGCAATCGTTTCCCCATGAGCGTTTGCAAAGTCTCGCATCTTTGGAAGAGTTGATGATAAATAATTGTCCAAGCATCGACTACTCCTTTCCGTGTGGTTTGTGGCCTCCTAATCTAAGTTTTCTAATGATAGGAGACTTAAAGAAGCCCATGTCAGAGTGGGGGCTGCAAAATTTCCCAACCTCACTTGTCAAATTATGGCTATATGGAAATAATTCAGGAGTGGTTTCATTTGCAAAGGCGGAAGATGTGATGAATAGCAGCAAAACTACTACTTCATCATCAGCTTTACTTCTTCCACCATCTCTAACTTCTCTAACTATTGCTGGTTTTATGGACTTGGAATCACTTTCGACGGGGCTACAACACCTTACTTGCCTGAAAAAACTCGATGTTTCTTCTTGCCCGAAGCTTAGAGATGTGCCAAAGACACTGATTCCTTTGCTTTCATGTTTGTGGGTGTATTCTTGCCCGAAACTGGAAAACAAACTTCGTAGTAAAAAAGGCAACTATCAGTCCATCATCTCCCAAGTCCCTTCCCTTTATATATATTGATCACAGGTATGTCCTCTCTCTCCTTTCACTTATTTTGTTTAGAACATGTCCAAGTACCAAAAGTCCGAGTATTAATTTTTTGATAATATTAATTAACAACAGTACTCCTAGTGATAATTTGTGATTATAAATAAATTCAGTGAATAGAGAGGGATTTTGGTTGTTTAATGCATCACTGATGAAAGACTAGTGTTATTCGAATCTGATCGATCCAGAGGTGTTTATGTATGCAGAATGCAGTGCAGTGCAGTGCATGCATACCTGAAAGCTGTTTTGAATAAGCTGAGTTTACGTCGACAACCAAATCAGAATGAGAGGTTGAGAAAGAAGATGGTCCATATCCACCATCGATGATGGTTTCTGGTAATTTAATCCGACTCTTGACAACAGTTTCCTTCTATTTGCTTAATCTTCACTGCAATAAGTTAGAAAAGAAAAAGAAAAAAACGATGAAGTAGTTTATATATAACATGAGCCATTTTGGGTCTCCTGTGAAGAATTAAGCTAAATGGAGAGACAATATATGACCAGATATATATATATATATATATATATATATATATTTGGCCAAGATTAAATTTTAAACATATCAACGTGTTTTACTAATTACTTGTTTTATGAACTTAACTCGTAAGCTAAGTCGGGAATTTTGTTTGATACGAGTGTACAGGTTATATTTAAACTCTGCTAGAGTTTTAAGTGTGCAAGAAGGAGAATCGATTAATGTTGTAGAAGGGGGATATATCGAGAGCTGATTTCAAGAATTGGCAGACAAAAGGACTTGTTTTAAGTGTTATTTAGTCTTGCATAGTTAGTCATTTGGATGACAACGATTTGATCAATTTATCTTCTTAAAATGGTGATCAAAATGGTCAATCTAAGGTGTGTGCTTATAATGAAATGCAATTATGTGATGTGAAAACAAAACATAAAGATTAAAGAATAGTATACGAATTCGAATGTATTAGTTTTTGCATCTTTGTATCCCTCATCTTAGTGAAAAATCCCAAAACCCTTCCATGCTCTATAATTAAGCATATAAAACTCAGCTGATTAACAAATAGGCATAAGACAATTAAACAAAGTAAAGTCAACGAAAGCATATAATATAAACATAATGCAAGGTTCTTAAATCCAACTCAAAAAAAGAATCAAACATGGAATCCCATACGAATTCAAATTTTATTCTCAGACGTTCAGAGACTTTAGATTACAATATAATCACCAAAAGAATTCTACCAATTCACTTCGTCAAGTATCACCAAAAGTCGTTATCCTGCAAAATTGCCTAATCGGCATCCAACACTCCATTCAAGCATCCATGGTCATGTCACCTACACATCCTGATATACATGTCATTTAAGAAAAGTGTTAGTCTTACACCTAGTGAGCTCAAACAGTTAATTAAATAAAAATAATAAAACATTTAGACCATAAACATAACTCTAGCAATGTCAACCAATTCAAATATGCCAATTTCAAGACCATGAAATTAAAACACCTCTTATGATGATGGGAGAGACCTGATTTTTCCATTGATAGTGACGGAACACAAAAGTAAGCTACATATCTATGTTAATGAGCCTTACTACGGATCAATGGTCAATAAATTCAACCACCAACGGTCTATAGCTAATGAGTCAGCAAGTTCAACCATGCACGGTTTATAGCTTGAGATCTCAAATCCTAGTTAAGTTCGTTCACTAGAAATTGCATTATGTGGTCAATGGACGATGTCCTACTCTAATAGTCCGCACCATATTGCCTATGGTGGAATTCCTATTTCTATTTCTAGGTACAATACATGGATGTTTGTAACACCCGCATTTTTATGAATTATTGTGTATTTTGGAAATGTGGAGATTATTGTTAAATTTGATATTAATTTTCGGGAAATTAATGTCCGGATGCAAATATTTGGTCTTGGGTCGTTTCGGGTCAAGTCGGGATTAAATCTAGTGAAATCGGGGAGTTCAAGAGGTCCGGGCAATTTCCTGAGTGGCCTAAGTTGCGGGAAAGGTCACCCAAGACACTGTAATGTCGCCAGATGGGAAGTTGATCGATGGTTTTGGAACAGTCGAACATAAGGTCCGACGACTTGCCCAGCGACTAAACTATTTGATACTTTTTGGAACATAAGGTCCCCCGAAGCTTAGAGATTTGGCAGAGACTCTACTTCCTTTGCTTTCACATTTGTCGGTGGAGTGTTGCTCGAAACTCGACAAAAGGTTTCGTAGTAAAAAAGGCAGCTAGCTACAGGCCCGTCATCTCCCAAATCCCTTAACTTTATGTACATCCATCACTGGTACCTCCTTCATCTTGCATTTTGTTCTTTTTAAACAGCTTATCCATTATTCTAAACAAGGTTTCAATCCTTATTTTTTTCACTATTTGATACTCGTTATAAAAATATTACTCCCTCCGTCCCAAAATAAGTGCCTGCATTTCTATTTTTATTTTTGGAACGAAGGGAGTAGCTTTTTTAGGATTCTTTATTTTATTTGTAGTTGAAATCAATAATCTAATAATGTTGTTAATTATATAAAGCCAATTTATGATAGATGAAGTGCTTCATAAATTAAAACCTAGATCCTTTTTGGTTGTCATGTATTACAAAATGTCGTACATGTTTATTTTGGTCATTTAAAATTATTTTGTAATTTAATTTATGATTTCGTTAATGTTGTAGCAGCAGGATTGAGAGCTTTCAAGAACCGCTGGAAAAAAGAAAGACTCGTTTCAAGGGTTATTTACTTTCAAGATACGTACGAAATGACTTTTAGTCGAGACTTTCTTCCTTGTGTCCATCATATGTCGACAACTCATCAGAGGAGAAGCATTCGAGGGTCTTTGGAGAAGTATGCAAGAGTTTTTGGAGTAGCGATCAAAAGTAAACACAATCATTGATTGAGACGGTTCCACCGTTATGTGGTTGTTGTGCATAGGGTCATCAGGTTCAGGAAAAACCGCAAAAAACTGAGAAATACCCTGGTAACTGTTCATCTGGACGGTATGCACATGTGCATATAAGTAATTTGTAACATGCACACGTGCATAAAAACAAAAACAAAACAACTCCAATTACTTGTATGAAAATGTGCATGCCGTCCAGATGAAAGGTTAGTAGAGTGTTCCTCAGTTTTTCATTTTTTTTTTAGAGTTTTCCCCGAAACCTCCCTTGTTGTGCATAGTCTCCAAATAGGATTTTGGGTGATGTCTATTTTCGCAAGTACTTTTTTGTGCTTTAACTTTGATCATCTTGTTGGGATTTAATTCTCTTTCTTTTATCGTTAAATGTTTATATATTTGTGATATTCTAAGGATCGTTACCAAATATTTATCGGGTAAACGTTTACCAGCAATAGTCACCATCCTCATTTACATTATCAGGTAATATTCTCGACCATATCCACCTACTAAGGCAATTGAATCCCGGTAAGCGCTTACCCAATAAGTAGTAGCGGAGCCAGAAGGGGCACTGGATCCCCCTAGAATTTTAATTCATTTTATAGATATATGCAAGTCTAATGGTATTTAGTTGTTTACCCATTCATTGACTCCCTCTCTCAACAATAAGCACAAGCATATTAGAGCCATTGTTTTCTTTTTCTTGCTCCAAGGATAGGAGAATTTTGATGGTGGGTGGTGGAAAATGTTTATCTCTATGATACAATAGTCCATCAACTTTTTGTCTTTACACTTTTGGTCCTTACAAAAATAAAATATGGTTCTTGTTCCAAAAAATGGTTAATTCATGGGTTTTTTTTCTGGTTGATAACGAAGACATCATAAATAAGTTTCATAAAATGAGGTTGATAGTAAAGTAATCATATATAAATCTCAGAAAATGAAAACTTGTCGAACTCATTGTTGAATCTATAAAGATCTGTGTTTCATTTTTATAAAATAGTGAAGAAGGTACATGTATTTTTGAAGTTATCGTTTCATCAATACAATTATGTTGTATTTGCCATATTAAGAAAACTAATATTTGTTTGTGTTCTCAATTTTTATTTATGTACATATGACGCTCCACCTTATTTTGAATCCTGGCTCCGTCCCTGCCAATAAGTATTCTGTAAATGGCCCCTAAATGTTGTATGCTTATTGATATTTTATTGCATAGTGTAGTCAAATTCATAAGTCATTAAAAGTTGTATACGGTTTATATATAGGCCCTTAATTCCTATCCGTATTTTATATAAGCAAATGCCTTAATTAATCTATTATTGATCTAATCACCATAGACGATGTATGGATACAAGACATGTATACGAAACTGAGCATGTTGAGCAACGATTATTACAGTTTTATAATTAACCTTGAAGGGTAGGTGTGTCCTTTTAGTTGAATCTGGACTGATATAATTAATGATAATTTTGGTGTTAGTTTGTTAGATTAGTGGTTGGTGGTCTGTTCTTGATAAATGAGTATAAATTCATATCGACAAAGTCTTTTCATTTCCAATCAGACAATTTACAATTTCTCTTTCAACTCTTTGTTTCTTACAACCAACTAAGAACATCTCCAACAAATTCTCTAAAATGCAGAAAAATGGATATTTTTTTAATATATTCCTACCAATAGTAAAACTTGAACCTAAATTTTTAAGAGAGAAATAATATTATATTAGATATCTCTAAATAAAGAAATTGTTGGAGTTGAATATATATTTTATTTTTGAGACTTTGTAGTTTCATTCTTAAGAATTTTGAAGAAATTCAAAATAAAGAATATGATTAAGATGCTCTAATGAACTTGTGAAAATAGAGATTGATGGGTTAAAACAATGAAAGATGATATGACTTTATTGGTTTACCAAATGGTACAAAAGCTCTATGGGTGTTTAAGCTCAAAAATGATGGTGAAAGATATTACATTACGACAAGTTGGTTGATTTTGACGAGATTTTGACATTTGAAGTGCGTTGGATCTTATAAATTCGTGTATATTTGGCTAAGGTTATAAGAGAACCACAAACAAATCCATATGCCTTCAACAGTTCATCCCCAATCGCCTGCCCAAATTACATCATTTCGAATTTTTATTTCAACTTTTTCAAGATTTATAGCTTTTTTAAAGACAGACAGACAGGCACTAAGATTAGCAAAAAGAAAAGTAAAACAAATAGAGTTCAAACGAAAGGTCTGCAAGATACAGAACTAAACCAACCAAAGAGAAAAACCAAAATCCCAAAACAAAACCAAACAACCAAAACACAACGAGGAATACCCACAAAAAACACAACAATATGAAGTCGAAAGTTGATACCGCAATAAAAAAAACAACCCTAACATCAATCTTGATAGCAACCCCCAAACAAACACGAACAAATAAGCCTCAAGCCCCACGGTCGCTACAATAATTTGATCAAGATTTGTAGCTTTCTATTTTTTTTTAATGTGAAATTGAAAATTTTTCTTTAAGAGAATTGAATGCAAAGTTTAGGGGGTTATTGAAAACACAGGTTAAGAGGTCACCGAATCCTTAAATTACTTGTTAGCTTTGTTTTTATAAATGTTTAAAGTTGATTTTCCATAAACGAAATAGATTCAAAACTAGTTTTATTTTAATGTATTACTCATTTAAATATTTAACCATTTTCTAATCAAAATAATAAATTTAAGTTATATATTATGCCTTACGTTTTTAATAAAAATAATATTATATAATAATTAATTTAAGTTAAATTAAAATATATGAAAAAAAAACATAAAAATTAGAGTGAATTACATTTTTTGTCCCTACGGTTTATCGAAAATCTGGTTCTCGTTCCTCACTAATTGCATCCTAGCCCATGTGGTATGCATTTTGTGTTGGTTTTGGTGCATGAGGCTAATGGCTGTTAGAAGGGATCATTAGAAGGGGTTACGTGCTCCTTATGTGAGGGGCATTTTTATCATCTTTACATGAACGATTTTGTTCTTCCTCCTCATATGAACATCTTGTTCGAACAAAGAAATGAAGATGAACATTCGACAATATGAACATCTTGCTCTACATCATTACATCCATAAGATAAAAACATAATTTTTTTCTAAATCATTAAATCTATATATTAAAATCCAATTATACACTAAGTTCTACAACCAAATCCGTCTCCCAAACCAAGAACATCAAGAACATTGCCAATTAACAATCATTGCCAAGAACATTAAAAACATTAATTGTCTAGAAAAAAAACTAAAAAAAATGGTTTCAATGCCCCTAAATCAAGAACAACAACAAGAAAACGAAACCCTAAAAAGGAAAAAAAATTCAAGAACCCTAAAAAGAAGAAGATAGAGGTTGAAGCAAAACATCAACCCTAAAAACATTCAGAACCCCGAAGCACAACGAAGTTGAACATCTTGAAGCAAAACCCATATGGAATCATTGTTGATAGGGATTGAGAGAGGGAGGGTGTCGTCGTGAGCGGTGTCACAACGTGTTGGTCATCAGTGGCATCAAAGAGAGAGCAAGAGAGATTGAGAGAGGGAGGATGTTGTCGTGAGTAGCGACAACGTTAAAGAGAAAGCAGGAGAGAGACGAAGGAGAGTTGGTATTTGCATATTCTAGAAATAAAAGGAAAGGTAGGATTGGATTGGATTGATCGAGATAAAGATGAAATAAGAATATTCGTAGAGATGAAGATAAAATATGAAGTGACCGGCGATTTTACAATTTTTTTTTAAGTTTATGGTTTATTTTACTTGGTTTTATTTTATTTTATATTTAATGTTTTTACTCATGCAATACATGCTTGTACATTACAAAAATTTATAAAATAACATATAAAATGACAAAAACGCCTCTCATGTGAGGAGCATGTGACCCTTCTTAACGGTCTCTTCTAATGGCCGTTCACCTTAAGTACCAAAACCAACAAAAAACTGCAAACTACAGGGCCTAGAATGTTATTAATGAAGTCAAAGGACGAGAACCAATTTTTTGATAAATCACGGGGACTAAAAATGTAATAAACTTAAAAGTTATTAAACTTTTAAAATCTCCTTTCATAGAAATTTCTGTAAAGAATCTGTGATATTTGGCGGGAGAGATATGGCGAACAAGCTGATCAGTGAAATGGGTCTGCCCAAATCCATTGGGAACATATTTGCTGCTCGCAATATCATCACTACAAAGGTACAACTTCCGATTCAAATTATATGTCGTAACTCTATTTCTCATCATTTTTCACGATTAGGGTTTCGTTTACCCTTCTAATTTAAGTGTTCCATTTGCATTCTGTTGTGTTCTATATTACCGTCATTCTGATCCGAGTGAGACCTTTATCTGGGGAAAGGTAACTGCAATTATAGCCTAAAAAGCACCGTTGATTGTTGGTCACTACTATTCTTTTCATCCACTTGTTACTTCAGTGGGAACATGTAAATAGGAAGATATGATATCAGAAATGTATGGAGTAATTACAATAAAAAGTCTAGTTACAGATCTTTGTTCAAAAGCCCCAATTGTGTTCATTGCAATTGGTATATGAGTACTTATTCCTTGGCTGTAGGTTTGAATTTAGAAGGAGACCCTAGCTGATTTACTTCCACAAATTTCCCAAATCTCCATGGAACCTAAAGGACTGCTGCCAAGAAGAACACACAATCACACTATTTGAAATTAGACCCTATAAATGTGCATACTCATGATTTGTGATTCATTATTCAGGCATGATAATCCCCAGAAATCGAACTTCTTACATGCCATCCATAATATAGTAGCTTCACTTGAATTCTAATGATTTGTTCAAGTTCACTATGCTAAGAAGGAACACACTTTTTGATCTGTTAACAAGGATAACCTATTAAGTTGTGAAGTTAAGTCCTCGGCATTGACTTATTGTCTTTAATCTTTTCTTTTAGGATGCATTATCATTGACTGAATTTGAGTTGATGGAATTGTTAGATGTGGGTTTGGCAGAAGTAATGTGTGCAGTGGCTCTCATTAGCGAGATTGCTTCTCCACCATATCAAACGGTAAGCTTACCCTCTTAACTGAGTCCAATTCATTATGGTACCAATCCGCTCTTCTCTGCTGATAACAAGATTCGAAAGACCGGTCACTGTGTTAGTAAAAGTGGCAGTGCCGATGCATCAATTGGCCACTTGCCATTAACTCTGTTCCCGAGAGGGGTGGAACAGTCGGATTACATTATATTGATCTTAACTGTTTAGCTGTGGTTTTAGGTGCAATCCCTGTTGGAGCAACGAATGCAAAATGAGTATCTCAGAGGTCATCTTCCCACGCATCTCAAGGGTCTTGATGCAGCACTATCTGGTGGAATACCATTTGGTGCTTTGACAGAGTTGGTTGGGCCTGCAGGAATTGGAAAAACACAAGTATGTCAAACCTTTATTTTGTGCTTATACATACCAATATCTAGTGCATCAATCAAGAAATCACATTTTCCTGCAAACTAATGAAATATCCTTCAGTAGACATTTTAGGTCATAGTAGTTAGTACAGTTGGTCATCTTTTTAGCTTATTGTTTGAATTTGCAGTTCTGCTTGAAGATTTCTCTTTTGGCTACACTGCCATCTTGTTATGGAGGCTTGGATGGTCATGTAATATATATTGATGTAGAATCCAAATTTAGTTCAAGAAGGTACATATGAGCTGCATATCTTTTATGTTTATTTCTATTATTTATTTCTTTTGACGCAACTTTGCTTTACCTTAGTTAAATGTATAGTTCCTGATATTTTGATGCTTTCATCTATTCTTTACAGGTTAATTGAAATCGGTCTCAATAGTTTTCCTGAAATATTTTGCTTGGAGGGCATGGCAAAAGAGGTATGTTGTGTATTTGTTACACTCTTTACATTACCCATCAAATGCAAGCATGGAAAACTTCTTACTAAGATAAGTCATAAGTGTTTGACTACGAGATAATCTCCCAAAGTGCCCTAATTGGAACTAGTATTTTGATTGATGTATGGTGAACTGGGGAAGAAAGGTACAAAAGTCCTGTGATAAATATTAAAAACCTTCTTACTCAAGTTTGAAGGAGAGGACAAGATATCATGAATTTGTCCCAAGAAACATTCACTTGATGTAGGATACAGGGATGGACCTGCCTTGGTGGTTACGGTGGCACATGCCACCGTATTATTTCTTCGACGAAGGGTAAAAAAATTTAGGTTTGTCAAAGGTGCAACCGTATCGTTTTGGAAGGTGCTACCGTATTATTTTGGAAACTTCAAGAAGGTGCAATCTTACCTCGTAATCAACCAAAAAACCAAAAAAAAAAAAAAACTCTTGCAATCAACCAAAAAACCGGAAAAAAAAACTCTTGAAATCAACCAAAAAAACTGAAAAAATCCTTGAAAACGATTTAAAAAACTTAAAATTACCTCGAAATCAAGCAAAAAAACTTTAAAAATCCCTCGAAATGGTGGAATTAGGCTAAAAACACATCAGACAGTATTGAACGTCGGTAAAAGACGAAGACACATCGATTAAAACCGTGGTTTCTGTAATTATCTTTTTCCTATATTATATGGTGCCACTGTATGAAAAATTTTATGGGTCCGTCCCTGGTAGGATATGAAGAGATGGAAACATGCATTTATTTTCGACAGGTTCGAGTAATATTCTTATAGCGTTTTTCAAATATTTTACATCTGAAGGCACTTTTTTCATGTTTTTGTGTAGATGGCAGGTAGGATCACAGTTCTACGACCAGGTTCCTTGACTGAGTTCACTGAGAGGTACAAAAGTTGATTCAATCATTCCTACTGATACACACTTCTACAAAATACTGAGAATGCTTGCATTAATTGAAAGATTACAAAAGGGGTTCTAGCTTTCGAGAGGCCGGATTTCTCCCAGCCTTCCACCCAATTTGGTGTCACCAAACAAAATACCCCCCCCCCCCCCCCCCTTCTGTTGTATTTAACAGCCCCCAAATTACTAACGGATACATTTAGAGGAAGGCAGAAGAGAAAAACCCAGAAAGGGCTGATACAAATCAACACGAGAAGAACTTGTTTATGAGATTAGTTTATAAAAAGACGTCTCCACATACTTATGACCATATCCATCTTTGTGCCACAAATTTGCTTTAGTTCTAATTAACAAGGTGTATATGATCGAGTAGAAACTCATGCTTTACAACCATTCTCTTTCCAGCTTGCAGAAAATCAAGGTTTCAATCCTCCAGCACCAAGTGAAGTTGCTAATCATCGATAGCATGGCTGCTCTTGTTTCAGGGTGAGTTAACTTAATTCTAAATCTCTATGTATGCCCAATTACAGTCGTTTTTATGTCGTAAGCTCTCTGACTTAACTGGCAATCTTCATTCCACATTGATTAATAAATTTTCAACATACCTTTTAAAGACTTATGCAACTTTCATTGTCGTTGGTTATTAGTTTGTAGTCATCAGAAACATTGTATAACAAAGTTAAGAAACCACTATCAACCAACATGCATAGAATGCTCATCCTGTTGTCTTCAGGGAATACGAACAAGGACCTCCAAGGCAACATCCATTGGGCTGGCATATATCACTCATAAAGTGAGGGCCATCTTTCTTGGTTCTTTTTTGTTGTAAAAATACTATCTTATTAACTTTAAAGGACTTACTAGTTCTTTTTTAACTGACATCTCCAGATCACTGGCTGAATTTTCACGAATACCTGTGGTGATGACAAACCAGGTAAGATCTCGAAGTGCTAGTGAAATCACTCAATATTCTTTCCAAGGTATGAAGTCATAGTTTTCCGTCACATGTTGCAAGTATGCAGTCACAAATGCAATAATAAATTACGGTATGCAGTGGAGAGCAGGACCGGTGCTATAGAGGATACTGCCAATTTTGATTCTCATCTTGTTGCTGCTTTGGGAATTCATTGGGCTCATGCTGTTACCATTCGTCTAGTTCTAGAATCTAGATCAGGTTGGTTCAACACTTTCTACCGCATACGATGGAATCTTCCAATGAAATGCACCATGGTGGACGGATATTTGTTTTTCTTACTTCTTCTATGTTTCAATGTGCCCGTTTTTTTTTCTATTTCTGCTACTTACATTTTACTAGCCTTTGGTTGTTCCTTCCTTTTCGCTCACGCTTTTGCACAAGGTGATGTTTTCACGAAACAACCGCTCTGCCTTCTGGGGTAGACGACTGCGTACATCCCCCCCCCCCCCCCCCCCCTAAAAAAAAGACCCGATTTTTGAGTGGGATATACTGGTTTGGCTTTATTGTTATTGCCCTTGTGGAAATCATGCAATGATATTACCTTTTTTTGAGTTCAAATGTCTAGATATTAATCTAAAATTGGCCTCATTCTTGTCCTCTACCCCAAAAAGATAGAACGGCTGTTTTGTTAAGGCCCTTGGATTGTGCAAAAGTGTGAGCAAACAGGAGAGAAGAACCAATGCTTTGTGAGCGCTATCACCGATATATCTAGCAACCATGATGTTCTTGGTGCAGGCCAGCGGTTTATAAAGGTGGCAAAGTCTCCAATGTCGCCACCTCTTGCATTTCCTTTTGAAGTTACTTCATCGGGGATATTATTGCTTAATGATGATGGAGTAGAAATGGCAGGACCGCAAATAAACGCAATCGATCATCAAGGTTTGTTCTAACTTGTCTGTTCAACTTATACCAATTTTACAGAAATTAATTAATTTCCTGGTTTTCACATAAATGCCCTCTATAAAGGTAAGTAGTTTGAACAAATACTCCCTCTGAGCCTATATAAATAAAGCATTTTGACTGAAATTGTGCACAAAATCGTTGCTATCAAGTATATAAAATACCCCTTGAATCTGAGATCGTCATGCTACTTGCTAGCGTTAGATAATCATTGCTATTAAGTATTATTTGGTATCATAAATTTATGCCAAGTGTTTCTTAAGAGGTTTTAGATCCCCGTGGCTTTAGCCTAGCGGGTAAGGAGGTGGGTATCCTTGCAGCATGAGTGAGGGGTCCACCTGTCACTGGGACATGTGATTTACCTTCTCCATGATGGTCGTGGGACCAGTACAGTAGAGGAACCTTCTTCATACCTTTTTGGCAGAAGGTTTTAGTTTTTCTTTTAAGTATATAATTATTATATATGGCAAATTCTCACACTCCTCACCTTTGGTGTGGTGTGAACCTTTGACCTCTTGGGAGGTTGGGAACTATTGGGTACCATTGGACCAATGATCCTTTGGTAGGATTTAGTTTCTTTTGTGGATTGGGAAATGACTTGGAAGCTTGTATATGATGAAATGCAGGTCACAGTGACATAATTTGTCATAGGGATGAAAGGTGAAGATCATATAAGCTTGCATCACTCATGTTTTTTGAGCTCTTAAAAGGCAATTACATCCTACTCCTACACTTTTTGCAAGTCTTCACAACTGGATGTGTGTTTGGTCTTCTCATTTGGTGATTCCATTTTGCAGTGCTAAGGTTTCTGAATGTTGTAGATGTAGACACAACATAAGTTTGTGTTCCATGTTTCTGAAAAGGAAAATTGTATAAAAATATGATTATTTAGTTTGTTCTAATTTCTGTTTTGGTGAACATACTTTCAAATTTTATATGTAGGGGACTATACCAAACTTCATAAATCAAATGAACGGACATACTTGTACAAATGTAGCAACAACCACCTTTTGTCATGTGGTTTTTTATTGAACATGTGGTTTCTGGGATGCTGTAACATTATACTAAATATAGTCATTCATTTGTCGATAAAGCTCGTATATGATTAACGAACTCATGTGCTATAGGCAATACTGTTGCAGATATGCATGGACACTATCATAAAATAGGATACACGATAGTCATTCAATCATCTTCAAGATCGACTCCAGGGTTGAGGCAGAAACACTTCACTTATACATACCAAATTAAACCAACCCAACTATGTACATCGCAAGCAGATGTAGGATGCAAACAGATGTAGGATGCAAACAGACCTTGTCTTTACCACAAGGGTTAGAGAGACTGAAGTAGTCTCAGCTTGCAAAACAAAAATTAAAAGAAACAAACAAACAAGCATGATACAGTTGTTAGTGTGCAAAAAAGCAAAATAGTACCATAAACAGAAAATGCATCAGGAAAGATATGAAGGAAGTAGGTCAAACAAATAAGGAATCAGTATCCTGTACAATTTCAACTTGGGCAAGTTCGCTACACGCCCTAAACTTGTTCGAAAAATCTGGACCGCAAGTAATATAGTTGCCAATTGCCATCCACTTTGCGACATGAGGAGTATAACCGTTTATTGGGTATGGCAGGTTGCACAACGATCTCTTAAACTTCACTACTGGACTACCATGGTGATGATCTTTTACATATAACAGCATGCTTCGTTATATATCGAGGGGAAAAGGGTAAATTGGCATTGTTAAGCACGTGGGTAGCGTGACCGTCCTTTCTTCCTTAAGAACTCGGGAATTTCTACCGAGCTGCCTTCAGTGAAAGTTGGTGACCGTCGGTTAATTCCAGCCACATCTGCCTGCACTGCCTGCATTTTCATCAAATACACGATGCAATGAAGTCATTTCCAATGTAGTAAAAACCAAATACTCGGTATATCCCCACCTGAAGGTAGGGTCAAAGGGTAGGATGTAAGTTGACCGTACCTCTGTCTCAACAGACAGAGATGTTATTTCAAGAAGACCCCGGCTTGCGAACTGGACAAGTAAAACAAATAGAGAACACAACTGAAAGCCACATATTATGGGGAAAAAGGGTTCTTTCTGATGTAGCGAAATTCCTAAACCAGCCTCTTTGAAAAAGATCGAGTTTTAGAGGGAAGAAGGGAAACAAGATTCCCGAAAAGAGAAGCTGAAATCGGTTTAATTTACGGGTGATAAACGGATAATAGTACCTGGAGTGGCGGGCCATCGCTTTCTTCTTGTCGCTTGAATCCAGTTGCTATTAGAGTGATACTAACCTGAATAGCCAAACAATAACAACACATAGATGTCAACCTGTGTTTTTCAAAAAGATTTCACTTCCTAAAGATCAGGATCGGTGCTATCTGGGTTAACTAACAAAATAAACTTACTTGACCACTTATCGATGGGTCAATGACGGCTCCAAAGATTAAGTTTGCAGTGGGGTCCACAAGATCGTATATGACCTCAGCTGCAGTATTTACCTGCAATGTTCCATTTGAACTAGATCAGTATGGACGTTAAAGAGGACAAATCTTCAATATCAGATTTGATACAAATTATTTAAATTTACTGTTTAACAAATGCAACCTAAGTAGTATGCCATTTATCCTTGAAAAATCTTCACGGAAAACAGCTGCTTTAAATTATTATGCGCTCCCTGTGTTCTTTGTTAGTTATCCTACTTTAACTTTAAATGTCAAACAGACTACGTTCAATAACAGTGATGTCAATCTTTTAGAGGATGTTAATAATTACATTAAGAAGGTGAGGGAGTAGCAATATATTTAATAATACAAAATTGCATATCTAAGAAAACCCCAGTTTTAACAAGGCGGCGTTAAAAAAAAGGGTATACGCCACCCTTTGAAGCGTCCCCATCACACCAGTCCCACGGTCATCATGAAGCAGGTGGGTGATGCCCGGATTTAAACCCGATACCTCACTTATAAATAAGGTGGCTTAAGCATAATACTAAAGAGATCAAACGGATGGAAAAGTTATCAACACGCATGTTGAGTAGCATTCGGTTGAAAAATTCAAACGATAGAAATCAGTTAGTTTCTTTCTTATTTACTTGTCGTTTGTGGTTTTAAGGCGGTGAATCACTTGCCGGGTAATTTTTCTTTATTCTCCGCAGGAACGTCATGTCAAAGGCTTGGCATTAGCCTAGCAGGTAAGGAAGGTGGGCATTCTTGCAGAATGAGTGAGAGGTCGGGACACATGATTTACCTCCTCATAATAACTGTGGAACCAGTATAGTGGGGTGGGGTGCTCTAGAGGGTGGCATCATACCCAGAAGAAAAGAAGAAAAAAAAAGCAGAGAGAGAGAGACCTCGAGCAATGTTAAATCAGGACCACCAGTTATATTCCAAACGATTCCAGTTGCCCTCTCAATTCCGAGGTCTAGCAAAGGTGATTGAATCGCGTTCAATGCAGCATCTCTTGCCCTTGTCTTCCCTGTAAAGAAAGGTACGTCAATGGAGTTTAAAGTAGTTTTGAAACAGGAGCAAGTAAAAGAAAATTATATAAATGGGTAAAAACACAAAAATGCCCCTCACTTAATAGAATTTTTTAACGGTGTTAGCGTTAGGGACCATTTTCAAAGCAAATGCTTACCATGGCGACTATTTCTTGACTTACTGAAATACAGTTTCAGGGACGATTTTCAGATTATTTTTTTTATGCAAACCACAGGGACCAAAAGTGGAGTTTACTCTTGAAGTAGTTGCATTCCTTAATCAGTGACCAAAACCTTACAAGACCAACGTTTTGGAATGAAGAGTAAAAAACATCAAAATTCATGTAACTTTATGAATAAACATGGGAAGGAAATGTACCACAAATTAAGGTTCTCTTTCTACCTCATTTTGGGTAGATTTTTCAAAATCTCATGACTTATGCCTCTTGGTATTCATAATCATGATATGGAGGTGGTGTTACTGTATGAAATTGTCATTATGTCAATTTCACATGCATTACTATATGAGTGTTGGAGTCCTACATCGGATACCCACAGACTATCAAACTTGTGTACATGTAGGAACTTCCCTGCTCTCTATAAGGGCTCTTTTAAAGAGAGATTAAAGAGTTCCCACATATTCTAACATGGTATCAGAACCAAGATCTAGCACCTAGGGGCTCGACACACTCTTTCGCCTTCGTTCTTGGGGGTACCATTCAGCCTCCATTTGAGGGGGCGTGTTGGAGTCCCACATCGGCTAGACATGGACCATCAAAACTGTGTGTGTGTGTGTGTGTAGGGACCACCCTCTCCTCTAAAAGGGTTTTTAGAGAGAGATTCAAACAGGTTCCACATATCCCAACATTGAGGATGAAAGAAGTCAAGAACTCATGAGATTCGGCTCCTAGCCTAAGTTCATCTTCATAAAGGCCACCACAATGCTTGGTAAAAATACACATATAATGGAATCAAAAACGGAAGCAATACCAATATGTTTAATAATATAGTGTTTTCACTTGCCTGTTCCAGTTCCTATTCCCATTAATGATGAGCCCGCATTTGCCATAATGGCTCGAACATCAGCAAAATCCACGTTAACCAAGCCTGGTATCTGCAAGTGTTTAAGGTAAGTAGGTAACTCATATTTTCGAGTTAATTATTTCATTCCTCTTTTGAGGGAGAAACTTGTGTCTTGTATGCTTAAAAGGGAAAAGTGTTTGTTGTTGATTTCTAGCCGAAGGTTTCACAAAAACAATCGCTCTACTCTTTGGGGTAAAGGACAGGCCTGCGTGCATCTCACCCCTATATCCCACCTCTAGATGGGATATATTGGGCTTCTTTGGTTTGTTTGCTTGTTGATTTCTTATGGCCAAAATTTAATATAGAATACCTTAAAAATTAACTTTTTACTGGTCACTTGTGAATCTCATACCGTAATTATATCCGAGATACCACGAACACCTTGTCGGAGAATATCATCAGCTAGATTAAAAGCTTCTGTTACAGGGGTAGATGGAGAAATAGCAGTCAATAACTTGTCATTCGGGATGACAATCAGAGTGTCAACATTTTCTCTCAAAGATGCAATTCCTTCTTGTGCTTGAACTGCTCGTCGCCGGCCCTCAAAGTTGAAAGGCGTTGTCACGATACCAACAGTCAAGATACCCATCGACTTTGCAACCCCTGCAATCACAGGGGCTGCACCAGTACCTGTTCCTCCACCCATTCCAGCCTGCACACGAATATTTGAAGCTAAGTGAAGCTAACATGACAGTTTTAACTCAAAAAGATTGATACTAATCAATTTTGACTCAGAAAGATCGAGACTAATCAAATTTTAACTAAAAAAGATCAAGTACTAATTAACTTTGACTCAAAAAGATAGAGTACTAATCAACTTTAACTCAAAAATATTGAGTACTAATCAAGTTTGAATCAATAAGATCGAGTACTAATCAATTTTGATTCCATTCCTGAGAAAGGGATACTCCCACGTGATAGATTTAATATTTTACTCCTCAAAGTGCATAAGTGTAAGCAAATTCCTGACATAACTGTTTGCATCGGAATCCACTTTTGTTCTTCATATTACAATGTTTCCTTTACAAAAGATCTTTCTGATATTAATTTTGGTCAACATGATTCACTTTAATCTGAAAACTAAGATGTCGTTCGTTTATACCATTTTCCTCCATTCCCCCCTCAGTAGGACTCACAATCACGACTTTGTTTCTCCTTACATCATAAAAAATTGGCCACAAAATACAATGATAAAAATATAGAATGAATATGGCCCAATTTTAAAGATTTCATAGCCTAATCATGAATGGTTAAGTTGTCGAATGACAAGATGCATCAAAATGTAACTAAGTTTGCCTAAGTTTCTGTTTAGTGTAATGACAATTTTTTCTCAATTAGTGCAACGCGTTCAATTCTTCCTATTTCATACCTATTTTACCTAATAAACGGGTTTTTAGCCTGCGTGGTATTGGATGATTTCGATGTGACAATTTTCCAAGTAATCAAGAATTACAATATAACTTGACAATTTGCCATCTACATAACCAATAGTTATAAGATCTACCAGTTACTGGTCACAATAGGTACACAATAGAAAGAATTGATTCAAATGAATGCTTGTTACACTAATTGAGGGGGAAAAGTTATTGTTACACTAAATAATAACTAAGACAAAATTTGTAGCATTTTGATGCATTTTGGTCATCATTAAATGCTTTGTTGGTCACACTCACACCTATCTTATATTTTTGCAAGTGGCATTCAGAAAGTAGAATCAAACTTTGAAAATTATGCACCAATGGATAAAAGGAAAGAACTTACAGTCACAAAAACCATATCTGAACCATAAAGAGCTTCTTCAATGGATTGTCTACTTTCTTTAGCAGCATTCATGCCAACATCAGGGTTACCACCGGCACCAAGTCCACGGGTCAACTCTTCCCCGATTTGCAATCGCTGCTGAGGGAAAACAGGCGACATTCTCATGGCTTGAACATCTGTGTTAACAATCCAAAATTCAACACCCTTCATTGCATTCTCAATCATGCGATTAACTGCATTTGACCCACCTCCTCCAACACCAATAACTTTAATCTTGGCCTCGTTGTAATTACTAGCGATTGTCGAATCTCTCAAACTATCAGTAATTTTTCGACCTGACCCATTATCCTGGGGACTAATTACTGTGTTGTTTCCCTCGCCTCTAAGCAGATAAACCTCAGGGCGGAGATTGAGAAACGAGTCTTTGTTATTGAATTGATTGATGCTGTGAGAATTTGCTGAACATCTTATTTGGTGAGCATATGAAGCAATGTCATGTTTTCCATCGTTCGATTTCAAGAAACCCACTCTTCCCATGTGATTCTCCATTGAAACTCTCCTTCGAAAAACAGCGAGAACCCCCTTCGAATCTCGAGTTTCTAAAGGCATCGACAGTTGCGATATACATGTTGCCATAATGGCTTTAAATCCAGAAATAGTCAGCACTCAGCACTATATAGCAAACGAGATCTGCTGTATGTCGAAAAGCAAATGAAATTTGCCTACCAGGACCTGTTTCTTAGAAAACACAAAATAACAAGAGTTATCTTCACAACTCTGTTTAATAAACCCTGGATAAAATGTGGCATTACGATTGGCAGTGAAAATTGAATGAATAAAGAACAAATCCACGAGTTGAAAAGCCTGAATAACCAGAGATAATCAAAAGGCACAAATACAAACCCTAAAGCTTATAGAATTGCAGCAGAAATTAAACGAAATGTAGACAAACAATGCGAAATGAGTGTCTAGGAAGGAATTCGAGATCCAAATAACAGCTCAAGTAGAAGAAATCCAAATGTAGCATTGCTAACAGTACTACAGTAGTAAATATTGAATCAAATAACAGCAAAATTGAGAGTACAAATAACATCGCAAGCGTATAAAACTCAAAACTCACAAATAAGAACCCCCAACTCTTATTAAATCGAAGCAGATATTCAACAAAAATGGCAAATAGGTAAAGTGTTGAAATGTGTACAAATTGATAGTGGAAGGAACAAACCTGAGAGGATTCAGGGTGAGCAAAATCGCAGCTGCATTTAAGGTTGCAGCAGCAAATTTCATCAGAGAAGAAAAAGGGGTCAAAAAAGTGGGGTTTGAAAGCATTTCAAGTAGCTTTCATACTCAAAGAGAACGTCTTGAATGAGCTTTCGTTAACTGTAGCAGTGTAGTGTGTGTGTTTTGACACTTTTTTGGAAATGAAACAGAAACCACAAACCATGATTGGGTGGGATCGAGCTTCAAAGTTAAAACCACATTTTTTGCAAAACCCTTATCGCTGGCCTTTGTTTGCTTCTTATTTCTTTACTAGGCATCAAATCTGTAAAAAATCAAATAGTATTTGGGTTTTTTACATATTTACATTGTAAAGACGTGGGATTAATCTGTTTTCGTGGAATCGGTTTGTTTTCGTGACACATGTAAGACTATAAATAACATTAAGGGGTTGTTTAACCGGGTAAGAGTCATCGCACTCACTTACCAGGTAAGACTCTTGATCATTGCTTTCGCTCTTACCCGGTAAGATTATTTGTCATTGCCATATTCATCAGTTAAGGTAATGTAACTTGGTAAGCGCTTACCCGAGTAAACATTTTGTAAACGGCCTCTTAGTGTTATTTATGTGGTCTCGGGTTTCATGAAAATAGTTGGGTCTCACATGATCTCATATCTCTTTTAAAAATTACATATACTTGTTATAGTCATCGAGTCAAATTTGGGTAACGAGTTAAAACGAGATTGTTGGAGGATTTCCATAATATAGAGAGACGGTAAGTAAAGCAGGGATAAAATTAAGGTTATGCGAGAGCCTGTTATTCTTAAATTATATTTCGACCCAAATTTGTCAGGGCATTATGAAATTAGTATGATCTCAAATTTTTAGTCCAGTTTTGGTTGAAATCAATCCTTTTTAAGCCTAGATAATCATAACTATTTTTATATTAAACACAAGAATAATTCCTTAATAAATATAAACGGTTGCTGAAAATAATTATTGGGTGGTCGTGAAAATAGAATAGGTATGGATCGATGGAAAACTCTCATTAGCTTATATACCATTAGTGGGAAACCATCAGCTAATAACTATCCATGGGTAACCATTAGCTGACAACCCATTAGTTGATAGCACATTAATCATAACTAAAATAAGACTTCAGACTTTAGACCTCTTAAAAAACAAACGACACCTTAGTGGATGTTTCTATAAGTATGAAGAGGGGAGATAGAGCATGTGAGGACCCAAGAGTACATGTATTATATATTATGTGAGGAGCCAATAGTACAAGTATTGTATGTAACTGTTAAATCTCTTTAAATTTTAGTTGTGATTTTAGTTACAAGTTTACTTGTTAATGAATTCCTAACTAGAATTACAAGCAAAATGATTTATTATATAGATAATATCACTGTATTTTTAAATTTGCATTAGATCAAATATAATATCGTTGTGACTGTCAATTTAAAAATGATTAATACTTATTTTATTTATCGATGCTCCCTCTAACTGTTAATCCTATATTTGTCCCTGTCGTCATCCAACGATCTTAGGTTATAGTTAGCTTACACAGTTGTACATTTCACACCTCATAGCTTAACTAGCAATCTCATATTCTCTTGTGAATCGAATTACTTAAATAATCACTAAAATCATCAACAACGGGATCAATAAAAAAATGTAACTTATAATCATCCAGATACAATAACTTTGAAACTCAACGACTTCTTGATTAATCAATAATTAAATAAAATGACATATTGCAATTGTGTTTTGACTTTTCATGGATAATCATAATAGGGTGTTTAAATTGTATTAATTGTTCTTTAAAACAATGTTAACCAGTCAATTCCAGTTTTAATTCTAATTAAATAATAATAAAATATTTTCCAAACATAAATAAACGAAAATTGACGTCTAAATCCCAATTCAACCACGATGTTAACAAGTCACTTATAATCTTATTGTTTTTCCAAACAACACCGTGTGTGCAATATTAAAGTCCAAATACATTAAGGGGGCGTTTGGTTCGCTGGAATCCGCCTGAATGTGGTGGAATTGGAATGGTCAATTCCATTGACCACATTCCATGGTGTTGTTTGGTTGCCAACGGAATGGAATTCAATTCCATGAAATCCCTCGTTTACAGATTTGATCATTCCTTCCATTTTTGGATGGAATTCAATTCCATTCCTTCACATTTTATCAAAATGACGAAAATGCCCCCTTTTTTCATATCGATCTGGATAAACAAAAACCTAGTCGCTTCCTTCGTTTTTCTCATATCGATCTGCAGGTTGAAATCGAGAGACCATCGAGCGACAGCCATCGTTGCTTCCATCGTTGAAATCGAGACCGAGTTCCTTCCATCCATCACATCGACAACAGGTATATCTCTTTGTTTGTTCGATCGATCATCTTCAAGATACCTGCAACTCGATCGATCGATTACATGTTACTTTTTTAACAGATCTTTGTTTGATATCTGTTCATTTGGGTCTTTGTTTGTTCGATACCTGCAACTCGATCGATTCTTGATATCTGTTCATTTGGGGATTTGATGCTATCGTTTACAAGTATTATATTCTATTTTTATGTTTAAATACTGTGTTGTTCTTAAAGCTATGCGCTATTGCTTGCAACTGATGTGCAGATTGTGTTAGAAGCGTGGAAGCATAGGGTGCATATTAGGTAGTGGGGTTGGGTTTTCTTTTTCATAAAGGTCTTGATCGATCATTGCACACAATCTGTTTGCCTTTTTGCTTCAAAGAAAATGACTACTGAATACTCAACACATGAACCTCTTCTTCCTTCTGGTAAACATGAAGATGATGGCTTTAGTTATGTTGAGAACAAGAAGGCACATTTTTTGGTCAAATTTACTAGATGGTTTCTCAAGTTTGCAATGTGTTTAGTCTTCATTGCTTGGGTTAGTTTCTTGTTTTTTCTTCCATCAGAATCTGTGATCGAATTCTATCTTGTTATTTTTTTAAAATCTTTCCAACAATGAAGTTTATGGTATTATTATTTTTGTATAGAAATTTATTGGGATATTAAACCTATGGAATATAATTTTTGTCTGGAGATTTTAACTTTTGCTTCAAAATTTTGGGGAAATTATAGTGTTTACTAACATCAGAAGTGTTTATGATCTATCTACAGGAAGCATATTTCTTTTTGGTGAATCTTAACTGCACTTAAAGCCATACGAGCTGCATCTAATCCAAATTTTAGTCACATTCAACTTAGCTAACATGTCCTTAAGCTCTTTAATTCATTAAATGGCAAATTAATCCGGTGTGTATTAGGTGATGCCTCTAATGCACACACAAATGTGCACAGTCAAGAGTGCTCAAGTGGTAGCAAGAAAAGGAAAAACAGAAATGAGTCTTTGCATGAGGTAATCAACAATGCAACATTTGTGCTTGGTGACAAACTTATGAAGGCATCGGAAGCGATGATGGAAGTTGAAGTTCAAATGCTCAAAAAACGTGAAAAGATTGTCGATGAGCTTGAGAAGTTTGGGACATTTTCCGAAACTGAAATGTTTAATGCATTACTAAAGATAACAAAGGACTCTGAATCTGTGATCACTTTCTGGAGCTTGAAGGAGGCAAGACGTGAAAATTGGGTCCGGTTCATGTTGGATCGGTGATCGGTTGGTGGTGAAAACAATACTTTTGTTTGGAGTACACATGTTTTGTACTTATTTTTGGGTCCACTTTATGTTGGACCAATGACCGATTTGACTTAAAAACACTACTTTTTGGTTTATGTTAGACTAATGATCGGTCTATAAAATGTGTATGAACAATATTTTTGGTGCTAGTCGATGTTAATATATTAGCCATCGTTTAATGTTATTATGGTATGCCAATTTGATTACTTTCTTGCAACTCGTGGTAGCTAAAATACATTGAATTATGGTTATGGTTATGTGTTTATGGTATGAAAATGTGTTATGTGTTTGGGGCCAACATATGTTTTTATAAATGGTAAATTACATATTTTTTTCTCATTAAATGTTAATTTTATAATTACTTATCATAAAAAAAAATTTTAAAAAATCAAAAAAGGGTATTTTTGTCATTTTTCAGAATTCCATTACAATTCCTTTGCAAACCAAACAGACAGATTCCAATTCATTTGACTGATTCCATTCCATTCCTGTCAACCAAACAGCTGGTCAAACCTGAAAACATTCCATTCCAATTCCTTCCAGATTCCAATTCCATTGACAGATTCCATTCCATTCCATCAGAAATCATTCTGCGAACCAAACGCCCCCTAAGTCTTTGTCATAATGATTGTTAAACTATGATGTTAGTTAAAATAAGATCATATTGACAATTATATACATACGCATACGTAGTAATTTGAACCCTTAAATGCAAATTTGAGATTACGATTAGTCAATCTATCATATTTGGTACATGTTTGGATGACCATAAGCTAGCTTATTGAAACGCTACTCAAAATAGCGTTTTAAAAAGCTAGCTTATAAGCTAGTTTGTCAAACAATGCCTTAGTTATATTCATAATTATTTGTTTAAATATTGAGTAATTATGGATTTGGTACTTGTGGTTTTAAGTTTCCAAACTTTTTATTCCCAAAAAAAAAACGGTATTCATTTTCGTAACGTTTGGGTCCCTCTCATTAATGGTTGTTAACTCCTATTGTTAATTGAGAGGTCTTATTACATTATTAAAAAACCACCATGTCCATTTCCCTAAATGGCTAAGCTTGTGACTAATTCTCCATCAACCCTTGTCGCTGGACACCAACCCTTTTGCCCTATGTCTATGTTCTTCCTCCATCAAGTTCCTTTACCACCAAACTCTGCCATTGCTGCATCGATTGACCACCCCACCACCTAGGTCTCCTTCTGCACTGATCGCCGCCTCCCACATCTCCCCTTTTCCACCTTTTTCCTCGTTGCATCAATCAACCACCACCACCTTGCACCACCTTCTTCTTTCTTCTCATATATCTCAACACCACCACTGTACACCCATTTCTCCCCTTCTTCTCGTCATTGGCTACAACCTCTATAGTGTGACCCCCTGAAAACTTTATTTTTTTCTTAATATTCGTGCAAATGGCCAAGGTCCAAGAGAAAAGTCAATAACACCAAAAACTAATACAAGTTTTGATCAGGGTTATACAAATACATATCGTTGAAGAAATCCAGCTTTGATAGGTTTGAGTTTTGGTGATTAAAAGTTTGGATTTAGGTTTGAATTTGAATTTGAATTTGAGATTTTGTTTTGGGTTCGGGTTTTATTTTGAGTTTTTGATTTGTTGTGGGTTATAGTGTATGGTGGTTGAAAAAAGGCGACCGGAGAAGGGATGTCGGTGATTTTAGGTATCAAATGGAGGGGTGGGGGTAATTGTGTATTTTCTATATTATATATGACTAATATAATATATTTTTATTTATTTAAGTGAGAAAAGACAAAAAAGGAAAGAATCAAAATGCCACTCACCTCACGTAACAGATGTTTGTTAACGATCGTTAGTGACACGGACCAAATCCGTAAAACCAAAACAACTATAAAGCCACATGGACAAAATCCATAATTTAGTTTTAATTGTTGTATTATTCTAATACTAGAATCTAATTTGTTGATTCTCTTAAATGGGTTGATTCTCTTAAATGGATTATATTTATGCATCGTTGTTTAGATGGATTTTACGTGTGCGCTTAAATACATCTAGACAATTTTTGCATCCCGCCGCATTGCACGCGCATCCAACTAGTCTATTTTATAGATTATAACATTAATTATAATATTTCATATATTTAGGAGGTGTTTGGGATTGCTTATTTAAAAAGATTTTTAACTTATTCTGGTGTGATACTGGAGATAAACACTTTTTATTAGTGTTTGAATGAAGAAAAAATTAAAAGTGTTTATATTGGTGTCAAACCGGTGAAAATAAGTTTTTCATAAGTCATTTGGTTCCAACTTATCAACTTATTTGAAACAAATTATGACTTTTTTAGTTATTTTATATGTATAAACAATTTAAAACACTCCTAAATAACAACTTATTAACTTATTACGTTTTGGTACCACAATAAGCTAATTCAAACACTTTTTATAAAACTTCTTTTTTGTCACCACATAAGTTGATAAACGCTTTTAAGAAAAAACATAAGTTGTTTTAAATAAGCAATCCCAAACACTCCCTTAATAAATATTATTTTTCTAGTCTAAACATTTAATTTCAATATTTCTTATTGCTTAAATATATAATAAAACGTCCCCTCTCCTACTTTCTTAATTTTGGATAAATTTTTAAAAAATCTGTTGAAACAAAAAAAAGTTATTGAAAATCGTCATTTTCTCCATTACGAAAAATATGTTAGAGATACTCTAATAGACTTTGGGCCGAATGGGTCCTCAAGGTTACAGAAGTATCTTATAAGTCAACTTATGATGCTGATTTTTCAAAAATTTATGTTTGATATGTAATAAGCTAGTTTCTAGCATGTCATGTAAAATAGTATTTTAACCGATAACTTATAAGTCATTTATATTAGGGGTGAGCAAAACCCGACCAAATCTGAAAAACCCGAAAGTCCGACCCGAAAACCTCGAAACCCCCCGACCCACATAGTCCGAACTAACCCGATCTCTTAAATCCAATTTTTTTCCGATTTTTTTACGGTTACTCAGTTCGGGTAGGGTCTCCATGCCCATAACCTGAACTCGTCCGCAACCCGAATAAGCTTTTTTATTAATATTTTTTCTAATTTTTATGTATTTCTTTTTCCTAAAACCTAATAAAAAAATGTCAATTGAAATTTGGATTTTTTTGATTTTATGTTTAGTTTAATCTTTAACGTTTGAAATTTGGATTTTTGGAGTTTAAATTTATTTTAATCTTTAATGTTTCAGCATGAAGAATGAAAAGTTGAGAGTTGAGACATTATATGTAACACCCTCAATTCTGAAAATAGCAACTAATTTAAAATTTTCTGAATACATCGCTAATTGATTCATCTACAACCACAATCTAAGGTTTAGCTTCAATACACACATTTCATTATATGAATACAGTCTACAATAGAAACGGGTGCTACTAAAACCCAATGACAATTATTATCTCCAATATGCGGAAGACTTCACCAACTACTTATCCTTGTGTAAGACTAAGATTCATCTCTTCATAGTACTGCTATAACCACTTCCCCAACTGGAACCTGATGCACATGCCGACAAATAAAAATGATAGGCTTAACGCCTAGTGAGCTCAAAAGTTTTTATCATAAACATATAAAACAATAATCTTCAAGAATGTTATATAAATATTGTTTTCCAAAATGAAGTACATTAAGTCTGAAAGAAACCTCTTTTCAACATTCATCATCTTTGTGATTATTACCACGATACAAAAATGTTCTTTCGAATATAAATCCAAAGCCCAAACCTTATGTAAAACACAACTGCCACTTTAATAATCAAATACTGAAAACATGTATAAACTCTATCATCCAAAACATCCAAAACATGGATAAGATTCAATATTCAAAACCTTAGAACATGAATAACAACCCATACTCAAAATGTCACCGAAAACATGGATTATAAAACTCCATAACCAAAACAATACCTTGCGGTGACAGAGGAGACCCGATTACATAGTATGTGACGGAACACAAAAGTAGGTCACATAACTATGTAGGAAATCAAAACGTGTAGATTATACACACAAAACATATCGAGCTCAACTCCTCTAAGTCTGTTGCTCGAAAACATCAAGTCAACCCCTCTGGGTCTATTTTTTAGAGTTCCAAAACAGGGGAACCCAGTTCCAAAACGGGAACTTATGCACAAAGGGAATTACACCTTACTGCCCATGGGACACTACTCGATCGTATAGGTCAACATCTTACTTACCATGGTGACCCGATGCCTATTCCATGCCAAAGTGGTGAACTTGTCCAAAACGGGACATAAGATGTAACACCCTCAAATCTGAAAATAGCAACTTATTTCAAATTTTCTAAATACATCAATAATCGATTTGTCTACAATCACAATTTAAGAATTAACCTCAAAATATACATACATCCTATTCAACAATCTACGGTGAGGACGGGTGCAACTAAAACCCAATAACAATTACTGTCTTCAATCCTGCGGAAGGCTTAATACCCATGCATAGTCACTATCTCCAACGGAAACCTGATGCACATGCCGACAAATAAAAAGGTTACGCTTAACGCCTAGTGAGCTCAAGAGTTTTAACATAAGAGAATATATCATTAAAAGAAAGGATTCGGTTTAAAGCAAGGTCTTCCGAAATATTAAACTTCAAAATAGAAACAACGCAATTTCCCATAATATGCACCTTTAAAGACAATGCTCCCAAACACACATTTCTTGTAAAATGATGCAACCCATAACTCACCCAAAACGGGATCATAGTTTGATATTCAAATGTGCTAAAATGTAAATAATACTTCATAACCCAAAACACCCAAAACTCGGGTGGGACATAATACTTGACCCTTAAATAACGAAAAACAATCCATATAAAAATGATACGCCGTTAAAACATGAAATTGAAGCTTAATACTCACGCGACCATAAAACGGAATGAAATCCAAATATTAAAGCATGGACAATTAAATATCCAAAATACAGCGGGCCGACAACGGGGGATACCTGTATCCGTTGAGAGCGGAGGAACACAAAAGTATGTCGTTCAAACAACGTTGATCGTATGACACTTCACGACACGCTAGCCCAAGTGCCCCTACGACCTCTTGACAAGTTTCACCCAAAGAGACAGCTGACCTTAGCGAATACCACCGAAATTATCGCCAAAGGCTCGGCACACGGGGGATACAACGAAGGCATTGCCCCACACGGCGAAGGCCCCAAACGCCCATCAGAGGACTACCCACAATCATAATAGCTTAACCGGACTCAGCCCTCCTAGTGACTACTTGTAAAGACAAGGTCATAACCCATGAGTCCCGGAGTCCAACCCCGTACCACCCAAATGACCATCAAATAAGACTGACTTACGTGCCTATGGATCCAATGCAACACAGTCTAAAGTTACACGACTACTCATGAATGACTACAACACTCGAGTCTGTAACTATCGATAATATGCAACAAAATGCATTAAGATGTAAATCACAAATTGGGCTCTACATCGAGCCATTAAAAACCGGACAAATGTCCTCAAGACTCTTTTAAGCCAACACCGAGCTAAAATGCTCAAAATCCGTTTGACCAACAGTTACCGGTCCCCCAAATAATGAAATGTCTTTAAACAACGTTTACGAAGACACATACCTCAAGGACGAGATTAACCCAAAACTCAACGCATAAGGGGACCAAAGGTTTTCCAAAGGGTTTATGAATGCAAATACACCAAAATGCATATAACATGAAATAGACTTCATTTGTACAAAATCGTCAAAGATGTATAACTCATAAGATAGATCTTACTTGTACAAAATCACCAAGAATACGTAATTCATGTTATTTAGTTGTTGAAACGTTCAAACCCAATATAAGCATTTTAAGAGGTTAACACAACCCAAGTTTACCAATATGAAAACTTATCAAAATACCCACACTTTGATAAATAACCAAGTAAAACATATTTTACTTCAAAATACTCAAAACTTATCGGCAGTTAACTATTTCATGTAAAACACTTTGAAATAAACGTTTTGGCATGTACACCGTTTTCACAAATCAACTTGAACTCACCTTGCTAGATTTAGGCTAAAATCTAAATTTCACCCAACGAGCTCTTTTGAAGACCACTTGAATCTTCGAGCCGAGAACTTCCAAAACCTAGATCCGAACATTTCAAACCATAAATAACCATATCTAATCGCTAAGAAACATTCCTCAAACATTATATACCAAGATCCCAAACAAGATAAAAAACCATAATTTCTCCAAAACTACCAAATCCAAGATTTGAGGTATCAAACACTAAGAATTCACCTATGGAGCATTTAAAACCTTTAAATCAAGAAAGCTTACCAATAGAGATGATGAGACCTTCCGAGGACACCCATAACAACTCTTCAACCTGAGCCCCCAAACACAAACTTGATGAGGAAGATGAAGATGGAGGTTCTTGACCATAGCTTCCAATCTTTGTTGGGTGGTTGAGAAACACTTGGAATCTAATGGATTTGGTGACTTGAAAGCATAGAAACCGATTTTAGGGTTTGGGTTCGGTTTCTAGAGAGAAAAGATTGATACAATTCAATTGGAAATTGAAATCAAATGGCTTAGCGATTACGTCTATTGCATGTTTTCCAACAGTTCGAGAAGTTGGGATCTCCTTACAGTGAGTTTTTACAGAATAACCCCCCCCCCCAACTGACCCCTTCACTCTCTCTTATAATGACACGATTCCCCCTCCCTGTTGCACCCACTTGCATTATTTAAATCATCAACTGACACTTGTACACTACTGACACTTGTACACTTGCTTCACTTAAAAGACCCATTTACCCTTTCTTTGGTCTCCTCCTGGAATAAGTAATCCCAAACCTCTTCGTATCAATACATGGGGGAGGGTTGAAATGAAAGAGAGTTGGAATTTGCGATTTATGCAGGTCTGCACCCATCGATGATAGTGCCACGCGACTATGCCCTTGGCATAGTCGCCCGAAAGGGGGTGCTCGCGGTACGTTTCTCACGACAGTGCCCCGCGACAGTGACACCCTGTCACAATCGCGGGCACAATCGCCCAGGACATACCGAGCATCAAACTTCCGACTTTTCGACGCCAAAACTCCCGATACTCCGAGGGACTTTAAACAATGCAATTCCCCGACAAAACCCCCACTGATTACAAGTCACATAAATGTTTGGTTGACATTTACTTACCGAAATCACGGGTGTTACATAAGAACACCGTGCCTATGGATCCATTGCACTAACTAAAACATTACATGACTCAAAATGAATGAACTAACACATTCAAAACATGTAATTCTCAAATAAGATGCAGTAAATGCAGATCAATACCAAACGCTCTACACTGAGCCATTTGATCATTTCCAAATGAGAAATCATATATAATGCTTATTCAAGAAAACAAAAAAGGGATAAATGCTTGCATATAATAGTTGATCCTTGAGGACAACGATTTTCCGGTTGAGATAAAAGATTTATCTCGTTGTGACGACTGGCGACATAGCTTTCCCTAAAATACTCCTAAAAATACTTCAATTAAAAAATCAAGTCAAATTACAACGAGCAAACAAAATACAAACATGTCAAAAAAGAAAATCAACTTGAAACGTTTCTAAACTATGAATGTACTGTTCCGGTTTCCCCAAAGGTATAGAGCTCAAGTTGGATCGGCAAGGATAACAATGTTAATTCGACTCAGTTGCTGCTACCATTGGTCAATCCTTGACTTAACACGACCTCGCCCGATCTTATAAAATGTTGATTAGCTCTTTGTATAACATATTACAAGAAAGATATATAAAACATTAAAGCCATTATTGCACAAGCCATGTATCAGTTAATAATGCCCAAAAGCATAAGCATGCTACACAACCTAAAATACATAAAGTTGCTAACAACCATGAATGCAATTTACGTTTGCAAGCTAATATACATATATCATACAGGCCTAACATTAAATGTGACAATAGTCAATATAACATAATTAGAGCAATTATGTTATATTGACTGATACTACATGAAGTGCATATCCTATGTATTGATCTTGATTTTGGCCATGGCATAGGTTTAGCTTAGATTTCAGTAAAGGAGCATATGTTGGATACACCATATTTTAGCCATGGCATTGGTTTAGCTTCCCCCCTCCATCCTCCAAATAAAGACAACATTTCCTTTTTGGTAAGTTTTCAATCTAGACTAACTTTTCTATTCAAAAGCATCACTACTTGATATTAGTAACCTTAAGTTGTCCTAACCATAAGTCATTGTTAAACCATAGTACTTCGAGATTTCTAAAATCATGTTAATTCCAACATCAATTTCACCATTCTACAGCTTTTGAAAAACACATCAATGGGCACTCCTTAACCCAATGCTTGTAAAACTAAAAAAACAAGAGTGCAAGTTCTAAAAATAAACAAGAGTGCATGTGTCAAAACTTACCTTCTTCGTACCTTCTTCGTCCAGAACTATGAGGATACTCTCCAAGATCCAAACTACGAAGATGTAATACCAACGGGTATCTAAATAAAGAGTAACAAGAGGAGCGATAAACTACAGAACAACTTTGTGTCTTTGAATTACATAAACAGTAAATGTAAATGATAACTGTAAATTACAACTCTGGGGTAGTGAAATTAGAAACCCTACCTGAGGAGCGAGAGGGAAACGATGAGAATCCACAGATGAATTGATGAGGAGCAAGAGGGGCGAGAGTTTGAGTTCTAAACCGAGAGGAGTGTAGTGAATCGATAAAAAATCCCAGATGCAGTATGAATCGTCGTCTTGGAGCGTGAACCGTCTTCTCGAGTTGTGAATCGTCATCTTGGGGCTGTGAAAGACTGATGTACGTTGTTAAATGGTAAGAGCATCCACAGTGTGCTCGTTGAGAGGTTTTTGGGAGCTTTTCAGGAGGTTTTTCAAAAAGCAAAAACCTTCTTTTGAGGTTTTTCACATAGTGGAGAGATTTTTCAATTGAGGTTTTTCGTCATAGGTCGTAACTGCACGACCTGTTTTTTCGTAGTTTTTTCGTATTTAATCAATTTTAACTTTATAGAATTTTATAAAAGTTTCGTATTTAATCAGTTTTATTTATTAAAATATTTAAAGTAATCCTATTTATATATAATTATTAAATAAATACATAATGAAAGTAATTATATTTTCATATTTTTAAATAATATCTCAAAATTGACATATTTATAAAATTCTAACAGATTTCATAATGACCCAATTTTTATTTCCGGTTATACATACTTTTAAGTTTAACATTTTTTAATTTTTATTTTACATACTTTTTATACAACTTTTATACATTTCTTAATAACCTAATTTTTATTAATTTTAATGTTGAACGAGCATTTGGGGTGCTTCAAGCTCGGTGGTCTATTGTTAAAGGACCATCACGAATATGCTACAAAAAACATAAGAAAATTATTATGCAAGCTTGCATAATTTTGCACAATATGATTGTTGAAGATGAAGGCGATACAATACTCAATTGGACAGACGATGACATACATGACGATACACAAATATTTCATGTGACACTCCAAAATGGGGCAAATAAATAAATGTGAAAAGGAAAAAAAAAAGAGAACGAAAATAAAATAAAATAAATCGTTCATTTTATTTTATTGGAAAACGTGAAGGAAAACGTGAAAAATGATGAATTATCTCACTTAATGAAAATGAGAAGTGAAGAAAAGAGTTTATGTTTGATGAGACTAAAAATGTGAAGATATGAGTTGGGAGGGGTTATTTCTATCATTTAATTCATTCTAAGGCTCAAGATGTAAAGTATTATGTCAGGAGGGGTTGGAATGTAATAACTAGAAAGTCACGTGGGCCGAATGTATAAATATTTAGAAGCCTGGGGGCCTGTTTTGCCATTAGTACAACTCTGTTTGGAGAAAATGACCTTGCAACTTAGAACTCGCGATTTGGTCTGATTTATTCAACTAATAAGCCAAAAATCATAGATATAAATGTAAAGGACTTATTGAGGAGCATTTTCATCCTGATAAATCGAAAAACCATCTTTTATTGAGAGAGAAATGGAGGTTGGAAGCCGAAATTGAGTTTCTCGTTATTTTTGAAGATTTGAGGTAATATACTCAACCAAATCTTGTGATTTTTATGTCTATAGCTTCGTTTTTAAACGACCGATCGAAACTTAGTAGATTTATGTTTCAGATTTGGGGTTTTAAGGGTCAATTTTAAAGTTTAAAGTTTGTTTGGTTTTAAATAAAAACCAAAACTTTAAATAAGAAAATGAGTCTCATTTCTTGACAAAAAAATTGAGTTATTTATGTCAAAATGTGGGTAAAAATATTACCAAGAGATTGGTGTAAAAAGAATGAAGAAAAAAGAGCTAAAAATAGCCAAAGTCGAGCTTGAAAGGGGCTGAATACGAGCAGCCATGGCTGCTGGAAGATGGGTCGCGACCGGGTCAAGAGGGTGACCCACGGGTGTTATTGGCGGGCTGTGACCGGGTCCAGGTTGACCCGTGTGTTATTTTTTTGGGATTAAATAGTTCTTGCACAAGGACGGGTTCGAACCCGTGACCTCAAAGTTGAAAACCCGTCTCCCAACCAACTAAGCTAATGCTTTTTCTTGTTTTGAAGCTGATCAACAATTATTTTATGTTCAGATTTCTTGTTTTTATTTTAAAACAAAAATCCAACGTTATGGCAGGTTTCAATTAGGAATAATTTTATTTCCTCATTTAATTGAAACCATAGAAATTTATCATTAATATTTATTTTAAATTTTCAAAAGAATTGTATTATAGTCGTTGAAGTTTCAAAATATGATTTATACCACAATAACACTTTAAAATTTTCGGCAACTTTCTTTGGATTTACAAATGCATATTTGACTCGATTCCCGTTACTTATTTTGTGAAATTACCAATATCTCCCTACAAGGTAACCGGTATTTCAAGTATTACATATATATATTTGACTTTATTAAAATATCTAGAATAGTTCTAGAGTTGGGAATTGGTGATTTAATTACTCTATGAAATATTTTTAAAGATGTTGTTAGATTAAATCATTTATTTATTTAGCTATTTAAGTGGTTTAAGAATGGATTAAAATGTCAATTTGGTTTAATAACAAGTGGGATGATTTAATGCGGAATGAATATTTTATATAATTATAAAAGGATCAATTTGACGTTTTCGGGACATCTTTGAGTTATAGACTTGGGAGTTTGTTTAAGTCGGTCGGGTGTTGACCGAATGGACCAATGGTTTACTTTTGACTAGTTTGACTCACGTGGATTTTAACAATGGGGTCAAATTGAGTTGTTTGAGGCATATTAGGATACTTGGATATGAAGTTTGACTTTAGGTCGGTTCAGGTTGACCATATTTGAACTTTGGAGAAATTTAGTCGTTAATTGGACATAGTGGTATGAAATGTGTAGGTTTTCAGATGAGAGCTATCAGTAGCCGATCTACGCGTAATCAGGTGAGTCTTCATGAGACTTACACTGGGATGCATACCTACGTACAAATTATTTTAAGCATTATATGATTTCTATGGTGAATGTTATGCATGGTAATGATTTAAATAATGCCATTGGTATATGTTTACATGTATGTGGAGTTTTGTGGAGCATGCATGCTAATTGTTTTCCGGGTTTTAAACGTATTTAGCATGATTGGATTTTTAGTTGATTTATATGATACAAATGGTGCATTGTTGGAATATGAGATGTTGGTTTGGTTTGTCACACTTAAGGGGAGGCACGACCCCGAAATGGGTGACTGGCTCTGTGTGAGCGGTACACACCAGGGAATGCCTGTGACATGGAAGCATGACCCCGTAATGGGTTATTGGCTATAGGTGAGCCGTACACACCCAGGGAATGCTTGCAACTTATCAGTCCTTACTCGAGGAGACGATTATGAGGTCTCGTTTATTTTGGTGTTGCATGTTTCAGAAAATAAATGTTATTTTATACGAAGCTTGCATGTTTGATATGTGTGGCAAGATATCATTTCACTCACGCAAACCATGAACTCACTGAACTTTATAAGCTGACTATAGTATGCATCTCAGGGATTGAAGGTTTCAGGTTGGACGAGGGAAAAATGGCATACATAGAGGCTTGCCTAGCTTATTTAAGTTCAATATTTATGTTGCGGCATCTATGGTAGATAAATTTGTAACGCAATCCGGTATGGGATGGATTAGCAGTTAAGTTACATATTTATTATTTTAAAGTCTTCCGCTGTAAACGGTTTTAATTTAGCCGTTATTTTGTAGTAATTTGGAGAATTGTTTTAGATTAAGTAACACATATGAAAAAAAATATGGGTGTTACATTTCAAGGTTCCACCAACGAGTTCCAACAGTACCTTCAAAGGAATTCTGAGATACGTTCAAACGAACTTCATCATCAGCTTCGTTCCGACTTAGTCGAACATATTTGGTCTCTTAGTGATCATGAATGAAAATTTTATTATTTCAAGTATTGTAATATATAGTATTGTTTAATTTCAAGTATTGTAATATAAAGTTTTGTTTAATTTAGTTTTATTTGAGAGGTTAATTTTTTTACAATAAGAAATTTATATATAATATATATTGTATTAAAATATTTAAAAAATTATGTAAAATAAATACATAATTAAATTAATAATATTTTCTTGATATAAATAAATATGTATTTGTATGAATTTTAATGTATTTATTTTTATAAATAAAAATAAAAATGATATAAAGTTAAAATAGTGGGACCCTGAATAGTTTAAAAAAGTAATGAAAAAACTTGGGTGAGGTTTTTCACATAGTGGAGATATATAAAGGTTTTTAAGTTGTTGAGGTGACAATAATGTGTAAGAAAAAAGCTATGAAAAAACTTGGTGAAAAACACGTACACTGTGGATGATCTAATGATGATGTGAAGTTTAGGTGAGTTGTACAATTGGCTTTAATAAAGTTATACTTTTAGCTTATGCATAAAAATATTGTACTTAATGTTTAAAATGTTGTATTTAAGACTTGAAGACTTTTCTCAAATCTGCTTTATAAAGTAGTATAGATTATTGTAAATGCAATATTGCTTTAAAAATACTATTATTGGATGAAAACAACCAAGTAATCTATAAGTTCAAAATCGGTTGATTCATGCTACTTTGGACAAAAATAAAAAACTGTTAGAATACATTAAAAAAAACCCAAAAATAAGTATAAGGGGCCGTTTACCTAAATGCTTACCCGGTAAGCACTTACCGGTATGAATCAACACTTTCACTTACCTTACTGGGTAAGATTTTAATCCATTAATACAACATCATATGCAACAATTTATCTGGTAAGCTCTTAATGGGTAAGAGTCGTAACACTCACTTACCCGGGTAAGAATCTCGACCCTTAACATCCTCTTATCGGGTAAGATTCTCGGTCATTGCGATGTTCATCCGATATGATAAAGTGACATGGTACGCACTTACCGGGTAAGTGTTTAATAAACAGCCCCTAAGTTGAAGAAAAAGGTGTATAGAGAAAAGAACAAAATAATTGAATGAAAGCAAAGCAAGCTAATGAATCAATTCCAAAGAAATGGAAAGCTAACTTTGATGATCGATTCTAGTAGAGAAGTAAAGAATACTAAAATTCAAAGGTTGTTACGAATAAATTCAAGAAAAGGATAGCATATATATTTCATTTAACATCAGATAAAAGAGAAGCACATCTAAAATTCTAAACAAAAATAAAAACCCACGAAATTGATTTCATCAATATGTGGAACACAACATGTATAATCAATCATCTTGTACCTTTCACAATACAATAAGCATCCACAAACACAACACGTAAAACTACAACCAAGTCAACTTCTTTTAGCTTGAAGGTTTTTTGTTGCAAAACTACAAGCAATTTTGTAATATATCAATGAAAAATCTATGTACACGCTATCTAAGATGTTGCTATACACAATAAAAATGGAGTTATCTAATTAAAGTACAAAGCAAATTCCTTTTCAAGTGCTGGAACTCTTACCTTTTCGCATGGATATACTATGGATCACCCCTAGAATATCTCATCCAATATCAATGGTAGGTTATCAAAATTACCAAGATAATATAAATCAGGTGAGGAAAGCTGTAACACCCATATTTTCGTCTTGATAAGTGTTACGTAATCTAAACCATTACTCTAAAAATACTCCAAAATTTCGACTAAATTAAAACTTCAAACCGTTTACAGCGGAAGACTTTAACAATAAATATGTAACTTAAATGCTAACCCGTCCCATACCGAGTTGCGTTACAATATTTATTCATAATAGATGTCGGAACATAAATATTGAACTTAAATGGTAGTGGCAAGCCTCTATATGTGTCATTTTCCTTTATCCAACTTGAAACCTTATGTCCGTGAGATGCATATTATAGTCAGCTTATAAAGCTCAGTGAGTTCATGGTTTGCGTGAATAAAATCATTTCACATAATACATATCAACTTCAAAACATTGTATCAAATAGTATGAATTTTCTGAAAACATGCAGCGCTGAAAGAAAAGAGATCTCATAAACTGTCTTGTCGGGTATGGGTCATTTTGTCACTGACATGCCCTGGGTTGAACTTTCTATTCCGTTAAATCACCCACTTGACTGGGTCGTACCACTTATCTCTGACACGCCATGGGTTGAACTTTCTGTTCTGTTCGATCACCCACTTGTCTCTGACACGCCCTAGGTTGAGCTTTCTGTTCTATTCGATCACCCACTTGACTGGGTCGTGCCACTTGTCCGTGACTTACTAGTCAAATGTCCACCCACTAAAACCAGTCATAAAACTTTCATATAAAATAGCATGCTAGAGTTATTTAAAAACAAAATAAACACATAGCATGCAACTGATCATAAATAACATACATGTAAAATATATTACATCATGTATGTAAACTGAAACATCATGCATAAGTAGGGCTGTAAACGAACCGAACGAACACGAACGGAGGCTTGTTCGTGTTCGTTCGTTTAACTTAACCGAACAAACGAACGAACACGAACGGTAAACGAACGATTTTTTTTGTGTTCATGTTCGTTCGTTAAGAAAATATGTTTGTTCGTGTTCGTTTATGTTCGTTCATTAAGAGCTAAACGAACGAACATAAATGCACATATACGAACGTAAACGAACGAACATAAACGAATACAAATGAATAAAAAACAACCACCGTTACTCATCATTTCGTTCGTAAAAAATAGCATAACAAAATAAAAAACGGATAAACTAGGAGGTATAAAAAAGAAATTTTACAAAATTAATTCAATTAATGCTTTGACACATTAATGTCATAATATATATATATATATATATATATTTATACATATAAACGAACGTAAACGAACATAAATGAATGAACGTAAATGAACGAACGAGACCATTGTTCATGTTCGTTCATTTAACTAAACGAACATAAAAATGTGTTCATGTTCGTTCATTTATTAAATAAACGAACATAAACGAACTTCCCATCGAACAGTTCACGAACGGTTCGCTGAACGTTCGGTTCGTTTACAACCCTATGCATAAGTACACATCACCATATAAATCATAAAATGTTGAAAATAAGTTTGTACATAGGTATGCATCTCAGTGTAAGTCTCATGAGGAATCACCTGATTCTGTGTAGATCGGTTACTGATAGCTCTTGACTGAAAACCTACATATTTGATACCATCATATCCAATTAATGACTTATTTTCTCCAAAAGTCAACTATGGTCAACCCGACTCGACCTAAAGTCAAACTCCAAAACTGAGTCTCTTAATGCCTCAGATATCTCTATTTGATCTTATCGTTAAAGTACTTGTGGATCAAACATGGTGAAAGTCAACCCTTGGTCAACTCGGTCAACATCGACTAACTTTAGTGGAACCCCAAGTGTAAAACTTGATAACGTTCTAAAACGTCAAAATAATCACTTTATAATCTTATAGATCCATCCCTCCAAATTAAAACGTCTCAATAAATACTTAACTCAAATTATGACGATTTAATCATATTGTAAACCATCAAAATAATTTAATAAGTCTCTAAGTGTTACACTTGGTAACGTCCTTTAACGTCGATTTATCCATTTGATAACTAAAGAAAACTTTTGTTCCACATTAAGGTGTCCTAAACAATTGCGATATCAAATTACCATACCTTTAAAACATTTATTAAATTACTAGATAATTTAGTAAATCATTTAAGAAAATATTAATTAATAAAGATTAATATTAACATCTTATATTAAATTAATATATTAATTTAAACGAAATTAAACTAACATATTAATCATTTAAGAAATTAAATCAAGTTAACTTAATTAATAAATCAAAGACATAACCTTAATAGTAATTCTAATTAAAAATAATTACCCAACTAACAAAATTTACCCACTTGGTTATAGCCCAACAAAACTATAATTTAGCCCATAAAGAAAAAGGAAGGCACGACCCATGACATGCAAGGTCGGGGACTTCACGCCGACGAAGTCCCTTGCGCTGTAGTGGCTTTTAAGTATGTTTTGGCCCAGTTTTTCCGTCGTTCTTTTTAATTCTTCTTTCACAAAACCATTGCTAACATTTATCCTCACCGAAGGGACCCAAAAATGACGTAAAATGGTCAAGAAACCAACTCGTATTTTGACTCCGAAGTTTTGGTTTTTAAACTGAATCGAACAAACTTTAAACACATAACTGAACCTTCTACACTTAAATCTGAGACATGAGACTACTTGGGTTCGATCGACCATTGAAAAACGAAGCTATAGACGTAAAAATCACAGAGTTTGGTCGAGTATTTTACCTTGAATTGACGAAAAATCGAAAACCCGAGCATGACTTCAAGCACCAATTTCTCTCTCAAAACTCCATTATTTTTTAAACGGTTTGAACCACAATAATCACTGATCGAAATTCTTCATTTATGTGGAATCTTTTTGGCGTATTAGTTGAAAAGTATAGCCAATAGGAAGCCTCTAACAGGAGTCATCGAGAAGTCTTAATCAAGATCAACTTTTAAATTGTTCTGTCCTTTCGGCAGAACAGGTCCTCCAAGTTCTGTAATATAGCATTTGGCCTCCTAAACTTTCTGAAAATTACATTTGGTCCCCTGATATCATTTAATAATTTATCAATTTAACTAAATGACATATTTGACCCTCTAAACACCTTTCTTCACATTTTTGGTCCAAAAAAAATAAAAAAATTATTTATTTTATTTTTCTTCTCCCTTTTTTCTTTTCTCATTTATTTATTTGCACTATTTTGGGGTGTCACAAAAGCCAGATGATCATAAAGATCCATCTTCTGGCAGCATTTAAGCTTTAGGTAGCGTTTGATATGCAGACATGATTGGACGGGGCTGGAAAAGACAATTGTCTGTCTTGTGTTTGGTACGACTAGGACTGGATATGACAGAACTGTATAAGTTTCCCTAAAAGTTGTTTGATTATTTTGTATGTCAAATAATAATTATAAATAACACAAATAAAGTATATCTTTAAATAATTTAATTAAAAACATTTTTATTTTTTACACAATTTTCATACATATAAATACTTACAAAAACAATGGTAGAAAATTTGAATGAAAAATCTGAAATAATTGATAGTAGTTCGAAAAAATCCGATTTATATAAAGAAAATATAATATTTTGGTTCAATTTGGAAGATCTTAATGAATTGGCCGATGCATAGTTGAAGCGACACGTAAAGATAAAGACGATGGGTGGTCGGTGAAATACGGTAGTTGTGAAAAACGTGAAAGATAGTGGACAGTGGTAATAGAGGTTATTGTAGTGGAGGAAGAGGCAGAGGTCACCGACGGTGGTTGACGACGAGCGACGGTGGTTGGCTGTGAGCGTCGGTGGTGGCGGTGACAATGGGTGGTGGTGATCGGTGGAGGTGGCGATGGGCGATAGTGGAGGAAGTTGTTGTAGTAGTGGAGGAAGAGGTGGAAGTGGTCGGCGATGGTTTGTGGTGGCTACCGGTGGCCGTCGATGGTGGTGACGGCCATGGGTGGTGGTGATCGGTGTTAGTTGAGGTGGTCGATGATGGTAGCGGAGGTGGCGATGGCCGATGGTTGTGGAGGTGGTGGAGGAGGTTGTTATGGTGGAAAAATAGATAGAGGTGGTTAACAGTGGTTAGCGGTGGCTACTGGTGGCCGTCGATGGTGATAGTGGCGGTGATGGGTAGTGGTGAGCCTTAAGACTAATACCATATTAGGATTATATATCAAATGACGTTAGATTAGTGATTTTTAGTTTTTGTCTCACTTTTGTCCTATGTTGTTCCACCTATTTTGGTGGAACAAGAAAATACCATTTTTTGTCCCATTTTATCCCACTCTGTCCAGTCCTTGTCCCTGTCCCATGTCGCACCAAACGTGGGACAGTGAATTTTTGTTCTGTCCCATGTCACGCCAAACGTGGGACAGTAAGTTTCTGTCCCGTCCCACCCAGTCTGCAAACCAAACGCACCCTTAAAGATTACATGAGCCCAAAACAAGATTTAATGAGAAGATTTAAGTGGGAGACATGTCATATATATAAGTGACACTATATAGATCAATGAACACGCTATTCAAGGTCTGAAGCTCATTTAAGCTAAGAAATCAAGTGTCAACTTCTTTTTGCCGGGGATGGAGGCAAAAATATAGAGAAAGATGAGACATTGATTGCATCTTTCATTCATTCCATGCTAATGAATTACAAATCAAAACCATGATTACAGTTTCCACCGAAACACATCAAAATCACCCAAATCAATAAACCGACTAAAATAGGGTTTTACCTCAAAAAATCTAAGAACAAATAATCTTATCAAGAACAAATATTGATCAAGTGTCAACACTTTTTTACAGGGGATGGAGGCAAAAATATATAAAAAGAGGCATGGATTCATAAATCATGATTACAGTTTCCACTGGAACCACGATTACAAATCAATATCATATAATTCAATAAATCAGAAATTAGAGATTGATTCCAAAAGAACAGGGATTCAGATGATTCCAAAGAAACCTGTGGAATAGAACGAAAGTAGAGACATTCCAAAGAAATTAAAAACTAACCTTTATGATGAATTCCAGTAGAGATCGATTCCTCAAAAATCACGAACAAAGACTGATGTAGTTATGCGACAAAGAACGAAAGTAAAGATCGATTCCAAAGAAATGCAACACAATGATATCGATTCCAAAGACCATATTTTTTTACCTGAGATGGAGCGATGAAGATGAACCCAAATCAAAACCAAATCCAAACCCTAACGGTGGCCGGTGGGTTAAGTGTGTCGATTTCAAAGAGACGCCGGGAAGGGGATAAATGAGAGGACGAATAACAGGGAAGATGATTTTAAAGACACAGGGAGTTTCAAACGTCATATGGGGAAGATGGATGGTCACCTTGGGAACGTATCATAAGAAGCTTCGATACAGGAAAAGAAAAAACCTAAATCTAGCATTGATAGGATGTACAATACGCTTTAGAATTTATAAGTAAAAGATTTTTTAAATTGATGCATTAAAAAGTAGTACTTTATGCTTAAAATATTGTCTTTAAGACTTTAAGACTTTTATCAAATTTGTTTTATAAAGTAGTAAAATAAGATAAGATAAGTTAATTAGAGTTGAATTTATTTATTATTTATTTTTTATTTTAAATTTTAAATTTTGATTATTTTTTTGAGGAGAGTACAAACCCATTCAAAAACAAAACCCACCATAGGGGCTGGCTGAGGTGGCACTGTAGGACAAGAACCGCTTTGTATATACGAAGAGCACCATTTTTTTGGTGGGCTCCATCATTGAAAATATAATTTAAAATTTGTTAAGAAAATAAATAGTTAATTATGTTTTATACCTAACTTATTTAGTTTTTTTAATTACTTAAGTTTAGATTAATTTTACTTTCATGATTGAGCTTTATTGTTTTATTTTTATTACGATTATGATAATTTATTTTTCTGATTTAATTGTCGTCTACGTTTTTTGAAACATTTTGAAAACACTAATATCTAACATTAATTTGTATTTAATGCAAAATTTAGAAAAAAAAACTAACGAGTTCATTTATAAATACAAATTTTAACCTCCTCATTTCCAAAATATGTGATAAATGATAATATATATTGTATTTATCTATTGCTATTTTATGTTTTTATGGTATTTATTTTTTTAATATAAACGATATATGAATTTTTATATTAAAAAGATAAATCAAATGAGGTTTATTGAAAACTATCATGATTTTCTTTTGAAAGGCAATATCACTATATCAGTAAGAAAAACAAAAAAACATACATGGCAAGAAGAAAATCTAGGAGGAGAAGATTTTCGAAAGAAAAAAAACACACACCGAAAACGAAGTCAACGTAAAAAAAAAAAAAAAAAAAACAAAACCAAGAAAGGCTCACAAGATCGACCACAAAGGAGATTCAAGCCAAGTCGTCCACGAAATCGACCAATTCTTGTATCTTGCTGAGATCCAAGTGAAATTTAGAAATTGAATGTCGTCAATAATAACACCATGAGCATCGACCCCTTTGAAGATCCGAGCATTCCTATATTTCCAAAGAGAATAAGTCGTGATCCAAATAACATCTTGCCAAACTCCTTTTAAGAGTGTCTAAATCTATCTCCCACCATCGCAAATAAGTTAGGGGTGTGCAAACCTGACCTAACCCGAACTACCTGATCGAACCCAAACCGATATATCTGAAATTGTTGGATATCCAAGAATATGAAACCCGATATCCGATGTCTGAAAAATAAGTAAGAGTGTAGGGTTTAGGTTGAGTTTGCATTTTGGGCACTCAACTCACCCGAATATCTAAAGTTTCATAATAGGAATATAGAATGGACCGCCTTAGACACTTATTAATTAACGCTTAAACTTAAATCCTAATTCTAAATTCAATCGGCGCCTAACTTCCTTCCCAATCACCAAGAGTCCAAGACATTCCCAGATCGCTTTGTGAGCTCATTTAGTAGACAGCGAGTGTGCACCCAACACTAATCACACACATCCACCGTCCCACTAACCCAAAAATTAAATACCCAAATTTATTTGTTTTTGGGTTTGGCTCTTGGTTGTGGATGTTGCACGTCTGCACAATGCATGCATGAATGCATGATCGATTGACCGTTGCAACTCGCACGACTAAGCCTGTTTGTTGTTGTCTACTAGTTCCAGTCTTCCATAGTTGAGAATCGTAGCATCGACAAAGACAATATGGTAAGTTTGTAACTTAGTAACCCGACCTAACTCGAACTACCCAACCGATCCCGATGTCCCCCCGAACCCAATCAAACCCTAACCCAAATTTCTTAAGTTCGTTTCTTCCTGTTCTACCTCGAAACCCGATCGGATATCATTGCCTTCCACCCAAACCCGTACAAACTCGCCCAATACTCCCCCTAAAATAAGCAAATCAAAAGTTGATACGGGAGGATCGAAATCAATATTCCACCACATAAAGAAGCAAATCCGTTACGAGCTCTATAATATATACGACTTCTAAAATGAAAAGGTTTATAGAATGCTGATATGTCATAACAGAAAATTGAAATAACGGTTTTTTAAAAGATATCGAGATTTTCATGACTATTATCTTTCAAGAATGTGTGGAATTAGTAAAAAAAACATTTTATTGTATTCTAAATACATACAAAGTTAATTATACGAGGATATATATTTTTCAAAAGAATAATTATATCATACACCATAATGAAAAAAATGCCTACGCAGAAAAAGCTTAAAAAACCCATCCGTATACGACGACCCCCTTCGCTCTCACTCACTCCCAATTAGGCTTTGTGGTTCTCTGTTCATCGCGCTCTTCGATTCTTCATCTACTTTCCCCTCTTTTTGATTCATCAACCACTGTAAGTGTCTTATCTCAGTTTCTCAATTGATTCTTGATTTTTGTAGATCTCTTTTTTCTTTCCATTTTTGATTGAAGATCCCTAATTTTATGCTTTGCACGACCGTTTTTGTAATCGTATGTTGTTTTGTTTTATTGCTTTCATCTGATTGATGATACAATTCATGTTTATGTTATGATGATGCTATATGTGTCTTGCAGCTTTACCTGAGCTCCAACGATGAAAATAAAGTTGCGGATTTGTGTGTTTAATAAGAGTTGTTTTCATTTTTTGTTGTTGGATTTGATGTAGCATTTTTTAGATGTTAGTTAGTATTTTTTTTTTTCATCGATTGGTTGAATTTTTGTTAAATCGATGGGAGACATACACCAAAGGATAGGGTGTTATGGATTCGATTTGGGGAAACTGCTAGTTGTTGTTTTTTTCTTCCGAATCTCGTTTATAGTTTAGAATGAGTTTTTTTTTTGCTATTGTTTTTCTTTATTGTATAGTTTGGGATTAAGGTTTCTCAAAATCTATAGTAATAGGAATATGCAGCATATGAAGTTGACAATTGGATTAGGAATTAGGATAAAAAAATATTGGTGTTCTTGCTAAAGTTTTTCTGTAATATGTAAAGAAGGCATATTCAGGTAACACAAGTGTGTGGATATTAGGTTTATTTTAAATAGAGAAACTTGTATTTTTTTAAGACTCACAGACATATATGTATCTGCGTATTTATGAACAATATAGGTATGTGTGTGTATGCCTTTATTTGAAGACAAGCTTAGAAATATTAGTGGTAAGGTTGCAGCAATTTGTCTTGTTCTAGAGATAAAACATGCGTGTGCATAATGCATGTACAAATTTTAGAATCGACAGTCATCTTATTTGTAATTGTGTTTGATGATGATCATACCATGTTTCCTCGCTTAGGAAACCATGAGTGATGAAGGAGAAAAGACTTGTCCACTTTGTGCTGAAGAGATGGATCTAACAGATCAGCAGCTGAAGCCTTGCAAGTGTGGTTATGAGGTGTGGAGCTTTTTCTTTTAATTTGTGCTAGTTGTTAGAAAAGTTACTTTCTCTATCTAAATTCTCAAAGTGGCATTTTAATTCTTATGAGTAGCATTGTAGTTAAAATTGATTGGCATGTGGAAGCTAGTACTTGTTTTCAATATACTTGATGTTGGACGATTATCAATCACTAGCCATGCTATTATCTAATTTTACTGCTCGCCAGCCAATCCCCCATATATCGTCGTACCTTTGAAATCCATAGGTAGCAAATTAGTTGGGATAGAAATCCTCATGTCCACTTGTTAACCCGTTATTTTGTTAGATGCTTTATTCCATATTATCATCATGCTGGATTTGGAAATTGCATTTGTTGAAATCATCTCTCTTCTGTTGGGATCCTTGGTGGATGGCATGGCCATGTATAGACACTCTAACCCGTTACCAGGTAATTGCAATTCTGGAAATAAAACTTGGAAGTTGGAATAGGTGTTAAAGTATACCTCTTTGGTGAGAGAGTGATCATACATTCCTAAGCAACAATAGCCATTACATTTCAATGATTCATGTGCAAGACATTCTCACCCTGTCATTCTTTCTTGGTGCTCTTTGAGTGATGTATCTAGGCCATGCATCTCTTGTGATGACCCATGTTGTTGGATCATTATATTATTCTTTAACGTTTCTGTGGACTCATAGTCGTACTAAAAGTATGAAAAGGAAGTTACTATAATTTGTTTTTATCGTCTTCTTAGCAGAAATGATATATTGTATACTTTCTCAGATTAGTTGATTGCTATCAAAGTTCCTTCTATTTGTCACTCAACAATTATTTGCTGCTGTATTATTGTGTGATGTGCCAATTGGTGCAACTTATGGTAGCCTTGATGAGCTAATATATCTACAGATCTGTGTCTGGTGCTGGCACCACATAATGGATATGGCTGAGAAGGATAACACAGAAGGGCGGTGCCCAGCATGTCGTACCCCTTATAACAAGGAAAAGATTGTGGGGACAGCTTCAAAATGTGAAAGGTTTGACTCTGTGTGATATGTCGTATCAAAGCTTGATATTTTTCATTTATTGTTCTTATTGTTTTCTGTAACTTTTCTATAATGCAATCAGATTGGATACTGGAATGAGTGTGGAGAAGAAACAAAAGTCACAGAAGGGGAAAATTAAATCTTCCGAAGGAAGAAAGCAGCTTGGCAGTGTGAGGGTTATTCAGCGTAATCTTGTCTACATTGTAGGACTACCTCTAAATTTAGCAGATGAAGATGTATGTATTCTCTTTCTTGCTTGCTTGCATGCTCTTCCCTTCTAATAATTCATCTTCACTCTTATTCCATTCGGAATTTCAACCTAATATCTGTTTTATAACCAGCTTCTGCAGCAGAAAGAATATTTTGGTCAGTATGGGAAGGTACTAAAAGTGTCTATATCCCGGACAGCAGCTGGTGCTATTCAGCAATTTGCTAACAGTACTTGTAGTGTGTAAGTTCAAGTGTTATTGGCTACATGGACGATTGAATTTGATATTGTTTGGTTTTTTGAGAGGTCACTTGTAATTCTTCGTTGCAATCTTAAAACTAGTGTCTATATACACAAAAATTATAGTTTGATACTAATTTGTGAATCGAATATACTCTTCATCCTACATATTAGTACTGTGAGATATATTCTTCACATTTGCACTTGGTGCACAGTTTGCTCTAGGGGTAGGAACAGAGTGAATACGAGCAGATATTGTAGCATGGGCATGTGTAGCGGAATTTGAAAGCTGGCAACTGTATCAAAAAATATCCCAACTCTATATCCAAATTTCTACACAATGGATTTTTATATATTTAATTATATAATATGTTATCAAATACGAAGTTGGAAACATATGGCGATTTTCGTATGTGGGCACAATTCGGATATCCAATATAAATTCGGATGTTGGATATTTGACTATATCTGCATAAGCGGCTGTGATTATGGATCTTATGCATGTTGTATCTGATAAAGTGATACCTGTGTTGATTGGATATGCATTTCCGTTTATAGCTGTGGTTTGCTTTTATCCCTGACCAACTTCTCCATGTTCACATTGTTCAGATATATTACTTACTCCAAGGAGGAAGAAGCAGTTCGTAGTATACAGTCAGCACATGGATTTGTTTTGGAGGGTAGACCTTTGAGGTTGGAACACTATAACGTGACAGATATGTTTCTTCTTCCCTTACTTTACATGACACCGATTGGGGTTTTCTTGCAGGGCCTGTTTTGGGACCACAAAGTACTGTCATGCATGGCTGAGGAATGCGGTATGATAAATAAATGACTTGATGGCAATTCAGTTTATTGCTTTACTCCTCAACATGGTATATTATAATATTCATTGGGTGTTGAGCATTTTCATTTTGTTTGATCCAGCCTTGCACCAATGCTGATTGTTTGTACTTGCATGAGTTTGGACCACAAGAAGATAGCTTCACTAAAGATGAAATAATATCAGCATATACAAGGTATTTTCATATTGTTATTGCACGATACCTACAAATTGTTGATTTATCTATGTTTCCAAATTCCTTAGAATTGTTTGGAAAGAATATTCATGAAGCATTTGGCTAGCTTTTTGAGAAACCTATTCTGTCACATGGAACAACTAGCAGCTCTTAGTTCAGTGGGAACTATCTGCAAGTCTTTGAAAGGTGTATGGATGTCTTTTGGTTGCTTGCTTGTTCAAATATGGCTTTGGTTATGAGGACATTCTATAGTTGAGTCAGTTTTCTAGATGGGAGAAAATATGAGGAGATGGGAGATGGTTATGAGGACATTCACTTGTTTGGTCATTGGTGTTCTGGAAGGCATAAAGGAGAGGTAAATGCTGGCACATTCTTTCCCCATTGACTACAAACTATTTCCTCCACGGCAATGATAAATAATGGAGGCTTTTAAATAATTACATTTATTTATGTTTGTTGTTCAAACCATCTGAAAGAAGTGATATTTATAGACTTTGTTGGGGAAGTTTTTATAGATTGAGTCACATCTTTTCTTTGATTTCTTTCATTTTCTTTCTTATTCTAACAAGATACTTATCTTTCCTCTTCTTTGAGCTAGTTCTGTCTTCCCAGCCCCCTTCTGCAACATTTTGAAGAGAACCTCGCATATGTGCTTACCTAGTTGACTAGCTCTTTGATAACATGGCACCCCTTGTATGCTAATCCTCCCCCAAGTGCTTTTCACCAGAAATTCCTCTCCTTGAATTTTACCTACCCTTTTATTGTTCAACCTTCATAACCTAATACATGTCCTACCACTTTCCGTGTGAAACATTAGTATTTCTTTGTGGCAAACAAATATCAAGTGCTTGAGTATCTTGATAGTGATGTTGTTTGACCTAGTGTGACAACATATAAATCTGATTCATTTACAAACTTAAAATTCCTTCCTAGAAATAAGCGTTCAATAATATCAAGGTGTTTGGTTGCAGACTAACACTTGATTGATGATGCAAGCTTTGCTATTCAGAGACGTTAGGAACTTTTGGAATAATGTATTGATTAATCTGTATATCAGGACATGCTGATATTTGGGTCTATCATTAGCATCCATTATATTTTCGAATTTCATATGTACAGCCCAGTTTCCTGGGTGTGGTTTGAACTTCGAAGATATAATGATGATTTGAATAACTTAGGGAGGTTTTCAATCAAATGAATACCACATAAATGGAATTTAGATGCTGATACACAAAAAGTACATTCAAAATGATTTAAAATACTTTAATGTCTTGTCAATTATATACCCATATAAACGTTTGATGAAATAAATACATTATGTTTCAACCTTTTAAATTGCTTTTAAGATTAAGTTTGCATTACTTATTCTTCTAAATTCCAATGTTTGTAACAATTAATCTTTGTGACAAGAAAGCACAAATGTGGGTTCAACTGCTAGTATCGTTTGTCTTTTGGAGATATTAAATCATGTTCAATTCTTTAAATTCAACATATTAGAGTAGTCTTACTAGTTACAGACTTACAGTCGCATATCATGAGTTTCTGATTGGTTTCTTTACTGATTTGAATCCTATGAAAAAGCCTTCATTTTGGATTCCTAGACTCGAAACTATTATACTGTTTATTTGTGCTACATTTATTTACGTGAGCTATAATTTATCTCCAAGTCCAAATAACCTTTGTGACGAGACGAAATTATAATATGTGTGTATATATACATGGATAGTAGATATTTGAGGTATCCCTCATGGAGAATAGTGCTTGAAAGAGAGGGCACTGTACTCGCAACAAAAACCAAATTTGGGTTTAGTGTTTGTAACCCTGAACCAAATGCTTACTTGGGTTATGAGTGTGTTTGTTAAAAACCTTGATATGGGTCCTGGTAGTCCTGTATCGGTTTTGGTGGATGTTATGCATGGAGCAAGGTTGTGAATTGTGATGGTGAAGGGTTTGCAGAGAGGGAGAAGAGGTGAGTAGTTGAATCTCCGATTGATTGCAAATGGTTCCATAGGTTGCACACATAACATTCATTGCAATATTAAATAGGTTTACTTCATGATTAACATTTGCACAAATTGTTACTTTATAATCAACCTCAAGGAAGATTGACGCTCTTCCTCCTCAACTTTCATGGGAAAAAGCATGAAGCTTGATGTACGGCTTAAAGCGAGATGCATGTTTTTCTTTCCATTTTGAAATGCTTTATATGGGTTCTAATTAGCCTTCACAGGTGTACAAGAGGGAAACTACAGGCTTTCAGATAGTTTCTGAACCATCTAAGTTGTCTTGATGAGAGAAGCTCTCATTTTAAATGTTATAGATATGGAGGGCTTTCCATGTATATTTATGTGTATATTTATATAAGGATCAGTTAAAAAGAGTTATTCAAGGATTAATGGTTGATACTTTTAAAAGGATTTAAGGATTTCCATGCAAAACCCTTATCCTTAAACATAGGGTTTGATAAGTCTCGAGATACGTTTCACTTACTTTGTTAGTTCGAATTCTGTGTTGGTTTATTGTCCCCCAAATTAACTTACATAGTGTTTTAAAGGAATAGAGTTCAGCAAATTACTGGTGCTACAACTGAAATGCAACGGCGCTCGGGAAATCTTTTACCACCTCCAGCTGATGACCACTCTATTAACAGCACTTCTCCATGGGCCAAACCTATTAGTAAAAGTACCACCAATGTAAGATATTCTGTGTTGACCTTTTTGTTCTTTGGTTTTATGTTTCTGCAAAATCCAATATTTTCTTTTAACCTAAGACCTTGATTGATGGAATTTTTTCTGTCTGATATGTAAGCCATCAGTTTCATCTTGTATTGAGATTAAACATGCTTTGGTCGTCTAAACTGATTTAGAGACCATCTTACATTTCCAGTTATCATCATGAACGTTTTAGATTGAATGTTTTCTTTCTTATTGCATGTAACTGTTAATGGTTTAATGTTGTTATGGTAAAAAATGTTTCGAGAAAGATGGTCGTTGAAGCTATAGATCGACATTGATTTTACTGATGACTTTTGTCATTTATGATTAGCAGAATCCAGCAAACAGCATGAAAGTTTCCCCACCAAATAGTAGTTCTGGGAGATCAGTAGCTCTTCCTGCAGCAGCCTCATGGTAAAGTCCTTGTGCACACATTTCTATTCATATTATATAGGGTAAATTGCATGAAAATGCAACATATTTTGGTCTAAATCCTATTTTGTATAACATACTTTTTAAACCGCATTTTGGTACCTTAGATGTGACATGTCGAACATTTATGTACCCTGTTTACATCTGAGAATGCATATTAAATGCAACATACTTTGGTCCGATTCCTATTTTGTCTAACGTAATTTGGTCTAAATGTTTGAGATAGGTACCAAAATGAAGGTCTTGAAAGTACGTTACACAAAATAGAAATCAGACCTAATTACGTTGCATTTTTATACAATTTGCCCTTTTATATATCTACTGACTTTGATGTGCTACAGGGGAACACGTGCTTCAAATAGCCAGCCTATTGTGGCAAATGTAGCAAGTTTCAAAGGACCATCTAAGCAACAAGCCGACTCGTGTAGTACTACACTCTCGTTTTCATCTGCAGTAGTGAGTCCTTTATCTCATGGCGATGAGATAATAAAGAAGCATAGTGAAGAAAACCACACTTTCCAAGAAGAAGGTAATCCAGTGTCTATGAAAAAGGTTGTGGGCATGGACCACAGAAGAGCGCTGTCTGAGACACTTGTTACCGCTGGACTTCCTTCTTCCTCAACCTCAAGCAGCCAGCTTTTTACATCTTCACCAAAGGATAAAAACATATCTGGTAATGTGGTACCTGATTTCTCAAGTTCTTCAGAGATTTCCAGGCAATATTCAAATCCTGTTCTAGACAAGGACCTAAATGTTGCTGATGAAGGAAGGATACACAACTTATCTAGCATCGATAAGAATCAAAGACTACAACATTGTGAGGCAGAGCAATTTGCAGAATCTTTGGTCTCAAATGAAGCAGAAATCCCTGCAAAACTCAGCGTGGATCTTTCTGTTGCAAGAGAACAATCTGATTTAGTATCCAATTTGCAAATGAAAATAGCACAAGTTGCAATTAGTGAAGCGGAAGAAGATTTGCAGTCTTTCAATGATCAGAGGCTCATGGATACAGAAGTTGTTACACAAACAAGCTACATACAAAATCTGCCTCATCTTTCTCCTCAACATGCTTATATCTCAGCTAATGGCAGTCTAGATCCTCCATCAGTGGATCAAAATCTTGAGAAGGCTCCCAAACATACATTTAATAGATATTCATCTACTTTAGTTAGTAATTCTTCTATAGGCATATCTAATGGGCATTCTAGCTTCCATGGTACTGAACGGGGTAGAAGGCAAATGGGAATGTCTGAAGAAGCAACAGCAGCAAAGGGGGCCCACAGTGGCACCTCAGATTTAGGAGAAAGCAGTATAATATCTAATATTCTCTCGATGGATTTTGACCCTTGGGATGAGTCCTTAACTTCACCTCAGAACTTGGCTAAATTTTTAGGTGGAAGTGATAAACAGCCTGAATCTCATAGAGTTTTAAGTTCAAGGAAAACTCAAAACAGCAGCCAGTCAAGGTTTGCATTTGCTAGACAGGATGAATGCACGGATCAAGGAATCAATTATGCACCAAATTTAAGTGATTTTGGGAGGGGTCTTGAACATAAAAATTACAGCTCTGGTTTTGGCGGTAACAATAGTAGTTATTATGACAACAAACTAAGTGATGGCAACGGTTTCTCTTCTTTTAACTACGAGGAGTCTGATAATTTTGCCACCAATTATTCTCCTATGTCTGAAAATAAGATTTCAGGTATGTTTCGGTAAACTTACAATTCATATTTTTGTACTTGTATAATTCAGCGAAGAGTTTCTCCTCTAAACCCTAAAATTATTATTATGCATCGGTGAGGTTGAGTATGCTTCTCATTGTTAATCCTTCTAATTTTGGCCAATGCGAACAGGTTCAAGAGCACAGGTATCTGCTCCTCCTGGTTTTTCAGGGCTGAACAGAGCTCCACCACCAGGCTTCACTTCTCACGAGAGGATGGAACAAACTTTTGATAATCTATCTGGTTAGTTGCTCAATTGCTTATTTCCCTTTCATGTTTATTCATGGAAAAGGCCAATCTACTCCCCAGGGTAGAGGTTGTACATCCCCCTCCCCCACAACCGGGATATACTAGGATGGTTTGGTTTGGTACTTTGGTTTGATTTTTATTATCGTTCGGAATCAACCATTCAACACATGTATCAAAAAGTCATTCAGCAGAACAAACAAACGTCACTTTAGCTTAATCCATACAAGGGCTTGATGAAAAAACAACCAAACTGCCCTAAAGGTGTCTCACGGTCTCGTCCAAATTGACTTGTTTTATTAATTAACTTATTTTTCAGGGAATCACATGTTCGATACTTCCCCATTATTGAGAAAAGCACATCAAGCATCAGCCCCTGTAAATATTGGTGGTGTTAGTGATTTCGAGTTTATGGATCCTGCAATTTTGGCAGTTGGTGGTAGAGTTCCTAGTGGGCTAAATAGCCCCGGCTTAGACATGAAATCAAACTTCCATACACAGCCGAATTCTTTTGAAAATGATGTCAGACTTCAACTTTTGATGCAAAGATCCTTTTCTCAACAAAACCCTAGATTTACTGAACTTGGAGATGGTTATCCTCAGCAAACCGGTTCTTATGGAATTCCTTCACGTATGGTTGAACAATCTCTGCCAAATAATCATTCCCCTTATCAGCAGACAAATTTTCAGCAGCCAAGGAGTTCCCTGATCTCTAATGGCCACTGGAATGGATGGAATGAAGCTCAGGGTGGAAATGATATCGCAATTGCAGAGCTCCTCAGAAACGAGAGACTGGGATTCAACAGATATTATTCAGGTCATGAGGATACAAAATTCCAGCTGTCGACTTCAGGTGATCTGTATAACAGAACATATGGAATCTGATTCTGCCGTTTGGTATCTCTGAGCTTGTTGGAATTAGAAGGATCGCGTAAAATGAAGGTTTGCAACCCAGAAATGGCATGATTGACCCTTGATTGGTGAAGGATTGAACCCTCTGAACCAGGGATTCCAGAAACCAGCAGGTGAGGCTTAAATTGTTTGCTATTCTTGTTTTCTTAAACTTTTTCGCAAGTCATGGGTCTCCTCAGCTAACAAGTTTTTTAGGACAATTTTGAAACGAATCGTTCTATTAATTTTTTGTATGATATTATTTGAAAAAAAGTGTCATAAAAACTAGCGTCTTATTCAAAGATGTCTTGTGACAAAACTATAGGCCATTTTATTTCAAACACTTCTGAAAAACTTTTTAAGAATTTAAGATACCCAAAAGCGTTCTATAAACTTAAGTCCTATAAATCAGTCTATTAGTATATTTTAACATTTTTGGTGTCCTATAAACCCGATTTTGTTCTTGTGCATCTTAACTCCAGACCAGCTATACTGGGTCGGTTTGGTTTGCTTTTGTTTGGTTTGTCGGCAGGTTTGGAGAAGTTATATATATATATATTTTTTGTTAGCAGGCGGAGCAAGTTATGAGATGGAGGATCATGTTTTAAAACTCGAGTGATGGATATGTTGTTGAACGAGCGGGAGAATTCCAGGCAATTAATCCTTGTGCTCTTTCTAGGCTCTATACCGTGAAAAATAATCTGCAACTGTTGAAAAGGGGTTTTTTTCTTCTTAAAATTAAATTGTTTGTCGTGTGATTGCGCAAATACAACGGTTGATGATATTTTTATACAACTTCAAATTTGAGGTAACTTTTTAAGTGAACACAGCGAACTTCCAAAGATTGATTTTTATGACAATTGCGTGCATCTTTCTGCTGCTACAGTACATTTGGTTCGATATGCGCATCTTATGGTGCTTACTTCATTCAATTTTTGCAATTATTTTCCATTCCAGATAAACGATGTGGTGTTCTAATATTTGTTTCGTTCGTACTGTGTGTAGGGAAATTGTATATTGAACCGTGGGAATTGAATTTTCTACGAAAGTTGTAATGTTGCAACTGTGTTTTTTTACAGCGGAGGAAACGAACGATTTTGGGCATTTTTTTTTCTTTTGCTTCTAACTGATTTTTCAAAAGAGGTTGACTAAATGGACACTTGTATAGTAATATCTTCCTCAAACACACATTTCAAACACATCAACATTAAGAGTTTTTTTTTTCTACATTTTCTTTTATATTTTCACTGCACAATTTGACCTAAATTTAGTAGAGAAAGTAGGAGAGAGAACGCCAAATTCTACAAATTTAGAAACTTCCAAAAAACGATTAGAACCTTGATATTAAATGTAGAAAAAAAATATTATTTATTAAATATATAAAATATCTTAATAATATAATTACTATTATAATATTCACTGTTGATATTATTTTTGGACAACCTTTTGATATCACCAAGCTGGACTGATAGTCCGAGTTGGGCCAAACGCTTGTAGGTGGACCGGTTTTGAATTGATTTTCTTTTAATCGGATGAAGGTTTTTTTTTGGATCAGACAATTACAATCCTAAAAAATTGGGGTGGTGACGGGTTGGGTTGATCGGGTTAAAGACGTTTTAACAAACCAACTCAATGTTGGCGGTTTGAGAATTTTCAACTTAACCCAACTCAAACAAAAGTGCAACCCAATCCAACCTGTTCGATTTGGTCGAGCTGTGTTTAAATAAAGTAAAAACAATATTGAAAAAATAACAATAAGATTTTTTTTCTTTGAAATACGATCCATCATTCAAAAGAATATACGAGTTCATCATATATTTAGGTATTACATATAATTTTCCAATAATTTTCTCTTATAAATTTCATTGCTCGTTATTGTCGAGTTGTTTTTTGGTAACTTATACATATTAAAGGGAAATATAAATAATTTTATAAAAGTTGCTAAAACGTTTGTCGAGTTATCGGGTTGATCAAGTTACTTTGAACCTAACCCAATATTAATCCAATAGATTCGTTTTGTCATAATTTTGTATCGATTATATGTCCGGTTACCTCGGATTAATTTTTTTTTTCCTAAATTGATCGGGTTGGTCGGTTTTTTGAGCACCCTTACTAAAAACCAACATCTTCTTTTTTTTGAAGAGGATGTTGCAATATACATTTTTATTTATATCATAATTAGATTAAATTATAATTGAAATGTAAAAATGTTGTTAGAAATTAATTTTAAACAACTTATTTAATTCCAATTTTCACATAACCCATTTTCTAAATTCCACTATCAGAATTTCTTTTCCTATTTTTTAAAACTACCCAATTAACCTCCTCGGCTCACTCGCCAACCATGGTAAATCATGACTATATTCACCTTTTGAAATTTGAATACATATAATTTTTTTTGGTAAATCTTTTAATTTTCAAAATTTGCAATTATGTTTGTTTTTATGTATTTTCAATATATAATTATTTAAGTATTTAATTTGAAATTTCATAGAGCTTACTATTGCATGATTTTTAAAAGTAAGAATTAGAATAATGAAAGATCAAACTAATAAGTATAGTTAAATTACAATGTATTCGATTAATAATGTACATAATTTGAAGATTTTATAATTATATTAAATCCAAAAAATAAAAGGATATTGAGTTCATCGAGTTAGGTTGGGTTCAAACAACCCAATATCAACCCAATACCTACGGTTTGAAGATTTTACAACTCAATTAGACATCGGGTTGCTTCGAGTTTAGTTACTTCGCGTTGGGTTTATCGGGTTGGTCGAGTTTTTGAGTACTGTCTAGTTCTGTCCTACTTTGACTGAACAATTGTTCTGTCTATTTTGTTTTGTTTATCCTATCCTGTCCAAATACCAAACGCATCCTTAAGAGCATCTCCAACAACATTGCTAAAATGGAAAATTGACTTTTTTTTTGCTATTTCTCTCCAACAACTTTGCTATATGGTTTGCTAAAATAGAGAAAACTCAAAAAATCTCTAAATATAGAGAATTGTCTATAATCTCTAAATTGGAGAGAGAAAATATTATTTTATTCAATCAAACCAATAAGATTCAATATTTAACATTTTATTTTAAGTTTTTTTAAAAATGTATTGGGATGATAAATTATGGAATATTATAATAATATAAATAATGATTGATTTTCTAAAATAGAAAAGCTGTTGGAGTTAAAAGAAAATGTTTTTAGAGATTTTGACTTTCCATTCTTTATTTTAGAAAAAATTTAGCAATGCTGTTGGAGATGCTATAAGCTTGTTAAATATCATAACATGCGAAGGTTATACATATCATGAGATGCTAGAGATTCGTAATTAATAATATTTATGCAGTTTATCTATTCTAGTTAGTTAGTAAATTAACTAATTTCTACACATCAGTTACCAAACCCCACAAAACAGTTTAAATTACTTGCATCACATATATGCTAAACTTATTACAATAAAATCGGTTTTATAAGACGCAAAAAAAGTCTAAATGTCTTAATAGACTGCTTTATACAACTTAGGTTTATATGATCCAACAATTGTATGTACTACGTAAATGTGTTACAATAAGCTGATAGGACGTTTTTAAACATCCTAACAAAATTTTAAGACAAATTTGAAATAAAGCGACACATCAGTTTTTTTTATATGACATCATTTGAAAACAATATCTTATAAAAACAAGTGTTTAATATACGAACGGGTCGTTTACCAAATGTTGACTGACAAAAGTCACCATCTTCATTTACCTTATCAGCTAATTGACATTCATGACCACCAAAATGGATTGTTGGTAACCACAAGGGTTGTGCCGTAATGGTTAAGGCCCTGGGGATGTGGTGGAATATCCCATTTGCACAGGGTTCGAATCTAGGCGTACACAACAATTGTTACCACTGAGTTTATCAGGGATGATTTCTTGCAGTCATACTTTGCTGTGTTTAGTCTAGGCATAACATAAAACACCCTTCCAAGAAAAAATGGATTGTTAGTAAAAGTCTCTTTTCCGGTAAGAGCTCACCGGGTAAGATTATCGGTCCATTCTATGGGGCTATTCAGTTGTGGCTTATTGAGCTTAATAGATTGTATGGCTTATTCGGTAAGCCATACAGTAGTGTTCGGTTATGGCTTAACGAGCCAGCTAGCGTCTTATTCGGTCAGCCAAGAAACATTTGTCCTTACCACTCAGCCAATGTTTTCCCCTTTTACCCTTGTGAAATCATTGAGAGCATAGAAAAATCACGCTCTCAAGCCTCCAGATTTGTTGAAGCCCGATCTTTTGAATGAACCAACAACTGCATCTGTCAATCTCTTCACTGCTGTATTGTTGAAGCTCGATATGTTGAGGACTCCCGATCTCGACCCTGCAACTACTGTTGAAGTTTAGGGTTTATAAAACAGATTAGGGGAAAGAGAAGGTTGAGAAATCCCATGTAATCCATTCACCCCTTCCTCCTCCCATCACTATCCACACCCAACAATAACCTTTTTATTTATTTATTTATTATATAATAACTTTTTGCTATTAGAATGAAATTTTCTTTTGTGATTTAAGAAAATTAGGGATTAGGTCTTTAAAATGAGAAATTTATACAGTAATAATTTTTTACATTGCTTGTTTGTATAACAAAATTTAGCAAAAACATGAAGACAGATCCTCTTGCTTGTTCAGTATTTTTATCAAATAGTTATATCAGTCAGACAAAAAATATAGACTAAAGGGTAAAATGGTCATTTCTGACATTCAGTACAACAACCGAACAACAATTTATCTTATATAATACAGACAAATTTATCAATACAAACAACTTTATCCATACAAATCTTAACGAAAAATGAACCGAACAACCCCTATGTCTCTTACCGGATAAGTTTTTCGATTCTTATCATACTAACCCATTAAGATAAGTGACACCCGATAAATGCTTACCGAGGAACGACTCTTAAATTACACAATCTAATCAATATTCATAAAACATGCAAAAACATTATTGTACCTTTACCCTTTTTTTCAACTATAAACATGTGCGATGTCCTTTTAAAGTGATTTTTCTTTATGCAAAATGGCAACTTCTAAAATGAATTGTTCTAAAAGGATCGCCGTGATAGCCATCATGGTATGTCGTGACTCAAAAAGCTCGTGTTTGATGCAACGCCAAGCGTGTGACAAAAGCATCCCCCAGATATATACCTATCGACAACTTCAAACTCTCGCTCTCCTTGGGCAAGCGCTCCCCTTTGGGTGTGACTGTGTATGGATTGCACTATTTACCAGTGAGTGATACTATTGGACTGATTTTTTGGTGGAAAATGTTCTTCAGTTTAGTAGTCACTCTGCTACTTCAAGATATTGCATAGAAAAAAAAAGAGCCCATCCGTCTATTGTGTCATGACCTAATGAGCGGTTTTTGTAGCCGCGATATTTGATTATTGTTTACCTTTTTATTATCTTACTTTTTATTTTTTAGCATAGAACATTATTTAAATTGTTTAATATCATTGACTTGTTGAGTAATAGTAGAAATATATTTGTGTATATATATATATATATACAAACTTTCTGTCTTAAGTCACGACTTGAAAAACGTTATTGGCTCATCATAACTCCTAAGGTTTAAAGCTTGACCTTGCCGTTATATCACACCTCACACCATTTAGAACTGTTAGAAGATGGATATGAATGAAGAACACGATGAATATACTGAAGGTTTGAAACCTCGATGTATTAATTGAGAGAAAATTTACAATACGAAAAGTAAAATTATAAGAGAGAGTACTTAACCTAGCCTACAATATACAAAGAATTTATACATGGACTAAATGGGCTTGGGCCTTATATTGACACAGGACTGGGCCCTCTATACATATACATTAACATCCCCCCTCAAACTCAATCGGGAGAAGAATGAGCCAGATGGAGTTTGGAAACTAGATCGCGAAACCGTCCTGGTAGATGAGCTTTAGTGAAAATGTCGGCCGGTTGATCAAGAGTTGAAATAGGAAGAAGCTGGATACTCTTACGAGTCACATGTTGACGAACAAAGTGACAGTCAATTTCAATATGTTTCGTTCGCTCGTGAAAAACATCATTATGAGCAATCTGAATTGCACTGTTGTTGTCACACCACAACGGAGTTGGAGACTGTTGAGGAGCCCCCATGTCAGATAGTAGCCAGCGTAACCACACGAGTTCTTGAGCTGTGTCAGTTAGTGCTCGATACTCAGCTTCAGTACTGGATCGAGCTGTGAGAGATTGTTTCTTGCTCCGCCAAGAGATAAGGGAGTCTCCAAGAAAGAAACAGTAGCCGGTAGTGGACCGACGATCAGTCATGTCACTGTCCCAATCAGCATCAGAAAAACCACGCAAAGTCAATGATGATGTGGATTTAAAATGAAGACCATGAAACATGGTCCCTTTTAAATATCGAAGAATGCGCAGGACAACAACATAGTGATCAGAACAGGGTGCAGACATGAACTGACTGACAGTATGAACATCATAGGCAATGTCAGGTCGAGTCACTGTTAGATAGACAAGTGACCCTACTAGCTGGCGATATAAAGTAGGATCACGGAGAGGAGACCCAACATTCGGAGCCAAATGGAGGTTATGCTCAAACGGAGTGGATGCAGTTTTGTTGTCAGTAATCCCAGCTTTTAACAAAAGATCTGAGGTGTATTTAGCTTGACAAAGATAAATTCCCGATGAATCTGAGAGAACCTCAAGGTCAAGAAAATAGTGTAAAGAACCAAGATCCTTCATTTCAAAACAGGAGCAGAGAGATGTCTTGAGGTTTGTTATGCCTGTAGAGTCACTGCCAGTAATAATCATATCATCCACATACAGGAGAAGTAAGATTGTGCCAGCCTCAGTGGTCCGAGTAAACAGTCCTGAATCATAGTTACTAGGTGAGAAGCCCAGAGAGGTGACTGTAGAACTGAATTTCTCAAACCAAGCTCGCGGAGCTTGCTTGAGTCCATAAAGGGCCTTCCGAAGACGACAAACATGACCTTGTGGAAGTCGAACGCCTGGAGGAGGTGTCATGTAGACTTCCTCAGATAAATCACCGTTCAAGAAGGCGTTCTTAACATCCATCTGAAAAAGCGGCCATTGCTTGGTAGCTGCGATGGCTAGAAGACTGCGAACAAAGGTGACACGAGAAACAGGTGCAAATGTTTCCTCATAATCAATGTCGTACTCTTGATTGAAGCCCTTGGCTACAAGACGAGCTTTGTACCGATCAATAGAGCCATCAGATTTGGTCTTGATTTTGAACACCCATTTGGAACCAATGGGTGAATTTCCCTGTGGAAGAGGGACAGATTCCTATGTCTGAGCTTTGTCAAGAGCCTGAAGTTCCTCATCCATAGCTTTCTGCCAATCAGGATTAGAGGAGGCTTCCTTGTAGGAAGTAGGTTCGTGATTGGACAACAAAGTAGCATAAACATGATAATCACGAAGATGAGAAGGAACCTGTCTTACCCGATCTGATCGTCTAACATTCTGAGATTGAGACGTTCCAGGAGCCAAAGACTCAGCAGGCAGCTCAGATGTTGGCGATGCGGAAGGAACAGATGATTGAGGTGGATCAGGAACACTCGAAGAGGTAGGTTGTGTAGAGGCAGGAGACTCTGAAGTAGATGCGAATTCAGAAGGTGTTTGAACAACAGGCGGAGACGAAGTGATGTCAGATTGGAGTGAATCCAATGAGACAGAGGCATCTATAAAGAACGGAGAGGTGAAGGTAGGGGACTCACGAAACTTGGATATGGAAGAAAAAGGAACATGTTCCCAAAAGGTAACATGACGAGATATACGAAGACGTTGGGAGATAGGATCCCAACAGCGATAACCTTTGTGTTCAATACCATATCCAAGGAAGCAACAAAGTCTGGAGCGAGGTTCAAGTTTGGTATGTTCATGAGGTTGTAACTGAACAAAACAAGCACTACCCTAAACTTTTAGAAGTTCATAGGCAGGAGAAATCTCATAAAGAGCCTCGTAAGGAGACTTATTCTTAAGAATAGGAGTAGGATGACGATTGATAGTATAAACTACAGTGAAGGCAGCTTCCCCCCAAAACCGTTCTGGACATTTAGCAGAAATGAGAAGGGTGCAAACGGTATCAAGGATATGACGGTGTTTGCGTTCGGCACAACCATTTTGAGAAGATGTGCCAGGACAGGAGTACTGAGAGAGTGTCCCCTGGGATTGAAGAAATGAGAGAAGAGAGGACTCTTTGTATTTCATAGCATTATCAGCTCTGAAAATCTTTATAGATTTCGAGAATTGAGTGTTAATCATCCGAGCAAACATCATATAAATTTTGGGTAACTCAGAACGATGTTTCATGAGATATATCCATGTGAAACGAGTATGATCATCAATAAAAATAACAAAATAACGAGCACCACCCATAGATGAATGTGGTGCTGGTCCCCATACATCAGAATGAATAAGATCAAAAGGAGAATTAGAGTTAAAATCATTTGATTCAAACGATAAAGCATGATGTTTTCCCAGTTTGCAAGATAAACAAGAAATACTATCAGGCGACACACATTTTCCTAACATCCCTAAACTAGCTAACGATTTTATTCTGGCTAGAGACAGATGACCCAGCCGGGCATGCCACCAATCAAAGGAGGAAGTGCTGGAAACTGAGGCAACAAGACTTGAAGAGGGTAATGGAAGACGGAGGTAGACCACTTCAATCATCCGTCCAACTTTACGGCCGAGTCCAAGGATCTGCTTGGTCTTTGGATCCTGTACAACACAACCAGAAGAATGAAATAAGATAATCAAGTTAGATTCAAGAAGCTGTGCAATCGAAACTAAGCTCAGAGATAGTTTCGGAACATTTAGAACATCCGGTAATTGAATATCATGGGTGGAGACATTTCCACTAAAAGATACCGGTAGACCAGTGTTGTCTGCAGTTCATACGGACGTAAAATGCTGAGGTGGTTTCTTAGAAACGAAACCATCAGTGCAGGGTGTCATATGATTGCAACACCCAGAATCAAAAAGCCATACGTTACCTAATGCAGTTGAGTGTGGAGAATTCATACCCATAACACCAGACATGATCTGCTCCATGAGTTCCTGATTGCGACGCATCAGTTCCATTAGATCAGGTGAGGAGACTGAAGAGGGAGCCTCGTTATCAGTGATGGTAGACCCAACAACAGCGTGCGTCCGGTTCTGAGAGCCAGTGTGCTTTGAGTTCTTAGGGCAGTCAGACTCATAATGGCGCGGATGAGTGATGCCACACCTACGACATTTGCGAACAGGACAATCAAGGAGAAGATGAGCAGTAGAGTGGTAAAAGGCACATTCGGATGGATTTGTCTTTCCCACAGGCTTAGACTGGTTGCTGTTGGTCCATTTACCCTTGGACTTGGGATGAGACGTGTAAAGGACGCTATCAGTAGCAGGCATCGGTGATCGCATGTGAAGACGAGTTTCTTCACTTAGCAATTCTGAGATGGCTTCTTCAAGAGTGGGTAGGGGTTGCCTATGAAGAAGCGAAGCACGAACATTTTCAAATTTGTCTGTAAGGCCCATCAAAATGGTGATCAAATGTAGCTGGTTGAAGTAAGCTGTGAACTGTTGAGCTGTTTCATCAAAGATCTGTGGTGCTCCAAGACTGATATGATCTCTGAGAGACTGCATTTCAGAGATATAAGAGTTTATGGATTGATCAGGAAGCTGGCGTTTGTTCTGAAAAGTGGTCCATAGTTGATACTGATGAGACAGACCCGATGATGTGTACCGCTTGGCGAGGAAATCCCAGAGACTCTTGGCGGTAACATAGCCAAGAAACTGTTGGTTGATTTCAGGAGTAGTGGAGGCATTAATAAAACCCAGAATACGAGCATTATTAATGTCCCACTCATTCATGCGTTTAGCAAAATCAACACCATTCTCAGCTGCTTCCTGAACTGGAAGTTTGGATGCACCAGTAACATAGGTGTAAAGACCATGAGATTTTAGTAGAATTGTCATATGATGATGCCAGAGAATATAGTTGCTACCATTGAAAACAACCGAGATGAGATTTGAGTGTCTGAGATTGGCAGCCATGGGAACGAGTTCAGATATGAACCGGGATAAAGTGCTTCGACCGGTAAAATGGTTCGACCGGTAGAGTGCTTTCGACCGGTAAATGGTTCAACCGGTAAATGGTTCGACCGGTATAGGAATGCGACTGGTAAAGGATTCGACCAGTAGAGTGCCTTCGACCGGTATAGAAATGCGACCGGTAAAGGATTCGACCGATATAGGAATGCGACCGGTAAAGGATTCGACCGGTAGAGTGCTTTTAACCGGTAGAATATTTTGACCGGTAAAGGGTTCGACCGGTAAGAAGTTTAACCGGTAAACTTGACCGGTATAATGTTTGGCCGATAGAATTGACCGATATAAAGTGGCCCGATATGCGTCGACCGGTGTAACGATCGACCGATATAATGTTGTGGCTAGGGTTTCAAACAGATCGACCGATATGACAACAACAGCGGTGGCGATCGGCGATGGCAAGAACAACGGTGGCGATGGCAAGAACAGCGGCGGCGGCAAGTCGATTGTGACGATGAACAGTAAAATCGCGATGAACAATAAAATCGCGATGAACAGTAAACCGATGAACAAACCTACAACTCTGATACCATGTTAGAAGATGAATATGAATGAAGAATACGATGAATATGCTGAAGGTTTGAAACCTCGATGTATTAATTGAGAGAAAACTTACAATACGAAAAGTAAAATTATAAGAGAGAGTACTTAACCTAGCCTACAATATACAAAGAATTTATACATGGACTAAATGGGCTTGGGCCTTATATTGACACAGGCTTGGGCCCTCTATACATATACATTAACAAGAACCTTGCTAAAATGTGACAATATTTCTCAACTATACATTTTAAAGCATGAATAGTTTTTTGAGATGTTACAGGTTTTGTGATGCTATTTTTTTAACATGTGGCTACTTTTTGTCATAAATTTTAAAATATGACTTGTTGATAAAGATAATTTTATGAAATTGACTTGTAAAATGCCATCGTATATTTTAAAATACAATTATTTTTGAAATTTATCATCTTAAAAACCACTAAAGTTTTATTATTCGTTGTAACACCTCAACTTTTAGACCAAAAATAAAACAAAAGAAAGTATTTCAGTGTCAGTTCCTGCTATAGTTCAACGTTTGGTAGCAATAGATGTTTAGAAAATGTTTAGCAACTTTTTGTTGCATGAAATCAATGAGTTAGACCAAAAATGGATCCAAAATGGAGTTTTTTTTAATAAGAGTTGTGTAATTAGTGTAAAAAACATGGAATTTCAACATGATTCTTGAGTTAATTTGATGTTTATGCATGATATGAGCAAGAAATGTATGTTAGAAGTGAACCCATGCAAGAATAATCGTCATAATTGGTTCAGAAATGAGAATGGTTGGGTTTTTATGTTAACAACTCGAGAAAGCGATAGTTGGTTCATTGAGGCGAGGCAAACTCGAGCTTGGGCATGACTTGTGCCGTTTTGCGGCTCGTGTGGAGACATGCACATACGAGGGAACTGGACGACATCTAGAACACAAGCCAGGGTTACAAGAGTTAAGTGATGTGAGGTAGGGTAGTGTGACAATGTCACGTTGACCAAAATTAACGCCAATTAGAGAACTCGAGCTCGGGGGTCGTGTATGCTGCACATGTTAGGAAGTGACCTCTAGTTCGCGTTCAAAGGTCATGTCGACTCCTGTCAGTGACTTGATAAGAACTAAATCCTTGTTAAGTAATTACAAGTGTTCAGTATTAAAACTAGACACTAAGTGAGAATGTTGTGCAATTCAATAAAAGCAAATCAAGCTACGATAACAAAGTGAGTTCCATGTAATCTTCTTATGATGCGCATAACTAACTATATGATGTCATATTGTGAGCTTTTGCATTTTTAATTTTAAAAATAGCTAGCAAGTATGATAACGCTAAATTGTGAGTGTGAGAACTTCATTTACATTGGCGGTGTGTGCCAATGATGAAGGTTACCCAAAGGTTGCTAATCATTTATGTGAGGATCGGTTTTGGGGAGTCAACTATTTCGTTTGTGGCAATATTAAACAGTAAGAAACGTCATTGAAATGTGATGTGCACTAATTATTTAGTGCAAATCCATCATTTCCCTTGTTATAAATAGATCATTTTACTTTCCATTTCTCAAATCTTGAGTAATTTTAATTACTTATTTTCCATTTACTTGTTTATTGGAGCTAGAGTAGTGAATTACTTGTTTTATTACTTAGAATGACTAATTTAACATTTTTTGGCAGATTTGAAAAAGTACAAACTTATGCTGTAACATTATTGCAACAACAACCTGTTGGAGCTTAAATGGATTAATTCGTGAGAGCTTATTTTAGGAAGACAAAGACTGATTTTTGTAATTTTGTAGGAAGCTTCCAGAATCAAGAAAAACTGGATATTAACTTTAAGTTTTTACCTTTTGTGTTTTAACTTTTGTGTACATTATGTACTTTGGTACTTTAAGTGTTGTAAGATGATTATTTTACCCTTCTCTCTTCCGAGTATATAAAGAGAGCTTGGAATGGTGTTTTATTGTATCAATTAAGATTTGATAAACAACTCTTGGAATATTTTTCTTATGAAGTTTGAAGTTACTTTCCATCTTTAATTTTAACAATTTTATTTATTTACGCTTTTTGTCTTTACATTACGCAGTTTACATTTATGCAATTACTTTTCGTCATTTATCGCTTTATTTCTTTATTTTCCATTATAAGTAGCTAACTTTATTAGTTCGGGTGTGAGACGAAAATGTGAGATTTTAAACCAAAGAAAGGTGGACATTGTTTTGCAATAACAATGTTCCACCATTTCATCTCAAGTTTTATAAAAATCAATGACACTTCTTGACGAGTTGATCACTTTAAAAGTGTAAAAGTGTCATGGTCTTAGAGATAAGCCACTGATATGCACGTTAATTTGAATGATATGGGAAGTAGACTTGAGAGGGTTACTGATAAAGAGATTTATCATCTATGTTTTTCAACTTGATTTATTCTTGAAGGGTTGGTCGCTTTTCAAAGTGTTAAAGTGTAGTGGAGTCAGAGATGAGCCACTTGGAACACACCAACTTGGATGATACGGGAATCGACCCGAGAGAGTGATTTTATGCAAAGAGATTTGTAGAGCCATGTATTTTGAGAACTCTATTGTGCACTACATAGAGATATGTTGGTTGAATCTAAACATTAGTGCAAATATTGAAGTTTGAGAGGATTACCCTCAAAATAGATTGTGGATCTAGTTATGGCCAACTCATGCTGCAGCCTCCCTACATCATAGTCTGCTGGAATTTGTGTTTAAGTCTCACCTAAAAGTCTTACACCCTTGTTTGCTTTATTATTCTGTTATTCTTATCAAGTGTTAACCCAACCAAAACAAAGTCTTCAAAATCAACATCTGAAACCATTTCTTTTATTACACTTTTATTGTACTTTTACTACAATCTCCGTGGACGATATTCAGTATTTTACCACTTTATTACTTGAGATACGATATTGGATTCCATTGTATACTATTGCTTTGAGATCTAATTTTCACATGTCTTAAAGGTGTGCAAACATATACCTATCAAAATGCATGGGTTATGCTGTGAGTCCATTATAGGAGTACTTTGAATTTATTAAATGAGACTTCTTAACAGATACATGGTACGTCATTGCAGAAAAAAACTTGTATGTTGTTACATCTTATTACGTGTTAAGATTATTCCAAATAAATACGTGGTCTAGCTATTTAGCTGATTAGTAACGTGCACAACAAGAGGAAGAACAACATAAACCGATAAGAAGGATAGGAATCCAGCTAGTCATAATCGTCCATGTGTTAGTAGTTGTGTATTCCTTATGTTGTTTGAGACAATTCATTATATTATGTTAGGCAAATTTGAGGCCTTTGGACCCTCTATGATTGTACTCTTCTGGAGTGAACTGAGATAAACGACCTGTTGTTTATGTTATGAAACTATGTTATTTCTTTTACATGTTAAACAAGATGACATGTTTTCTTATAGTAAATTTAAAAAATGGCATCTGTTACAAATAAAATTTCACTTTTCAAAATTTTATGATATTAGAAAATAGTCAAATATTAAACTCTTGATATCACAAAATTCGGGGTTGTTTACGAATCAAGTCTAGCTCAGTTGGTTTCCCCAAGGGCGGTAACATCCCGGGGGGGGGGGGGGTGGATGGTATCCCAATCTACCCGGGTTCGATTCTAAGGGGAGTCAATTTGAGGGCATGAGGAGTACCCAGTCCTTGGGTCTGTCCAGTCGTTGAATGGGCTGCCCCCAGCCCATTCTTAGAATGTGGTTGGGCTCTAGGTTCAGCGTAAGCTGGGCCGGAGCAGCGGCAGATTAGTGGGCTGTCCGTGGATGCCCGATACCGCTGGGGAGGTGTGCGTGCGTGTGTTCGTGGTAGTCGTTCGTTGGTTCGATGCAGCTATGCCTTCAAAAAAAAAATTCAGGGTTGTTTGTTTACCCCTTAATAGTTTCATTAAGAGGCGACCTTTGAATCACTAAAAGGTGAATCTTGTCTGGCAAAAAATAAGTCTGCTACTTAATGGTTCCAAAACACTGTGAATGTTTTTGCATATTGGGTCTCCCTTAACCATTCAGCGCCCTAATTTCATTTTGAATTGTTTCCAAACAACCATATTTCATTTTGTATTATATCATAAGATCCTCTTAATTTTATGACCATTTAATCATTCAACATCAAACCATTCAACAACTGCTAAGCAACCCCTCGATCGTGTTGTCTTCTAACAATGAATGAAAAGAGAATATGTTTTGTTATTATATACCAAATAATTAATCGCATGAACTTTTATATACGTAATGGGTGTGTATATATTCAATATTCAATATAATTTGTATATATAGAGTTTGAAATATATATTTGTTCGAAATTCAATCAATTTAGCATGGATATGATCATATGTATTTGAACTTTAATTTATTTGAATTATGGATTCTTTTTACTTATTGATGGATTTAAAATTGATTAATAATAATACAATTAAATTTCATTGGATATAATTTTATATATGAAATATGTATTTTGTTTACACGGTTAAAACAACCATATTCCATACATTATGTTAGAACGAGTCACAAGTTATAAGGAGTATCTCAAAACATTTAATTATGGTATGTTAGTAAAGCTAAGCGACTGTTTACATTTAACTTAATAAGCTTAATGGTTTGATGGATTTATTTCGACAGCCAAATTAGGATGTTTACTTAAAGCTTAATAAAAATTTATCTATCTTATTCGCACAACCAGGAAACCACAATTGTCCAAATTCAGCCAACAAAATGACCACTCCTACCCCTTCCTCATTGATGCTTCTCTTCCTTCACGACACCACTCTCTCCAACGAAACCTGCCTGCATCTCCTTCCTCATCGACGCTTCCCTCCTTTCTCCTGCACCATTTCTTCACGACACCAATCTCTCCAACGAAGAAGTTCCCCGACGTCCTCTGCATCTCCTTCCCGACGACTTCTTTCCTGGTATTGACTTTTGCTTCTTTTCGATATCTTTTCTCTGTTCATCTCTTCCTCATTGTTGCTTCTCCCTTATCTCTCTCGACTTTGACGCCTCTGCACCACTGTAACACCCTAAATTTAAAGGAACAAAAATTCGAGAAAATGTTCGCAATAAGATGGTTGTAAACTGGGTGAACCGGAGTGAATTACAACCTATCATAACAAATCCAAAGTATCATCCCGATAACGGGGAATATGGTTGTAGCCTTTACAAAAAAATCAAATGAAGAATAATGCTTAACAACCTAATAATCTAACTTAAAACAAGAAAGATTAATATCGGGTGTTGCTATTCTTCCAAAAGGTATGATCACTATCACCATCGTGTCGGTCATTAAATCAAACTCAAAAAGACTGCTCTCGCCCTCTAGGCTATCCGCTCAATCCCGCCGATTCCCATCGCTAGGTTGACCTGCTATACATGTCATTTTAAGAAAAGTATTAGGCTAACGTCTAGTGAGCTCAAACAGTTGAATTAAAATATTTAACGATAAACATGAATAAAGAGAGCTGAGTTATGATCTGAATAATGATGTATTTACCATAAATAGTTACCTCTTGGTTTAACGGGGAAGACCCGCTTACTAATACAAGTGACGAAACACAAAAGTAGGCCACTTAGAAATCAGTAAATCCAAACACATAAAAGTACACACAAGGGAATGAGGGATGTTAGGCTCCGTGGCTTTAAACGTACACCCGCGGAAACTCAACTTCAACCACATAGGGCCCTTACGTTGAGATCCTCATCCAATATCGTACATACTTAGCACGTAGGACTTATAGCCCAAACCGATGCCTAAACGTGCCTCGACGTGAGAGACTCGCGTCCCTACGTCGAACTAAATGCAACAACAAATATGGGGTCATGACTCCCAATGCAACCAATTATGTCACATAGAACTAAGAAGCCAACCGATGTTTCAACAATAAGCTATGATGCCAAAAAATATTGATAAAAGGAAGTTTTCACATAATGCTTGCAAAATCTTACCAAGAGGTTCCAAATGCTTAATCCAAAGTTATGGTAAAACAAGTTTCCAATGTACAAACTTATCAGCAGTTTAATGAAAATAACATTAACCCATCATTTATGAATCTTTGAAGCAAAACCATTCAACAACTGCCAAAAAACTCCTTCATCCCTATGGTTATATGAAATTTTGGATTAGGTCCCTCAAACGAAATAATTACAAGCATGGTCACCATGGTTTCAACTTTGTGTCGGATTAGGTCCCTCCCTTAACTCTGTTAACTTAACTCCGTGAAATCAAGGGTTTTTTTTAGTCATTCTATATTTTCTTTTAAAAATAAAAAATAAAAACTTATATAATATATTATTTCTATATATTTATACATACTGATTACTGGACACTCTAAAGAACCATCGCCTATTCTCCATCTCTGGTCACATACTCTTCTCCGGTCCCCTCCCCCTTCTCCGGTCACTGTTTTTGCATCCCTCCCATCTCTGTTACCCACAAAAACCACCCTCCCATCGATCACTCACAACAATCACCCTCCCTTACCGCCCCCTCCTTTTACTGAAAGCATAAAGTTCATAGAGAAATATGTTTCTTAAACCTCCCATTGTAATAAATCGGTTCCAAACAAAACATCAGAACTCAATGTAATAAATCGAGGTTTCTTTGATGGTGTGTTTCTTGGGTTTACTGTTTTGGAGTTCTTTGAGGTTTCTTTGATGGTGTGTGCGTGTAACATAGACGAAAGAAGACATAGAGTCATAACTCATTAAAAAATCTAGTAATGTCTAAAGCATATCGGAGATTAGGGTTAGTGAGTGTAACACCTGAAAACCGTAAACCATTTAAGGTAAGCTATCCTACCATCTCTTATTCCCTCGCTAAACCTTAACTACCATTAATGGTCTTTTGGTGGAACCTTGAGACGTAATACCAGTCATCGTTAAATCGAGCGTGAATCGAGATGGAACAGGTTCCAACAGGCAAGGGGCGACCTTGCCGGCGACAATGCCATGGGGCAAAGTCGCCAGGTATGTACCGAATGGGGGGTTTGAGGAGCAACATTGCCCCAACGACAATACCCTTGGGCAAATTCTCCGAACATACTTGCTAGAGGTGTACCGAATGCTAGGGTTAGCCAGCGACAATGCCCAAGCAACAATTCCCAAGGAAAAGTCGCCTGACATTGTCGCACCATGCCTCTGTGTGTATAAAAACCGAGCCTGAGAGTTTTCAGCTAGGGATTCTCATTTTTCAACTTTATACTAGCGTTTTGGGAGTTGTCAAGGGCGATTTTTCTTCTCCAAACCTCTCCCCTCTTTATTACAAACCTAACCCTTGATTGAAGACATTTATTGGACTAAATAAGGTGATCTAGGGCATTTATTGCAAGTTGCAACCAAGAATCTCAAGCTACTAAGTCTCCAAGTCTTCACTCCCAACTACATTTAGGGTTTACTAAGCTTTTCTAGGTTTTTGACCAAAACCTAGAAGGTGAGTTCTAAAATTCTTTGTTAACACTAAGATACATATCATACATGTTTATTTATAGTTATTTGTTGCTTCCCCTTAGATTAGCTACCACGTATATGCCTTGAAGTCCCAATAGGTGTTATGCTATGAAAATGTGGTATTAATGGAAGGATTATCATGCTTGTGTTGAAGAAATGGTCTACATGTGGATAAGGCTATCTTATATGAGATATGTAAGTACTTAGATGTTGTCTTGACATTATATGGAATGGATATACTTATAAATTATGAAACCAAGATTGGAATATATCGTATGTGGAAATTGAATATTATGGACTTAGAATACTTGGGAGTCGCAAAATGAACCTTGTATGTTATATGAAGTAGTAGACCATGTTGGTCACCCACGTTTGGGATTGTATACATTGGTTGTGGAACTAAAGGGCTTTGTAGCCCATTTATGATATTGTTGGATGAACCAAGTCGATAGACACTAGGAGGATATAGTCTTGGGTGCCACCATGATGGTATGTACCTAGACCTCCGCCATTCGAGGTAATGCCATGGTTGTAGTCCTCGGGTGTGCCGGGTCTTTTGGATGTCGCTCATGATAGTTGACATCAAGGTGTATGGTCTATTTGGGTGGAACTTGATTGGTGCTATGAGTCTCCCCCATTGACTCCACATGTGAAAACTTATTTATAAATGTTAATTATATAACTCAATTGTGGAACTAATATTGCTTGTACAAACTCACTAGGATTTTTGGCCTAACATTTGTTTGGTGTCGATGTGTATCTCAGGTTCTAATGGCGCTGCACCTAAGAAGTTCTAGGTGGACTTTGGCAAGAGCGTGGGTTTGGCGAGAGCTTGGGGAAAGTGCATACCGGCGCACTTTTTGTGAAAATTTTATTGGGACTATAGGCAACATCCTTTTTGTAATCTTCTTTCTATTGTAGAAATTAGATTAGATGGTTGTTGTTTATTAACGTTAATTTACAAACTGTAATTAAACATACATTTACATTTCCCCTTTTTGGGAGACTCATTACTTTGGCAAATTTTAAATACCAAATGTCTGTTTTTCCGAAAGTTTTGTTACCCCTATTTTTGGAGTGTTACAAGTTGGCATTAGAGCTTTAGTTTAAATGAACTAGGTATTGACCTTAGCGTATCTAGACTTAAGCTTTAAGCGTTAATAATAGGTTGTCCACCTTGGGGTAAAAGTCATAGGTGGGGAGAGCGTCAACACCTACAGAATTACATTAATTGAGAATTGTGATGACGATAACGACGGATCCTTGTGTATAACGCAATCATAATATCACATAGCTAATGCTATTATGAATGCGCTCTTACGTAAGCATGCTTGAATTTCTATTATTATGATAATTGATAAATGTATTAGTACGTACCTTGAGTTCAACTCGCTTAGTCTTTTCTCAACCTCTTTCTCGTGCGTGTGTGACAGATAACCATGGTAAACACTCGGAACAAATTACCAAACCCGCAAGAGGGTCACGTGGAAGATGAATCTACCGTCGACTAACCTCCCATGATCGTGACCTCTATGGGGATTCCCATACCCAATGTCTTAGGCGGAGGGCCCAAACTTATTCCGCAGGTGAATATTTCCACTAACAACCCGATCGTCGAGGAGGTGACCCTCGAGACACGAATCCGAGACAGTATGATGTAAGCAAGGAATTCAGCCATGGCATAACAACAGGAATTCTCTATGAAGCATTTGGAAGATCACGATGCTAGTCACCGACGGCCCCAAATGATGGTGGAGAATGTCGTGGCTGGGTCGGGTGGTGGACCAAACGTCGTGGGCACGAAAGAGCATGTTATCGTTCGTGAAAAGCAAAAAAAGTCAGGATGCACCTATAAGGCTTTTCTAGGGTGCAGACCACCCAAGTTTACAGGTACTACCGACCTCGTCAGATGCATATATTGGATCCAGGAAGTGGAAATGGTATTTAAGGCTAGTGAATGTGATAAGTCTCAAAGAGTAAAGTTTACTTCTCACCGACTTAATGGCGAGGCCCTGACTTGGTGGAATCTCACCCGGCCATCCCTTACTCCCGAAGTGTTGGCCAAACTGTTTCGCACGTTTTATTCTCATTTTATAGAATAGATTGCATCGTTTTCTTGTCCAGTTTTAGCGTGTCTCATGCATTGTTTCTACCTTTTTGGTTAGTTTTTCTCTTTTCGATGCCTATTACTTTATCGCAGGTATATTCACGTTTTCGCGAGTGTTTTCAGTGTGTAGGTGTGCGTGGAATCGAGGAAGAAAAGAAGGAAGGAAGTGCAAGCGAGGGAGAATACAAAAAGAGTGAAGAAAAGAAGTTGGATGTTGCTCACGCCCGCGAGCATTTGGCTGCGCGGCCGCGAGCAAGTGAAAATCTGTGAGCTGTTACTTTTGCACTGCTCACGCCCGCGAGCGTTTTAAAGCGCGGCCGCGAGCGGCGCTGCTGGCCCCGTTTTTCTACTTTTATTTAGGGCTATTTCAGTCTTTTGGGCACGTGTATTTAAGGTTTTTGGTGCTGCATTTTTAAGGAGGAAGCCCCCATTATACTCTTTATCAATTTTAGGGTTTCATTTACATTTTAGAGTAGATTTGTAGCCTCTTTTTGGAGAGGGAGATTTCAAACTCTGGATTTGCAGCTATGGCCATGGATTGAACTCGATTTTGAGCATGAATCTATGAATTAGAGAGTAATTGTATCTCCTTCTCCCTTTTATGCTTTATTTTGTTGCTTGATTTATGTTTATAGCTTAGATATTTGAGTTTTGATTGTTGATTTCAATTTCCTGCACATTTGTGGTTCATAGATCTAGATTCTTCAAGTAATTTCATGGTTTTTATTTCTTCCTTGTTTTTTGCTATGTCCAATTTATGAAATGGATAAGATAACTTTATTATCTTGCTCTTTTTCAATATTGGGTTATAGTTCATGTTTGGTAGATTAGATTTTATCAATGTCTAATGTTCTTGATAATCTAGATTTAGAGTCTTTTTGCTTTATCTTCTCTAAATTGCTTTCTTCATAAAATAGTTCTTGTTTAATTTCCTTATTGCTTTAATATTCTTGTTTGTTAATTTTTGATCAATTGGTTCTTTGTGTTTTCATGTTTCTTCAATTCATGTTTGACTAATTCATAGTTTAGGGTGAATATTGGTAAGAACTCGATTTGTATCGATTGGTTGTTTTTAAGTAAATGATTTCTCGATAAAATGGTTGTTTGATTAGCCGACTAATGGAGATTGGGGGCTGTTAAATAACCACTAATCAGTATTTGTTGAATCTAACAGTTGAGATCTAAATGTAAATTTGATTTTGACTTGGGTTAACCAATTGGTGATTTTCATCACATCATGAAAATAGATGTTTTGATTATTTGGGAATAAATTGTCTTGCTTAAAGCTTCTTTTTAGAATTAATCGATATGGAAATAATCGGTTTTCAATTAAGAAAGGTTTTTGTCGCCTTGGAAGAGGGACAAAAGTATTGTTTGATTTGACAAATCCCACTTTGAAAGGTTCATCCCGATATTCACCATTTTAGATAGCTTAATGTAGAGTTTAATGTTTTTATCAATTTGAGTTCCTGGTGCTAATTAGTTTGTTATTTGATTCTCGTTTTAGTCGTTAATTTAGTCTGCTTGTTTCCTAGATTCGTATGTTTGCTTAGCGTTGCTTGTTTCTTAGTTTCATTATGTTTAGTGTAGCTTAAATGTTCAATTGTGTTATTTTATTTTTAGCGTTAATCAAATCTTTGAAAATGATTGCGCGCAACTAGCTAATATCGTGAGTAAATCTGTGCTTATTCCATTGTCTCCCCGTGTTCGACCCGTATGCTACGACACCGTACGCTTGCGGTTATTAATGATTTTAAAACTACAAACAAGTTTTTGGCGCCGTTGCCGGGGAGGCAATTAGAGTAACATAGAATATAGCTTATGGTATACTAGGATGCGTTTCCCTACCTTTTCTACCGTTTGCGGTTTTAATCAAAAAAAAAAATGAGTTTTTACTGGTCGCGGGCGCGAGCGTTTTAAAGCGCGGCCGCGAGCTAACCTTCTGCCCTGTTTTTGGTTGTTACTCGCGGGCGCGAGCGTTTTAAAGCGCGGCCGCGAGCTTTCTTTCTGCCTTGTTTTTGGGTGTTACTCGCGGGCGCGAGCGATATAAAGCGCGGCCGCGACCTGTCTGGGTTATTTAAAACCCCAATCGACCCTCTCCAAAACCCTAGCCACCACTTTCCTCTGTTCATCCCCCTTTCCCCTCTCTCATTCCAGACCACCTTCGACTACCTCTCACCATCGCACCATCCCTATTCACCACCCCTCTCCTCTTCTCCCTTTCTCCTCCATTTCGACCCCCATCACCATCAACCTCAATCTTTTTCCTTTTCTTCTCGTTTTCTTATCTCAAACATCTGCCCCCCATTTTTTTTCTTCTTTCTTTCCTCTTTTTCTTTCCCCTCCTAAACCCTAGTCTACGAAATCCCCAACCCATCTCCCTCAATCGAGCAACCGCCAAGGCAAGGGTTCTCTCCTCTCTTTTCTTTTTTGCAGAAATAGCATGTGAAGAAAGGCTAAAGTTGCAATAAACCGAGCTTGGTACATTCCTTCCTACTTTTACGCTTGCATAATTGCTTGGTGCTTCTTTTCTTCTGTCTTTTAGCTTTTCCCACTATTATTGCTTGATAGTTTACTTGTTTAGTTGATAGTCTGTGTTTTCAAAAGAATTGAGAATCCTTTCTTGTTGCTTATACTCTAAGTTGTTCCTGTTTAAATTAGTTGTGCTTAGTTTCTTGGACCGCCACCACTGGGCAGGCATAAGTTTGTTGCACTTAGTCACAAGTTTAAGTTTCATTAAATGGGAAAGTTGAAAAAAGTTAGTTCCGGGGGCCGTTCCCCAAAGAGGAGCCGTGGAGAAGGCTCCTCAAGACAATCTGCTATCCCACCACCCACACTCGATACCCTTGGGATCGAGTTTGTATCGTCGGAGCACCGCGATAGGTTTGCTGCTTTATCAAGTAGACCTCAATCGACAACCAAGTTTGCCGACCAATCGGCTTTTACCACTTTGGGAGTCGCCGATGGGGTCCGAAGGCTTTTCCGTCATATCGGTTGTGAGGGTTTACTTTCCGTCTATGCGCCTTCCTATAGACGGGTAACCCTTGAGGTCTTGAGCACCTTCTCCTGCTGTTTTGAAACTCGATTAATGAAGTTCCGGGCATTAAACGCGTCCCACTCCATCTCTTTTGATGATGTTAGTGAAATCTTTGGGTGCCTGCCCGGAAATGAGGGTGTCGTGATTGATCCCAAATCTGATTTTGGCTCACTTTTTTTCTAATGACCGATTTTGGAGCCAAATTTCTGACCAATCGGTGTATAACGCTCGCCTAGCCAAAGATTCTAGCATTTTGCACCCTTGTTTGCGCCTGGCCCATAGGGTACTTTCTTCGACCCTCTTTTGTCGTGTGGATAGCGGGACTGTCTCTCACCACGAGCTTTTCTTTTTGTGGGCCATGATCAATAATTACCCAAGAATTTCCTTCGATGGTGGAGCCTGGATAGCCCATAAGTTGGCTAAATTGAGCGAGTCCACTTCAGGTGAAATCTGTTGTGGCGGCCTCATCACCTTAATTCTCACTAACTCACCCCTCTCCATTGACATTCCCAATTCCATATCCTCTCTTGAGGGTATAACCTCCCTCTCAATTGCAGCCCTTCAGCGTATGCAGATGATTAGGCATGTGAGAGGGCAAGGATATTCTTGGCTCGTCGGCCCCGATCACACACACCACACCTACCTCCCCTGTCCCACCCGCACTCAAGTAACTAGTGACACCGACTGGCATTTCCCTATGCCACAGTCTGAGGCGGATGATCAGGAGCCCCCTAGCCTACAATCACAAATTGACACCTTGAGCGTGCGATTAGAGGTAGTAGCCATGGACGCTCATGAAACACGACTTTTGGTTGGAGATATCCATAAATACTTCGCCGATGCTGGTCATTTCCCGCACCGCGAGTTCTAGGCATTGTTTTCTTTTCACCAACACCCTTACACAAGCATAGCTTGTGGGTGGGTGTTTTATTTTCCGTTACTTCTTTTTATAGTTTCCTTTTTGCATATAGGACACATTTAGTTAGTTGCATTTCATGCATGCATTCTAACCCGAGCATTGAGGACAATGCTCCTTTTTGCTTGTGGGTAGGCATTTTTCCTTCTTCTTTTATTTTAGTCATTTCTTTTTGCCTAGTCTAGTTTTTGTTTAGTAGTTGTATATTCTTCCTTCCCCCCCCCCCTCAAAAAAAAAAAAAAATCCAAAAATATTTTTGACGTATCTCCACGACATTAGAGCTCGTAGTAACCACCTCTCACTTAGCATGATTCAACTGTTAGGTGTACTAGTGTATTTTGAGACACAGCCATGCTGTAAAGATTTTTTTTTAAGAAACATTGTTTCGCTTTAGTTGGTCACTTGCGCGCACCACCTTGTATATTGCTACACGTTACCTCTAGGATTAGCTTTCTTATCGTAGTCCCCCTACATTACACCCGTGACTACTTGAATGGATTACACCTTGTGAGAATTTGGGCCGTATTGGATTGACACATTCATAATCAATCCCATTTTCTTTCTTCTTGTGTGTTACCTCCCATCGAAATGTATCTTTAGGTGTTTGACAAAGTTCTCGTCTAGGATGATTGTAAAATTGCGTAGAGGCCATCGTTTCCTAATAAATCTCCAATGTTCGAAAAAAAAAAACACAAAAATATTTTCCTTTTTGCAACCTCTTTGAGCCTAAACACTAGCCTTTCATTTGAATACCCGTAAACCCCCCCCCCCCCCCCTCTCAAAAAAAAAAGGGGCACTAAGGTTAAAATCTCCCGAATTGACATGGATTCAGGCATTTAGTCAAAAATAAACACAAGCATAGCTTGTGGGTTCGCAAAACAAAAAAAAAATGGTGCATTTAGTCCTTGACTAAAAATGCAGAATAAGTCGTTAATCCGTCGAAAACAGTAGGGAAGAGCCTAACTGTGCACAAAAACCAAACCCCTTTTTACCCAAAAATAAATCCTCATAACCCGATAAGCACTCCTAACTCCTCTAAAGCCTTTAGCCTTACCCAAAAGTCCTCGATTTATGCAATTTTAAAAGAATCTTTGGACTTGAGAATTGTTTCAAACACATCAAAAGTGCATTTTCTATTTCTCGATTGGGAAGGCATTGAGTGTATACACTTCCCAAAAACACACTTGAGTGAATTGAGCGAAACTGTGAGCTTCCATTCTTGTAGATCACTTCCCCCTCCCTTAGCGACCGCGATGATGTAAGTGAAGTCCTATTTGGTACGTTTTTTTGTAATATGCTTGGTTTGGTGTTGCGTCAGTTTGACACTTTGGCAAATATGCGTTTCTTCTACTTTTGTTAATTTGAACACGTGGTAATGGGTCACGTTTATGCATGGGGAAACCGAATCAGTGGGTTATGTTTAGTGAGGTCGTGTTTTAACTCGTTTTGATAATCGTGGAGGTCGTCGTTCCTTTTCTTTCCTTTCCTTTCCTTCTTCCTTTTCTCCCGTCCCGTTTAATAAGTTAGTCTAGATTCTTCCTTGGGGACAAGGAAGGTTTAGCTTGTGGGTACTTTGTTTCGCACGTTTTATTCTCATTTTATAGAATATATTGCATCGTTTTCTTGTCCAGTTTTAGCGTGTCTCATGCATTGTTTCTACCTTTTTGGTTAGTTTTTCTCTTTTCGATGCCTATTACTTTATCGCAGGTATATTCACGTTTTCGCGAGTGTTTTCAGTGTGTAGGTGTGCATGGAATCGAGGAAGAAAAGAAGGAAGGAAGTGCAAGCGAGGGAGAATGCGAAAAGAGTGAAGAAAAGAAGTTGGATGTTGCTCACGCCCGCGAGCATTTGGCTGCGCGGCCGCGAGCAAGTGAAAATCTGTGAGCTGTTACTTTTGCACTGCTCACGCCCGCGAGCGTTTTAAAGCGCGGCCGCGAGCGGCGCTGCTGGCCCCGTTTTTCTACTTTTATTTAGGGCTATTTCAGTCTTTTGGGCACGTGTATTTAAGGTTTTTGGTGCTGCATTTTTAAGGAGGAAGCCCCCATTATACTCTTTATCAATTTTAGGGTTTCATTTACATTTTAGAGTAGATTTGTAGCCTCTTTTTGGAGAGGGAGATTTCAAACTCTGGATTTGCAGCTATGGCCATGGATTGAACTCGATTTTGAGCATGAATCTATGAATTAGAGAGTAATTGTATCTCCTTCTCCCTTTTATGCTTTATTTTGTTGCTTGATTTATGTTTATAGCTTAGATATTTGAGTTTTGATTGTTGATTTCAATTTCCTGCACATTTGTGGTTCATAGATCTAGATTCTTTAAGTAATTTCATGGTTTTTATTTCTTCCTTGTTTTTTGCTATGTCCAATTTATGAAATGGATAAGATAACTTTATTATCTTGCTCTTTTTCAATATTGGGTTTTCATGTTTGGTAGATTAGATTTTATCAATGTCTAATGTTCTTGATAATCTAGATTTAGAGTCTTTTTGCTTTATCTTCTCTAAATTGCTTTCTTCATAAAATAGTTCTTGTTTAATTTCCTTATTGCTTTAATATTCTTGTTTGTTAATTTTTGATCAATTGGTTCTTTGTGTTTTCATGTTTCTTCAATTCATGTTTGACTAATTCATAGTTTAGGGTGAATATTGGTAAGAACTCGATTTGTATCGATTGGTTGTTTTTAAGTAAATGATTTCTCGATAAAATGGTTGTTTGATTAGCCGACTAATGGAGATTGGGGGCTGTTAAATAACCACTAATCAGTATTTGTTGAATCTAACAGTTGAGATCTAAATGTAAATTTGATTTTGACTTGGGTTAACCAATTGGTGATTTTCATCACATCATGAAAATAGATGTTTTGATTATTTGGGAATAAATTGTCTTGCTTAAAGCTTCTTTTTAGAATTAATCGATATGGAAATAATCGGTTTTCAATTAAGAAAGGTTTTTGTCGCCTTGGAAGAGGGACAAAAGTATTGTTTGATTTGACAAATCCCACTTTGAAAGGTTCATCCCGATATTCACCATTTTAGATAGCTTAATGTAGAGTTTAATGTTTTTATCAATTTGAGTTCCTGGTGCTAATTAGTTTGTTATTTGATTCTCGTTTTAGTCGTTAATTTAGTCTGTTTGTTTCCTAGATTCGTATGTTTGCTTAGCGTTGCTTGTTTCTTAGTTTCATTATGTTTAGTGTAGCTTAAATGTTCAATTGTGTTATTTTATTTTTAGCGTTAATCAAATCTTTGAAAATGATTGCGCGCAACTAGCTAATATCGTGAGTAAATCTGTGCTTATTCCATTGTCTCTCCGTGTTCGACCCGTATGCTACGACACCGTACGCTTGCGGTTATTAATGATTTTAAAACTACAAACACAAACTCTCGTGGCCAACATTTAAGAAGAAAATCCTAGGCAAGTATTGTAGCGAGAGGGCCTTGGACAAGATTGAGCTTGAGTTCCGCAATCTGAAGAAGGGTGGCATGTCTATTTCCGACTACTCGAAGTAATTTCTGGAAAAGTTGAGTTTGGTGGAACATTTGGCTCCCAATGAGAATACGAAGATTAAGGCTTATCTGTTGGGATTGTCGGCCGAGATAAAGACGGCGGTGAGGAATGCCAAGGTGTTGACGATAGAGGAGGTGATTGAAGAGTCATTCTTGGTGGAGGATGACATTGTGCAAGGAAGGGAAGAGAGGGGTCAAGTTGCTGAGAAACGGAAGTGGGAAGGGCCATTTGGGCCCGTACGTCAGTCTAAACCATTTTTTGGTGGAAGATTTGGGGACAACCGTCAAGAGTCAATGTGGTGCCACAAATGCAAGGCTAAGCATTTTGGCTTATGCAATCCTAGACCTCACTCAGGTCCCGCCGAGTGTGCTAAGTGTGGGAAGAAAGGGCATGCCATCCGAGATTGCCCTATCCGGGGGCTGATATGTTTCGAATGTCGGGAACCGGATCACATGAAGAAAGATTGCCCGAAGCTAGTGGGGAGCGGCCGTGGAAATTCTGTTGGGTCGAAGACAAGAATCGAGCAACCTCCAAGGGCGTTGAGTCGAGAATTCCGGATGACAACCGAAGAGGCGAAAGAGACCGCCAATGTTGTTTCGGGTATGTTCCTAGTAAACTTCTTTCCTGCTCGTGTGTTATTTGATTCGGGCGCAACGTGATCATTTGTGTCGAATATTTTATGTAAGAGGTTCGTCACTCCTAGTAGTGTTCTTCCCGATGCTTTGGTTGTAGAAGTGGCTAATGGGGACCAAGTGATTATTCGTGAGTGTTTTGTTGACTGTACCCTAGAGATCGACAAGAATTCCTTTGGAGTAGATTTGTTACCTATGCTATAGGTGGGTTCGATATAGTCATAGGTATGGATTGGTTGTTTAGGCATAAGGCCGACATCCTCTGTGCAAAGAAGATGATCCAAGTGTCTTTGCCGATAAATGGTGTAGTCACTATCTATGGAGAGAATGGGAAAAGATGTAATCCTATCATCTTCTCTCTTAAGGCCCGCAAATTCCTAGCGAAGGGTTATCCCTCGTTTCTAGATTATGTGGTAGACGCAAAGAAGGAGAAGAAATCCATAGAAGATGTGAAGATCGTGCAAGACTACCCGGATGTCTTTCCGTAAGATCTACCCGGACCACCGCCAAAATGCCAAGTGGAGTTTCAAATCGACCTAACTCCGGGAGCGGCACCGATAGCCCGTGCTCCCTACCGTTTGGCTCCGACGGAAATACTAGATATGATGATGCAACTTCAAGATCTCTTAGAGAAGGGATTCATCCGACCAAGATTGTCTCCTTGGGGAGCCCCAATTTTGTTCGTAAAGAAGAAAGACGAATCTATGCGGATGTGCATAGACTATCGGAAGCTGAACAAAGTCACTGTGAAGAACAAATATCCATTACCTCGAATCGGCGACCTTTTTGATCAACTCCAAGGCGTGGGATGTTCTTCTAAGATCAACCTTCGGTCCGGATACCATCAAGTGAGAGTGAAGAAGGAGGACATTTCGAAGACGACTTTCCGAAAGAGATGCAGTCATTACGAGTTCTTGGTGATTCCCTTTGGTTTGACCAAAGCTCCGGCCGTATTCATGGATTTGATGAACCGCATGTGTCGTTCTTTCTTGGACAAATCCGTGATCGTTTTTATTGACGACATATTGATCTACTCAAAAGACGAGAGCGAGCATGGGAAACACTTGCGGGAAGTGTTAGAGGTTCTCCAAAGAGAGAAGTTGTTTGCGAAGTTCTCGAAATGCGAGTTCTGGCTACAAGAGGTCCAATTCTTGGGCCATGTGGTGTTTAAAGACGGAGTGAAGGTGGATCCGACGGAGGTTGAGGCGATGATGAGTTGGGAACCGCCCACGAGTCCGACGGAAATTCGAAGTTTCTTGGGATTGGCGGGCTACTACAGACGATTCATACAAGATTTCTCCAAAATCGCTTCGCCACTCACCTCTCTAACAAGAAAAAATGTCAAATTCCTTTGGATTGAGACGCAAGATCAAGCCTTTCAAAACCTTAAGAAGAATTGTGTGAAGCTTCAATCCTATCTCTACCCGAGGGACCGGACGACATTCGTGGTGTATAACGATGCTTCCAAGATGGGTCTCAGGTGTGTACTAATGCAGCTAGGAATGGCAACGGGGCGGGTTTGCCGTCCCCCGTCCCCGTCCCCGAAACCCATCCCCGTCCCCGCCCGTTCCCCGTCGGGTTTTTATTCGGGGCGCCCGATTTTTTATGCCCCGTCCCCGAACCCGACCCGATGGGGAATCCCCGATCCCCGAACCCGACCCGATAATTTAATATTTTATTTATATAATTATATATATATATATATATATAATTTTATATAATATATATATATAAATAATTTTATATATAATATATATAAATAATTTTATATATAATATATATAAATAATTTTTTATATAATATATATAATTTTTATATAATATATATAATATATATATAATTTTATTATAATATATATATATATATATATATATATATAATTTTATTTTTAATAATATAAATATATATATCGGGGCGAGGCGCGGCAGGGATACCTTGCCCCGTCCCCGATAAAATCCCCGTTACCCGACCCGGCCCGAAATTGTTTAACCCGACCCGAACTTAGTCGGGTTTCGGGTTTCCCCGTCGGGTTCGGGGTTTTCTGCCATCCCTAAATGCAGCGAGGCAAAGTGATGGCTTATGCGTTACGACAACTAAAGGACCATGAGAAGAATTACCCGACTCATGATTTGGAATTGGCAGTGTTGGTATTTGTTTTGAAGTTGTGGTGACATTATTTGTACGGGACGAAGTGTACTCTCTTTACCGATCACAAAATCCTAAAGTACATCTTCAACCAGAAAGAACTCAACATGCGACAAAGAAGATGGATCGAGCTGTTGAAGGACTATGATTGTGAGTTGCTCTATCATCCGGTAAGGCCAACGTGGTGGCGAATGCCTTGAGCCGGAGAAGCCATGAATGCGGTGTCAAGTTATCCCTCACTAAGATTGATGCGACGTTAAGCTTATTGGAGAACATCAAGGCGTGTCAAGAGGAAGCACTTAGAGAAGAAAACCTCAAGTCCGAAGTCATGGTGAAGCAAAGTGGACTATTGTCGGAAGATGGTCATGGACTTAAACTATTTCAAGGCCGAATCTGGGTGGCAAAACTCGGTAGGAATCGTGAACTACTCCTAGAGGAAACACATAAATCGAAATATTCTATACGCCCTGGTAGCACCAAGATGTATAGAGATTTAAAATTGAATTATTGGTGGTCGGTGATGAAACTTGACGTGGCCAACTACGTGGAGAGGTGTGTCATGTGTCTTCAAGTCAAGGCAAAACATCAAAGGTCGTACTAGAGTTTGCAACCATTGTCCATTCCCGAGTGGAAGTGGGATAACGTCACCATGAATTTCGTAACAAAGCTACCGAAGACCTTGCGAGGCCATTATACTATTTGGGTGATCGTAGATCGCCTGACCAAGAGCGCGCACTTCCTTGCAATGCGAGAGACTTTGCCAATGGAGAAAATATCTAAGTTGTATATTGATGAGGTGGTGTCGAGACATGGGGTGCCGCAATCAATTGTGTTCGATAGGGACAGTCGGTTCACATCCAATTTTTGGGCTAGCTTTCAGAAAGAATTGTGCACGAGAGTCAATATAAGCACGACTTACTATCCTCAAATGGACGGTTAAAGCGAGAGGACGATTCAGACGCTCGAAGACATGTTGAGGTCGTGTGTTATCGACTTTCGAGGGAGTTGGGACTCACATCTACCCTTGGTAGAATTCACTTACAATAACAGTTACCATTCTAGTATCGGAATGGAACCATTTGATGCCTTGTATGGCCGAAAGTGCAGAACCCCAGTTTATTGGCTTGAAGCGGGCGAGAAACAATTCGTCGGACCAGAGATCGTTCAAGAGACAGAGGACAAAGTGAAGGAAATCCGGGAAAGATTGAAGGCGGCTCAAGGCCGACAAAAGAGTTACGCAGACAAGAAAAGAAGACCGGTCGAGTTTCAAGTGGGAGATCCCGTTATGTTGAAGGTATCTCCATGGAAGGGGATTATCCGATTTGGGAAACGTGAAAAGCTTAGTCCCCATTTCCTTGGGCCTTTCGTTATTTTGGATAAGATTGAACTTCAAGCTTATCGGTTGGATCTACCACCGGAGATGGACGGAATCCATCCCACCTTCCATGTGTGTTACCTCCATAAATGCTTAGCCGAAGAGGAGAGTGTAATTCCCTTACCGAAAATCCGGGTGGACAACGGGAATCATTGTATGGAAGAACCAGAGGCAATACTGGAATCAAAGGTGAAGAAGTTACGACATAAAGACGTGATCATGGTTAAAGTCCAATGGAAACACCATCGCGGTGCCAACATCACATAGGAATTGGAAGAAGACATGAGAAAGCATTATCGTCACTTGTTTCCTTAGAATGGGATTTTGGGGAAGAAATCCAAACTAAGGTGGGGATGATTGTAACGCCCAGAAAACCGTTAATCGTTTAAGGTAAACTATCCTACCATATATTATTCCCTCGCTAAACCTTAACTACCCTTAATGGTCTTTTGGTGGAACCTTGAGACATAATACCAGTCATCGTTAAATCGAGCGTGAATCGAGATGGAAATTAGGTTCCAACAGGCAAGGGGCGACCTTTCCGGAGACAATGCCATGGGCCAAAGTAGCCTGGAAAAGTCGCCAGGGATGTACCGAATGGGGGGTTTGAGAAGCGACATTGCCCCAACGACAATGTCATTGGGCAAAGTCGTCGAGCATACTCGCTAGAGGTGTATCGAATGATGGGGTTAGTTAGAGACAATGCCTAAACAACAATACCCAGGGCAAAGTCGCCTGGCATTGTTGCACCATGCCTCTATGTGTATAACAATCGAGCCAGACGAGTTTCCAGCTAGGGTTTCTCATTTTTCAACTTTATTCCTGCATTTTGGGAGCTTTCAAGGGCGATTTTTCTTCTCCAAACCTCTCCCCTCTTTATTGCAAACCTAACCCTTGATTAAAGACATTTATTGGACTCAAGAGGGTGATCTAAGGCATTTATTGCAAGTTGCAACCAAGAATCTCAAGCTACCAAGTCTCTAGAGATAAGGGTATACCTTTTATAAGCACAAGTTGACTTAAGACAAAATGTCTTTTGTCAACGATAACATAGGACCCCATTTGAGAACTGTTAAAATAAGGTTTTATTGGATTTTGAAAGCTAACTTCCCCGATACCAACAGTTAGGGTATAGAGACAAGTCTTCAGTCCCAACTACATTTAGGGGTTACTAAGCTTTTCTAGGTTTTTGACCAAAACCTAGAAGGTGAGTTCTAAAACTATTTGCTAACACTAAGATACATATCATACATGTTTATTTATAGTTATTTGTTGCTTCCCTTTGGATTAGCTACTACATATTTGCCTTGAATTCCCAATAGGTGTTATGCTATGAAAATGTGGTATTAATGGAAGGATTATCATGCTTGTGTTGAATAAATGATCTACATGTGGATAAGGCTATCTTATATGAGATATGTAAGTACTTAGATGTTGTCTTGACATTATATGGAATGGATATACTTATAAATTATGAAACCAAGATTGGAATATATCGTATGTGGAAATTGAATATTATGGACTTGGAATACTTGGGAGTCGCAAAATGAACCTTGTATGTTATATGAAGCATTAGACCATGTTGGTCACCCACGTTT